>CM038142.1:464976089-465638214 GCA_021437245.1 Aegilops speltoides
AAACAAATGGTAGGTAGTGCCAACATAGCGATAGAGCGAACAACTAGCAAAGCAAAGATAGAAGTGATATCGAGGGTATGGTCATCTTGCCTGCCAAGTTCTCAGAGTTGTCGAAAGATTGATCCTCGTTCGCATACTCAACAGGTTCCTCATTCACGTACTCGTCTTCCGGCTCTACCCAAGGCAAGAACACAAGCAATGGAACAACAATCAATCACGGGGCAATGCACAAGCAACATGATGCAATACATGGCATGATATGCAAGATATGATATGCAATGCATAAGCGTGCTCCGGAAGGGAAAGAATGATCAAGGCATCAACTCGGCAAACCAAGTATGCCGCTGGAAAGATGAGGTGATTTCAGGTTAAATCGATATAAAGATCACCGGAAACGGATGCACGGTTTGGGAATGGCAAGCAAAACAAGAATAACACAATTCTGCGATTAACAGCATGATGCTACTTAGCATGCAACAAGAAACTATGCTACAGGACCCCCTAACATAGTAACAAAGCACATGGTAGTGATCTACAAGAGATGCTTGACAAAAGATGAACACTGAGCTACGGCTAAATCACACAATAACAGGTTCAAATAAGCATGGCAAAAGTGCAAAAGATATCATCTTTACAGACTTGGTGAAAATACTAACATGGCAGAAACAGCATCAGGAAGCAATGTTTAGGGCAAGCAAACATCATGCTACAGGAAGATATCATAGAAACTTAAGGCATGGAATGATGCTACTAAATGCATAGAACAAAAGTTCCTTACTGATCATGAGCCAAAAAGGCGCAGAAGATATGATGACACCCATGTAAACATAGCAAGTTTCATTAACAGTTTCAGACTTGGCAGAAAAACAGAGCATGACATTAACAGAATTATTAAGGCGTCTTTGCGAGCTCAATTCACTCACCACAAGTCATTGCATGACAAGATAAGCATAGCACCAACAAGAAGACATGTTTATGAAACTAACCATGGCAAGAACAAGCTCATAGCATGCAAGGATCAACTACAACAACCTTGGCAAAATTGAATAACATGTAAACAATCTGCCAGGAAACATTTTATAGCAAATTTAGAGCAAGAAAATGACATGCTAGATTACTCCATAATTCCAAAAGGTACATGGATGGATCGAGCATAACCACATGTTCAAAACATCATTACTGAAGTATCTCAAAATAAGCATGGATCTCTCTGTAGCATCAATTTTACATGGCATCAAAATAACAGCAGAACAGGGACTGAAATCAGCAACATCACGAAGCCTAGTTTGCATGCTTGTTCTAGTCACCACATAAATCACACAAATACATGGCAGGAACCTCTGTAAAGATGGCATGACATAGATCAAAACATGTAGAGCTCATGCTCATACGATGCAAACAGAAAATGCAATGAAAAAGACAAATCATCATGTTCTGTTAACAGACAACAGTTAACATCATATAGCACTATTGCAACGATGATTTAGGCATCGAGACAAACTCAAACAATCATGGCACAATGGAAGAAGATGAAGAGCATCTCCTGACGAATATTTTGACATTTTATATGCAAAAATCGGAGCATCGAGCATGAAGTTATGATAGGTCAAAATAGGCACCAAAATATGATAGAAAAGGACTTGGTGGAATTTTTGGGGTCAACCTTTTTGGATCTAGGGTTTGTGCACGCGAACCGAGGCGTGGCGGATCTCGCCGGAGACGAGCGGCGTGGTGGCCGGAGTGAGGAGGCAAGGTCGCCGGAGCGCCGGCGGAGGCGACGAAGCGGCGAGGGCGCGGGAGGCGCGGGACCTGGCAGCGGCGGAGATGGGCTCGGGGCCATGGCCAGGTCCGAGGCTGCCGGCGAGTGGCGGCAAGGAGCGCCGCGGGAGCGGCGGCGGTGTCGGGTGGCAGCCGGCGGAGGAGCAGCCTTCAGCCGGCGGGGCCGAGCCATGGAGGCGCCGGGCGGCGATGGGCTCGGGAAGGGCTGTCCTCGAGCCCGGGCTGGCGGGCAAAGACGGGTGGCAGGCGCCACGTGTTGCCCTCCGATTGGCCGCGGGCGGCGGCGGCGACTTGTCCGGCGCCTCCGGACGTGTCTGGCGCGCGAGGAGCGGGGCTAGGTTTTGGACAGCGGGATTTCGGGAAGGATCACATATTTATAGGTAGAGGGAGCTAGGAGACTCCAAATGAGGAGCAGTTTTCGCCCACGATCGTGATCGAACGACCGAGAGCATGGAGGAGGTTTAGATGGGTTATTGGGCTGTTTTGAAGGGGTGTTGGGCTGCAACACACAAGGGTCATTTGCAGATACCCGGTTAACCATTGGAGCATCAAACGACCTCCAAATGGAACAAAACTTGACAGGTGGTCTACCGGTGGTGTACCAAGGCCACTTGGCAAACCTCGGTCCATTCTGAGAACGTTTAACATCCGCTCACGAAAAGAGACAAGACGGGTACGCTGGTGCATGTGGGAGTGTCAGATTGCAAAACGGACAACGCGGAAAATGCTCAGATGCATGAGACGAACACGTATGAAAATGAGATGCACATGATGACATGATATGAGATACATGAAATGAGCAAAATGCAAAACGAAAGAGAAAAACCCAGCCACGGAGGGAATATCGTAACCCATAGCCGAAAATGGCAAGAGTTGGAGTTACAAATATGGAAAGTTACATCCGGGGCGTTACACCGAGCTCTTCGCAATGCTAAAGGCTGCGGAGGTAGAAATCAAGAAGGAGCATCAAGTGTTGATGGTCAATAAGACCACCAGTTTCAAGAAAAAGGGTAAAGGGAAGAAGAAGGGGAACTTCTAGAAGAACGGCAAACAAGTTGCTGCTCAAGAGAAGAAACCCAAGTCTGGACCTAAGCCTGAAACTGAGTGCTTCTACTACAAGCAGACTGGACACTGGAAGCAGAACTGCCCCAAGTATTTGGCGGATAAGAAGGATGGCAAGGTGAACAAAGGTATATGTGATATACATGTTATTGATGTGTACCTTACCAGAGCTCGCAGTAGCACCTGGGTATTTGATACTAGTTCTGTTGCTAATATTTGCAAATCGAAACATGGACTACGGATTAAGCGGACATTGGCTAAGGACGAGGTGGCGATGCGTGTGGGAAATGGTTCCAAAGTCGATGTGATCGCCGTCATCATGCTACCTCTACATCTACCTTCGGGATTAGTTTTAGACCTAAATAATTGTTATTTGGTGCCAACATTGAGCATGAACATTATATCTGGATCTTGTTTGATGCGAGACGGTTATTCATTTAAATTTGAGAATAATGGTTGTTCTATTTATATGAGTAATATATTTTATGGTCATGCACCCTTAAAGACTGGTCTATTTCTGATGAATCTCGATCGTAGTGATACACATATTCATAATGTTGAAGCCAAAAGATGCAAAGTTGATAATGATAGTGCAAATTATTTGTGGCACTACCGTTTAGGTCATATTGGTGTAAAGTGCATGAAGATACTCCATACTGATGGACTTTTGGAATCACTTGATTATGAATCACTTGGTACTTGCGAACCATGCCTCATGGGCAAGATGACTAAAATACCGTTCTCCGGAACTATGGAGCAAGCAACTAATTTGTTGGAGATCATACATATTGATGTATGTGGTCCAGTGAATATTGAGGCTCGCGGCGGGTATCATTATTTTCTCACCTTCACAGATGATTTAAGCAGATATGGGTATATCTACTTAATGAAACATAAGTCTGAAACATTTGAAAAGTTCAAAGAATTTCAGAGTGAAGTTGAAAATCATCGTAACAAGAAAATAAAGTTTCTACAATCTGATCATGGAGGAGAATATTTGAGTTACAATTTTGGTCTACATTTGAAACAATGTGGAATAGTTTCGCAACTCACGCCACCTGGAACACCACAGCGTAAAGGTGTGTCCGAACATCGTAATCGTACTTTACTAGATATGGTGCAATCTATGATGTCTCTTACTGATTTACCGCTATCATTTTGGGGTTATGCTTTAGAGATGGTTGCATTCACATTAAATAGGGCACCATCAAAATCCATTGAGACGACGCCTTATGAACTGTGGTTTGGCAAGAAACCAAAGTTGTCGTTTCTTAAAGTTTGGGGCTGCGATACTTATGTGAAAAAGCTTCAACCTGATAAGCTCGAACCCAAATCGGAGAAATGTGTCACCCAAAGGAAACTGTTGGTTACACCTTCTATCACAGATCCAAAGGCAAGACATTTGTTGCCAAGAATGGATCCTTTCTAGAGAAGGAGTTTCTCTCGAAAGAAGTGAGTGGGAGGAAAGTAGAACTTGATGAGGTAACTATACCTGCTCCCTTATTGGAAAATAGTTCATCACAGAAACCGGTTCCTGTGACGACTACACCAATTAGTGAGGAAGTTAATGATGTTGATCATGGAACTTCAGATCAAGTTACTACCGAACCTCGTAGGTCAACCAGAGTAAGATCCACACTAGAGTGGTACGGTAATCCTATTCTGGAGGTCATGTTACTTGACCATGGCGAACCTATGAACTATGAGGAAGCGATGATGAGCCCAGATTCCGCAAAATGACTTGAGGCCATGAAATCTGAGATGGGATCCATGTATGAGAACAAAGTATGGACTTTGGTTGACTTGCCCGATGATCGGCAAGCCATCGAGAATAAATGGATCTTCAAGAAGAAGACTGACGCTGATGGTACTGTTACTGTCTACAAAGCTCGACTTGTTGCGAAAGGTTTTCAACAAGTTCAAGGGGTTGACTACGATGAGACTTTCTCACCCGTAGCGATGCTTAAGCCTGTCCGAATCATGTTAGCAATTGCCGCATTTTATGATTATGAAATTTGGCAAATGGATGTAAAAACTGCATTCCTGAATGTATTTCTAGAAGAAGAGTTGTATATGATGCAACCAGAAGGTTTTGTTGATCCAAAGGGTGCTAACAAAGTGTGCAAGCTCTAGCGATCCATTTATGGACTGGTGCAAGCCTCTCGGAGTTGGAATAAACGCTCTGATAGTGTGATCAAAGCATATGGTTTTATACAGACTTTTGGATAAGCCTGTATTTACAAGCAAGTGGGTGGGAGCTCTGTAGCATTTCTAATATTATATGTGGACGACATATTATTGATTGGAAATGATATAGAATTTCTGGATAGCATAAAAGGATACTTGAAAAAAAGTTTTTCAATGAAAGACCTCGGTGAAGCTGCTTATATATTGGGCATCAAGATCTATAGAGATAGATCAAGACGCTTAATTGGATTTTCACAAAGCACATACCTTGATAAAGTTTTGAAAAGGTTCAAAATTGATCGAGCAAAGAAAGGGTTCTTGCCTGTAATACAAGGTGTGAAATTGAGTCAGACTCAATGCCCGACCACTACAGAAGATAGAGAGAAAATGAAAGAAGTTCCCTATGCTTCAGCCATAGGCTCTATCATGTATGCAATGCTGTGTAGCAAACCTGATGTGTGCCTTGCTATTAGTTTAGCAGGGAGGTACCAAAGTAATCCAGGAGTGGATCACTAGACAGCGGTCAAGAACATCCTGAAATACTTGAAAAGGACTAAGGATATGTTTCTCGTTTATGGAGGTGACAAAGAGCTAGTCGTAAATGGTTACGTCGATGCAAGCTTTGACACTGATTCGGACGATTCTAAATCACAAACCGGATACATGTTTATATTAAATGGTGGAGCTATCAGTTGGTGCAGTTCTAAACAAAGCGCCGTGGCGGGTTCTACATGTGAAGCGGAGTACATAGCTGCTTCAGAAGCAGCAAATGAAGGAGTCTGGATGAAGGAGTTCATATCCGATCTAGGTGTCATACCTAGTGCATCGGTTCCAATGAAAATCTTTTGTGACAATACTGGTGCAATTGCCTTGGCAAAGGAATCCAGATTTCAAAAGAGAACCAAGCACATCAAGAGACGCTTGAATTCCATCCGAGACCAAGTCCAGGTGGGAGACATAGAGATTTGCAAGATACATACGGATCTGAATGTTGCAGACCCGTTGACTAAGCCTCTTCCACGAGCAAAACATGCTCAGCACCAAGGCTCCATGGGTGTTAGAATCATTACTGTGTAATCTAGATTATTGACTCTAGTGCAAGTGGGAGACTGAAGGAAATATGCCCTAGAGGCTATAATAAAGTTATTATTTATTTCCTCATATCATAATAAATGTTTATTATTCATGCTAGAATTGTATTAACCGGAAACATAATACATGTTTGAATACATAGACAAACATAGTGTCACTAGTATGCCTCTACTTGACTAGCTCGTGAATAAAAGATGGTTAAGTTTCCTAACCATGGACATGAGTTGTCATTTGATTAACGGGATCACATCATTAGGAGAATGATGTGATTGACTTGACCCATTCCGTTAGCTTAGCACTTGATCGTTTAGTATGTTGCTATTGCTTTCTTCATGACTTATACATGTTCCTATGACTATGAGATTATGTAACTCCCGCTTACTGGAGGAACACTTTGTGTGCTACCAAACGTCACAACGTAACTGGGTGATTATAAAGGTGCTCTACAGGTGTCTCCGAAGGTACTTGTTGAGTTGACATATTTCGAGATTAGGACTTGTCACTCCGATTGTCGGAGAGGTATCTCTGGGCCCTCTCGGTAATGCACATCACTGTAAGCCTTGCAAGCAATGTAGCTAATGAGTTAGTTACGGGATGATGCATTACGTAACGAGTAAAGAGACTTGCCGGTAACGAGATTGAACTAGGTATTGACATACCGACGATCGAATCTCGGGCAAGTAACATACCGATGACAAAGGGAACAACGTATGTTGTTATGCGGTTTGACCGATAAAGATCTTCATAGAATATGTTGGAGCCAATATGAGAATCTAGGATCCGCTATTGGTTATTGACCGGAGACGTGTCTCGGTCATGTCTACATAGTTCTCGAACCCGTAGGGTCCGCACGGTCAAAGTTAGATGACGGTTATATTATGAGTTTATGTGTTTTGATGTACCGAAGGTAGTTTGGAGTCCCAGATGTTATCATGGACATGATGAGGAGTCTCGAAATGGTCGAGACATGAAGATTGATATATTGGACGACTATATTCGGACACCAGAATAGTTCCGGGGGTTATCGGATATATCTGAGATACCGGGGTTACCGAACCCCGGGAAGCTATTGGGCCTTATTGGCCTTAGTGGAAAGGAGAGAGGAGGCCGGGGTGGCGCGCAGCCCCTTGCCCCAATCCGAATTGGGAAAGGGAAGGGGGCGGCAGCCCCCCTTCTCCTTCCTTCTCTCCACCTCCTGCTTCCCCCTTCTCCTACTTGGAATAGGAAAAGGGGGGGGGCAAACCTACTTGGAGTAGGATTGCCCCCCCTTGGGCGAGCCTCTCCCCTTGGCTGGCCCGCTCCTCCTCCCCCCTTTATATACGGAGGAGGGGGGCACCCCATAGACACAACAATTGATCCTTGAGATCTCTTATCCACCATAGTTCACCTTGGTAATATCGTAGCGGTGCTTAGGCGAAGCCCTGCATCGGTAGAACATCATCATCATCACCACGCCGTCGTGCTGACAGAACTCTCCCTCAAAGCTCGGCTGGATCAGAGTTCGAGGGACGTCATCAAGCTGAACGCGTGCAAGAACTCGGAGGTGTCGTGCGTTTAGTACTTGATCGGTCGGATCGTGAAGACGTACGACTACATCAACCGCGTTGTGCTAACGCTTCTGCTTTCGGTCTACGAGGGTACATGGACACACTCTCCCCTCTCGTTGCTATGCATCACCATGATCTTGCGTGTGCGTAGGATTTTTTTGAAATTACTACGTTCCCCAACATCTACGTGGGGGCCGAAGCCGACGACTCGAAAACTCTCAGGAATACAAAAACGGCCGCACAGGAGGAAAGAACTTTCAGACAATAGCACAAATATATCGCAAAGCCTTAATATATATAATAAACATGTCCGGGTCATTTGGATACATTCATTCGAACATAATGTCCTTTGAGCATTGACCCTCTATAAAGCGAGCGCCCTCTAGGACATCTTCTAAATAGCGCTCCGGCGTGTGGTGGTCCTTCCATCCGGGAGGACCCTCAACTGTGATAAGGGTGGCCTTCATCTTCGCCCAGTGCATCTTGACGCGGGCGAAGGCCATCCGTGCATCTTCTATGCTCACTGACCGCTTGATTGCATCAATTTGGGGCACGACATCGATGAGTCGCTGCACTAGGCCAAAATAGCTGCTCGGAACGGGTTCGGCTGGCCAGAACCGGACTATGACATCCTTCATGGCCGTTTCAGACATCTTATGCAGCTCGGCCCACTCCGCCATTTGGTCATTCAGCAGCGTCGAGCGCTCCTTGTCGGTGTACAAAAGTAGGGGCTCTCCTTTTGACCACTTTATTTATGCACGGGCAGTCAGAGCCACCCGCCACGGCCACGCATAATAGGGCAGGAAATGGAAGCTGGAGAGAAGACGAAGGCACAAGACAAACAAAGCAACGACAAGGACCAAGGCCACAAAGATCGGATGGACGAAGCAGGTTTCCCCGGCAAGACCCTTGCCGGGGCAGCCCGCCCACACTAGCTGAGCGAGCCACCTTTGAGCCCACCAACACTAGACAAACGTATTGGGACAGGGCTCGGGAGGCACCTCCGTGGTGGCATCCAAATCTTTGTGAAGACATAGAATGCTCAAGATCGGATGATGATTGGAGGGTAACAATCCTCACCAAGATCCTCGCCGAAGAAACCCACAAGACACCCGACAAGATCCTTGCCGGGGACGCCAGCGCTCCACGGCAAGACCCTTGCTGGGCCACCCGACAGGACCCTTGTCGGGCCACCCAGCCAGGCCCTTGCCAAGCGCGCCAGCAGGGCCACTGCCATGCCCACGCCAGCCAAGTCTCCGCCGCCGTTTGCATGCAGCTGCCGACCCAACCAGCTGGGCAGGCACCTGCGTGGCAACATGCAGCCCTTTGTGGAGGCTCCACCACCGTGCCACCTCAGCTGCCTGCCAGCCTACATGGCACCGCATGCATTGATGGCCAGGGCGTGTGTCAAAACAAGGAGGAGCGGCGACGGACGGGACGGGCCTCGCCCCCGTCCCTGATAAAGTGAAGGGACACCTAAGCCTCGCATTAAATGCGCTTTATCCTGTAATACCAGCGATAAGCTCATAGCGCTGTAGCACTTTCCACCTCCTGTGTGCCACTGTGGCAGCCCCTTTCGCCTATAAAAGGAGGCCCATGGCGCACTGGAGAAGGATTCGACTCTTTCGAACCTAGCAGCTCCCAGAGCTAGTTCAAGAGCTCCAGAACACTAAATACATCCACCAAAGCAGGATCGCAGGTTTTACGCATCTTCGCGGCCGAACACAGGTAAATCCCTTTGTGCTGTTTGCTAGTCCTGCTCTTCTCACGATCCCCTCGCCCCGCAACCATAGTAGGGATTCCAGTGATCCCATAGGTGTCGTTTCCCACCGACATCTTTGGCGCGCCAGGTAGGGGCGCAATTGTGAGAATCTGGCCTAGCAGTTGACCTAGCTGTTCTTCATCGCCACGAATCCTGTGGAGAAGGTGGCCAAGGAGAAAGCCGCTCCCGTGGCAGAAGAGATGCCTTTGGTCCTTGTCGTCGAGCCACAGGCTCTGGCATGGGCGCAGCCCACCGTCCGATTCCTTCAAAAAGGAGAGCTTCCTGAGGAGCAGGAAGAGGCAGAAAGAGTAGCCCGCCGGTCTGCTCTATACCAATTCATTGATAACGCATTGTACAGAAATAGAACGAATGGGGTGAAATTGAAGTGCATCTCCCGGGAGGAAGGACTAAAGCTGTTGGCAGAGATACATGGAGGCATATGTGTCTCCCACATAGGGTCGAGGGCCCTTGCCGGCAAGGCTTTCCGGCAAGGTTTCTTCTGGCCCACCGCCCTCTAGGATGTGACGGCACTAGTAACCAAGTGTGAAGCGTGCCAGTTTCATTCGAAGAAGCTCCATCAACCAGGTCTAGCCCTGCAAACTATCCCTCTCTCCTGGCCCTTCTCGGTCTGGGGGCTCGACATATTGGGCCCTTTCCCCTGTGCTGTCGGGGGCTTTGAGTACTTGTACGTCGCAATCGACAGGTTCACAAAGTGGCCAGAAGTGGAAGCAGTGAGGAAGGTGACAGCGCAGTTAGCCATCAAGTTCTTCAAGGGACTAGTGTGCCGTTTTGGGGTGCCCAACAGGATCATCACCGACAACGGCACACAGTTCACAAGCCATGCCATCATGCAATACATTGAGGATCTCGACAGCAGAGTTTGTTTTGCTTCCGTGGCACATCCATGGAGCAACGGCCAAGCGGACAGAGCAAATGTTGAAGTCCTGCGAGGCTTAAGAACAAAGACTTTTGACAGGCTGCGCAAGAGTGGAAAGCGCTGGATTGATGAGTTGCCGGTGGTTCTTTGGTCGATCAGAACGACGCCAAATCGAGCCACCGTCGAGACACCCTTTGCCCTGGTTTACGGGGCAGAAGCAGTTCTCCCCACAGAACTCATATACGGGTCACCTTGAGTGCTCGCTTATGATGAGCTTGAGCAAGAGCGATTGCGGCAAGATGACGCGACGTTCCTTGAGGAAGATCGTCTCCGGGCGGCTGTGAGAGCAGCATGCTACCAGCAAGCCTTGCGCTGCTACCATAGCTGCAAGGTTCGTGCCGGGAGCTTTGAGGAAGGCAATCTTGTTCTTCGGCACGTTCAGTCGGCCAAGAATTCCAACAAGTTGACGCCAAAGTGGGAAGGCCCTTATCGGGTAACACGAGTCACCAGGCCCGGCGCAGTCCGGCTGGAGACCGAAGATGCCATTCCGTGAGCAACTCCTGGAACATCGAGCATCTTCGCAAGTTTTACCCATGAGGCGCGGCTGCCGGGCCTCCCGGCAAGACACCCTTTTGTACAAGCCTTGCCGGCAAGGCATGTAACCCTTTGTACAAAGCCAGCCGCAGACCCTGAGCATAAATAAACGAAGCGTTGGCGCCCTAAGTTATAGCATGCATGCTAGGTTGAGTCTCTTCCTTGGTTAGGGTCGATAGTGCTTAGCGGCGGCTAACCCCTAGCTTAGAGGTCGAGTGCGCGTCTCTCTGTTCTTCTCTGTCTTCTTTGGTTCGCAGGACACATGAGTATTCTTGTCGAACTGCTTTGGAAGAAGGGGGACGGACCGGCGTCCGGGCCCCGGCAAGCCAAAGTTGCCGGGGGCTACAAGAGCAAGGATCCATCTGCGGCAAGCCAAGGTTGCCGGGGGCTGGAGATCCAGATAAGTCTTTTATCCTCTATCATGCATTTCGTTATGGACTGAGGTATGTGAAACCTCGTTTTATCCTTGGGCTATGTGCTCCCCTCATTCCAGACCCTAGGACTCCTCTCCTGGGGCCGAGTTTGGTCGTAGTCGCGGCAGCAAGGGAATGAAACGAGGAGCCTAAGCCCACCTCATCCCTGCCTCCGCCAAGGGCGTGAGAAAGGTCGAGCGAAGTGGGGGGACGGCAAGGCCTGTTGCCGGGCAAAAAAACGTTTATCTTAAAGGTAACAAGGATTCACTCCTTGTCATGGGTTCCACCTGGGAACGAAAAACCCGGCAAACATCCCTTTTTCATTAAAAAAACATCCCGTACAGGTACATTTCATATGAAATGAAAAACATGAGCAAGGGGATTACAAGTTATAAAGTTAACAAAGGCCCGAAGGCTTACAAGACTAAAAAGAGATAAGGTGCCCGTAATCCCTTTCTTGTCCCTCTCCTCGGGAAATGGAACAAGAAAACAAAAGGGCAAAAGGGACGCCTAGGCGAGCTACGAGTGGCAAAAGACACCAAGAGAACATCTCGGTGGCCGTCGAACGGCTGGATGGTGATGGTGGCGCTGGAGGCAGAGCTCGAAGACGAGGCGGCAGGACGCTAATACGCGACGAAGGCGTCGGTGCCCACGTATCCGACTTGACGGCCTTTCCGCCCTCCCTCTTCCTCTTCCGCAGCCTCCCAACGCCAGCCGCCCAAGGAGGCGACCCCGAGAAGTTCAAGGAGCTGGCGACACGGATGATGGGGTCGCCGGTGCCGCTCGGAGCGGCGCCCGACGCCTAGTCGGACCCGTCATCCTGCCGCCCGCTAGCCTCGTTGTTGTTGCCGTTGTCTTCCTTGCCACTCTCACTCGAGGAGGAATCTTTGTCATCAAAAGAGCTCTCCACGCATCACCTTACGCGAGCCCCAAAGTGCCCGAAGATCTTGACAGAGAGGAGGCCACCCTCCATTAGTTTGAAATGGAGAGTGAGCCCCTCCGTCAAGCTGTGGAGGCGAGCGAAGGTCTTCCACCCTCGGTGAAGATACATGATGTGAGGGGCGGGGAATTCGACGTCGGCCCATGTGCCACTGTTCCCACAAACCCTCATATGCAGCCGTAATGCCTGCGGCAGATCCAGCTCCATCTCCCGCGCAAATGGAGTCGGGAAGCGAAGGCGACGACGCGGTGGCTGGCGTAGCCTGATGAAGAATTCGTAAGGGTTGTCCCCGCATGGGCCTCCATCGGAGGAGAGGCTGCTGGCGGAGGCGAGGCTGATCTGCCGCCCCGTCCTCCTCTCCCTCGAGCACCATGACGGCCTCGACCTCGCCCCCCTTCCTCTAACGGCCAGCTCCGCCGCCACGAGCTCTTGGGGAGGAGCGATGCGCTGTCTGGCCGAAACCCTCGCCGCCACCGATGAAGCGTCACCATGCCCCCTCGCCATGGCAGAAGAAAGAAAGAAGCAGGAATGGGGAAGGACAGATGGCGAAGGATAGAGGGGCACCGTTCCTACCGCTCCCCTCTTTATAAAGAGGCGGGGGCAAGGCTCGGCCGCCCCCTCTCGGCCAATCCGGCCCGTTGAAGTGACAGCAAGCGGGGTTGCCGACCGCCCTCCCCGCTCCATTGAAGGCGCGTGGGAATCAACCCGCGCGTGCACAACTTCCCACATCCCGCACGCCTGTCATTTGCTCTGCACTATGCATGCAGCGAACATGGCGCAAGGGGCGGGCACAGTGTGACGCGTGGAGCGACGGTTCCCAAGCGAGGACAGTAAATGGGAGGCGGCCCTGCGGTCTCGAAGAGACACGCAAGCCGCCTCTTTACTGTCCACCGCAAGGTGACGCCAGCATGCTTCCGTCATGCACACGCACACGATCCCCACGTCGCGCGTTCAACACGGGTCGTGTAGAAGCGCAGCGGACGGAGTAGTTACCACCGAAAAAATCCGCCCCAACCGCCTGCGCACCGTTCTGGGCCTGGCCCAACAACGTGTTGCGCTTATGTGTGGCCCAGGCCCGGGGGCTCCTGTCGGTGTACAAAAGTAGGGGCTCTCCTTTTGACCCCTTTACTTGTGCACGGGCAGTTAGAGCCACCCGCCACGGTCACGCATAACAGGGCAGGAAAGGGAAGCCGGAGAGAAGCCGAAGGCACAAGACAAACAAAGCAACGACAAGGAACAAGGCCACAAAGATTGGATGGACGAAGCAGGTTTACCCGGCAAGGACCCTTGCCGGGGCAGTCTCAGCGGCCCCGGCAAGACCGTTGCCGGGGCAGCCCGCCCACACCAGCTAAGCGAGCCACCTTTGAGCCCATCAACGCTAGACAAACGCATTGGGACAGGGCTGGGGAGGCACCTCCGTGGTGGCATGCAGATCTTTGTGAAGACATAGAATGCTCAAGATCGGATGATGATTGGAGGGTAACAATCCTCACCAAGATCCTCGCCGAAGAAACCCACAAGACCCCCGACAAGATCCTTGCCGGGGACGCCAGCGCGCCACTGCAAGACCCTTGCCGGGCCACCCTGCAAGGCCCTCGCCAAGCACACCAGCAGGGCCACTGCCAGGCCCACGCCAGCCAAGTCTCCGCCGCCATTCGCATGCAGCTGCCGACCCAACCAGCTGGGCAGGCACCTGCGTGCCAACATGCAGCCCTTCGTGGAGGCTCCACCACCGCGCCACCTCAGCTGCCTGCCTGCCTACATGGCACCGCATGCATCGCTAGCCAGGGCGCGTGTCAAAACAAGGAGGAGCGGCAACGGACACCTAAGCCTCGCATTAAATGCGCTTTGTCCTGTAATACAAGCGATAAGCTCATAGCACTGTAGCACTTTCCACCTCCTGTGTGCCACAGTGGCAGCCCCTTTCGCCTATAAAAGGAGGCCCATGGCGCACTGGAGAAGGATTCGGCTCTTTCGAACCTAGCAGCTCCCAGAGCTAGTTCAAGAGCTCCAGAACACTAAATACATCCACCAAAGCTGGATCGTAGGGTTTTACGCATCTTTGCGGCCCTAACCTAGGTAAATCCCCTTTGTGATGTCTGCTAGTCCCGCTCTTCTCACGATCCCCACACCCCGCAACCGTAGTAGGGATTCCAGTGATCACATAGGTGTCGTTTCCCACCGACACTCCTACATCGCGAATTGCGACCAGAACAGCTTCTCCGTCGCATGCCCCTCCTGGGCTCGGTAGAACTGCGCAGCGTCAACGGCACTCTTTGGAAGATCCGAAAAAGAGTCTGGAGAACTCCATAGTCGATTAAGCAAGGCATACCTCTGATCGCCAAACTTAGACTGTAAAAGAAAGGGCTTACCAGCCACTATCTGTCTAGCCTGTCGGATCTCCTCGTGAGCCACTCAGGATTTGGACCTCGCCTCTTGGGCTTCCTGAAGGGCCTTGGCGAGTTCGGCTGACTTAGCTTTATTCTCATCCTCGAGGAGTGATGTCTACTACACAACCTTCTTCTTGTATACGTTGTTGGGCCTTTAAGTGCAGAGGTTTGTAGGACAGTAGAAAATTTCCGTCAAGTGGATGACCTAAGGTTTATCAATCCGTGGGAGGCGTAGGATGAAGATGGTCTCTCTCAAGCAACCCTGCAACCAAATAACAAAGAGTTTCTTGTGTCCCCAACACACCCAATACAATGGTAAATTGTATAGGTGCACTAGTTCGGCAAAGAGATGGTGATACAAGTGCAATATGGATGGTAGATATGAGTATTTGTAATCTGAAAATATAAAAACAGCAAGGTAACAAGTGGTAAAAGTTAGCGTAAACGGTATTGCAATGCTAGGAAACAAGGCCTAAGGTTCATACTTTCACTAGTGCAAGTTCTCTCAACAATAATAACATAACTGGATCATATAACTATCCCTCAACATGCAACAAAGAGTCACTCCAAAGCCACTAATAGCGCAGAACAAATGAAGAGATTATTGTGGGGTATGAAACCACCTCAAAGTTATCCTTTCTGATCGATCTATTGAAGAGTCCGTAGTAAAATAACACGAAGCTATTCAAGAGTCCGTAGTAGAATAACACCTTAAGATACAAATCAACCAAAACCCTAATGTCACCTAGATACTTCAATGTCACCTCAAGTATCCGTGGGCATGATTATGCGATATGCATCACACAATCTCAGATTCATCTATTCAACCAACACAAAGAACTTCAAAGAGTGCCCCAAAGTTTCTACCGGAGAGTCAAGATGAAAACGTGTGCCAACCCCTATGCATAAGTTCACAAGGTCACTAAACCTGCAAGTTGATCACCAAAACATACATCAAGTGGATCACGTGATATCACATTGTCACCACAGATAAGCACATGCAAGACATACATCAAGTGTTCTCAAATCCTTAAAGACTCAATCCGATAAGATAACTTCAAAGGGAAAAATTAATCCGTTGCAAGAGAATAGAGGAGGAGAAACATCATAAGATCCAACTATAATAGCAAAGCTCGCGATACATCAAGATCGTACCACCTCGAGAACACGAGAGAGAGAGAGAGAGATATCAAACACATAGCTATTGGTACATACCCTCAGCCCCGAGGGTGAGCTACTCCCTCCTCGTCATGGAGAGCACCGGGATGATGAAGATGGCCACCGGTGAGGGATCCCCCCTCCGGCAGGGTGCCGGAACAGGGTC
Organism: Aegilops speltoides; assembly: GCA_021437245.1. Classification (NCBI taxonomy): domain Eukaryota; kingdom Viridiplantae; phylum Streptophyta; class Magnoliopsida; order Poales; family Poaceae; genus Aegilops; species Aegilops speltoides. The sequence goes on from CM038142.1 coordinate 464,992,057, forward strand.
CCGATTGATTTTTGGTGGCTATAGAGGCTTGCGGCGGTGGAACTCCTGATCTATTGTGTTCCCCGATGTTTTTAGGGTATATTGATATATATATAGGTGGAAGAAGTCGGTCAGGGGAGCCACGAGGGGCCCACGAGGGTGGGGGCGTGCCCAGGGGGTAGGGCGCGCCTCCTGCCTCGTGGCTTCCTTGAAGCTTCCCTGACGTTTACTCCAAGTATCCTTGATTGCTTCCGTTCCAAAAACAACTCTCCCGAAGGTTTCATTCTGTTTGGACTCCGTTTGATATTCCTTTTCTTCGGAACACTGAAATAGGCAAGAAAACAACAATTTGGGTTGGGCCTCCAGTTTATAGGTTAGTCCCAAAAATAATATAAAAGCGTTTAGTAAAGCCCATAAACATCCAAAAAAGATAATATAATAGCATGAATACTTCATAAATTATAGATACGTTGGAGATGTATCAAGGAGCTCGCACTTACGAGTGGCGTCCTTGAGTTCTTGCTCAATTTTGGATACCCGCTCCTCGAACTGGCATCGGGAGGCCTGTTAGGCCTTTAAATCCACAGTCGTTTTCTCAGTGGCCGCATTACTCACCCTTGCCTGCTCCTTCGCCCGGGCAAGGTCACCCCTGAGGGTCTGGACCTTAGCAGCGCCATCTGTAGTTATGCATATAGCAGCGCGTAAGCTTCAACTTAGCATTTGCAACTTAATACAATCATGTACGGAGTACTTGAAACATACCAAGAGCCTCGTCGAGCCGCTTGTTAATACAAATATTATCCTTGTCGACCAGCTATAGTTTCCGCTTTAGTTCAGAAACTTCGGCGGCCTGAGCAGTGGCCGCTAACAGTGAAGCATGTTTTTTACCAAAAAGATAAGTATGTTATTTCCCGCGGATGTCTATAGATCCTCTATTCAACCTCCTTCATGGGCCGAACAGAGTCTCAGGGGCTACTATCTATATACATGCACATTTTTCATATGGAAAGCGGCTAAATACATTACATCGCATACCTCAAAGCCTGTTAGTAGGCTCGTGAAGGCTTCATTTAGCCCGCTTTTAGCAGACTGAATCTTCTCAACCACTGTACCCATCAAGGTACGCTGCTCCTCCAAGACGGACACACTATGCAGAGCGCCCATAAGCATGTTCGGCGCCTCCGCATTAGTAGAAGTCACCGCTGGAATAGCCGTCTTCCCCTTCCTTGGAGGGGGATGCTGATTCGACTCTGGAGCCGTTTGTATCTCCAGAACAGTATCCGGCCGAGGGTCAGATGATCCAAGACCCCCGTCGTCGGTCTCCATGAGGGTTGCGCCCCTCATGTTCTCGGCAGCCAAGGTGTTATCCTCTGGCACCGTCTTGGTCCTCTCCCGCACTTCTCCGAAGCCCGGAGAGATCCTCTAGGACGACACATTAGTGTCGTCCGCCCTAGGATGCGGGGAAGCTTGTGGAGGCATCTCGCTCTCCATCATCTCCGGCGGAAGATCCCCCGATGACGATGATTCTTGAGGGATATCATGGGCCGGACTGAAACACATAATTTGATATTATTCTTACAATTTATAAAAAGATTGTATGTATGTAAGGCATCCTAAGGTACTTACGATTCAGCAAGGGGCTTGGCTCGGGGGCGGTGCTTGGGGATAGCTTCGATCTCCGAATCCAAATCGTCCGAGAGGGATATCTTTCCCCTCTTGGACGCCCCCTCCTCTGGATCTACGGAGGCTGCTCTCTGTTTTTCCTTTGAGAAAAGGGTTTTCTTCCTCCTCCTCCTCCTCGTCCTTGTCTTCGTCTCCCTCGTGAGAGGGAGGAGCCTCGGTCCCTCCGGACATAGCGCCCGAAGTATCTTCGTGATGAAGGCCACCTTCGGCCTCCTTGCTCTTCTTCTTCTTGTCCTTCTTCACCGGCGCCGCCTGTTAGGGCGCCGGGACCAGCATCCTCATCAACAGAGGCTCACCTGGGTTTTCGGGGAGCGGGGCCGGACATTTGATCCGCTCCACCTTCTTTATCCAGCCCTATTCAGGGGATGGAATTTTCAGTACCCCTCCCTAAGATTGATGAGCTAAGTAATGTTCGGAAATATGATACTTACTGGGATGCCGGATTGTTGCAGTCGAGGCTGGTGTCGTCAGACGTCCTTGGCCACGTCTTCTGCTTCTTGAAGAGCAGCTTCCAGATCCCTTTGTGTGTCGTGCCAAAGAATCACTGCAGGGTCCATGGCCCTTCCGGATTAAACTCCCACATTTTTACAGGTCGTCGTTGGTAGGGAAGAGCTCGGCGGATAATCATCACCTGAATCACATCAGCAAGGGTGATGTCCTTTTCTATCATACTCTTGATATGCTTTTGCAGCATCAATACTTCGTCAGGGGATCCCCAATCTAGACCCTTGTTGGTCCACGACGCGAACCACAACGGGGGTCTGGATCTGAAAGCCGGAGCGGCCGCCCACTTGGTGCCGCGTGGTTCGGTGATGTAGAACCACTCCTGCAGCCATACCTTGATAGTATCCACGAATTTCCCTTTGGGTGAGGTAACATGGTTGAGCTTGCTCACCATGGTGCCGCCGCACTTGGCGTGTTGGCCGTCCACCACATTCGGCTTCACATTAAAAACCTTGAGCCACAATACTTTGATATTTATTATGGGGGGACGTCCATTTTTCAACCCGGTGTGGAGTGATACATCCCGGTGTTCACAGTATTTAGGATGTTGGCCGTCCCGGGATATGGAGTGATACGTCCATTTTTCACCATGCTTTTATATTGATACTTATTGCATTACGGGCTGTTATTACACATTATGTCACAATACTTATGGCTATTCTCTCTTATTTTACAAGGTTTACATGAAGAGGGAGAATGCCGGCAGTTGGGATTCTGGGCTGGAAAAGGAGCAAATATTAGAGACCTATTCTGCACAGCTCCAAAAGTCCTGAAACTCCACGAAAGTCATTTATTGAATTAATAATAAATATTGAGCGGAAGAAGTACCAGAGGGGGCCCACACCCTGGCCACGAGGGTGGGGGCGCGCCCTACCCCCTGGGCACGCCCCCTGCCTCATGGGCCACCCGGCAGCCATCCAGCTCCCATCTTCTGCTATATGAAGTCTTTTACCCTCGAGAAAATCATAAGCAAGCTTTCGGGACAAAACTCCGCCGCCACGAGGTGGAACCTTGGCGGAACCAATCTAGGGCTTCGGCGGAGCTGTTCTGCCGGGGAAACTTCCCTCCGGGAGGGGGAAATCATCACCATCGTCATCACCAACGATCCTCTCATCGGGAGGGGGTCAATCTCCATCAACATCTTCACCAGCACCATCTCCTCTAAAATCCTAGTTCATCCCTTGTATCCAATCTTTGTACCAAAACCTCAGGTTGGTACCTCTGGGTTGCTAGTAGTGTCGATTACTCCTTGTAGTCGATGCAAGTTGGTTTATTTGGTGGAAGATCATATGTTCAGATCCTTAATGCATATTAATACCCCTATGATTATGAACATGAATATGCTTTGTGAGTAGTTATGTTTGTTCCTGAGGACATGGGTGAAGTCTTTCTATTAGTAGTCATGTGAATTTGGTATTCGTTCGATATTTGGATGAGATGTATGTTGTCTCTCCTCTAGTGGTGTTATGTGAACGTCGACTACATGACACTTCACCATTATTTGGGCCTAGAGGAAGGCATTGGGAAGTAATAAGTAGATGATGGGTTGCTAGAGTGACAGAAGCTTTAACCCTAGTTTATGTGTTGCTTCGTAAGGGGCTGATTTGGATCCATATGTTTCATGCTATGGTTAGATTTACCTTAATACTTCTTTTGTAGTTGCGGATGCTTGCAATAGGGGTTAATCATAAGTGGGATGCTTGTCCAAGTAAGGGCAGTACCCAAGCACCGGTCCACCCACATATCAAATTATCAAAGTACCGAACGTGAATCATATGAGCGTGATGAAAACTAGCTTGACGATAATTCGCATGTGTCCTCGGGAGCGCTTTTCTCTATATAAGAACTTGTCCAGGCTTTTCCTTTGCTACAAAAAGGATTGGGCCACCTTGCTGCACCTTATTTACTTTCATTGCTTGTTACCCTTTACAAATCACCTTATCACAAAACTATATGTTACCGATAATTTCAGTGCTTGCAGAGAATACCTTACTGAAAACCGCTTGTCATTTCCTTCTACTCCTTGTTGGGTTCGACACTCTTACTTATCAAAAGGACTATGATAGATCCCCTACACTTGTGGGTCATCAAGACTCTTTTCTGGCACTGCTGCCGGGGAGTGAAGCGCCTTTGGTAAGTGGAACTTGTAAGGAAACATTTATATAGTGTGCTGAAATTTACTGTCACTTGTTACTATGGAACATAATCCTTTGAGGGGCTTGTTCGGGGTATCTTCACCCCGACCAGAAGAGCAAAGAGTTTCTCCCAACCTATTGAACCTACTGAAAACGTTTACTTTGAAATTCCTTCGGGTATGGTAGAAAAACTGCTAGCTAATCCCTTTACAGGAGATGGAATGTTGCATCCCGATTTACACCTAATCTATGTGGATGAAGTTTGTGGATTATTTAAGCTTGCGGGTATGCCCGATGATGTTATCAAGAAGAAGGTCTTCCCTTTATCTTTGAAGGAAGATGCATTAGCATGGTATAGGCTATGTGATGATATGGGATCATGGGACTACAAACGATTGAAATTGGAATTTGACCAGAAGTTTTATCATATGCATCTTCTTCATCGTGATCATAATTATATATATAATTTTTGGCCTCGCGAAGGAGAAAGCACAGATCAAGCTTGGGGGAGGCTTAAGTCAATGTTATATTCATGCCCCAATCATGAGCTCTCAAGAGAAATGATTATTCAAAATTTCTATGCTCGGCTTTCTCTCAACAATCGCTCCATGCTCGATACTTCTTGTGATGGTTCCTTTATGATGAAGACTACTAAATTCATATGGGATTTATTGGAAAGAATTAGATGCAACTCTGAATATTGGGATTCCGGCGAAGGTAAGGAGTCGGGTATGACACCTAAGTTTGATTGTGTTAAATCTTTTATGGATACCGATGCTTTTCGTGGATTTAGCACTAAATATGGACTTGACTCTGAGATAGTAGCTTCTTTCTGTGAATCATTTGCTACTCATGTTGACCTCCCTAAGGAGAAGTGGTTTTAATATAATCCTCCCACTGAAGTAAAAGTAGTTGCACCTATTATAGTTGAAGAAAAGACTATCACTTATAATGATCCTATTGTTCCTTCCACTTATATTGAGAAACCACCTTTCCCTGTTAGAATAAAGGATCATGCTAAAGCTTCAACTGTGGTTCGTAAGAGTAATACTAGAACACCTACACCACCTGAGCAAATTAAAATTGAACCTAGTACTGCTATTGTTAAGGATCTCTTGGCTGATAATATTGAGGGACATGTTATTTATTTCTGTGATGCACCTGCTAGAATTGCTAGACCCGATGCTAAGAAACATAGACCTGTTGTAGGCATGCCTGTTATTTCTGTTAAAATAGGAGATCATTGTTATCATGGCTTATGTGATATGGGTGCTAGTGCTAGTGCAATACATCATTCCTTATACAAAGAAATTATGCATGATATTGCACCTGGTGAGATAGAAGAAATGGATGTTACAATTAAGCTTGCCAATAGGGATACTATTTCACCAATTGGGATTGTGAGAGATGTTGAAGTCTTGTGTGGGAAAGTTAAATATCCTGCTGATTTTCTTGTTCTTGGTTCCCCACAAGATGACTTTTGTCCCATTATATTTCGTAGACCCTATTTGAATACTGTTAATGCTAAAATAGATTGCAAAAACGATGTTGTTACTATTGGTCTGGGGGATATGTCTCATGAGTGCAATTTTGCTAAATTTCGTAGACAACCCCATGATAAAGAATTGCCTAGTAAGGATGAAATTATTGGTCTTGCTTCTATTGTTGTGCCTCCTAATGATCCTTTAGAACAATATTTGCTAGACCATGAGAATGATATGTTTATGAATGAAAGAAGGGACATAGATGAAGTATTCTTTAAACAGGGACCTATTTTGAAACACAACTTGCCTGTTGAAATTCTAGGGGATCCTCCTCCACCCAAGGGTGATCCCGTGTTTGAGCTTAAACCATTATCTGATACTCTTAAATATCCTTATCTTGATGAAAAGAAGATATATCCTATTATTATTGGTGCTAACCTTTCAAAGCAGGAAGAGGAGAGATTATTGAAAACTCTGAAGAAGCACCGTGCTGCTATTGGGTACACTCTTGATGATCTTAAGGGCATTAGTCCCACGCTATGCCAACACAAAATAAAATTGGAGGAAGACGCCAAACCAGTTATTGATCACCAACGACGGTTAAATCCTAAGATGAAAGAAGTGATAAGAAAGGAAATACTAAAGCTCCTTGAGGCAGATATAATTTATCCCGTTGCTGATAGTCAGTGGGTAAGTCCTGTCCATTGTGTCCCTTGGAAGGGAGGTATTACTGTCGTTCCTAATGATAAAGATGAATTAATCCTGCAAATAATTATTACAGGTTATAGGATGGTAATTGATTTTCGCAAATTAAATAAAGCTACTAAAAAGGATCATTACCCTTTACCTTTTATTGATCAAATGCTAGAAAGATTATCCAAACATACACATTTTTGCTTTCTAGATGGTTACTCTGGTTTCTCTCAAATACCTGTGTCAGCAGAGGATCAAGAAAAGACCACTTTTACTTGCCCTTTCGGTACTTTTGCTTATAGATGTATGCCTTTTGGTTTATGTAATGCACCTGCTACCTTTCAAAGATGCATGATGGCTATATTCTCTGACTTTTGTGAAAAGATTTGTGAGGTATTCATGGATGATTTCTCCGTTTATGGATCCTCTTTTGATGATTGTTTGAGCAACCTTGAACGAGTTTTGCAGAGATGCGAAGATACTAGTCTTGTTTTGAATTGGGAGAAGTGACACTTTATGGTTAATGAAGGCATTGTCTAGGGGCATAAAATTTCTGAAAGAGGTATTGAAGTTGATAAAGCTAAAGTTGATGCAGTTGAAAAGATGTTGTGTCCCAAGGACATTAAAGGTATAAGAAGTTTCCTTGGTCATGCCGGTTTTTATAGGAGGTTCATTAAGGACTTCTCTAAAATTTCTAGGCCTCTGACTAATCTCTTACAAAAAGATATTCCTTTTGTCTTTGATGACGATTGTGTAGAAGCATTTGAAATACTTAAGAAAGCTTTGATTTCTGCACCTATTGTTCAACCACCTGATTGGAATTTACCCTTTGAAAATATGTGTGATGCTAGTGATTATGCTGTACGTGCTGTTCTAGGACAAAGAGTTGATAAGAAACTAAATGTTATTCAATATGCTAGTTAAACTCTAGACACTTCCCAGAGAAATTATGCTACTACTGTAAAAGAATTCCTAGCAGTTGTATTTGCTTGTGATAAGTTCAGACCTTACATTGTTGATTCTAAAGTAACTATTCACACTGATCATGCTGCTATTAAATATCTTATGGAAAAGGAAGATGCTAAACCTAGACTTATTAGATGGGTGCTCCTGCTACAAGAATTTGATTTGCATATTATTAATAGAAACGGAGCTGAGAACCCCGTTGCAGACAACTTGTCTAGGTTAGAGAATGTTCTTGATGAACCACTACCTATTGATGATAGCTTTCCTGATGAACAATTAGCTGTCATAAATGCTTCTCGTACTGCTCCATGGTATGCTGATTATGCTAATTACATTGTTGCTAAATTTATACCACCTAGTTTCACATACCAGCAAATGAAAAAGTTCTTCTATGATTTAAGACATTACTTCTGGGATGACCCACACCTTTATAAAGAAGGAGTAGATGGTGTTATTAGACGTTGTGTACCTGAGCATGAACAGGAACAGATCCTACGCAAGTGTCACTCCGAAGCATATGGAGGACACCACGCTGGAGATAGAACTGCACATAAGGTATTGCAATCAGGTTTTTATTGGCCTACTCTCTTCAAGGATGCCCGTAAGTTTGTCTTGTCTTGTCATGAATGTCAAAGAATTGGTAATATTAGTAGACGTCAAGAAATGCCTATGAATTATTCTCTTATTATTGGACCATTTGATGTTTGGGGCTTTGATTATATGGGATCGTTTCCTTCCTCTAATGGGTATACACATATTTTAGTTGTAGTTGATTACGTTACTAAGTGGGTAGAAGCTATTCCAACTAGTAGTGTTGATCATAACACCTCTATTAAGATGCTTAAAGAAGTTATTTTTCTGAGGTTTGGAGTCCCTAGATACTTAATGACTGATGGTGGTTCACATTTTATTCATGGTGCTTTTTGTAAAATGCTTGCTAAGTATGATGTTAATCATAGAATTGCATCTCCATATCACCCACAGTCTAGTGGTCAAGTAGAATTGAGTAACAGAGAGATCAAATTAATTTTGCAAAAGACTGTTAATAGATCTAGAAAGAATTGGTCCAAGAAACTTGAGGATGCATTATGGGCTTACAGAACTGCATATAAGAATCTTATGGTTATGTCTCCATATAAAATGGTTTATGGAAAAGCATGTCATTTACCTCTAGAACTAGAACATAAGGCATATTGGGCCATTAAAGAGCTCAATTATGATTTCAAACTTGCTGGTGAGAAGAGGTTGTTTGACATTAGCTCACTTGATGAATGGAGAACCCATGCCTATGAGAATGCAAACTGTTTAAAGAAAAAGTTAAAAGATGGCATGTGATACGTCTCCAACGTATCTATAATTTTTTATTGTTCCATGCTATTATATTACCCCTTTTGGATGTTTATGGGCTTTATTTTACACATTTATATCATTTTTGGGACTAACCTACTAACCGGAGGCCCAGCCTGTATTGCTGTTTTTTTTGTTGCCTATTTTAGTATTTCGAAGAAAAGGAATATCAAACGGAGTCCAAACGGAATGAAACCTTGGGGAGAGTGATTTTTGGAACAAACGTGATCCAGAGGACTTGAGTGCAAGCGAAGAAGCAGCCGAGGCTCCCACGAGATAGGAGGGCGCCCCCCCCCCCTATAGGGCGCGCCCCCTATCTCGTGGGCCCCTCGGGCGGCCACCGACGCACTTCTTCCTCCTATATATACCTACGTACCCCGAAAACATCCAGGAGGCGGACGAAACACAATTTCCACCACCGTAACCTTCTGTATCCGCGAGATCCCATCTTGGAGCCTTCACCGGCACTCTGTCGGAGGGGGAATCGACCATGGAGGGCTTCTACATCAACATCCTTGCCCCTCCGATGAGTTGTGAGTAGTTTACCACAGACCTACGGGTCCATAGTTATTAGCTAGATGGCTTCTTCTCTCTTTTTGGATCTCAATACAATGTTCTCCCCCTCTCTTGTGGAGATCTATTCGATGTAAACTCTTTTTGCGGTGTGTTTGTCGAGATCCGATGAATTGTGGTTTTATGATCAAGTTTATCTATGAATAATATTTGAATCTTCTCTGAATTCTTTTATGTATGATTGAGTTATCTTTGCAAGTCTCTTCAAATTATCAGTTTGGTTTGGCCTACTAGATTGATCTTTCTTGCCATGGGAGAAGTGCCTAGCTTTGGGTTCAATCTTGCGGTGTCCTTACCCAGTGACAGAGAGGCTTGCAAGGCACGTATTGTATTATTGCCATCAAGGATAACAAGATGGGATTTATATCATATTGTTTGAGTTTATCCCTCTACATTATGTCATCTTGCTTAATGCGTTACTCTGTTCTTATGAACTTAATACTCTAGGTGCAGGCAGGAGTCGGTCGATGTGTGGAGTAATAGTAGTAGATGCATGCAGGAGTCGGTCTACTTGTTATGGACGTGATGCCTATATACTTGATCATGCCTAGATAATCTCATAACTATGCGCTTTTCTATCAATTGCTCGACAGTAATTTGTTCACCCACTGTAATACTTATGCTATCTTGAGAGAAGCCACTAGTGAAACCTATGGCCCCCGGGTCTATCTCTTATCATATTTGCTTTCAATCTACTTTTATTTGCATCTTCACTTTTTGCATCTATATTATGAAATACCAAAAATATATTTATCTTATCATACTATCTTTATTAGATCTCACTTTCGCAAGTGGCCGTGAAGGGATTGACAACCCCTTTATTGTGTTGGTTGCGAGTTCTCAGTTTGTTTGTGTAGGTGTGTGGGACTTTTGAGGAGCCTCCTACTGGATTGATACCTTGGTTCTCAAAAACTGAGGGAAATACTTATGCTACTATTGCTGCATCACCCTCTCCTCTTCGAGGAAAACCAACATAAGCTCAAGACGTAGCAAGAAGGATTTCGGCGCCGTTGTTGGGAGGTCTTCGCTCAAGTCAAGACATACCAAGTACCCATCACAAACCCATCTCCCTCGCATTTACATTATTTGCCATTTGCCTCTCGTTTTCGTCTCCCCCACTTCACCCTTGTCGTTTTATTTGCCCTCTCTTTCCCAATCTCCTTTCTCTCTTTTGCTTGCCCTTTCGTTTGCTCGTTTGGTTGGATTAGATGCTTATTTATTGCTAAACAGAGAACCTAAGATCTATGGATCCTCATCCGCTTGCTAATCTTTTTAAGATATCCAATTATGATGAACCAATTGCTAGTGAGTTTTGTGCACTAGATTATCTTTATGAAGCTTTCCTCAAAATTTGTGAATCTGGAAATTATGATGAAGAAATTTATGAAGAGATTCACGATAACTCCTTGAATAAAAAGCATGATTGCAATGATTTTCCTATAAATTCACTTGATGTCAATTGTGCTAATAATATGTAAAACCCTAAGCTTGGGGATGCTAGTTTTGCTATGTCTACTACTTGTTTCAATGATCATGATTGGAGTGATTCTTCTTATAACCTTGAAAATTTATTTAAGCCCCATGATGAACATGAGATTGATAATAATGTTTGCAATAATATTGAAAGTTGGTTCGGAAGAGTCTCAACTTTAGATCCCACATATTTGGAGTATGTTCAATCTTATGATATTTTTGATAAAAGTGGGTTCGGAAAGGTCATGACTTTAGCTAATGTTAATCCCACTATCTTGGAAGAGTGTCAACTTTGCATGCATGTGGATCATGTTGATAATATGTTTTGTGATAGCTATTTTGTTGAATTTGCCTATGATCCTACATGTAATTATTATGAGAGAGGAAAATATGGTTGTAGAAATTTTTATCTTATTAAATTACCTCTCGTCATGTTGAGATTGCTATCGTCTCTTTCTTCTTCCTTGCATATGCTAGTTTTTGCTAGACTTGCAAATTTGTTTGCTTATAATATGCCTATGCATAGGAAGTATGTTATACTTAGATGTGTTTGTCACGTGTTTCATGATGCTCTCTTTGTGCTTCAATTCTTGTCTTTCATGTGAGCATCATTAAAATTATGAATGCCTAGCTAGGGGTGTTAAACGATAGCGCTTGTTGGGACGCAAGCCAATATTTTTCCTTTCTGTTATTTAATAAATCTTGCATCTACCTTCTGTTTAGATGTTTTTTTATCTTTTAATTAGTGTTTGTGCCAAGTAGAACCTATAGGATAACCTACGATGATAGTTGATTTGATTCTGCTGAAAAACAGAAACTTTGCACGCACGAATATAATTTTGTTAAATCAAAGGAATGTGATTTTGCGTTGATTCTTTTTGATTCTGTTCAATAAACAAATTGTACAGGACTTCCTATTTTGGTAGGATTTTTAGAGTTTTAGAAGTTTGCGTTAGTTACAGATTTCTACAGACTGTTCTGTTTTTGACAGATTATGTTTTTCATTTGTTGTTTGCTTATTTTAATGCATCTATGGCTAGTAAAATAGTTTATGAACCATAGAGAAGTTGGAATACAGTAGGTTTAACACCAAAATAAATAAAGAATGAGTTCATTACAGTACCTTATGTGGTGGTTTTGTTTTCTTTCACTAACGGAGCTTATAAGATTTCCTGTTGAGTTTTGTGTTGTGAAGTTTTCAAGTTTTGGGTAAAGCTTTTATGGACTATGGAATAAGGAGTGGCAAGAGCCTAAGCTTGGGGATGCCCATGGAACCCCAAGATATTCAAGGATAGCCAAAAGCCTAAGCTTGGGGATGCCTCGGGAAGGCATCCCCTCTTTCATCTTCGTTCATTGGTAACTTTACTTGGAGCTATATTTTTATTCGCCACATGATATGTGTTTTGCTTGGAGAGTCGTGTATTATATTAGTCTTTGCTTTTTAGTTTACCACAATAATACTTGTTGTACCCACCTTTTGGGAGAATCCTATTTGATTAGAATTTGCTAGAATACTCTATGTGCTTCACTTATATCTTTTGAGCTTGATAGTTTTTGCTCTAGTGCTTCACTTATATTTTTTAGAGCATGGTGGTGTATTAATTTTGAAGAAATTTCTAGTCTCTCATGCCTCACTTATATCTTTTTGAGAGTCTTTTATAACAGCATGGTATTTTCTATGGTTACAAAGTTAGTCCTAGAATGATGAGCATCCAAGTTGGGTATAATAAAAACTATCATAGAAAAAGAATTGGATGCTATGATCAATTCGATGCTTGATAATTGGTTTGAGATATAAAGGTAGTAATGTTAGGGTCATGCTAGTGGGTAATTATGAAATTGAGAAATACTTTTGTTGAAGTTGGCAAGTCCCGTAGCATGCACGTATGGTAAAAGTTGTGTGACAAATTTGTTGCATGAGGTGCTCTTTTGATTGTCTTCCTTATGAGTGGCAGTCGGGGACGAGCGATGGTCTTTTCCTACCAATCTATCCCTCTTGGGGCATGCTAGTAGTACTTTGCTTCGAGGGCTAAGTAGGATTTTGCAATAAGTATATGAGTTCTTTTTGACTAATGTGAGTCCATGGATATATACACACTCATCCATCCACTTTGCTAGCCTTTATTATTACCGCGCAACTCTCGCCGGTATCATGAACCCTTTATTTACCTTCCTCAAAACAGCCACCATACCTACCTATTATGGCATTTCCATAGCCATTCCGAGACATATTGCCATGCAACTTTCCACCGTTCCGTTTATTATGACACGTTCCATCATTGTCATATTGCTCTTTGCATGATCATGTAGTCGACATCGTATTTGTGGCAAGGCCACTTTCATAATTTCAATACATGTCGCTCTTGGTTCATTGCATATCCCGGTACACCGCCGGAGGCATTCATATAGATTCATATCTTGTTCTAGCTTTGAGTTGTAATTCTTGAGTTGTAAATCCATAAAAGTGTGATGATCTTCATTATTAGAGCATTTTCCTAGTGAGGAAAGGACGATGAAGGCTATGATTCCCCCACAAGTCGGGATGAGACTTCGGACTTTACAAAAAGAAAAAGAAATTAAAAAAGAAGGCCAAAGAAAAAAAAAGAAAAAAAGAAAAAAAAGAAAGAAAGAGAAAAAAAGAAAATAAAATAAAATGAGAGAAAAAGAGAGAAGGGACAATGCTACTATCTCTTTTTCCACACTTGCGCTTAAAAATAGCACCATGATCTTCATGATAGAGAGTCTCCTATGTTGTCACTTTCATTTACTAAGTGGGAATTTTTCACTATAGAACTTGGCTTGTATATTCCAATGATGGGCTTCCTCAAAATGCCCTAGGTCTTCGTGAGCAAGCAAGTTGGATGCACACGCACTTAGTTTATTTTGTTGAGCTTTCATATATTTATAGCTCTAGTGCATCAGTTGCATGGCAATCCCTACTCGCTCACATTGATATATATTAATGGGCATCTCCATATAGCCTGTTAATACGCCTAGTTGATGTGAGACTATCTTCTCCCTTTTTGTCCTCACAACCACCACCATATACCACCATAGTGCTATGTCCATGGCTTGCGCTCATGTATTGCGTAAGAGTTGAAAAAGCTGAAGCGCGTTAAAAAGTATGAAACAATTGCTCGGCTCGTCATCGGGGTTTGATACGTCTCCAATGTATCTATAATTTTTGATTGCTCCATGCTACTTTATCTACTGTTTTGGACTATATTGGGCTTTATTTTCCACTTTTATATTACTTTTGGGACTAACCTATTAACCGGAGGCCCAGCCCATAATTGCTATTTTTTGCCTTTTCAGTATTTCGAAGAAACAGAATATCAAACGGAGTCCAAACGGAATGAAACCTTCGGGATCGTGATTTTCCAACCGAACGTGACCCAGGAGACTTGGACCCTACTCCAAGCAGTGCCCGAGGAGGTCACGAGGGTGGAGGGCGCCCCCCTTGGCGCGCCCCCTACCTCGTGGGCCCCTCGGAGCTCCACCGACCTGTACTCCTTCCTCCTATATATACCTACGTATCCCCGAATAATCAGAACAGGAGCCAAAAACCTAATTCCACCGCCGCAACCTTCTGTATCCACGAGATCCCATCTTGGGGACTGTTCCGGAGCTCCATCGGAGGGGGCATCCACCACGGAGGGCTTCTACATCATCACCATAGCCCCTCGGATGAAGTGTGAGTAGTTTACTTCAGACCTTCGGGTCCATAGCTAGTAGCTAGATGGCTTCTTCTCTCTTTTTGGATCTCAATACAATGTTCTCCCCCTCTCTCGTGGAGATCTATTCGATGTAATCTTCTTTTTGCGGTGTGTTTGTTGACACCGATGAATTGTGGGTTTATGATCCAGTATTATCTATGGAAAATATTTGATTCTTCGCTGAATTCTTTTATGTATGATTGAGTTATCTTTGCAAGTCTCTTCGAATTATCCTTTTTGGTTTGGCCAACTAGATTGGTAGTTCTTGCAATGGGAGAAGTGCTTAGCTTTGGGTTCAATTTTGCGGTGTCCTTACCCAGTAACAGAAAGGGTTGCAAGGCACGTATTGTATTGTTGCCATCAAGGATAACAAGATGGGGTTTTTATCATATTGCATGAATTTATCCCTCTACATCGTGTCATCTTGCTTAAGGCGTTACTCTGTTTTTACTTAATACTCTAGATGCATGCTGGATAGCGGTCGATAAGTGGAGTAATAGTAGTAGATGCAGAATCGTTTTGAGCTACTTGTTTTGGACGTGATGCCTATATACATGATCATTGCCTAGATATACTCATAACTATGCTCAATTCTATCAATTGCTCAACAATAATTTTTTCACCCACCATAGAATACTTATGCTCTTGAGAGAAGCCACTAGTGAAACCTATGGCCCCCGGGTCTATTCTCATCATATAAATCTCTATCACTTTATTTACTTGCTTTGTTTTACTTTGCCTTTTACTTTTTACTTTGCACCTATCTATCAAAAATACCAAAAATATTATCTCTATCAGATCTCACTCTCGTAAGTGACCGTGAAGGGATTGACAACCCCTAAGCGTTGGTTGCGAGTTGCTATCGTTTTGTGTAGGTACGAGGGACTTGTGCGTGGTCTCCTACTGGATTGATACCTTGGTTCTCAAAAACTAAGGGAAATACTTACGCTTGCTGCATCATCCTCTCCTCTTCGGTGAAATCCAACGCAGTGCTCAAGAGGTAGCAAGAAGAATTTCTAGCGCCGTTGCCAGGGAGGCTTACGCAAGCAAGTCAACCATACCAAGTACCAATCGCAATCCCTATCTCTCGCATTACATTATTTACCATTTGCCTCTCGTTTTCCTCTCCCCCACTTCACCCTTGCCGTTTTATTTGCCCTCTCTTTCCCAATCTCCTCCTCTCTTTACCATTTGCCTTTTTCTCGTTGCCTTTCTGTTTGCTTGTGTGTTGGATTACTTGTTGCCATGGCACAAGATAATACCAAATTGTGTGATTTCTCGAATACCAATAATAATGATTTCCTTAGTACTCCGATTGCTCCTCTTAATAATGATGAGTCTTGTGAAATCAATACCGCTTTGTTGAATCTTGTTATGAAAGATCAATTCGCCGGCCTTCCTAGTGAAGATGTCGCTACTCATCTAAACAATTTTGTTGATTTGTGCGATATGCAAAAGAAAAAAGATACGGATAACAATATTGTCAAATTGAAGTTATTTCTGTTTTTGCTTAGAGATCCTGCTAAAGTTTGGTTTTCGTCTTTGCCTAAAAATAGTATTGATTCTTGGAACAAGCACAAAGATGCTTTTATCTCGAAGTATTTTCCTCCTGCTAAGATCATCACTCTTAGGAACGATATCATGAATTTTAAACAACTTGATCATGAGCATGTTGCCCAATCTTGGGAAAGAATGAAATTAATGCTTCACAATTGCCCTACTCATGGTTTGAATTTATGGATGATCATACAAAAATTTTATGCCGGATTGAATTTTGCTTCTAGAAATCTTTTAGATTCGGCCGTGAGAGGCACTTTTATGGAAATTACATTAGGAGATGCTACCAAATTGCTTGATAATATTATGGTTAATTATTCTCAACGGCACACCGAAAGATCTTCTAGTAAAAAAGTGCATGCTATAGAAGAAATCAATGTTTTGAGTGAAAACATGGATGAACTTATGAAGATGTTTGCTCCTAAAAATACTCCTCTTGATCCCAATGATATGCCTTTATCTACTTTTCTTGAGAATAATAATGAATCTATGGATGTGAATTTTGTTGGTAGGAATAGTTTTAGAAACAATGCTTATAGAGGGAATTTTAATCCTAGGCCTTATCCTAGTAATCCTTCTAATAATTATGGAAATTCCTACAATAACTCTTATGGAAATTTTAATAAGATGCCCTCTGAATTTGAGAGTAGTGTTAAAGAGTTTATGAATTCACAAAATAATTTTAATGCTTTGCTTGAAGAGAAATTGCTTAAAGTTGATGATTTGGCTAGGAACGTTGATAGAATTTCTCTTGAAATTGATTCTTTAAAGCTTAGATCTATTCCTCCTAAGCATGATATCAATGAGTCTCTCAAAGCCATGAGAATTTCCATTGATGAGTGCAAGGAAAGAACCGCTAGGATGCGTGCCTCCAAAGATGCCTTTATTAAAGCGTGTTCTTCCAATCCCTATGAAAATCAAGATGAAGATGAAAAAGTTATTGATGTGTCCCCCATTAAATCTTTGTTTTACAATATGAATCTTGATGAATCTGAAGATTATCTTCCTTTACCTAGAAGGCGTTCTAAGAATTCGGAGTTTCTAGATCTTGATGATGAAATTGATGAAAGTGGAATTGAAATAAATAAAAACCGTGATGTTGCTAAACCCACTATTTTGGATCTCAAGGAATTTAATTATGAAAATTTCTCTTTAATTCGTTGTATTTCCTTGTTGCAATCCGTGCTAGAATCTCCTCATGCTTATAGTCAAAATAAGGCCTTTACCGAACATATTGTTGATGCTTTGATGCAATCTTATGAAGAAAAACTTGAGTTGAAAGTTTCTATCCCTAGAAAACTCTATGATGAATGGGAACATACTATTAAAATTAAATTAAAGATTTTGAGTTTCATGCTTTGTGTGATTTGGGTGCTAGTGTCTCTACTATACCCAAAACTTTATGTGTTTTGCTAGATTTTCGTGATTTTGATGATTGCTCTCTAAACTTGCATCTTGCGGATTCCACTATCAAAAAGCCTATGGGAAGAATTAATGATGTTCCTATTGTTGCAAATAGGAATTATGTGCCCGTAGATTTTATCGTTCTTGATATAGATTGCAATCCTTCATGTCCTATTATTCTTGGTAGACCTTTCCTAGAACGATTGGTGCAATTATTGATATGAAGGAAGGGAATATTAGATTCCAATTTCCCTTAAAGAAGGTTATGTAACACTTCCCTAGAAAGAAAATAAAATTACCATATGAATCTATTATGAGAGCCACTTACGGATTGCCTACCAAAGATGGCAATACCTAGATCTATTCTTGCTTTTATGCCTAGCTAGGGGCGTTAAACGATAGCTTTTGTTGGGAGGCAACCCAATTTTTGTTTTTTTTTGTTTTTGCTTCTGTTTAGTAATAAATAATCCATCTACCTTCTGTTTGGATGTGGTTTTATGTTTTAATTAGTGTTTGTGCCAAGTAGGACCTATAGGATAACCTACGATGATAGTTGATTTGATTCTGCTGAAAAACAGAAACTTTGCACGCACGAATTTAGTTATCATAAATCACAGGAACATGTGTTTGCGTTGATTATTTTTGCTTCTGATCAATAAACAAATTTTCCAGGACTTCCTATTTTGGTAGAATTTGTAGAGTTCCAGAAGTTTGCGTTAGTTACAGATTTCTACAGACTGTTCTGTTTTTGACAGATTCTATTTTTCGTGTGTTGTTTGCTTATTTTGTTGAATCTATGGCTAGTAAATTAGTTTATAAACCATAGAGAAGTTGGAATATAGTAGGTTTAACACCAATATAAATAAATAATGAGTTCATCACAGTACCTTGAACTAGTCTTTTGTTTTCTTTCTCTAACGGAGCTCACGGGATTTCTGTTGAGTTTTGTGTTGTGAAGTTTCCAAGTTTTGGGTGAATTCTTTTGATGGATTATGGAACAAGGAGTGGCAAGAGCCTAAGCTTGGGGATGCCCGTGGCACCCCCAAGATAATCCAAGGACACCAAAAAGTCAAAGCTTGGGGATGCCCCGGAAGGCATCCCCTCTTTCGTCCACTTCCATCGGTAATTTACTTGGAGCTATATTTTTATTCACCAACATGATATGTATTTTGCTTGGAGCGTCTTGTATTATTTGTGTCTTTGCTTGTTAGTCTATCACAATCATCCTTTCTGTACACATCTTTTGAGAGAGCCATACATGAATTGGAATTTGTTAGAATACTCTTTGTGCTTCACTTATATCTTTTGAGCTTGATAGTTTTGCTCATAGTGCTTCACTTATATCTTTTGAGCGTGATAATTTTTGCTCTAGTGCTTCACTTAGATCTTTTAGAGCACTGTGGTGGATTTGTTTTAAAGAAACTATTTGATCTCTCATGCTTCACTTAGATTATTTTGAGAGTCTTTAATAGCATGGTAATTTGCTTAATTTTAATATACTTGGTGTTCAAGATATGTGAAACTTCTTTTGAGTGAATTGAATACTAAGATGAGTTTGATGCTTGATAATTGTTTTGAGATATGGAGGTGATAATATCAAAGTCGTGCTAGTTGGGTGATTATGAATTTGATAAATACTTGTGTTGAAGTTTGCAAGTCCCGTAGCATGCATGTATGGTTAAAGTTGTGTAACAAATTTGAAACATGAAGTGTACCTGGCTTGTGCATCCTTATGAGTGATGGTCGGGGATGAGCGATGGTCTTTTCCTACTAATCTATCCCCTAGGAGCATGCGCGTAGTACTTGAATTTTTGATGACTTCTAAATTTACGCAATAAGTATATGAGTTCTTTTGACTAATGTTGAGTCCATGGATTATACGCACTCCCACCTTTCCACCTTTGCTAGCCTCTTCGGTACCGTGCATTGCCCTTTCTCACCTTGAGAGTTGGCGCAAACTTCGCCGGTGCATCTAAACCCCGTGATACGATACGCTCTATCACACATAAACCTCCTTATATCTTCCTCAAAATAGCCACCATAACTACCTATCATGGCATTTCCATAGCCATTCCGAGATATATTGCCATGCAACTTCCGAGATATATTGACATGCATTACTTTTGTCATATTCCATTGCATGATCTTGTAGTTGACATCGTATTTGTGGCAAAGCAACCTTGCATTATTTTCCATACATGTCACTCTTGATTCATTGCACCATCCCGTTACACCGCCGGAGGCATTCATATAGAGTCATATCTTGTTCTAAGTTTCGAGTTGTAATCCTTGTGTTGTAATCAATAGAAGTGTGATGATCATCATTATTAGAGCATTGCCCAAATTAAAAAAAAGGAGAAAGGCCAAAAAGAAAAAAAGAAAGGCCCAAAAAATTATAAGGGGCAATGCTACTATCTCTTTTTCCACACTTGTGCTTCAAAGTAGCACCTTGTTCTTCATGTAGTGAGTCTCATATATTCTGCTTCAAAGTAGCACCTTGTTCCTCATGTAGTGAGTCTCATAAGCCTTTTTATACTAGTGGGAATTTTTCATTATAGAACTTGGCTTGTATATTCCTACGATGGGCTTCCTCAAATGCCCTAGGTCTTCGTGAGCAAGCAAGTTGGATGCACACCCACTAGTTTTCTTTTGTTGAGCATTCATAGCTCTAGTGCATCCGTTCCATGGCAATCCCTACTCATTCACATCGATATCTATTGATGGGCATCTCCATAGCCAGTTGATACGCCTAGTTGATGTGAGACTTTCTCCTTTTTTGTCTTCTCCACACAACCCCCATCATCATATTCTATTCCACCCATAGTGCTATATCCATGGCTCACGCTCATGTATTGCGTGAAGGTTGAAAAAGTTTGAGATTATTTAAGTATGAAACAATTGCTTGGCTTGTCATCGGGGGTATAGAAGTTGGGAACATCTTTGTGTGACGAAAATGAAGCATAGCCTAACTATATGATTTTGTAGGGATGAACTTTCTTTTGCCATGTTATTTTGAGAAGACATGATTGCTTTGATTAGTATGCTTGAAGTATTATTATTTTTGTGTCAATATGAACTTTTGTCTTGAATCTTTTGGATCTTAATATTCATATCACAATTAAGAAGATTTACATTGAAATTATGCCAAAGTATCACTCCGCATCAAAAATTCTTTTTTATCATTTACCTACTCGAGGATGAGCAGGAATTAAGCTTGGGGATGCCTGATACATCTCCAACCTATCTATAATTTTTGATTGCTCCATGCTACTTTATCTACTGTTTTGGACTATACTGGGCTTAATTTTCCACTTTTATATTACTATTGGGACTAACCTATTAACCGGAGGCCCAGCCCAGAATTGTTGTTTTTTGCCTTTTTCAGTATTTCGAAGAAACAGAATATCAAACGGAGTCCAAACGGAATGAAACCTTCGGGATCGTGATTTTCCAACCGAACGTGACCCAGGAGACTTGGACCCTACTCCAAGCAGTGCCCAAGGAGGTCATGAGGGTGGAGGGCGCCCCCCCTGGGCGCACCCCCCTACCTCATGGGCCCCTCGGAGCTCCACCGACGTACTCGTTCCTCCTATATATACCTACGTATCCCGAGCGATCGAGCAGGGCCAAAACCTAATTCCACCGCCGCAACCTTCTGTATCCACGAGATCCCATCTTGGGGACTGTTCCGGAGCTCCACCAGAGGGGGCATCCACCACGGAGGGCTTCTACATCATCACCATAGCCCCTCGGATGAAGTGTGAGTAGTTTACTTCAGACCTTCGGGTCCATAGCTAGTAGCTAGATGGCTTCTTCTCTCTTTTTGGATCTCAATACAATGTTCTCCCCCTCTCTCGTGGAGATCTATTCGATGTAATCTTCTATTTGCGGTGTGTTTGTTGAGACCGATGAATTGTGGGTTTATGATCCAGTATTATCTATGGAAAATATTTGATTCTTCTCTGAATTCTTTTATGTATGATTGAGTTATCTTTGCAAGTCTCTTGAATTATCCTTTTGGTTTGGCCAACCAGATTGGTAGTTCTTGCAATGGGAGAAGTGCTTAGCTTTGGGTTCAATCTTGCGGTGTCCTTACCCAATGGATGTAAAGGGTTGCAAGGCAAGTATTGTCTTGTTGCCATCGAGGATAACAAGATGGGGTTTTATCATATTGCATGAATTTATCCTCTACATCATGTCATCTTGCTTAAGGCATTACTCTGTTTTTACTTAATACTCTAGATGCATGCTTGGATAGCGATCGATGAGTGGAGTAATAGTAGTAGATGCGAATCGTTTCGATCTACTTGTTTTGGACGTGATGCCTATATACATGATCATTGCCTAGATATACTCATAACTATGCTCAATTCTGTCAATTGCTCAACAGTAATTTGTTCACCCACCGTAGAATACTTATGCTCTTGAGAGAAGCCACTAGTGAAACCTATGGCCCCCGGGTCTATTCTCATCATATCAATCTCTATCACTTTATTTACTTGCTTTGTTTTACTTTGCCTTTTACTTTTTACTTTGCACCTATCTATCAAAAATACCAAAAATATTATCTTTATCAGATCTCACTCTCGTAAGTGACCGTGAAGGGATTGACAACCCCTAAGCGTTGGTTGCGAGTTGCTATAGTTTTGTGTAGGTACGAGGGACTTGTGCGTGGTCTCCTACTGGATTGATACCTTGGTTCTCAAAAACTGAGGGAAATACTTATGCTACTTTGCTGCATCATCCTCTCCTCTTCGGGGAAATCCAATGCAGCGCTCAAGAGGTAGAAGGGTTGTGCATGATGGGAGTATTTTGTGTAATGAAAATGAAGCATGGCCTAACTATATGATTTTGTAGGGATAAGCTTTCTTTGGCTATGCTATTTTGATAGGACATGATTATTTGTTAGTATGCTTTGAAGCATTATTATTTTTATGTTTTATAAGCTTTTATTTTGTATCATTTGGATCTGAACATTCATGCCACAATAAAGAAAATTACATTGAGAATTATGCTAGGTAGCATTCCACATCAAAAATTTCTTTTTTATCATTTACCTACTCGAGGACGAGCATGACTTAAGCTTGGGGATGCTTGATACGTCTCCAACGTATCTATAATTTTTTATTGTTCCATGCTATTATATTACCCCTTTTGGATGTTTATGGGCTTTATTTTACACATTTATATCATTTTTGGGACTAACCTGCTAACCGGAAGCCCAGCCCGTATTGCTTTTCTTTTGCCTATTTTAGTATTTCGAAGAAAAGGAATATCAAACGGAGTCCAAATGGAATGAAACCTTTGGGAGCGTGATTTTTGGAACGAACGTGATCCAGAGGACTTGGAGTGCAAGCCAAGAAGCAGCCAAGGCTCCCATGAGATAGGAGGGTGCCCCCCCTATAGGGCGTGCCCCCTGTCTCGTGGGCCCCTCGGGCGGCCACCGACGTACTTCTTCCTCCTATATATACCTACGTACCCCGCAAACATCCAGGAGGCGGACGAAACACAATTTCCACCACCGTAACCTTCTGTATCCGCGAGATCCCATCTTGGAGCCTTCGTCGGCACTCTGCCGGAGGGGGAATCGACCATGGAGGGCTTCTACATCAACATCCTTTCCCCTCCGATGAGTTGTGAGTAGTTTACCACAGACCTACGGGTCCATAGTTATTATCTAGATGGCTTCTTCTCTCTTTTTGGATCTCAATACAATGTTCTCCCCCTCTCTTGTGGAGATCTATTCGATGTAAACTCTTTTTGCGGTGTGTTTGTCGAGATCCGATGAATTGTGGGTTTATGATCAAGTTTATCTATGAATAATATTTGAATCTTCTCTGAAGTCTTTTATGTATGATTGAGTTATCTTTGCAAGTCTCTTCGAATTATCAGTTTGGTTTGGCCTACTAGATTGATCTTTCATGCCATGGGAGAAGTGCTTAGCTTTGGGTTCAATCTTGCGGTGTCCTTACCCAGTGACAAAAAGGGTTGCAAGGCACGTATTGTATTGTTGCCATCGAGGATAACAAGATGGGGTTTATATCATATAGCTTGAGTTTATCCCTCTACATCATGTCATCTTGCTTAATGCGTTACTCTGTTCTTATGAACTTGATACTCTAGATGCAGGCAGGAGTCAGTCGATGTGTGGAGTAATAGTAGTAGATGCAGGCAGGAGTCGGTCTACTTGTTATGGACGTGATGCCTATATACATGATCATGCCTAGATAATCTCATAACTATGTGCTATTCTATCAATTGCTCGACAGTAATTTGTTCACCCACCGTAATACTTATGCTATCTTGAGAGAAGCCACTAGTGAAACCTATGGCCCCCGGGTCTAGCTCTTATCATATTTGCTTTCAATCTACTTTTATTTGCATCTTTACTTTTTGCATCTATATTATAAAATACCAAAAATGTATTTATCTTATCATACTATCTTTATTAGATCTCACTTTCGCAAGTGGCCGTGAAGGGATTGACAACCCCTTTGTTGTTTTTGTTGCGAGTTCTCAGTTTGTTTGTGTAGGTGCGTGGGACTTTTGAGGAGCCTCCTACTGGATTGATACCTTGGTTCTCAAAAACTGAGGGAAATACTTACGCTACTATTGCTGCATCACCCTCTCCTCTTCGAGGAAAACCAACGCAAGCTCAAGACATAGCAGCATGACAAAAGGATACAAAAGCGTGAGTTTAATGTAGGTGATTATGTGTTGCTATTCAACTCTCGTTTAAGATTTTTTAGCAGGAAAACTTCTCTCTAAATGGGAAGGTCCTTATGTTATCGAGGAGGTCTATCGTTCCGGTGCCATTAAAATCAACAACTTCGGACGCACGAATCCGAAGGTGGTGAACGGTCAAAGAATCAAACATTATATCTCAGGTAATCCTATAAATGTTGAAACTAATGTTATTGAAACCATAACCCCAGAGGAATACATAAGAGACACTTTCCAGAATGTTCCAGACTCCGAAAAGGAATAGGTATGTGGTACGGTAAGTAAACCGACTCCAAAACAGTTTATAGCTATTTTTCTCCGTTTTGGAATATTTAAGAAAATAGGAAAATAAGAAGTAGTCCGGGAAGGACACGAGGAGTCCACGAGGGTGGAGGGCGCACCCTACCCCCCTGGGCGCGCCCCCTGCCTCGTGGGCACCTCGTGTGCTCTCCGGACTCCTTTTTCTTGCACGATACTTCTTTCGGTCGGTAAAAATTCATTATATAATCTCCTGAAGGTTTTGACAACCATATCACGCAAATATCCTCTGTTTTTGTCTTTTGCTGTTTCTACTGCAGATAAGAGCAATATGTCATCCCAGGATTCGGAGGGAGAAAGCTATGTGGCTGATTACCTAGCAGACCATAAGATCTACAGGGACTTGGAGCATCATGGCTGGACTACTTAAGAAGAAGAAGACTATGGGCCTGAAGGAAAGGAGGAGACGAGCTCAGATGAAGATGAAGCCCCATTAGCTCAACCTGGGGACATGCATGTGGAGTTTAAAAGGTCAAGCCTTGAGTAGGAGGTTGATGATCTAAGGGAGCAAAATTCCATCCTCAAGCGCAAATTGAGGAAGAAGCATGCGGGGGAAATTGGATGTAAGTTAGCATGAACTATTATTGTTGACATTACCCCTGAGGTAAAAGGTTGGTAGGCAACACTATAAGCCCCTATCTTTCTCTATGTCCGATTAAAACTCCATAACCATAAGTATTGCGTGAGTGTTAGCAATTGTGAAAGACTAAATGATAGTTGAGTATGTGGACTTGCTGAAAAGCTCTTATATTGACTCTTTCTGATGTTATGATAAATTGCGATTGCTTCAATAACCGAGGTTCTCAATGAAGTTTTTGATTCATACTTGACATTGTGGATAGATTGTTACTTGAACATAAGAATGGTCATGATGCCCTCATGTCCATATTTTATTTTATCGACACCTCTATCTCTAAACATGTGGACATATTTTTCGATATCAGCTTCCGCTTGAGGACAAGCAATGTCTAAGCTTGGGGGAGTTGTTACGCCCATTTTGCATCATGCTTTTATATCGATATTTATTGCATTATGGGCTGTTATTACACATTATGTCACAATAATTATGGCTATTCTCTCTTATTTTACAAGGTTTACATGAAGAGGGAGAATGCCGGCAGCTAGGATTCTGGTATGGAAAAGGAGCAAATATTAGAGACCTATTCTGCACAGCTCCAAAAGTCCTGAAACTCCACGAAAGTTATTTTTTTAATTAATAATAAATATTGAACGGAAGAAGTACCAGAGGGGGCCCACACCCTGGCCATGAGGGTGGGGGTGCGCCCCCTGCCTCGTGGGCCACCCGGCAGCCCTCCAGTGCCCATCTTTTGCTATATGAAGTCTTTTACCCTGGAAAAAAATCATAAGCAAGCTTTCGAGACGAAACTCCGCCGCCACGAGGCGGAACCTTGGCGGAACCAATCTAGGGCTCCGGCGGAGCTGTTCTGCCGGGGGAACTTCCCTCCGAGAGGGGGAAATCATCACCATCGTCATCACCAATGATCCTCTCATCGGGAGGGGGTCAATCTCCATCAACATCTTCACCAGCACCATCTCCTCTAAAACCCTAGTTCATCTCTTGTATCCAATCTTTGCACCAAAACCTCAGATTGGTACATGCGGGTTGCTAGTAGTGTTGATTACTCCTTGTAGTTGATGCTAGTAGGTTTATTTGGTGGAAGATCATATGTTCAGATCCTTAATGCATATTAATACCCCTCTGATTATGAACATGAATATGTTTTGTGAGTAGTTACGTTTGTTCCTGAGGACATGGGTGAAGTCTTGCTATTAGTAGTCATGTGAATTTGGTATTGGTTCGATATTTTGATGAGTTGTATGTTGTCTCTCCTCTAGTGGTGTTATGTGAACGTTGACTACATGATAGTTCACCATTATTTCGGCCTAGAGGAAGGCATTGGGAAGTAATAAGTAGATGATGGGTTGCTAGAGTGACAAAAGCTTAAACCCTAGTTTATGCGTTGCTACGTAAGGGGCTGATTTGGATCCATATGTTTCATGCTATGGTTAGGTTTACCTTAATACTTATTTTGTAGTTGCGGATGCTTGCAATAGGGGTTAATCATAAGTGGGATGCTTGTCCAAGAAAGGGCCGTACCCAAGCACCGGTCCACCCACATATCAAATTATCAAAGTAACGAACGTGAATCATATGAGCGTGATGAAAACTAGCTTGACGATAATTCACATGTGTCCTCGGGAGCGCTTTTCTCTATATAAGAACTTGTCCAGACTTGTCCTTTGCTAAAAAAAGGATTGGGCCATCTTTCTGCACCTTATTTACTTTCATTGCTTGTTACCCGTTACAAATCACCTTATCAAAAAACTATCTGTTATCGATAATTTTAGTGCTTGCAGAGAATACCTTACTGAAAACCGCTTGTCATTTCCTTCTGCTCCTCGTTGGGTTCGACACTCTTACTTATCGAAAGGACTACGATAGATCCCCTACACTTGTGGGTCATCATGGAGGAAGGAATTCGGGGCCAGATCATGGAAATCCAGCCCGTAGTAAAACATGAGACCTCGGACGAAGGGATCGAGGGCGAACACAAGTCCTCGGAGGAAGTGGGGGATAAGTACCACCCTCTCGCGAGGCTCTGGGGTGGGGATAACCTGCCCCAAGGTAGGAAGCATGTGTGTAATCTCCGTCGTCAGGTACCTTGCCTCTCGTAGATCCTTGATGTCCTTTTCCGTTATGGAGGAGGCCATCCACTTGCCCTGGAAACCGGATCCAGCCATCGCTGGAGAGGTTGGGGCGAAAGGAAAGATTAGAACTTGGGCACTGGAGCTCGGGGACGGAAGGACTGAGGAAGAATAAGGCGTGAGGTGAATAGATGGGTCCTTGTCCTCTTATAAAGGAAGTGAATATCAAGAGCCCCCTCATATGCCTTAAACCTCGCCTATTCCCAAGGAGACGTGCGAACGGCACGGTTGGATTACCCAAACCCGCATTGACGAGAATCCCGTGATAAGGGGACACGATCTCTGCTTTGACAAGACGTGTCAGTGGCCGTACCTCGAAACGCGAAGCAGGGGCTGTAAAACGGTTCAGAATAATAACGAGGCCAGAGTATAACGTCTCGCCGAAAAAGTTGCCCGTGGACATGACTTATTTTGTTTTAAGTATTGTTGCCTTTACAGCTTAGGGTTGTAAGTGTTAAGAAGTGCCGGATACAGCTCTTATGTGCAGAAGACTACTTTGGAGTATTCGGAGAAGGAACCCGCCTTGCAATGCCAAAGACAATCTGCACGCCAGATACATCGTCATTGAAGCCCGGTTCAGGGGCTACTGAGGGAGTCCTGGACTAGGGGGTCCTCGGGTGTCCGGGCTATGTGATATGGGCCAGACTAACAGGCCGTGAAGATACGAGATCAAAGAACTTCCCCCGTGTCCGGATGGGACTCTCTTGGCGTATGGATCACGCATCTTCCTTTCTCTATAAACCGACTTTGTACAACCCTAGGTCTCTCCGGTGTCTATATAAACTGGAGGGTTTAGTCCGTAGAGGCAATCATAATCATACAGGCTAGACATCTAGGGTTTAGCCATTACGATCTCGAGGTAGATCAACTCTTATAACCCATATACTCATCAAAGTCAATCAAGCAGGAAGTAGGGTATCACCTCCATTAAGAGGGCCCAAACCTGGGTAAACATCATGTCTCCTGCCTCCTGTTACCTTCGATCCTTAGACGCACAGTTCGGGACCCCCTACCCAAGATCTGCCAGTTTTGACACCGACAATACTCGCTAGAAGGGAGTTATGGCGGGCCCCGGGGTCTACTTTTGGTAGTATTTTTAACTTCCTTTCCTTGATTCGCTTTCCCAAACAAGGCATAACGCTTGGGAAATATGCAGATTAATTATCGGGGATTCAAGCATCCCATCATAACACGTCGTAATATAAGCCCAATAGAGAGGTAATTTTACCTCCACCCCACCTGCTTCTTCCTTGCACCAACCCAACTCTCCCTTCCATCTTTGCTTCTAGAGCTCTAGCAATGGCTCATGCTCTAGGGTTGTCAAA
This sequence comes from Aegilops speltoides, assembly GCA_021437245.1. Taxonomy (NCBI): domain Eukaryota; kingdom Viridiplantae; phylum Streptophyta; class Magnoliopsida; order Poales; family Poaceae; genus Aegilops; species Aegilops speltoides. The sequence continues at coordinate 465,020,664 of CM038142.1, forward strand.
ATGCACTAACGATCCCCTGGATGGAGACTGGCTGAGTTGCTCGGTTACCCAAGGCCAACTAAATCGACTTGCAACACAAGGTATTTGTCTATTCCAGATTTTGCACTAGTCTACCATAGGCTGGTGGCTAGGGGTCCTCAATGATAGGTATCCCACACCTAATGGGGAAGAGTGAATCTTCTTCATACCTTATCTCCTCCGCGGGCTCGGATTTCCCATACATCCTTTCCTTAGGGGCCTTCTAGAGTTCTATGGGATCCAGCTCCACAACCTCACGCCAATGCCATCCTCCACATATGAGGCTTTGTCACTCTTTTCGAAGCTTTTCTTAGCTGCGAAGCACACTTCGGGTTGTGGCGGAAGTATTTTTTGATTCCTTTCTCCAGGAACATTGTAATTTTTGAAGTGGAGGCGCCGAGGTATGCAGAGTACCTGGGACGGATTACCTCCATGGCACCCCTAAGTGTTGGGAGACATTGTAGAAAACAAGAAATTCACACCTATGCACACCCAAGATCAATATGAAGATGCATAACGGGTGGTGAACACGATCGTTACCATCAGCGACTTGTAGCGGAAGAAGAACAGGTCAGTGTAAATCGTACTTGGATTCAATTGAATCGTCGATGAATAATACTATGAATCGCCCACGAACATTCCCTCGAACCAAAGACCAAAAGCACGACATCTCTACTTGGTTGCAAGCGTGCAACCTTCACGAACCAGCGCGCTTCATCGTCGAGAGCTAATCGTTGCCGGAGAATTAGAGGGAGGAGATTAGAACCACATGGGGCTTCTAATTATGAGGATTAGAGGATTAGTATAGCTCTAATTAGTCAATTCAGACCAACTAAAATTAGAACTAGGAGAACTAGAGGAGGCTCTAGAACTTGTGTGTTCAAAGGGTGGAAGTCCTCTAGTATATATAGGTTGGAGGGGAGAGGAAGGGCTTCATAAGGGGAGGGATAGTCTCTCCCCTTTGGGCGGCCAAGGGAGGAGGAGTTGGACTCCTCCCCCACTCAAATACGGCCTCCTTGCTTCGGGAAGGGTGCCGCCTAGGCCCAAGTTTCCTTCCACCACTTAGCCTTTTAAGGCCCGTTGATATTAAATTAAATATAGGATTGTTCTAAATACTTTCAGACCATTTTATATATAATTTAACATGCCTGGAATTATATATATATATATATATATATATATATATGTATATGTATATATATATACATATATAGGGCTGGACTATTTTGTTACCGGAAACAGATTATTATTCAGTTACCTCGGTCCCTATAAGGGCGCAACGCATGCATTTACGAGAAAATCCCGACCCGTCCCCAATCGAACCCGCCTCCTACCGCGGAGGCAGCCGCCATGGCGCGAAGCGAGCGACGGCGGCAGCGGGAGCGAGGGAGCCAGCGCGCCACATGGGTAGCTCCTCCGACACACGCCGCTGCCGGTCTGGCGTCCGCCGCGCCTCACCACCGACGGGCTCGTCGGCCCCTCCCGTCGCGCTTCCCTCCGACGGGCGCTGCTCCTCCATGCGCACCTCCCGTCGACGACAGCCGTGGCCGTCCCGCCTCCGGCTGCTACCAAGGCCCCCAGCCTCCCTCCGCCACACAAGACCGCCATCCCCGCCCCGCGTCGTCCCAGCCGTCGGCCGAATCCAGCCGCGCTCCTGAGATTTGTCTTCTTTCTCGCCGAGACACGCGACAGCCACCCCAGTTCGGGCGTAGTAACTACCTCAGTACGAGTTAAAAACGGTGGTCCGTTCGGAATAAAAGAAATGGCCGAAATTTTATAAAAATTCAAGCAAAAAAGAAACCCCATGAAAATCCTGCTTAGTAAGTACGTGAGTACAAGTCATAAAATGAGAGAAGTTCAGAACAACGTTGTCAAAAAAATGTTGAGTTCAAAAAAGAAGAAGTGTACACACTGTAGCTTAGCATTTCTTGGAGAAGAAAATTCAGCCAATTCAAGTATATAAACCATGCAAGTTCGATGATAATGACACGTCGAAACACATTTTAAACTAAACCTAAAAGTTACATTTCTACAAGTTCAAGTGATCAACCCCATGAATATTCCGGATTGTGAAAAATAGCTCAGTACAAACACGCACATATGTCAGTACGAGTACTTTGTTTATCAGACGGGAAAAGAACAGGATGTGTCTTGCCGTATTGAAAACTTTTTAAATAAATACAAAGTAAAGTCTAGTATGTGGAAACACGCTCAGTACAAAATCATATAGACATCCGTTCAAGTACTTTTTTTGGAACCATTCAAAACTACTGTGAAAAATTATCTCAGTACAAATACACAAATATATCAGTACGAGTACTCTGTTTTTTGAAGGAAACACATCATGATGGGTCTCACCGTAATCCAAATTACTCTTCAACGGCTGCAAATATGAGAAAATGTTCCGCATGACTAAGTTTCGCATTTTCCATAGCTATCCAACGGTATATTATTTGCCCTATTTCGACAAACTTTTAAAAAAATCAAGTTCAAAATCAAATTTGACCGTATTCGAATTTGTTTTTAAACCATAAGGATTTAAAAACATTTCAATACAAAAAAGTTGCGCATTTTCCGTAGCTTTCCAACGCCATATTGTTTGCGTCAATCCGATAAACTGTTTGCAAAAAATCGCGAAAATACGTTTCGCCCAGAATTTCACCGTTTTTCAAATTACTTTTAAATCATACAGAATTAGAAAAAACAATACATATATAGAAGATGGGGATTTTCACCAGCTTTCCAACGCCATCTTATTTGCTCAATTCCGACAAACCGTTTGAAAATTGAGTCCAAAATACGATTGACATTTTCGGTTTTGAAAAAAACTATTTTTTTTAAACTGCTCCTAAACCATAATGATTTTGCAAAAACGTTCAATATACTTGAAATATGGTTGTCAAGAGCTTTCCAACGATATATTACACGCCCTATTCCGACAAAAAAATTACAAAAAGTTTTTGAACTAAAGAAGACGATCTGTTAAACACAATTGAAAGCATCAGTTCAACTTCTTCAAAAACATCAGTACAAACACATGAAACCGTCAGTTCAAAAAAGGTAACAGAATAATATTCTGTTACGCGTAACAGAATAGCCCATATACACGGTATTACCCGATACTCTCTGAAACCCTTCTGGTGACCCCAAAACGCTTCCGGATCCTCTTGGGACTATTTTGAATATTAATGAAACAATTTCACAAATATATTCTCATCACTCTTGTCCTGCTAACACTTAGAAGATCGCGATTTCCTTAAGCTTGTGACCCCGTAGGTTCAGTAACTCATAGACATGAATAAAACCCCTTCGTTCAATGACTCATAGCGGAACCGTGGACGTCCATATCGATCCCTATGAGCACGCGAATGATATTCGAGTGAACTTTTGGTTATCATGTGATTTTACCTTTGCTTCGCGTTACTTCACAAAACTCGGGATGCATATGTATCCTCCTGAGTCATCACGTGCTCCCTATACCGTTATCCTCGTTACAGGTTTTGTTCTTGTTTCTCGTTATTGTGTTCCGGCATCCCGATGACGAAGCCACCTGTGTCTGGCCAGACGATGATGGATGCAATTACACCGAGAAGTCCCTAAGAATATCTCTCCATTGTTGGAGGAGCAAATCTCACTCTCGAGCTATCTAGTCACTTGTCAAACAACTTTCCGATAAACCGAATCAATAGGGACTTCTACATGTTTTTACCTGTGTATCTCACAAACACATTAGTTCCTCAACCAAGTTAGTCGTCAATACTTCAAAACCAACTAGGGGTAGCACTAGATGCACTTACACCTCCGTTCCTTTCCTAAGGTGTATTGGTTTTTTGATAAAATTTTACAATATAAGGTGCATTTATTTTAATTCCTTATAATACCCTTCTCACCCTCAAAAAAATAGGAATGTATCTCCCTCCTGATTGTCTGCATCTCTCCTTATAGCAAAAAAGAAAAGTATCTCTCTATCTCTCTCTCTCTCTCAATTCCATGTATCTCTTACTTTCCTGGACCAATTGATTTCCTTGTCACTAACCAACTAATTTTCCAAGAGTAATTTCGTCCTAATTTCTCTATAACTGTGTGGCTTGATCACCGTGCCAAAAATAATACATCTTACATAAAGGAATGGATGGAGTAATTCCTATTCAAATGGACCTAATTAATTGCATATATAATTAACTACTTCCTCCGTTCCCCAATATAAGTCTGTCTACAGGTTCCAACAAGTGACTACATACGGATCAAAATAAGTGAATCTACAATCTAAAATATGTCTACATACATCCGTATGTTGTAGTCCATTCAAAATGTCTAAAAAGACTTATATTTAGGAACGGAGGGAGTATTTACCTAATTAATTGCATTAATGGTTTGGTTTCCAAATTAATTCAGTGCTCGATTTTCAAAATATTTTTGCATGAATAACTGCTGCAGCGACGACCACTACCGAGTATTGTAGGTCATATTCACTTTACAATTTTTTTGACATTTAAATGGACACACCTGATTTGAGAATGTATTATGTCTGTCTCTCTGTATGACTAAGAAGAAAAATAATATGACCGCGTCCACGAACGCCTGTACATGGTGGTCCCACGACCAGCCTTCCGTCACGACCATTCTCGACACCGTGATCCAGGCCCTCGCATTCTCAAAGATCACTCCGACATCAGGCCCGACCACAATGTCCTCCTTGGTGTCGCGCACGACGTCCCTCTGCAGGCGCGCACACATGCATACGCCCATAAGAAAAAGATATGTTATTTCTATTGTATTAGAAAAATGTGATTGTCAATTAATAGCAGATATAATAATAACAATAGTGGTTGGATGGTTAGAGGGACTGTGGTATCCCAAATTTCACCGGGTTCAAATCTGGTGCTCGCATATTCTGAATTTATTTCAGATTTCGGCGATCTTGCATTCAATGGGAGGAGACGTTCGCGACGACGAGGAGCCTCTGATGACTTCAAATCTCAAGATGATATGCCTTCGATCTTTCAGAGGTGCTCATAGGGGTAGGGTGTGCGTGTGTGCCTTCATAGGGGTGAGTGTATGCGCGTGTATATGAGCGCTTGTGTCTGTACTGATGTTCAAAAAAAATAGTAGTAGTAGTAATAATAATAATAATAATAATAATAATAATAATAATAATAATAATAATAATAATAATAATGCGCGGATTAATGATTTGTTATTGAGCAATATCTCATTTTGTTTTGTAATGTTATTGAGAAAAATATTATGTTTTTATTTTAGGGAGGTGATATCACATATATGATGCGATTTTTGAATTCTGAATTATGTATTATTTACGTGATTAAAAGGAATTAACACCTGCCAAAACAAGCACGAAACAAGATATTCCTCTTTCATAAGATTTGGTTTTTAGTGAAAAGAAGAAAAACCAGTAAGAAGGGGTGTTGAGAGGTGAGACGAAATAAAAACCGGCCAAAAATAAACCGTATCAAAATACCAACTTGTAACTTATGAAAGATTGCCATGACATGAGCCATGACGATAAGCATTTCGTGGAAGATTTGACTTGGTTGGTAAGTGTATCATCTGCGAACCATCTTCGATCCTGAGAAAATAAATGCCGGAGATTTGGAGCTTCACCCGATACTTGCTGGCTTCCACTGTGACCTGCTCTGCTAGCTCTCCTCTGCTGCCTTCTGTTTTGCTCGCTTCCGCCTACATATAGCCCGCGTACACTGCCGTCCAGTCTCATCGGCCACTCAGCACCACAGAACGCTGATGGGGAGAGAGAAGCACGCAATGGATTCTGTGGCGGTCGTGGCGGTGCCGTTCCCGGCGCAGGGGCACCTCAACCAGCTGCTGCACCTGTCGCTGCAGCTCGCGTCGCGCGGCGTGGACGTGCACTACGCCGCGGCGGCGCAGCACATCCGGCAGGCTCGCACGCGCGTGCACGGCTGGGGCGAGGAGGCGCTCCAGTCGATCCAGTTCCACGACCTCGGCATCTCCAGCTACGTCTCGCCGCCTCCAGACCCCACCGCCGACTCGCCCTTCCCCTCCCACCTCATGCCCCTCTTCGAGGCCTACACCGCCAGCGCGCGCGCCCCGCTCGCGGCTCTCCTCGAGGGCCTCTCTGGTTCCTGCCGCCGCGTGGTCGTAGTGCACGACCGCATCAACGCCTTCGCCGCCGAGGAGGCCGCGCGGCTGCCCAACGGCGAGGCGTTCGGGCTGCACTGCGTGGCCGTGTCGATGCTCGTCGGAAGAATCGACGCCAACCACCGGCTACTGCGTGAGAACGGCGTCGTCCTCAGCTCCGTCGAGCGCTATGCGACCAAGGAGTTCATAGAGTACGCCAACCGGGCCAGACCGGCGAAACAGATCTCGACTGGCGCGGGCATCCTGGCAAACACATGCCGCGCGCTGGAGGGTGATTTCATCGACGTTGTCGCCGGGCACCTGGCCGCCGACGGCAAGAAGCTCTTCGCCATCGGACCGCTAAACCCACTGCTCGACGCCAGCGCGTCGAAGCAGAGCAAGCAACGGCACGAGTGCCTGAACTGGCTCGACAAGCAGCCTCCGTCGTCCGTGCTGTACGTGTCCTTCGGCACGTCGTCGTCTCTGCGAGCGGAGCAAATCGAGGAGCTTGCAGCAGCACTGCGCGGCAGCAGACAGAGGTTCATATGGGTGCTGCGCGACGCCGACCGCGGCGACATATTCGTGGAGGCCGGCGAGAGCCGCCACGAGAAGTTTCTATCAGAGTTCACCAAGCAGACGGAAGGGACGGGGCTGGTGATCACCGGGTGGGCGCCGCAGCTGGAGATCCTAGCACACAGTGCCACGGCGGCGTTCATGAGCCACTGTGGCTGGAACTCGACCATGGAGAGCATGAGCCATGGCAAGCCGATTCTGGCCTGGCCCATGCACTGCGACCAGCCGTGGGACGCGGAGCTTGTCTGCAACTACCTCAAGGCCGGCATCCTCGTGCGCCCGTGGGAGAAGCACAGTGAGGTGGTCACGGCGAAGGCCATCCAGGAAGTCATCGAGGAGGCCATGCTTTCCGACAAAGGAATGGCCGTCCGCCAACGGGCAAGGGTGCTCGGGGATGCCGTCCGCGCCTCCGTGGCTGATGGCGGTTCATCGCGCAAGGACCTAGATGTTTTCACTGCTTACATCACAAGGTGATCGACAAAATGCCATGTGGGAGTGGGACGATGCCTTTTGATGCCGATACAGTTTTTTTTTTCAGCCAGTTGATTAGCCTTTTGATGCCGATACAGTTTTTTTTTTTTGCACTCAGTTGATTATGCATCCGGTTTAATAATTCACAAGATTATCTATTTATTCACATGGGGCTGTGTCACATCCCTAGTTCTGGTCTGACCTATGCTAGCTTCTATGTGTGCATCATGTTTAAATTCAAATAAAATTTGAATTGAGGAATTTTCAAAGCCTCAGAAAACCTCTAAAAATAACCAACATTTAAATCTCATCAAATGAGTCCAAGAAAATGTTCCTGTTATTCTGTAAAAATATTGGCATGAGGTAAAATGCAAACCAATATTTTTGGAGTGACTGAAATATTTATTTTGGGCCTTTTGAATTAAATCAATGACATATTTGAGTTGGATTTATTTCTATTATATAAGAAATAAAGCCCAAACATTTTTGTAGGTTGCATGTGACCTTGGGCTAGTCCTGAGATCACATAACAATTTACAGAAAGTTTATAAAATGATTTGATATTCTAAATCAAATCAAAACAAAATAACGGAAATAGAAGAACAGGAAAAGAGAGTTAGAGAGAGAAGTACCTGGCGCTCACCTCTCAGCCCACCGGCCCAGCTCCTGTTTCGGTCCAGCCCACCACCGCCTGGCTCCTGTCGTCTTCCTCCTGGGCGAGAAGGGCAGGGGCGTGCTCGCCGCCCTGCCAGCCACGCAGCCACCTCCACCTCGCCTCTTCACTCACGACGCCTGAACACGCCACGCACCCCGGGCCCTCTCTCTCTCCCCTGCCCTCTCCTCCTCTGTCTCTCCCTCGCCCATTCCCGCCATGGCCAAGCCCCATGGACATGCTGTCAGAACTCCGCCCACAGCCACCACCCCGCCTCGCGACGCCCAGAAGCTCCGCCTCGCCTCTTCATCCTCACCTGCAGACGAAAGGCGCGGAAGCCCCGGATCTTTGCCGCTCCGCCGTTCCCCTCCTCGGCCACCGAGGATTGCCGCCGTTGATTTGCCGCCTTCTCCGCGTCCCGAGCTCGCTGAGACCATCTCCGACCCCACTGTGAGCTCCTGCCCCTTCTCCCCCTCTCCGTTCTCGCTCTCACACGCCGTAGCCGTTGCCCCCTTGTTGACCGAAACCCGCCGCCGCCTGCGCTCGTCGCCGGTGATGCTCCGGTGACCATTTGGTCCCGGGCATGCGCCCATCGTACTCACCGCACCACGTAGACGCCGTAGGTGCCAATCGCACATCGCCACGGCCGCAGAATCGCGCCCTCAAGACGCCTCGAGCTCCGACCGCCCGTAAGCTCGTCGCCGGTGCCTCAGAGGCCACCCCAGCTCCAACCGCCTCCATCAGATGCGCCACTCCGCCAGACTCCCGTAGATGCTCAAGGCCAAACCGGGCCTCAGGCGAAATTCGATGCCCTCGCGCGTTTTGGTGCGCCCGGCAGAACTCCGCCGGCCGACGTGGCGCGCCATTAGCCACTAATGACGCCTAACAAACCCCTAGCTCATCGACACGGGCCCCACGCCCTAACTAATCTGGGTTTAATTTCTATTTAGATTAGTTTAATAAGGCGTGACCCACCGATCGAGTTTGACTATCTTGATATGTCCGCTGACCACCCCACACTGTCGGTGTCTCTAAACACCACCGTGTCAGCGACCAATGGACCCCATCGGTCGGGTTTGACTGGAGGCGCCAGTTGACCTGCTAACGTCATGATGATGTCGGTGACGCGATGACTTATTTTCTGGATTTATTTTATATAGGAAATTCGGAAAATAACCAAAACTTCTAAAATTCATAGAAATTCAACCATAACTCCAAATGAAATAATTTATATATGAAAAATTATCAGAAAAATCCAATCTATCCATCTGTACCATTTTCATGCATGTTAGAACAACTTATAGCTGCTGTTTAGCACAAATCATTTAAATGGCATTTGAATAATCACATATGGAGTTTGAATTTGAATCTTGTATTCAAACCAACTTCATTTAATCTGTTGCTAGTTGCATTAGCTCAAACCACAGCATATTGCCATGTCATGATCATGCATCATATTGTGCATTTGCATTGATTGTGTTTCTTTCTCAGTTGCCGGTAATTGCCCCTCTCGATAGACGCGTTCCGACGATGAGTTCGATGACACCAATGAAGAATTATACTATCTTCAGAAGTGTCAGGCAAGCGAAACCCCCTTGTTCATTCCGATACAATCCCACTCTCTCACTCCTGATCTCTTTTACTGCATTAGGACAACAACGTTTCAACTGTTACATGCTGCGGTAGTTGAACCCCTTTATCCTCTACATGACCTGTCATCCCACAGTAAATAGATGAAACCCACTAGCATGAGTAGGAGTTGCTTGAGCCCTGATGTGCCTACTCATTCATGCTTGTTTGTCATGCCTGCTATTGCTTAGAGTTGTGTCAGGTCTGATTCATCGGGAATGAATCAGAGGTGTGTGAACGTGTCCTACTGTTGAGAGCTAAATGTGTGAACACGATTTGGTAAAGGTAGCGGTGAGAGGCCATGTAGGAGTACATGGTGGGTTGTCTCATTGCAGCCGTCCTCGTGAACTGAGTTACGTGTTTGTGATCCATGAACAGTTACTACACACATTGGGTTCCGTAACTCGACCCTCTCGGCTTCTTAATCACCCTTGTTCTCATCCGGGAGTTGCAACTAGTTTACGGTGTTTGTAGGTAGTGTTAGTAGTCTACCAAGTGGCACCCGTGCAGTGGGCTTGGGACGATTACTAAACCTGATGTACGGTGTACCAAGTGGCACCGGATGGTGGGCTTGGGAACCCTGCTCACATCGTTTGGGGCGTGGCGACACCCGGCGGATCTCCTTGCGGATGGAACCCGAATAGGCGATAAACACGGACGAGAGACTTGAGTGTTTAGGTAGGCGTGGCGACTCCCTCGCCTCGGCTTCCTCTTGAAGGTTGCCGAGGTACATGACGTGTCTGAGGCGATAAGTGGCGAGAGCGTGAAGAAGTACACCCTGCGGGGTTATCATTATCTATTCAATAGCCGGATTCCTCGGATATGGAAACTTGGACCCCTTGCATAGTTCATAGATAAGTGAAAGTGGATACTCTAAAACTCGCGAGATAAGCGTGAGTGCTATGGATGGCGTTCTCGTAGGGAGACGGGAGCGGATCCATAGTGGTGTATTGATATGGTGAATATGTGGACTCGTGTGCGCCACCTCAAAAGAGTTACTTGCAGTTGTAGTTCAGGTTAGCCACTGAGTCAAAGCTGGCTTGCTGCAGTTAAACCCCACCATCCCCTTTGTTGATAATGATGCATATGTAGATAGTTCTGATGTAAGTCTTGCTGGGTACATTTGTACTCACGTTTGCCTATTTTATGTTTTTGCAGAGAGACTTCCGTCTTACTAGTAGTTCCGCGTGGACTTCGACGTTTAGCTTGTTACCTCAGCTACGATCTTGTGCCCTCGGCAGGATCTAGTAGATAGTCAGGCTTTTTCATTTCTAGATGTCTGTACTCAGACATGTTAAGCTTCCGCATGTGCTTTGACTTGAATGCTCTGATTGTTGGGTCATGAGACCCATGTTTGTAATATCTCGCTCCTCGGAGCCTAATGAATAAATACTTGAGTCGTAGAGTCATGTTGTGATGCCATGTTGTATTTGTACATATCGAGCATATTGTGTGTATGTTATTGAAATGCTTGGTATGTGTGGGATCTGACTATCTAGTTGTTTATCCTTAGTAGAGTCTCTTACCGGGAAATGTCTCCTAGTGTTTCCACTGAGCCATGGTAGCTTGCTACTGCTCCGGAACACTTAGGCTGGCCGGCATGTGTCCTTCTTCGTTCTCGTGTGCGTCCTTCGAGGAAATGTCACGCGATGAATACCGAGTCCTGTTAGCCGCTACAGCCGGTTCACGAGTCTGCTAGCCTAGTGCTACACTGGATTCACTTTCCGATGATCGACACGTTCGATCTTTGGGTCATGGATGCCTGTCCTGTAAGTTTGTGCCACTTTGGGTTTACGACCAGCCATGTCAGCCGGGCTCCTTATCATATGGATGCTAGCGACACTATCATATCGTGTGCCAAAAGGCGCAAAACGGTCCCGGCAAAGGTAAGGCGACACCGTGGGAATACCGTGCGTGAGGCAAAAGTGATATGAGGTGTTACATGCTAGATCGATGTGACATTGAGTCGGGTCTGACAGTTTTGGTATCAGAGCTTGACTGCCTGTAGGATTACCAAGCCAAACTGGTCGAAGTTGAGTCTAGAAATGCTTTAGTTATATGTAGGGGAATTGATTGTGGGATGGAACGTAAGGCTCTTTTTACTCCTTTACCTTATGCCCTTCTGATCTGAGTCAACCTCTTCTCTTCTAAGGGGATTAAGAACTAGGCTTCTCATCTTTCTATCAGAATCACGCGTTACCAATCCGTAGACTTATAGGATTGATGGATTTAAGCTTCAGTTCAGTTCCTACTTGTTGGGGATATTACCACTAGGTGTAAACCGGCCAAGATTGGGCCGGGTTAGCTCTGCTAGTGGTGTAGCTATGGAAAGGCCCAAGGCCTATAGTCGGTTTAGAGCTTGTAGCCGTAAACCGGCCTGATGTATGGCTTGTATTGTAAGTTAGGAATAAGGAGATACCAACCGGGATACGAGTATGAACCGGTTGGGACTCTGCAAACCGACGGGCGTCACTCATGTATATAAGGGGACGACCCGGCGGCGGTTCAAGACAGACAACTACAACTCGAGCCTAGGCGAAGCTTGTTTGCTCCCTAGCCATCGAGACTACATCAATTCCATCATAACTAGGCGTGAGGCTTTTACCTTCATCGAAGGGCGAACTAGTATAAACCCTCGTGTCTTTGTGTCCGTTTAACCCCTACAAGTAAACCCGTAGCGATGGCTCCACGACTAAGTCCTCATGCTTGGACATCTGCCGTGACGAATCCACGACAGTTGGCGCCCACCGTGGGGCTATCGCACGATGGTTTGACGACCTTGGAGGGCAAGCTCAAAGGACTTGAAGGCTACGTTGTGGGCGGATGACCAAGAGTCGTCGTGGCGGATCTACATCGACAATGCGGATGGGGTCCGAGGCCGATTCAATCGAGTATGGATACCGGTCCCTTCGCGCATACACGTCTTCATCGGCAAGATCGGAGGGCCTGAGCCGGACATCTGCACCGACCTCGTCGAGACGGCTCAGCGCACGCAACCAGCCCGGGCTAAACCGGCTGTGAAGCATGTCTTCGTTGGAGTTACCCATGGAGGGGAATATGATGCGGTTCGTAGTGCGGTGGCGAGACCGTCATTTATTCCGGCGATGAATCTTCAGCAGGAGAGACCGAGTCATTGTACCAGCTGCGGGATGGTATGATCGGGCTATTCCGATGGTGACGATTCCGGACCCCAGTGCCAGCTGAACCGGATCGGTGTATTCATGGCGATCGCGAGTCATAAACCTTTCTTCAACCGCGGCAGCAATGCTTTCCGGTTCAGCAACAGCAGCAGGGGCAGGAGGCCCGGTGCGACCGCCGGTTCAAGTTTTGTCAGATCTGTTTGATGCACTAGCAGCGCTCATGGCGGAGGATAGCCCAGCAGATCAAGAGGCTCATAACGCAGAGATTGCAAAGGTGAGAGAGCAGATCGCGCAAGCCAAAGCGGATCTAGCGGCAGAGAAGGAGCGCATGGCCGCAGAGCGGGCCGCTTTAGATGCACAAGCTTACAGACTCATGCTTGACCAGAGCGCGTCGCAGGAGGTGTTAAGGCGGAAGTACAGATCGCGCCTACCATCCGGCTTTGACCCTAGAAACCTCTTTCAGACACCCGGAGCTGGACCCAGCAACCCGCCCCAGCACAGGGAGGTAAACCGGATTGAGGTACCAGAGCGGGGCGACGGTCCAACCACGCCGGATGGAGCCCCACAAAGCAGAATATGGTGATTCCTCCACAGATCTGAGCGCCCGGGCATTACTCTAATCCTATGGACAACCTTGTTGCGGCCGCTTTGCACGATTGGAGGCGATCCCATCGAAGAGATTCCCCCAAGCGGTTGAGACACGCCGGGTTAAGGAGCTTCTCGGACTGCACTAATCCAGCGAAGCGTATTCATATAGCCGCGATCGGATTCACTCGCGCCGTCAAGCGAACTACAAAGAAGCGCATGGATGAACCGCCCTATCAAATAACGCGGGACCGTGAAGCGGCCGAGGCAACAACCCGATAGGCGCGCTTCGTAATGCTCGGAGGTGGTAGATCGGGCCCGCACGCAGGGAGGCGAGTTAGCGGCCGCAGGTGATGCGGATCAGCACACGCCGGTTCGCCCTACCTCCTTCATCGACCAGAGTCTCCTCCGCTTTGGGAATGCCTGTTTAATCCCGCTTTGCGCAATGTGCGCTCGCCTAAGGATTTTAAAGGCCCGCGTAAGGTGCCAAATTACACCGCAGATCTATCCCCGAGGCGTGGGTTGAGAGTTACGAGATGGCCATGGAGATGCTTGATGTTGATGAAGCGGCATGTGCAAAATACTTCACCATGATGATGGAGGGCACAGCCTGTACTGGTTAAAAGCTTCCGCCCAATTCTATCGGTTCATGGGGTCGATTCACGGGCCCAGTTCATCCGAATTTCAAAGATACATGTAAACAGCCAAAGTCTATAGTGGATTTGGCGGCTTATGTTCAGAAGAAGAAGAAGTCAACAACCCGCTGGAGTACGCCGTGTCCGAGATTTTACACTCCTCGACCGGATCAACGCCGACTCGGCGATCATCACGCTGAAAGCAACTGCGGTTTGAGCCTCTGAAATTGAAGCTGGGGCGTATGAAGCGGTTACTGCAACGATACAGAACCCTCATGACCTTTGGTGAAATATGCCGATTCGAGAAAGTACCAAGGATCCCGGGCGATGATGACGAAGCGAGGAAGGGAAAGAAGAATGGCAATTCAAGCAGCGACATGTCAAACCGCAGGTCATGGAACGGGGCAAGCGCAAAGTGATGATTTCGTAGCCAACACTAATGCGCAGGATGAGGCCAGCGGCGTAGAGGCAAGGCGAATCGGCGTCCAAATGATGGTGCGGGCGTTTGAATTACTTGCTGAATCAGCCTTGTCCCAAACACGGACGAAAAGAAAACCCATCGAATCATCTTTGGAAAGACTGTTCTATTATGCAAGCGTTCAAAAATTCGATGCTTTCCGATATGACCGGGGATCGGTGGCGGTTCAGATCCGGTTTTCATGGGCGGGTCAGACGGAGCTTCGGTTCAGGGCACAACCAGGCAATTTCAACAACCGAATAATCAAGGTAGCCAAAGCAGAAGCAGCAGCAGTCGAAGCTATCGAGCCAGCCAAAGCAGTTGAACGGCGGGCGGTATCATGTTTTCACAACCAGTTTGGACAAGCGGGATCGAAAGCTTCACAAACGGGTGTAAATTCTGTTGAACCGGCTGTGCCACGGTATTTATGTTGGTCGAGCAGCCTATCGTATGGAGCGAGAGGACCATCCCCGGGTTGATAATCCGGGTCACTGGCTTTGGTGGTAGACCCCCAAGTTGGGGGCTATAAATTTACTAAGGTGCTTATGGATGGAGGAAGCAGATCAATATATTGTATTATGACACTTTCCGTCGCATGGGTCTCACAGATAAAGATCTCGCATCGTCAATACGGTGTTCCATGGTGTAGTGCCGTGCAAATCTGCTTATCCTATTGGCAAGATAGCCTTGGATGTGGCCTTTGGAGATGAGCATGACTCGGTCCAAAAGCTAACCTTTGAAGTGGTAAAATCCGAGCCCATATCATGCCTTGTTTGACGGCCGGCTTATGCTAAGTTCATGGCGCGACCTTGTTATATCTACTTGCAACTTAAGATGCGGGTTACAAAGGAACAATAACGGTGCATGGAAGCCGCCGAGTCGCTTTGGAATGTGAGGAAGGAGATGCAGACTTCGCAGAAGCGATGCGTGCCACGAGGAGTTGAAATTCTATAAGGATAATGTTGATCCGGCGATATGACCCTCTGAAGAAGCCTACTACGGAGCATGAATCGGATCTGAAATTCAAATCGGCGGCGAAACCAAGCTTGTTGACTTTGTGCCAAAGATTCGTCCAAGCAGCTTCTCGTCGGTGCCAACTCGGATCCTAAATAGGAAGGCGCGCCATCGAGTTCATCCGTGAGAACCGGGACATCTTTGCATGGAAGCCATCGACATGCCGGTGTACCGAGGAACTCGCGAGCACACACTTAATGTGGATCCTAAGTATAAACCGGTGAAACAGTTCCTCCGCGGTTTAATGAAGAAAGACGCAAGGCCATTGGAGAAGAAGTAGCCGAGCTTCGCAGCTGGCTTTATCGTCGAGGTGTTTCATCCAGTGGCTTGCTAATCCGTGCTGGTCCTAAGAAAACGGCACTGGCGTATGTGTGTGGACTACACGATCTTAACAAAGCTTGTCCAGAGATCCTTTTGCTCTCCCCGCATTGATCGGATCATTGATGCCACGGCAGGATGTGGCGTTTAAGCTTTTTGGACGCATACTCGGATACCATCAGATCAAGATGGCGGTCAAGGACCGGAGAAAGCGGCGTTTATAACTCCCTTTGGAGCCTTCATTATGTATCTATGCCTTTTGGGCTCAAGAGCGCCAAGCCACGTATCAGCGGTGTGTGCTGAAATTGCTTGCATACACAGATCGGCCGCAATGTGCCTATGTAGATGACATTGTGGTGAAATCAAGGCAGAAGGAGACGCTGGTGGACGATTTGAAGGAGACTTTCGACAACCTGCGCATTTATAAGATGATGCTTAATCCGGCCAAGTGTGTTTTTGGTGTTCCGGCTGGCAAGCTATTGGGGTTCCTGGTATCTAACAGGGGAATCGAAGCCAATCCGGAGAAAATTAAAGCGATCACCTCATTGGCTAAACCGAAGTGTATCAATGATGTCCAACGCTTGGCGGGCCGGATTGCGGCATTGAGCCGGTTTATCAGCCGCCTTGGAGAGAAGGCTATTCCTTTATACCAGATGATGAGGAAGACAGATCATTTAAATGCAGTCGAGTCCACCACGATTTAAGCTGAGGACCTAAAGCGGCAATTGGCCAACCCGCTTGTTCTTGCAGCTCCAGTTGACAAGGAACCGCTGTTATTATATGTGGCAGCCAATGCACGAGCGGTGGCGTAGCCATTGTGGTCGGCGCAAGGAGGCAGAAAGGAATATCCGTTCAATGGCGGTTTATTATATCGATGAGGTACTTATTGAGTCCGCACGAGGTATCCGCATTGGCGAAGCTAGTCTATGGTGTGTTTATGGCGGCCGAAGCTGAAACAGTATTTCCAAGGGCATCCTATTACGATGGTTAGTTCAGCTCCTTTGGGTGATATCATACAAAACCGGAGGCGATCGGCGGATTGCAAATGGGCCATCGAGCTTGGGCGCATGGACTCAAATATATACCACGCACAAAGCAGTGAAATCACAAGCACTTGTGGACTTCATTAATGATTGGACGGAGTTACAAACACCGAGGAGAAGCGGATCATACATCTTGGACTATCCACTTGATGGGTCCGCATAGTTGGAAGGCTCGGGGCTGAGTCGTGTTAACTTCCCCACGAGGTGATAAGTTTTATTCGTTCTCCGTTTAATGTTTCCTTGTACTAATAATGCAGCTGAGTCTGAAGCTTTGCTCCATGGTCTCCGGATGGCTAAGGAAATGAACTTAAGCCGGGTTAAGTGTTTTGGTGACTTCGGACTGGTGGCGCAGCAAGTATCCGCACTGGGATTCTAAGGACCCCCTCATGGCTGCATATCGACGAGAGGTGGATAATATTGCCGGGTGCTTCAAGGGATATCAAGTAGATCATGTGGATCGCCGGAAGAACGAAGCGGCAGACGCTTTAAGCCGTCTGGGTTCTCAGCGTAAACCGGTTCCCCCTAATGTCTTCCTCGACATCTTGCACAACCCGTCAGTTCAGCTCCCTGGTGAAGCGGGTTTGGCAATTCCTGACCCGGAGGCCCAGTTGGTGGCAGCATTACACGCTATTCCGGATTGGACGGTGCCTTATCTTGCATATATGACTCGAGGAGAATTGCCAGACGATGAGGTTCTGGCCAGGCAGGTAATCCGGCGCTCCAAGTCCATGACGATTATTAATGGTGAATTGCATCATCGCAGCGTTTCAGGGGCGTTCCAACGCTGTGTTTCCCCTGAGGAAGGTGGCGAAATTTTACGAGAAATCCATGAAGGGGATTGCGGGCATCATGCCGGTTCAAAGTCCCTGGTGGCCAAGGCATTCCGTCATGGATTCTACTGGTTAACTGCTCATGCTGATGCGGAGGACTTGGTCAAACACTGCGATGGGTGTCAGAAATTCTCCAGGCGTGCCCATATACCGGCACAGGAGTTGAGGATGATCCCAATAGCGTGGCCGTTTGCGACGTGGGGGCTGGATATGGTCGGGCCTTTTAAGAGATCCAAAGATAAGAAGACCCACTTGTTGGTGGCAGTGGACAAGTTCACCAAGTGGGTTGAAGCGGAGCCTGTCAGTAAGTGTGATGCGGCAACAGCGGTACAGTTCATCAAAAAGGTGATTTTCCGGTTTGGCTTTCCACACAGTATCATCACTGACAATGGCACCAATCTGTCCAAGGGAGCTATGAAAGAATTTTGTGAACGCGAGCATATCCGGCTTGATGTATCATCAGTGGCGCATCCCCAGTCCAACGGGCAGGCAGAGCGTGCTAATCAGGAAATCTTGCGAGGCATCAAACCACGACTTCTGGTCCCATTACAAAGGACACCAGGGTGCTGGGTTGAAGAGCTCCCATCGGTGCTATGGAGTATCAATACTACGCCAAACCGGTCTACTGGTTACACGCCTTTCTTCATGGTTTATGGAGCGGAAGCAGTTCTCCCCAGTGATATCCGGCACGATTCGCCCCGTGTAGCGGCTTATGTTGAAGCGGACAATGAAGCGGCGCGACAGGACGCTTTGGACCTGCTGGATGAGGAGCGTGATATGGCAGCCGCTCGGTCGGCGATTTACCAGCAAGACCTTCGTCGTTATCACAGCCGCCGGGTTAAAACCAGAGCCTTTCAGGAAGGCGATTTGGTGCTTCGTCTCATCCAAGACCAGACAGACATGCACAAGCTATCCCCACCTTGGGAAGGGCCCTTTGTGGTCAGCAAGAATCTGCACTGGCGGCTCCTATTATCCGGTTGATATTCGAGAGCATAAAGACTCACGTACATCGGAGGAGGAGACCAACAGCCGTGGAATATAGCTCATCTTCGACCTTACTACACATGAGTCATCGGCTCGGTTTAGGTACATAGCATAACGATGTATATATTATCTTTTGATATAATGAAAATCAGGGCCTCAAACCAAAGCGGGTCTCTGTCTTTATTTTCATGCGTGGTTACACGGAGTGTTTCGCTTTTTAAAGCGCCTCCGGTTTACCCTTGACAGATTATATTTATCACTTGGGGCTTGGTCGTATCCGAACCAGTGCTACACCTCTTGATAGGCGAAAGCCACTAGATCATTTGGGGACACGGTCATGTCTGAACCGGTCACGCCTCTTGGTCGGCCAATAGGGCCAGCGCCACTTGGGGGCTTGGTCGAACCCGAACCAATGTCACGCCACTTGGCCGGCGTACTCGCCACGAGTCTTTTGGGGACCTGGCTGACTAGCACCATCGCTACACCTTCGGGGGGCTTGGTTGCATCTGACCATGGTAATGCCATCTGACCAGCTCCATGCAGCTCTCCTATTACAAAGAGTTCTTGCCTTTGTTGCCATATTTGGTATTTGATTTTTGTTGCGTTTCCAACATGATGAATATTTTTTCCGGTTTAGCTGTCAGTAACAAGCTGATATTTTGGTATTCCCGAAGTTTTTATTTTTCCGGTTTGCCATCTTCCGGTTCATCTTTATGAAGAAACTTGGGGGCTTGTGCTGATTCAGCACGCCTATGTGGGGGTTATTGTTTCCCCAGACGGTTATGGTTTTTAACAAGAAAGCCTCCGCTTCAAGATTGGCTACGCCAGCTTTATGCCCAGATATGGCAGGTATTTGCATCACATACTAATTGATTTTCAATACATAAAGACATATTGGATGCCATAAACCGGCGGGCGGTATCACCGCCGCCGAAGTTTAATCTTTTGGTTGCAGGAACTGTGAATCAAACAAAGTTTACTCGATGCACGAAGGCATACCCAGGCAGAAAAGTTTGGCTAAAGCTATTACAAGGCAACACAGTGCCCAAATGATCATTGTTTTCTAAACCGGCTACCGGTTCACGATTGTTCTTCGACCTCCACCGCTTCAGCATCCTCCTCTCTACCCATTGGCTGGAAATCCACAGAAGTCCAGTCGATGCCCATCAGCGCTTGAAAAACAGCTTCTTCATGAATCAAAGATGACGGCTCAATGTCAGGAGCGTAAGTGTGCTTACGGATTGGAGGGATCAAATTTTCCGGTTCAAAAGTTGGAGCGGACACACGCTTGTTCTGATCGTTGTATTGGGCTTGGTAGTGCTCCAAATCGGCTTCTTCCGCCAATTGACAAGCAAGTGGGCGTACTGCACGGTTTATTGCACGCAAGTCCTCTTCATTAAAATCCGAGCCATCTTCCTTCACACTGGGATAGCCCTGGGCTGCTTCCACTGGATCAAAATCTGGCACCCAGGCTTTGGCCCGGATCAAGGCGTTGATGGCTCCGGTTCGTGCAGCAGACTTCTTTACCTCCTCAATCCGGGAAGGCAGGATGGATAGCCGGTTCAAGGTGTCTTGGATCAGGGACGGCGCCGGGTTGTTATGTGACATTGTGGTAATCACACGTTGGGCTCCGGTATACAGCTGCTCCACTAAGGTGTACACAGCCTTTAGTTTCTTCCGCACGTCATTCCCCAAGTGCCCAACGCGTGTGCCTGCATTTCATAGCAGGATAGTTCTAAACCGGAAGAATGGAGCAACAAGAAAAGTAAATTACGCTTATTCACAGGGGACTTACCAAAGATGGCTGCCGTCATAGAATGCACTTGCCGCTTCACGGCTGTCAGATCATCTACCACCGGTTTAAGGGCGGCTTCAGCATTTTCCGCCCGTTTGAGCAAGTTGGCTTTTTCGGTGGCCCAGACAGCCTGTTCCTTCTTCATGTTATCCTTTGCTTCTTCTGCAGCAGTCAGGGCAATAGTTAACTCCTTCTTGGCCTTGTCTGTCTCGCCCTGCTGGGTCGCCAATGCTGCCTGTAAATCGGAAATCCGGTCATCCTTGATTGCCACCTCAGCCTGCATATTGATAGCGTCATCAGCCAGCAATTAAAGTGCAAGTCTCAACCACACAACATCGTTATATGCTTGACACTTGGGGGCTAATGTACCTTCAATTTTTTCTACTATTAATACATGGACAAGTCCCAAGTTCAATACGCGTATTCAACTCGGCACTTGGGGGCTAATGGCTATTTGATTTTACTAAAGTGTTGATAAGCAGTTTTTTGGAGTACCGGTTTAGGTTTACATACTTAAACCGGCCTTGGTGGTCATGAGGGAGGATTGCAAAGTCTATCAGAGAAAATTATCAAGTACCAGTTTGATCAAAGATTGCAAACCGGCCCTTGGGGGCTACAAGGATCACTATATCGATATTAAGGAAAGGAGCGTTACCTCAAACTTATCTCTCATGAGTTTCACCAAGCCAGCTTCATAATCACGGCTACTGTAAAGCCGGTTCAAGTATCCGGAATGAAGGTCTTGGGCGCTCATAGCGGCATATGTTTCCAGCTCTACATTCCATTTTCCTCTCTTAAAAGCGGCAGAGTCCTCTTTCACAGCGTGCCGAGTTAGAGTAGCGGCATTTCCCGGTTCAGAGTGGCCTGTTCCAGTAATTACCACGTCGTCATCTTTCGGTTCGACGGATTGAGTGGGTACAGTGGTTTTAGCAGGGCTGTGAGGCTTTTCAGACTGGATGGTACTGGCAGGCGGATCAACAGACATTAAAACATCTGTAGGCCTCTCCTCTGGAATCACATCTTCTTGAACCGGGGGATTGCTCGGAATATCTTCAAAAGCAACATTTTCATGATCCGGTGCCTGCTCATGATCTGAAGCGGCAGCCTCCTCAGTGGCTTTCTCCAAACGAGCTTTCTTGCTGGGTTTCGGTTTGGTCCTGAAGAAACAGAAATAAGACACGTACATTGCAGAAGAAATTGACAAATATGTGGTCATATTGACTTACCCGACAGCTATCTTGATGGCGGCAGGTGAGTGGTGACGATTAGCGGAGGATGAATGAGAGGTGACCGATAATCGGTCGGACGGATTAAGAGGTTGTGGAATAAACCCGCTTTGGAATTCAAGGTAATAAAATGGTTGGAAACCTCGGTGCGGCGCTTTCGAGCCGGGCTGTTTGGTAAACCGGCAGAGGTAACTACCTGTCCACTGTGCCGGGTTGTGCGGCGGGCCTCGTGCTGCTGCGTCTTCATAAGAAGTTTGGGATCCAAGTGTGCAAGAGGATGAGAAAAGTTAACTTTCCGGTTTGCCCGGCGAAATTTTGGTGAAGGTAAGCTTGTTGAATCGGAACAAAGAATGATTACCTCGGCAAATCCAGCGTTGCTGGCTTCAGCGTCATCCTGACAAGCATCGTCATCAATAAGACGCGTAAAAAACAAGCCAAGAGAATCAAGTTCCGGATTACCCACATCATCATCGATGGCCGGATCAGAAGAAGCCGTGGTTTTCCTCTTGTGGGCGGATTTCTTGACAACTTTTGTTTTGGGCCGGTTTGGCCGCCCAGCCTTGTCCGCTTTATCTTGCGAGAGTTTCTTGCTCCAAAATGGATCATCACCCTAGATCGGAAATAATTGAGAATTGCAAGTATGAAAGTAATAGTAAAATTAATGATGGCACAGTCAGAGGCTTACCGCAGGAGGTGCGTTGAAGGTGCAGTAAGGAGCCAAGCCGGTTTGGGCACAGAGGTGCTCGGTTCGCTTCAACATCTTCCTCATCAATCTGTAACTTCATCTTGAGACAATTCTAATTTGGTGTGTCGGAGTGGGTCATCGACCTTTGCCGGTATACTGGCACATCAAACCGGAACGCCGGCTCAGAGGCAGTATGCCCCAAGATAACCAGCAGCGTGCCAGATCGATTCCAGTCAAACCGTTGGCCATAAAGGCCCGGAGCTTGGATAGTTGGGGAGCGTATTTGCTTCTCTCTTTCGCGGTCAATCGTTGTGGAAAGGGATGTGTGTTGCTGAGCCGCTCTGGGCGGAAACCAGGTAAAGGATTTTCACCTTCAGGGGAGGTGTCTCTGCAGTAGAACCAAGTTGCGTTCCATTCTTTGGGATGAGAGTGGAGCTTCGCGTGGGGATAAGTGATCTCTTTTCTCTTCTGGATAGCCATACCGCCCAGTTCAGTATTGGGGCCATCGGTGAATTCGGTACGGCGGTTTAGATGGAAGAGATCCCGGAACAGCTCAACAGAAGGCTCTTCTTGCAGATAAGCTTGACAAAGACTTGAAAATGACACAAGTTGGTAACAGAATTGGGGCCGATATCTTGGGGGCGGAGTTGAAAATTGGCCATTACGTCCCGGTAAAACTTTGACCCGGGCGGTTTGAAACCCCGGAACAAGTGATCTGCGAAAACTACGACTTCACCTTCCTGGGGAGTGGGAGGACATTCCTCACCAGGAACCCTCCAATGGATGGTGTTTTGGTTATCCAAAGCGCCAATGGACACTAGCTCATTCAGTTGTGTCTCAGAGACGCGGGAAGGGACCCAGTTGCATTCATACACCTGTTTGGCCATCATGAGGTCTACAAGGAGAAGAATCCGGTTTAAGAAAATACTCATTACAGAGTAACTGATCCAAGATATGACAAACCGGAGGATGATCTGATGAATAAGTTCGATACGGTATGGTGTCAGATATATGTTGGCGGTTCAACACAGGGACTAATGGTGTGCCGATGCCGGTTTAGCAATTTTTGTATCTATGGTGAGTTAAACCGCCTAATCTTGGCTTCAGAGGAAATCGACAGAAACAAGTTTCACAAGAAGTTCATGTTTATCATGGATCAAACGCGGGTTTTCAGAAAACAGGAAAGGCGTCGCGAAAGTAAAGAAGAGGCAGGAAATGCACTATGAGGTATACGTATATATATATGCGGAAGAGCTATGGGATTTAGATTAGAAAGCGCAACAGATACGCACGAATCTTCGTTTGGTACAAAACAGGGATCATAATATCGCTCAGAGGCTAGAAAAGTGAAAGCATATGAAGAACACGGATGAAGCTTGAACCCTAGAACAGATCTAAAGATGGTGAACAGATTAAAGAAGGATAAGAGATTTACCGGAAACAGAGGAGTTGATGCGAAAGGCCGCAGTACTCTGGTCCGAACAGGTTGATGCAGCGACCATCGGCGAAGCGAGATGTCGATGGCGGCAGCGGAGCTCGAGAGGCGCGGCGCAAGGAAGAAGACGAAGAGGAAGCGAAGGGAGAAACCGAATGACCCTTCGGTCTTATTTATAAAGCAGAAAAACTAGGTCAAGCGCGTGAATCCAGGGACGGTCATTAAAGAAGGTGCTATAAAGGATAAGCTTCAAGATGACGTCATGCCGGTTTACAGTGACCGGAAGCAATGATGTCATGCCGGTTTACAGTGATGACAAGGTGGCGACTTATTACACAAAGAAGATATCCAAGATGCAGGTTTGGTGAAGGATTGATATGAACCAGTTCAAATTAATCTGGGGCCTAATGTTGGGGATATTACCACTAGGTGTAAACCGGCCAAGATTGGGCCGGGTTAGCTCTGCTAGTGGTGTAGCTATGGAAAGGCCCAAGGCCTATAGTCGGTTTAGAGCTTGTAGCCGTAAACCGGCCTGATGTATGACTTGTATTGTAAGTTAGGAATAAGGAGATACCAACCGGGATACGAGTATGAACCGGTTGGGACTCTATAAACCGACGCAGGCGTCACTGTGTATATAAGGGGACGACCCGGCGGCGGTTCAAGACAGACAACTACAACTCGAGCCTAGGCGAAGCTTGTTTGCTCCCTAGCCATCGAGACTACATCAATTCCATCATAACTAGACGTAGGCTTTTACCTTCATCGAAGGGGCCGAACTAGTATAAACCCTCGTGTCTTTGTGTCCGTTTTAACCCCTACAAGTAAACCCGTAGCGATGGCTCCACGACTAAGTCCTCATGCTTGGACATCTGCCGTGACGAATCCACGACACTACTACTTCTGTATGTTAACTGTTGATCTCGAAACCTTGCTATTGTGCTTCTGAGTGGCTATGCCACCATTTTTGTAGCATGTCTCAAATCTTTTTGAGCAATTACAGCCGTTATGACGTACGAGTCATCCCAGGTTTCTAAACAATCTGATGCATTTGCAAATCCTCTTCCTCTGTGTTCAATGTCCTTTGTGCCAGATTAACCACACTAATCGGTGCGTTGAGGTAATTTATTGCCTTGACATATATGTTGGAATTATTATTATGACCCTAGGTGTCTTAGGGGATCATCTAGTAATCTAGCCATGTTTGTGTTCCCTTTGTGATGATTCTGGCCATTATTCTCGAAAGCATCCTGTGATGCCATTTAGTTAGTAGGTATTCTATTCCTGGGTTTATGAACCCGAGATTCACCCTACTTCTTGTTGATAGTGTTGCTAGTTCCTTTAGGATATTAGTAACCTTTGCGATAGTCCTCGAGATTCATGGTATATCCTTCTTCCAATACCATGAACTGCTTATGGCAGAAGATCTTGACCAAAAGATCACAATAAGAGTGCTCTTGACGAGTTCTCGATTCTATGTTGTGATTCTGCCAGTTCCACCTTTCTACACGGGTTATCCGGAAGAAATATGTTGAACTCGTTCGGCATGCTAATCTATGCACCCACAACTCAGAAAATCGTATGTTCCTTTGAGTTGTCCCCCTTAAGTTCTATTCCGACCTTCATCTATCAATTGATAGTCAAGAGTATGTGTGCATTCGTTCATCGATGCCTATTATTCTTGTGGTCCGTCAAGCCATTCTATTCTGGAATGACTAGGAGAAACAAACTCCAGTACCTCATCCATTTCTAGGATTGGGTCAAAGCAGTTGTATTCCGCAGATCAAATGCAATCAAGCTTTTGGTTTGTTCCACCTTGGAGTGTTACCCTCTTTACGTCGGGATTGTCATGAGAATTGCACCATCTCTTGTGAATTCTTGACGTAGTGATACTTCTTGCCATCCTTATTCATTCCTCGGTTCCGTGTTGTTGCAGCCGGAGTGCCGACAAGTGAATCGTGATGTGTGAACTCAATACTCCTAGCAACTCTGTTGCTTGGTAGTTAAAGGACAATAATTTCATTCTTAGCATGTTGGTTATTGAATCATCATTCTAAGATTGATCGTGCTACCTAGTCCATTCTCCTGGTGCACCCCTCGATCGATGAGTTAGGATTATTTCAAATTTTCGCTCTATTGATCATATCGTCTTGCCCTGAAAAGCAAGATTGTTCTCGAGCTTAGTAACATATCGGTGGTTCGTGATTTTCCGTATATCTTCTCGGAAGTATTACCAGGTTGTCACCTGACCGCTATGTTGAGTTTGTGATCAAGTTGGTTTATTCCTGTAAACCACCCCTTCTCCAAGAATCCATGTTGGATACCCCTGAGCTAGTTGGTTAAGCTAGATAACAACTTGGAGAGTTGGAAGATAAAGCTTGTCTAACTTAGTTCTTTTCCAAAAGGGATATCTTATGTTTGTGTGTTTGCTGTAGAAAGATGATTTCTTCATTGATTGGTCCTCGTGATCAGTTGTTGAACCTATCGTCTTGCCCAAACCTTGATTTGAGTATGGGCTATCGTCAAATCAAATCAGAACCAACGATATTCATAATGTTGTCTTACTCGTGGTTGTTTCCTCGAGCATACACCATTATATCTTCTGAGTCTGACCAATGCTAACACCTTGTTTACATAGTTATGGAATTCCATCTCCATGGGAATCCCGATGACTTGTTGTTGTGCTCATCAGCAGCATTTTATCCTCTCCGTGATTCATGTTGAACATCTAAGTTAGTAATGGAAACTTGTGTAAGCATTTTCTTCATGACCCGTTCGTGAAGTATATGTTTGGATGAAAGAAGTGACTTCCTTTGATTCACGTGCATTTGATGTAAGTTGCCGCCGTGAATTCGAGAAAGTTAGTTTTTACTTTCTCTGGAATCATCCCAAGTCAGTCATGTATGTGCGAAGTATTCTGTGGTCTGTTAGACTGATCATCTTCATTCCATATGAATTCTCTAGCACACTAAGCCACTCACTGATTTGTTCTAGGAAAAGGAGTTAAGTGCTAATCCATGGTAATGCACAAGACTTCGTTATCCTCAATGGTGGTTCCCAACCAGAACTCGATGGTGTTTTATTGTAAGACTACTCCGTGGCCATGTTTGTCTGGGACAACGTGTTCACATGTTTGTAGCAGAACCAGCTCATGTTTTCGAGCTTGCTATCATAGTTCATTTTCCGAGAATCATGCTACGTCATCTCGTAGGTTTGTGTTGCAAACTTTCATTTTTCTTTCTAGACTCGATGAGTCTAGATTATTCTGACACCAACCAGATCTGAATCTCAGGCAGATATGACGGTTGGAATTTTTCCCAAGAATTATAATATTGGTCTCTCTAACCGGTAAGTGGATGTCGTGGCCAACACATCCAACCGGAAGACCTGTTATTGTGGTATCTCGATTGAGAAAGTTGGCCACCTCCCCATAGGGATTTTGCAGGATTTACTCCCTAGTTGTCCCTTATGGATTTTGTGTTTCCGAAGTCCGACCTTTCACTTGATGTTCTAGATATCAAACCATATCTATGAATGGAATATGCTATCACATCAAGGAGAACATTAGAAGCGGAGTGCTAAATGTCTCTCGGTCAATCATCCAAATTTTGTTTCCTTGGCCTCGCTAAGGTGAAATCTGAGAAGGTGTTATCTTCCTTTGCATCTGCATCATCCATCACTATTCATCATGGTAGTGTGTAGTGTTGCCAGGATCGTTGACACGGATGTTGGTAAAACCTTGAGGAATATGGAAATGCTCAAGTTCTTGAGAGCACACTCAGTCACTAGGTTACATCCTCGGTATCAATTGGAATGTGCCTTCCATTTGCCGAATTGCCCCATAACCGTAGTTTCCTTTCCAAACTGAGTATGCCATTTCTTTGAATTCCTTCAAATGATCGTTTGTGAATTGCCATTAGCCTGGTATGAAGAGCTTCAATAATCCTTTTCGATAGAGTTTCTTTCTGTCGTCGTCGTGTTAGATGAAGATCTCGAAAGCAAAGGTGTCAAGATCAATTTGGAGCAATGAATCAATATCAACGATGAGGGCAGTTGGATCATGAAGATCATGTTAGCTTGTGTCCCTCTGTCTTCTTACCTCACGTCTTGAATCTCGGGGCGAGATTCTTGTTTAGTGGGGGTGAGTTGTCACATCCCTAGTTCTGGCCTGACCTATGCTAGCTTCCATGTGTGCATCATGTTTAAATTCAAATAAAATTTGAATTGAGGAATTTTCAAAGCCTCAGAAAACCTCTAAAAATAACCAACATTTAAATCTCATCAAATGAGTCCAAGAAAATGTTCCTGTTATTCTGTAAAAATATTGGCATGAGGTAAAATGCAAACCAATATTTTTGGAGTGACTGAAATATTTATTTTGGGCCTTTTGAATTAAATCAATGACATATTTGAGTTGGATTTATTTCTATTATATAAGAAATAAAGCCCAAACATTTTTGTAGGTTGCATGTGACCTTGGGCTAGTCCTGAGATCACATAACAATTTACAGAAAGTTTATAAAATGATTTGATATTCTAAATCAAATCAAAACAAAATAATGTAAATAGAAGAACAGAAAAGAGAGTTAGAGAGAGAAGTACTGGCGCCACCTCTCACCCCACCGCCCAGCCTCTGCTTCGGTCCAGCCCACCACCGCCTGGCTCCTGTCGCCTTCCTCCTTGGATGAAGGACAGGCGCGTGCTCGCCGCCCTGGCCACCACACGCAGCCACCTCCACCTGCGCCTCGCCTACTCCCCGACGCCTGAACACGCCACGCACCCCGGGCCTCCCTCTCTCCCGTGCCCTCTCCTCCTCTGTCTCTCTCCTCGCCCATTCCCGCCATGGCAAGCCCCCATGGACATGCCGTCAGAACTCCGCGCCACACCACCACCCCGCCGACGCCCAGAAGCTCCGCCTCGCCCTCCTCTTCATCCTCACCCAGACGAAAGGCGCCGGAAGCCCCTGGATGCTGCCAGCTCCGCCGTTCCCCTCCTCGGCCACCGAGGATTGCCGCCGTTGATTTGCCGCCTTCTCCGCATCCCGAGCTCGCTGAGACCATCTCCGACCCAGCCAGAGCTCCTGCCCTTCTCCCCTCTCCGTTTCGCTCTCACACGCCAGCCGCTGCCCCCTTGTTGATCAAACCCGCCGCCGCGCTGCGCGCCGGTGATGCTCCGGTGACCATTTGGTCCCGGGCATGCGCCCATCGTACTCACCGCACCACGTAGACGCCGTAGGTGCCAATCGCACATCGCCACGGCCGCCGCAACCGCGTCCCCGCACGCCCCCGAGCTCCGGCCGCCGTAAAGCTCGTCGCCGGTGCCTCTGTAGGCCACCCCAGCTCCATCTGCCTCCTCCACTTCATGCGCCACTCCGCCAGCTCCCCGTAGATGCTCCCCGCGCGCCAAACCGGGCCCCGTAGCGAAATTCCGATGCCCTCCGCCGCGTTTTGGTCGCCGGGCCAGAACTCCGCTGGCCGACGTGGCGCTGCCATTAGCCACTAATGACGCCCAAACAAACCCCCCTAGCTCACTGACACCTGGGCCCCACGCCCTAACTAATCTGGGTTTAATTTCTATTTAGATTAGTTTAATAAGGCGGGACCCACCAGTCAGAGTTGACTATGCTGATATGTCCGTTGACCCGACCCCACCTGTCAGTGTCTCTAAACACCACCGTGTCACTGACCAATGGACCCCACTGGTCAGGTTTGACCTGGAGGCGCCCAGTTGACCTGCTGACGTCATGATGATGTCAGGCTGACGCAGTAACTTATTTTCTGGATTTATTTTTATATAGGAAATTCCAGAAAATAACCAAAACTTCTAAAATTCATAGAAATTCAACCGTAACTCCAAATGAAATAATTTATATATGAAAAATTATCAGAAAAATCCAATCTATCCATCTGTACCATTTTCATGCATGTTAGAACAACTTATAGCTGCTGTTTAGCACAAATCATTTAAATGGCATTTGAATAATCACATATGGAGTTTGAATTTGAATCTTGTATTCAAACCAACTTCATTTAATCTGTTGCTAGTTGCATTAGCTCAAACCACAACATATTGCCATGTCATGATCATGCATCATATTGTGCATTTGCATTGATTGTGTTTCTTTCTCAGTTGCCGGTAATTGCCCCTCTAGATAGACGCGTTCCGACGATGAGTTCGATGACACCAATGAAGAATTATACTATCTTCAGAAGTGCCAGGCAAGCGAAACCCCCTTGTTCATTCCGATACAATCCCACTCTCTCACCCCTGCTCTCTTTTACTGCATTAGGACAACAACGTTTCAACTATTACATGCTGCGGTAGTTGAACCCCTTTATCCTCTACATGACCTGTCATTCCACAGTAAATAGATGAAACCCACTAGCATGAGTAGGAGTTGCTTGAGCCCTGATGTGCCTACTCATTCATGCTTGTTTGTCATGCCTGCTATTGCTTAGAGTTAGGTCAGTCCGATTCATCGGGAATGAATCGAGGTGTGTGAACGTGTCCTCACTGTTGAGAGCTAAATGTGTGAACACGATTTGGTAAAGGTAGCGGTGAGAGGCCATGTAGGAGTACATGGTGGGTTGTCTCATTGCAGCCGCCCTCGAGAACTGAGTTTTGTGTTTGTGATCCATGAACAGTTACTACCACACATTGGGTTCCGTAACTCGACCCTCTCGGCTTCTTAATCACCCTTGTTCTCTGTCCGGGAGTTGCAACTAGTTTCGGTGTTTGTAGGTAGTGTTAGTAGTCTACCAAGTGGCACCCGATGCAGTGGGCTTGGGACGAGACTAGGCACTGATGTACGGTGTACCAAGTGGCACCGGATGGTGGGCTTGGGAACCTGCTCACATCGTTTGGGGCCGTGGCGACACCCCGCCGGATCTCCTTGCGGATGGAACCCGAATAGGCGATAAACCCGGACGAGAGACTTGAGTGTTTAGGTAGGCGTGGCCGACTCCCTCGCCCGGCTTCCGCTTGAAGGTTGCCGAGGTACATGACGTGTCTGAGGCGATAAGTGGCGAGAGCGTGTGAAGAAGTACACCCTACAGGGTTATCATTATCTATTCAATAGCGGATTCCTCGGATATGGAAACTTGGACCCTTGCATAGTTCATAGATAAGTGAAAGTGGATACTCTAAAACTCGCGAGATAAGCGTGAGTGCTATGGATGGTGTTCTCGTGGGGAGACGGAGCGGATCCATAGTGGTGTATTGATATGGTGAATATGTGGACTCGTGCGCCACCTCAAAAGAGTTACTTGCGAATGTAGTTCAGGTTAGCCATCGAGTCAAAGCTGGCTTGCTGCGCTTAAACCCCACCATCCCTTTGTTGATAATGATGCATATGTAGATAGTTCTGATGTAAGTCTTGCTGGTTACATTTGTACTCACGTTTGCCTATTTTATGTTTTTGCAGAGAGACTTCCGTCTTACTAGTAGTTCCGCGTGGACTTCGATGTTTAGCTTGTTACCTCAGCTACGATCTTGTGCCCTCGGCAGGATCTAGTAGATAGTCAGGCTTCTCAGCCTTTTTCATTTCTAGATGTCTGTACTCAGACATGTTAAGCTTCCGCATGTGCTTTGACTTGAATGCTCTGATTGTTGGGTCATGAGACCCATGTTTGTAATATCTCGCTCCTCGGAGCCTAATGAATAAATACTTGAGTCGTAGAGTCATGTTGTGATGCCATGTTGTATTTGCACATATCGAGCATATTGTGTGTATGTTATTGAAATGCTTGGTATGTGTGGGATCTGACTATCTAGTTGTTTATCCTTAGTAGCCTCTCTTACCGGGAAATGTCTCCTAGTGTTTCCACTGAGCCATGGTAGCTTGCTACTGCTTCGGAACACTTAGGCTGGCCGACATGGGTCCTTCTTCGTTCCTGTGTCTGTCCCTTCGGGGAAATGTCACGCGATGAATACCGGAGTCCTGTTAGCCGCTACAGCCGGTTCACCGGAGTCCTGCTAGCCTAGTGCTACAGCCGGATTCACTCGCCGATGACCGACACGTTCGATCTTTGGGTCATGGATGCTGTCCTGTAAGTTTGTGCCACTTTGGGTTTACGACTAGCCATGTCAGCCGGGCTCCTTATCATATGGATGCTAGCGACACTATCATATACGTGTGCCAAAAGGCATAAACGGTCCCGGGCAAAGGTAAGGCGACACCCGTGGGAATACCGTGCGTGAGGCCGCAAAGTGATATGAGGTGTTACATGCTAGATAGATGTGACATTGAGTCGGGGTCCTGACAGGCTGCTTCTAGGAATGCTACTCCTAGATGTCTAAATTTCAGTCTGATGTGAAAGACAAAAGTAGTTCTGTAAAAAGCCTAAAACATCAGTTTTCTTCAATTCATAGATGATCGCTAGTATCTACCCTTTACAGATCAGAAAATTTCCAACCAAGAATTGCGAACAATTTACAATAGAATATCATCATTATTTTCATCATAGGCTTCTGAATCTTGAAGTTCGCTGAAGAAAGAACGTTGTAAGCAAAAAAACATGCTCATCTTCAGATTCAGTGTTCGATTAAAAATACACAGTTCCATTCAGTGTTCATCTTCAGTCATTTCCCTTCGGCAACGTCAGTCGCCAGTCAAATGATTATTTTTAGAAAGGAGGCGCTAGCCCGGCCTTAAACTGAGGCCCTTACACATCCAACACGAGTTCCAGTTCGAAAAGTAGCACCAAGTGCCGAAAAGAAAGACAAGCGATAGATAAGCAATACAAGCCCGGAGGCCAAAGGGCAACGTCAGTCGCCAACCAAATGATTATTGATTTAGTATTCATCTACCAGTTTGAGCAGATATTCAAATTATCTGAACTTCTAAATTATATGCCTGTGTGTGTAGGAATTTTCTGTCCTGTACATGGGCATCTCATCAATGGTGGACTTGAACTTTAGACAACAGTTGGGGCTGAGATGACGAAGGAGGAGACAGGTCTGGCGCCGCGCGGATGGACGGCAGCCCAGGCGACGCAGAGGGAGGGAGGGATGGAGAGAGAGAGAGGCGCCGGTGGCGTGCAGCT
The DNA here is from genome assembly GCA_021437245.1 of Aegilops speltoides. Classification (NCBI taxonomy): domain Eukaryota; kingdom Viridiplantae; phylum Streptophyta; class Magnoliopsida; order Poales; family Poaceae; genus Aegilops; species Aegilops speltoides. The sequence goes on from CM038142.1 coordinate 465,053,312, forward strand.
TGCGGGCGGGCGGGTCGCAATGGGTGCCAAGCCGCGGGCGTGATCCAACGGGAGTAGTTCTATGGGCGTCACCTGGGCGAACGAGTTAATGAGCCGGCTGTAATGTGTGGACAGCTGTCCAGCAGGCGGGGCGTCGGATTGCAGCTCTGAACACGTGTATTCAATCGAGCGTAGGTACGCACAGGCGGAGGTTTGCAGCCGGTATCCACCCATTTTTTTTTCCTTCCTATTCTTAAGCCAACTTTCTTTCTACCTTGCGACCAATGAAGCATATAGAGCAGGCACTCGCTTCAAAGTGGTATATACGAGGGTGCGCCGGATCGGTATGGTTTTATAGGCCGGTTCCTTTCGATTAATTTGAAATTTGCTGACCTAGTTAAAATAATGAAACATCAATATTAAATTTCTCATTTGAACGAGAGAGCTCCATAATTATAGAGCATTCTCAATTAAAAGAATTGAGTGAGAGATTGTTGACTCGGTCAAAATTGGTGACACAATTCTAAATTGATGACCTGAATTGAGTGAGAGGCCTCCAATTCTAGGAAGCTTAGTGATATAGTAGATGTGTCAGACTTGTAGTTCAAAAACCGCAGTTTGTAAAATAATACGGGATCGATAACAACAAAATACAAACAGCAGGAACTAACACTAATTAATAAATAAAAAATATATATTACATCCATCTCAAATTAGTTATCTTAGATTTGTCAGATACATTCGTATCTAGACAAATCAGAGTCAAATAAATTTTTTTTGCGGGGTTGAGTCAAAGAATTCGGGACAGAGGGAGTACTACACACTTTAACACTATTTCCGAAAACTAATAACACAAGAACACAATTATGTGATGGCTTCGAAGTGTGCGAACTAGCGAGCTGGACAATTTTTAATCCAAAATTTTCACATAAGTAACGGCTTGCAATTTTAGCCTTCAAAATGTGCAAGGTAGCCAATTGCATATTTCTAAACCCAAAATTGCACTCAAAAAATATGTGTGATTTTAGGAGCTTCAAAACGTGCAAACAACCAAAATGCGGATTTAATTAAGAAAATAGGGCGGAAATAATTGTGCGCAATTTTGGGCTTTATATCCTGCGAACAAACAAGTTGAATATCTTATATTTCAATATTACGCAAAATAGAGAATAAATTTGTGGATGGTTTGCAGGGTGGTTGTATCCCTAGCCCATCATGGATTAAACCCTAGGTTTGACACCCATATGTATCTCATAAAAACGGAATATTCACTCTGTGGGAGTCGATGTTTCCATCGGTAGCGAGAAGTCTGTGATGACTTCATCAATATCAATGTATGTCGGCTCAATTTTTCATAGGTGCTCATAGAGGTAGCGTTTACGTGTGTGCATTCATTGAGATGAGTGCATGTATTTGTCTCTGAGTGTCTAGTCTTCCGTTTCTTTAAAAAAATCAAAAATATATATGATAATTTAGATTTAAAAAGGTACATTTACCTAATTTCATATATTTAATTGTAAAGTTGCTAGATTTAAACCGAGCAATTGGCAAATGAAAATATAGAACTTGCTAAAAACTCAAAAGTTATATTGGGAACGAGGACAAATCTTTACAAATAAAATATAACCATTTTTATGTTTAGTACACAAACACTTTTTCAGTGTAGATGTTAGCTTATTAACCACTTTGCATCCGCCTCTTTCATATTAGCCACTTTGCATCTGCCTCCCTCATATTTCATCCCCTAAATCCATACAAAGCATGCAAAAGAAATCATACGTACTACATATATGTACTATCCTAGCTACTCTTCATCGTCGGAGATGTCCACGACGACGCTGCCGGGCGCCGGCTGGACGGGCGGGTAGGAGGCCTCCGGCTCATCCTCCTCCTGCTCGCCCTCATCCATGTAGGCGAGCATCTCCGCCTTCTCCGTGGCCTGCTGCACCTCCATCTCCTACCGGCAACGGCGTCTTGCCTCCACAGCTGACTCCAACCAGAGGGAATCGAGGATGGCCTGCTGCTCCGCTTGCAGATCCCCGTCACTAGTGTCCCCCACATCCTCCTCCTCCGACTCATCCCCCTCCTCCTCAAAGTCCTCCTCGTCCTCCTCCAAGTCCTCCTCGTCCTCGTCCTTGTCCTCGTCCTCCTCCTCCTCCAGATCCATTGCATCCAGAGGTAGCCCCGCGGCGATCCGGGCTTCGCCCTTAGCCCGGAAGTGCTTAAAGAGCTTGAGCCGGCGCTCCGATGTCAGAAATGGCTCGCTCCTCACCCGGCGGCGTGAGGGCATGGCTACTAGGTGGACGAGGTGGAGTGGAAAGTGGCGGTGGCGGCAGACAAGAGGAGGAAAATGTGGATGGATGGTAGGGTTTCATTGTCGCCGGTCGACTTAAATAGTCAGGCAAGGCACTACGCGGCCCCCGGAGCTGCGCCACGCAGTGCCACCGGTCCAACGGAGAAGACAAGTTTCGGACCGCCGGGTTTGAAGGCGTTTTCGGTTGGGGCCCTTTCGTCAGTTGTACGTGGTGGGAGTGCCCGGGCGCCCCCATATCCGTCCCATATTTGGGCTGGATATGAGGGGTGCCGGTCAGCCCGGGCGTTTGAGGCCAGTTTGAGACTTCCGTTTGGGTCGAAAAAAACGTGACCGGTCAGTGACCGGGCGGTCCGCTCGGGTGTATGATGCGGGTTTGAGGCGCCCGGTTGTACATGCTCTTAGGAGGACAGTGATATCCTCAGCCCATCAGGTTTAAATCCTTGTGCTTTGCATAATACCTGGATTCATTTTAAGAAGACCGGCGATGCGCGTTCAGTGCGAGGAGATGTTGCCGACTCAGTCTTTCGGAGGTGTTCACTGAGGTAAGATATACGTGTGTATTCATAGGGATGAGTTTATGCACGTATATATATATATATATATATATATATATATATATATATATATATATATAGGATTGACTATTCGTCACCTGGGTGAGAATAGTTATTCTTCACCCTCTATTTTACTATCAATGGACCGTAATTTTCGTTCCGTAAATTTTGCCTTATTTCTGAAGTAAAAGAGAGACCGTAAAAAAATATATAATAAATCGGAAAAAATATTTTATGTTATGTAAAATTACAAATTTAAAAACATAGTGTAAAATACACATAAACTGTAAATTTTCTTGTCTTATGACCTATATTTTTATTTTCTTATGTCAAATTTTACGTCGTGAATGGATAAGAATGTAACTATTTGAATTCCAAACGTAATTTAATTATGAAATGATCGTAAGATTACCTCGTGTTACCTCGTGTTACTATTCATCACCCAGGGTGCAGAATAAGTTATTCTTCACCCGAGGTAATCTTACGATCATTTCACCCGAGGGTGCAGAATAAGTTATTCTTCACCCGAGGTAATCTTACGATCATTTCATAATTAAATTACGTTTGGAATTCAAATAGTTACATTCTTATCCATTCACGACGTAAAATTTGACATAAGAAAATAAAAATATAGGTCATAAGACAAGAAAATTTACAGTTTATGTGTATTTTACACTATGTTTTTAAATTTGTAATTTTACATAACATAAAATATTTTTTCCGATTTATTATATATTTTCTTACGGCCTCTTTTTACTTCAGAAATAAGGTAAAATTTACGGAACGTAAAATTACGGTCCATTGATAGTAAAATAGAGGGGTGAAGAATAACTATTCTCACCCAGGGTGACTTAATAGTCAATCCTATATATATATATATATATATATATATATATATATATATATATATATATATATATATATATATATATATATATATATATATATATGAGCGCGTGCGTCTGTACTGTGTTCTTAAAAGATTGTTATTTAACAAAAGACCTATTATTTACTAAAACAAAAAGGTGCCTCGGAAGAGTTCCTCTCATGCATAACTCATGATGAAGATTTTTGTTTTCTTCTAGCTGTAAATGACACAAATTTTGCATGCCACGCAACAAATGATGCTATGTTAGCAGTACCATGTAAGATAAACGATGAGGTGAAAAAAAAGGAAACACAAAAAGCCTTTGTCTTCTCTTATTTAGGCGATGATCTCGTATTAACTAATCATCCATCTTTTTTTTGAAATATCTAGTTACTAAAGATAAAGATTAGGAGACTACCCACTCTTTTGTGGACATCTCTAGTTTTTTTTTAGTGGTTGCGGAAGATATATTTTCCTATCATTGTACTTCCTCCGTCCGAAAAAATTGTCCAAAGCATGTTCCTTTTTTTCTTAACATCAGTACAAACACAAGCGCTCATATACACACGTATACTCTCGCCCCTATAAACGCGCACACACACATCTTACCCCTATGAGCACCTCCGAAAGACTGAGCCGACATATCATCTTAAAATTTACGAAGTCACCGTAGACACCTCGTCGTCGACGGGAACGTCTCCTCCCACTGAATGTGCATCGCCGGAAATCCTGAAATAAATCCAGGAATAAATATGAGCACCAGGATTTGAACCCTGGTGGGCTGGAAATACCAAAGTCCCTCTAGATTGATATATCTACCATTAATTTGGTGCTAAATACATTCATTTAAGGGACAAGCTTTTTCGGGCGTAGTGAGAGCTGGTGGAATAGCAACCACACGCAAACCCTGCGCTGCGACTTGCACTGGCCTAGCACGGGCACCATTTTTCTTTTTAAATTATTTTCTTTCTAGAGGATTTCTTCTGCTTTCTAGAGGTTTTATTTTCACTTTTTTATACGAGGCTAGTATTTTTTTTGTTTATTTTTAGTTTTCCGTTTATGTTTTCTCTACATTTTTTACTCTATTTCCTTTTTATGAGTTTAATTTTCTTTTTTCACATGATTATTGCTTTCATATTTTTTGTAGAATTTCAACATTCATTACTTCGGCACACGAACATATGTTCACACATCCATAGACTACTTTTTTCATCTATATTGTTTCTAAAATACATGAATGTTTCTCAAATATGTGATGATTTTGTGTTACGAAATGAACATTTATACACGGAAATGCAATGAATATTTTTCATTACATGGCGAGAATTTTCCAAATATGCGATGAACATTTTTTTAGATGTGGGGTGACTGTTTCTAAAACTAGCATGAGTATTTTACAAAGTCAGAAAGAACAATTATATCTTCAGAGTTTTTGTTTTTCGTAACATGTTTCCTCTTCATTCTATTTTCCAACCTTTACTCTCCTTAAATGTACAAATAAAAATTCCCCCAAAAGCCAGCAAAACGTTAATTGGGCTATGACCCACTGGTGAAAGGATCGATATGGTTGACTAGAGGGGGGGGGTGAATAGGCAACTAACAATTTTTAGCTTTTCTTTACCAAATTAAACTTTGCATCAAGGTAGGTTGTCTAGATATGCAACTAGGTGAACAACCTATATGATGCAACAACAACAAGTACACGAGCAAGTAAGGGAAACAACACAAGTACGCTTGCAAAAGTAAAGGCGCGAGATAACGAAGAGTGGAGCCGGTGGAGACGAGGATGTGTTACCGAAGTTCCTTCCTTTTGAGGGGAAGTACGTCTCCGTTAGAGCGGTGTGGAGGCACAACGCTCCCCAAGAAGCCACTAGGGCCACCGTATTCTCCTCACGCCCCCACACAATGCGAGATGCCGTGATTCCACTATTGGTGCCCTTGAAGGCGGCGACTGAACCTTTACAACCAAGGTTGGGGCAATCTCCACAACAATTGGAGGCTCCCAACAACACCACGAAGCTTCACCACAATGGAGTATGGCTTCGAGGTGACCTCAACCGTCTAGGGTGCTCAAACACCCAAGAGTAACAAGATCCGCTAGGGATAAGTGGGGGGAATCAAATCTCTCTTGGTGGAAATGTAGATCGGGGCCGTTATCCTCAAGTTCAGCCTGCGACAAGCGGTACTACCGCTCCAGGAGCGCGGTACTACCGCAAGGCCACGCGGTACTACCATGGAGGACCACGGTACTTCGCTGCAGCAAAGCAGAGGCGGACTAGCTCGATCGGCGCAGATTACCGCTCAGCGGTACTACCGCTCCCCCTTGCGGTACTACCGCAAGGCAGGTAAGCCAAAGCCTACGAAGAGCGCGGATGAAATAAAATACATCCGTGCCTACTTCGCTGAAAAAGCGATTGCAAAAACCCGACGCGGTACTACAAGACGAGTCAAGATACTACCGTTGAGGCGCGGATGTAAAAAATTACATCCGCTCCTACTACTACGGCGCAACGGTACTAGGTATAAGGGCCACGGTACTATGGCTCCAGGGGAGCGGTACTACCGTGGCCTCCTATGTACTACATCACATGTCGTCTTGATACTACAGTGTGGGCGCGGATGTAAAAATTACATCCGCTCCTACTACTGCATCGGAGCAGCACTAGGCCTGGGAGTTACGGTACTAAGGCTCCAGAGGAGAGGTACTACCGTGACCCCCAGCGGTACTACCGCAGGTGCTTGCGGTGCTACCGCTCCATAGAGCAGTACTACCGCAAGTACAGCAGTAGACGTCTGATTATGCACAACTAGGGTAACGGAAAGACGCTCCAAAGTGCAAGGAAAGGTAGGACATGTGTACATGTTGATTCCACCTAAACCTTTCCGACGCGGACCCCCTCTTAATAGTACGGCTCTCCTACGACTCAAATCCACCAAAGAGAAATGTAGAACAACGTCATCTTCAATAGTCTCCGAGAGGCACCGAATCGTCTCGTGCCTAGTGATGAAGCATCTGAGAAACTCAAGGCACACGATTAGTCCGCAAAAACATTGTCATCAATCACCAAAACACTTAAGGGATAAATATGCCCTTACAATCTCCCCCTTTTTGGTGGATTGATGACAATACGGGATTTGCACATAGATGAGATAATATTGAGCAAAGGCAAACCCCACCTCTCTAAAATATAGATGGGCTCCCCCTAGATGTGTGCAATCTAGATGGATGCTTTGGACTGCATAGCACACAAACTAGGATCAACACTCCCCCTATATTTTAGAGACAAAGGCATGATAAATAACATCTAAGCAGAGCATAGCACAAAGGTAGCACAATATATCACAATCTCGCTAAGATAGATAGAGTGCATATGTCTTACACCATGAAGTAAAGCAACCCAAAGCAACTGAAACGAGGTTCAAACGAGTAAGCAGCAAATAGTTCAAACGGGAAAGCAGCAAACACACCGACACATGAATGACGACACATGACTCGTAAATCCCTATACTCTCTCCCCCTTTGGCATCGAGATGCCAAAAAGGCAGAGAGGACACCTACACACAAGAGGTGGCTCAAGCAGGGAACTCGTCCCAACCCTCTCCGTCGGACTCCTCGGCAGCAGGGATGGTCTCCTCGACGTCCTCCTCAGAATCAGTCCACCTGTAGTGTTGCTTCTCCATCCACTCGGCCTCTGGGGTGATGCGATCCTTAGAACCACCAGACACGTCCTCGCCATACAGCTGCAAGAGCTTCTTGTCCCGGCGACGACTCTCCTTAGATGCCACGTGAGTCCTGTACTGCCCCTTGGCTTGCATGCAGAAAAGAGTCTTCATCTTGTCCTTCAGCTTCTTGGCCCACGAAGGCATAGAGGAACTCTGCGAAGACCTAGCAGCACGGCCCTCAGCAACATCCTCGGCGCCAGCATCCTCCTCATCAACAGGAGCCCCTAGCAGCAGACGCCTCAGCATGAGTAGTAGTGCTGGCCCATTGGGGCTTGACACGCAGACAGATGGGATCATGGCGAATCCAGTCTGGAGTAAGGAACTCCTCACCAGGGAACATCTTCTCCCATGTCTTCGAGATCAATAGAAACAGATAGGGCCCATAGATAGGCACCTTGCGGTTGAACACCGCAAACCGAAGCTCACACCACATGATGTGTGAGACATCAAGTGGCTGAGTCTGAGACAAACGAGCCTCCTCGCAAATGAGCATCATATCCACCATATAGGCATGAACCTTGTCCTTGTCACCAATGCGAGGGAACAAGGAGTTGCGGAAGATGCGATACATGATATCCAGAAAAGAGTTGAGCACCAACCCCGTCCTGCCATTGGCGAGCGCCTTCTCAACATTGTATGGCGCAAGCTTGTCCTTGTTGGCAGATTCAGAGTTTGCATGGGGCGAACACCCACGGGAGTGTTGAGCCCGTCATCAGGAACCTGGAGCAAATCCATGAACTCCTTCCAGGTATCAGTCAGCTGACGGCCATTGGTCATCCAGGTCATCCTCCGCTCTTCATTAGAGTGAAAGTATACTGAGGCAAAGAACTGACAGATAAGCTCAGGGTCATAGTCAAGGTGAAAGGATATCACATGCTCAATGCCAAACTGCTCCACCAAGTCCAGAGCCTCTCCAAAGTACTCACGGAACTTGTCCTTCCTCATGTGATGCATTTCAATCCATTTCACATCCACGTAGGTATTCTGCTTGTTTTTTATGACATCCAGATAGATGAGAGTCTGTTGCTTGTTCCAAAACAGCTCACAACCTTTGACAGAAGAACGAGGGTGCACATACGGGTGGAGTTGCCTGAGACGGACGTACTCAGATTGGGATATCTCGTCCATGCCCTTAGCGGGTTCCTTGTGCTTGCTAACTGATGTCTTGACATGGCGCTTGGGGGCAGTGGAGCCCTCCGATGCTTCACCTGGATTGCGCAGATGCTTGGAGCCCATGTCACGACTGGGATTGGAATGGCGAGAGCCACCACCTGGGACACAAACGCAAAACACCAACGAAACGCAAAGAGGATCAATGCAAAGACCACGGCAAAGCACACGAAACACATAGAAAGTATACGTGAAAGTTGCCATGAGATAGATGTGAGCCACGGTAGTGCTACCAGAGCCTGCGGTACTAAAATATTAGTACCGCTCCAGGTTGCAGTAGTACCGTGCGAGGTCACGGTAGTACCGTGGTTGGAGCGGTAGTAAAATTTTAGTGTCATTGTGGTAGCGGTAGTACCGCACTGACAAAGCGGTAGTACCGACTAAGCGGCGATACCGCTACCGACGGGCGGTAGTACCATGTCGCGTCAGATCCAAACATCAGTTCGAATCTGAGAAGAACCGTGAAACCATGGCGGCGCTACGGTGATCAAATCTAGCACATGAAAAAAATACAAGTATAATTCCTACGCAAAACTACTCTCCTTCATCCTACTCTTGCATAGAAATAGCCTAAGAAACTCTAGAACACACAAGTCTCCCCCAAAAACCTAGATGCAAAGATAAACAAAACAAGAAAAAGTTGGGGAAAAACCTTGGTCCATAGCAAGAGCACGTGGTGGGGAAAGATCCCACCGGACGGAATCACGGGAGGGCAGCCGTAGGAGGAGATCCGGCGACAAACACCGGCTCCGTTCTTGAGCGTGGGAGAGAGAGAGAGAGAGAGACGATGTGGGGGGGGGGACTGTGAATGGGTACGGGGGAGTTAGAACTCCCCCTGCCCGTCCTTATCCCCACGCGTCCACGCTGGCGTGGTAGTACCGCATATCGTTGCGGTAGTACCGCTCGGGCGGAAGTACCGCACCGTAGCGGTAGTACCGCTCACCCAGCCGGCAGTAAAAAATTACTGCCGCGTGGGGGCGGTAGTACCATGCTCCCCATACGCGGTAGTACCATGTCTGGACGCGGTAGTACCGTGAGCTCAAGACATAGCGGGTTTCAACACGAGAAGAAGGTCTTTGCAAGAAAACTTTTCACACAAAGGATGCCACAAGAACACGCACAAACCAAAGGCAGAAAGACAACAAGAAACCACCAAGCAACACAACCTCTCCAAAAGGAGAGGGCGGTGGCCGGAGCCACCTATGTTTGAGTTAGATGGTATGGCACCGCAAAGAATTATCCTTGGGCCCATAACCAAAACTCGTCTTTGAAGCACAAGTACCATAAAAAATGGCTAATGTGAAAGAGTTGATCTATTTATGCATAATGGGGGGAGGGAAAGTTCATTAAGAGAACAACACTCCCCCTATGTCCATGCCTACACCTAAACTAGACAACAAGTTGAGTGTGGTGGGGTGTACGAGTTCAAGTCACATTGCTCGAATCAATGATATTTAGCTCATGCCTTAACTCGCGAAATCTTGCTTCATCCAAGGGCTTCGTGAAGATATCTGCAAGGTTATCATGAGTGCTGAGATACTTGAGCTCGATCTCCCATCACCTAATGTGCTCCCGGATGAAATGATACCGAATCTCAATATGCTTCGTCTTGAAGTGTTGCACCGGGTTAAGAGAAATCTTGATTGCACTTTCGTTGTCACACCAAAGAGGCACTTTGTCACAAATGACACCGTATTCCTTTAAAATTTGCCTCATCCATAATAGTTGTGCACAACAACTACCGGCCGCCACATATTCCGCTTCGGTGGATGAGAGAGACACACAACTTTGCTTCTTGGAAGACCAACTCACCAAAGAGCACCCAAGAAACTGGCACCCTCCGGAAGTGGACTTCCTATCCACTTTGTCTCCCGCCAAATCGGAATCCGTAAAACCTTCAAGCTTGAAGTTTGCCCCTCTTGGGTACCATAAGCCAAAGTTTGGGGTATGAGCCAAATATCGAAAGATTCGCTTGACCGCCACATAGTGACTTTCCTTCGGTGCGGCTTGAAACCGTGCACACATTCCCACACTCAACATGATATCCGGTCTAGATGCACAAAGGTAAAAGCAAGGAACCAATCATGGAGCGATATACCTTTTGATCCACCGCTTTACCGTTGGGATCAATGTCAAGTTGGCACTTGGTGGGCATCGGTGTAGTAGCCGGCTTGACATCACTTAGCTTGAATCTTTTTAGCATGTCTTGAGTGTATTTGGCTTGGTTGATGAAGGTTCCTTCTCTTCTTTGTTTGATATCAAAACCAAGGAAGAACTTCAACTCTCCCATCGAAGACATCTTGAACTTGGAGGTCATGAGAGCGGCAAATTCCTCATTGAAAGCTTTGTTAGGGGAACCAAAGATAATATCATCAACATATAGTTGGCATACAAACAACTCCCCTTTGACCTTCTTAGTAAAAAGAGTGGGATCGATTTGCCCCACCTCAAATCCACGATCTTGTAACAACTCGGTAAGGTGGTCATACCACGCATGTGGGGCTTGTTTAAGGCCATAGAATGCCTTATCGAGTTGATACACATGATCCGGGAAGTAGGGATCCTCGAACCCGGGGGGTTGCTTGACATATACCAACTCATTAATGGGACCATTAAGAAAAGCACTTTTGACATCCATTTGTTGCAACTTAAAGTTGTGATGGGAAGCATAAGCAATCAACAAACATATGGATTCAAGACGAGCAACGGGAGCAAAGGTTTCACCCTAGTCTATACCCTCGACTTGGGAGTAGCCTTATGCTACCAATCTTGCCTTGTTGCAAACGATGTTCCCATGAGCATCTTGCTTGTTCTTGAAAATCCACTTGGTTCCAATGACGTTGTGGTTCCTCGATGGCCTTGGCACCAGCCTCCACACCTTGTTGTACTCGAAGTTGTTGAGTTCTTCATGCATGGCATTGAGCCAATCCGAGTCTTCGAGCGCCTCATAGACCTTTTGGGGTTCAACACAAGAGACAAACGCGTGATGTTCACAATAGTGTGCTAATTGTCTACGAGTGCTTACCCCCTTTCTTAGGCTTCCAACCATGTTTTCCATCAGATGGCCTTGGGTGGTGAGCTTGGAAGCAATCTTCGCGGCACGACGCTCTAAATCCTCCTCGGGTGTGGAAGGAGGAGGGTTGACTTGATTATCTTGAGTGCCGTCTTGAGCTTGTTCTTGATCTTGAGCTTGCTCATGATCTTGAACTTGCTCGAGGGGGAGAACTTGACCTTGGGCATCATTTAGAGGTTCACCACCATCTTGAGGTTGATCTTGCCCTTGGTCTTGTTCACGAGGTTGAGGGCCTTCACTTTGTTCTTTGGAAGCATGTGGGTCTTGGGGAGGTGATGGCTCCGCTTGAGTGGAGCATTGTCCTTCTCCTTCGGCCACAAGGGGTTCCTCAATGGGTAGAATATGACCAATACTCATTCTTCTTATGGCTTGGGGAGGAATTTCATCACCTACAACACAAGTTCCACTTTGCTCCACTTGGGAGCCGTTATTTTCGTCAAACTCCACATTACACGTCTCCTCAATGAGTCCGGTGGACTTGTTGAGAACACGGTAAGCATGAGAGTTTGTAGCATAACCAACAAATATGCCCTCATGAGCTCTAGCCTCAAATTTAGACAAACGAACACCTTTCTTGATAATGAAACACTTACAACCGAACACCAGTAAGTACTTGAGGTTGGGCTTATTGCCGGTGAATATCTCATAAGGAGTCTTGTTCAAGCCTTTGCGGAGATAGAGCCGATTGGATGCATGACATGTGGTGTTGATGGCTTCGGCCCAAAAGTTGTATGGATACTTGAACTCCGCCATTATGGTCCTTGCTGCATCCATCAACGTCCGGTTCTTCCTCTCTGCTACACCATTTTGTTGAGGGGTATATGGTGCAGCATATTGATGCTTGATCCCCTCATCACTAAGAAACTCATCCAAGGTGTAGTTCTTGAACTCGGTGCCGTTGTCACTTCTTATTGTCAAGATCTTTGCATTATGTTGACGTTGAGCTTCATTTGCAAAGTCAATGATGGTTTGTTGAGTCTCACTCTTCCTCTTCAAGAGGTATACCCAAGTGTATCTTGAATAGTCATCCACAATCACCAAGCAATACTTTCTACCTCCAACACTATCAAAAGATGGAGGCAGAAAGAGATCCATGTGAAGGAGCTCCAAGGGTCTCTTCGAGTAGATGATGGTCGATGGAGGGTGAGCCTTCTCATGAAGCTTTCTGAGGGAGTCCTGGACTAGGGGGTGTCCGGACAGCCGGACTATCATCGTCCTCCGGACTCCAAGACTACGAAGATACAAGATTGAAGACTCCGTCCCGTGTCCGGATGGGACTTTCCTTAGCGTGGAAGGCAAGCTTGGCGATACGGATATGTAGATCTCCTACCATTGTAACCGACTGTAACCCTAGCCTCCTCTCGTGTCTATATAAACCAGAGGGCTTTAGTCCGTGGGACACAACATACATTACAACAATCATACCATAGGCTAGCTTTAGGGTTTAGCCTCCTTGATCTCGTGGTAGATCCACTCTTGTACTACCCATATCATCAATATTAATCAAGCAGACGTAGGGTTTTACCTCCATCGAGAGGGCCCAACTCGGTAAAACATTGTCTCCCTCGCCTCCTGTTACCATCCGCCTAGACGCACAGCTCGGGACCCCTACCGAGATCCGCCGGTTTTGACACCGACATTGGTGCTTTCATTGAGAGTTCTTCGTGTCGCCACCGATAGGCTCGATGGCATCTTCATCTTCACAACGCTGTCTGTGGTGAGACTTTCCTCCCTGACAGATCTTCAGATTCGGCGGCTTCAGATGCGCAGCTAATTCCCTTGGCCATCCGGAGCAAATCGAAGCTACGCCCGCCATCAGTCGATTCGGAAGCCTAAACTTCACGGCCGACATCCGCGGGACTTGATCTTCGATGGGTTCGAGCCAAAGCCAAGCGCCGCCTTTGTTGCGATGGGCATGATCTAGCTCGCCGCGACAAAGGCCTTGGTGGCGCGACAACAATCCGCTTCGCCTTCATCCGGAGCCGATCGCCCAGATCGAGGATCGGTGGATGGACACCACCTCGGGGGCTTCAACTTCCACGGCGATGGAGCCGAACCCCAATCTTGTCCCTCGCGAAACCCGTGATTCCGAGGTGCCGGACTCCCTGCCAGAATCCGGACCTCCCACGCCGCGGACCATCCACCGATCCCACTCAAGCTTAAAGGACCAGCTCGGCATTGGCTCAACAGCTTGCCTGCAGAGTCAATTGGGTGTTAAAGACCGAAGCCGATTCCTCGACAACTTCCGTGGCACGATAAAGTGCCACCACGACGCCGATGACCTAAGCCACATAATTCAGCAGCCAGACGAATCGCCGGACAATTACGACACGGTTCTTGACAAAGAAAACCAAATCGTCAATCGTCCGGATGCAGAGGCCCTTGCAGCCTTCAAACATAATATCCGCGACGAGTGGCTAGCCCGCACCTGGGACAGAAAAGCCGAAATCCATGGCAGCCCTCACATCATTAATGACCCGCTTTTGCGCGGGAGAGGATAGCTGGCTAGCTCGCAGCAATAACCTCTGTAAAAATTCTGGTAGTCCGGATACTAAGGACAACAACGGTAGGTCACGTCGGAACAAAAACAAACGCCGCATTAACGGCGACGATAAGGAGGATACGGCATTCAACGCCGGATTCCAAGGCTCTAAACCCGATCAACGGAAGAAGCCATTCAAAAGAACCACTCCGGGTCCGCCCAATTTGGACCGAATACTCGACCGCTTATGCCAGATACATGGCACCCCTGAAAAGCCAGCTAATCACACCAATAGAGATTGCTGGGTGTTCAAGCAGGCAGGTAAGTTAATTGCCGAAAACAATGACAAGGGGCTAAACAACGACGACGAGGAAGAGACCCGACCGCCGAACAATAGAGGACAGAAGGGTTTCCCCCCACAAGTGCGGACGGTGAACATGATTTACGCAACCCATATACCCAAGAGGGAGAGGAAGCGTGCACTAAGGGACATCTATGAGATGGAGCCAGTCGCCCCGAAATTCAATCCATGGTCCTCGTGTCCGATCACTTTCGATCGAAGAGACCATCCGACCAGCATACGCCATGGCGGATTCGCCGCATTGGTTTTAGACCCAATCGTCGATGGATTTCACCTCACAAGAGTCCTGATGGACGGTGGTAGTAGCCTGAACCTGCTTTATCAGGATACAGTGCGCAAGATGGGCATAGACCCCTCAAGGATTAAACCTACAAAGACAACCTTTAAAGGTGTCATTCCGTGTGGAAGCCAACTCGCATGTGCTCACCACACCGAAGTGGTCTTCGGATCCCCGACAATTTCAGAGCGAGGAGTTAATCTTGACATAGTCCCGTTCGCGCGGCTATCACGCTCTGCCGGACGAACCGCTGCTTATGAAATTCAACGCGGTGCCGCGTTATGCATACCTCAAGCTCAAGATGCCAGGCCCTCGTGGAGTCATCACGGTCAACGGAAATACGGAACGCTCCCTCCGAACGGAGGAACATACAGCGGCTCTCGCGGCAGAAGTACAGAGCAGCCTTTTAAGGCAATTCTCGAGTCCGGCCGTCAAACGGCCGGATACGGCAAAACGCGCCCGGAGCAACACCAACCAAGACAACCTGGCACGATCAGAGCACGCGTAGCAATGCGGCCCTAACCCCCGCCCTCGCATGATTGCAAGAACAACCCTCTGCGTACATCATTACGCTTTGGAGATACCATGGGCGCAGGGGAAGGGGCACGATCACAATGGACCCAGAGTGCGGTTCGACCACACCAGGGGCTCGCAAGTGTGCCCCCCTTCTTTTCTTTTTCACTTTACTTCTTTGTGTACACAGGACTCCGTTAAACAGAAGCCCTGTCCGGCGGTGAACCTGCCGAACTCATGATGCAACAGCCAGGGAAGAAAGAAGGCTGCGACGAACACTCAGGTGGTCTCAATTACGAGCATTAAATTCGATTATATACACCAAGCCCGCAGCTCACCCTTGGAGGGGGACATGTTTAATTAGTCCAAATCCCTTGCTTACCGCACTATTTGTATCAGTCTACACTCATAGCAGACTTTCTTTAATAAATAATGCAGCACCTTTCGACGGCAATTGCATTACTTTTTATATATATGTTCATTACATGACATCTTGCACCCGTATATTTTGGTACGGCCGAATACACCAGGGGCTTATGTTCCCCACATTATGGTGTGATAAGTCCAAACACTTTCACAAGTGCGGCACCCCGAACTTATAGCATTATATGAATCGGCTCCGAATCATGTCTTGGGTCAATAGTTGGGTTTGCCTGGCTCCCACGCTTTGGTGCCTTACGCCCGCTCACGGGCTAAGGTGGCACTGGGAGAACCACTCGCGATTGTGCCCGGTTGAGCCAAGCGAGCACCTCGATGGAGAAAGCTAAAACTGACCGCATGATAAGGCGAGAGACTGGTCGCTGTTCAAGAGGTTTTTTCGGTCCTAAAGACTCACGCCGCTTGAAGCTAAGTTCGGACAATGTCCGACGAAGGCGTGGATAGCGCCCGGATTCGGTCTTCCGAATACCGGGGCTTCACCGAATTTAAAATTATAGAATTCTATGGCTAAGTGAGAGTGTTCAAGCATTATAAGTCCGGTTGCCTTGTTCGCTTGTGTTGAGCGCCTCCTAGATGGACCCAAAATGGGAACAAGAGTGCTCAAGTTTATCCTGAACACCCCAAACTTTCATGGCTCAAATGAAGCCAACGACTTGCCATCTCTCGATTTTATAAACGGCCGCATAGAAGGTAATATTTTAAATTAAATAAGCGTTGCTTAATGCGCACATGAACAAAGTTTTCAGCGCACAGGATAACACATGGCGAGTTTACTCAAAGATTACATTTCTGGGGCACTCATCCGCAATATCGCAGGCTCCCTTCAGGACAGTTTTATAATGCATTTCGGACGTGCGATACTCCTTGCCCGGTGGCGGTGGGTCCGTGAGAAGCTTCTCCGCATCCAACCTGCCCCAATGCACCTTCGTGCGGGCAAGGGCCCGACGAGCACCCTCAATACAGGCGGAGCGCTTGATGACCTCCATCCAGGGGCACGCATCCACTAGCCGCCGCACGAGGCTGAAGTAGCTCCCACGCATGGCCTGTCCAGGCCACAGCCGGATTATAAGGCCCTTCATGGCCTCCTCAGCTACCTTGTGGAGTTCGACCAGCTGTTTCAGCTGGTCACTTGGGGGCACTGGATGGCCGGCCTCAGCAGATCGAGACCGTAAGACCTTCTCCGTCGAGCTCCCTCCTCGCCACGATAGAATGCGGCGGCATCGGACGACTACGCGCAGATCCGCAAACGCCTCGAGAGCTCCGAATGCGGTAAGTGTCGTAGTTTACATTAACATGCTTGCTTTGCATGAAAAATGCCTTACCCGCCGCTATCTTCTTTACATCTTCAACCTCCTCAAGGGCCTTATGGGCTTCGCCTTGGCGGACTTGGCACTTTCAAGAGCCAAGGCAAGCTCGACTATCGAAGTCTTGAGTCACGCCCAAACTCTCATGCTTCTCCATGAGAGCCCGGAGCTCTTGCCGCATTTCCGCCACCCGTGCCTCCTGCTTTTCGTCTGCTTGCTCCACGGCGCGCTGTGTGTTTGGTCATGACACAGCCTCCTTCAGGGCTGCCACCTCATTCGTGGCCCCTGCAGTACCCATATTATCCTTGTTAATTTTATTGCAACCAACATCCTTTTCTGTAAGGTAATCATTCAAAGCAGTGTTACTCACCTTCTTTGTCCTCGAGCTGCTTCTTGGCATGGCCGAGCTCTTGCTCGGACCGCTCGAGTTCCTGCTTCAACACACCGACCTCCGCAGTCAGTGCGGCAGAGGTCAGCAGCACAGCCTGCAAACCCATATTGACATATTATAAGCAACCTCACAGATATCTTGTTAGATCCTCATCCGCTTTTCTTGCCGAACACCGAATCGAGCATCGGGGCTACCGCCTATGCGGTATTACATTACATAACTTTAACTACTTACCTCAAAGCCTCATTAGAAGGTCTGCTGCGAGCTTCGGTCAGCCCGCCTCTGGCGAGCTGAACCTTCTGAATCACCGCACTCATGAGAGTGCAGTGTTCTTCCTCGATGGAAGCGCCTTTAAGCGCCTCCAACAAGTTGTCTGGCGCCTCCGGTTGGACGGAGGCTGCCAGCGTCACGGTCCTGCCCTTCTTGTGTAGGGGCCGCTTGCCGGACTCTGGAACCACTACGGGTTCCGGCGTAGAGTCCGGCGAAAGTCCGGAGGTTGCTCGACGGCGCCCGAGCCTCCTCCCGATGGGTCCTCTTCGATCCCACCTCGGCGCCTCGCTGGCATGGGGGTTGTGGCGGTCGGAAGTGAATCCACATCCGACGGGCCAATGACCCGCTCGATGAAGCGGGGAGATCATCATCGCCGACTACGGACAAAATGCGGCATTAGAAGGACACTACGCAATACAAAAGAAATTGCATATCAAGGATCCGGATATTTACGATCTTGCCGACGCCTCGCCCTTAAACGCCATTCTCCTCGCCAACGATGGTGTTGGCGAAACTGTCCGGGGGAATAGTTCTCCCCCTCTTGGACCCTTCGGCCTCCCCTATTGGGGAAGCCTTCCTCTTCTTCTCTCCCTCCTCCGGGAGAGAGTCTTCTTCCTCCTCCTCGTCTTCGGGGGAGGAGTCCGCCTCGTCGTCGGACGCCTGATGGCGGGAACTCTTTCGAGTCCCCGTGGCCACCTTCTTGGCCTTCTTCTCCGGCACCACGTGCGGTGCCGGAACCAGCAGCCCTGCTAGACGGGCGTTCACTGGGTCCTCTGGCATGGGAGCCGGGCTGATGAGCTGCTCGGCCTTCTCCATCCATTCCTGTCAAAGGAAATGAGAGATTGAAACCCTCTTAGAATCAATTTGATTACCACAAGTGTCCCGTAAAGGGGTTGAATCACTTACCTCGTTAACCGGATGCTGCGAGAAAAATCCGCGATCTTCCGTCGCGGATGCGGGGCTTCGCACCCTTAAACAAAGACCTCCAGCGCCTTCATATGTCGTGGTCAAGAGCCTGCTTAGCACATGGTGTTGTTCCGGATTGAACTCCCACAGATTGAATGCCCGTTTGGCATGGGAGAATCCGCGGATGAGCATGACTTGGACCACGCCGACGAGCCTCGAGCTTATTGCTCACCAGCTTCGGATGCGTTTCGAGTCCCGTCGCCTTCGGATTGCCCCACAGCAAGCCCTTCTCTTTCCGTGAGGTGAGCTGTGTGGGATGCCAGATCTAAACTCGGGGCCGCCGCCCATGTGTGCTCGCGGCGGCTCGATGATGTAGAACCACCCCGATTGCCACCCCTTGACGGAGTCCACGAAGGCCCCTTCGAGCCAAAGGACGTTGGGTAACTTACCCAACATGGCGCCTCCGCATTCCGCTTGCGTGTCCTTCACAACCTTCGGCTTGACGTTGAAGGTCTTGAGCCACAGGCCGAAGTGGGCCCGGATGCGGAGGAAGGCCTCGCACACGACGATAAACACCGAGATGTTGAGGATGAAGTTCGGCGCCAGATCGTGGAAATCCAGGCCGTAGTAAAACACGAGCCCCCGGACGAATGGGTGGAGTGGAAAGCCCAGTCCGCAGAGGAAGTGGGGAAGAAAGATGACCCTCTCATGGGGCCCGGGGGTAGGGATGAGCTGCCCCTCGTCGGGCAGCCGATGCGCGATATCACCGGAGAGGTATCCGGCGCTGCGCAGCTTGGTGATGTGCTCCTCCTTGACGGTGGAAGCCAACCATTTGCCTCCTGCTTCGGACATATTCGGAGAAGGCCGAGGTGAGATGCGCGAGCTTGGGCGTTGGAGGTTGAGTGTGCGGAGATGGATAAGCAAAGTAGGAAGAAGGCGTAGGTGAGAAGGTAAATCCTTATCCCTTATATATAGGCGGACAAAACTATGCGCCCCCACCGCCCGGTAAAACACGCTTATCTCCTAAGCGCCACCATCAATGGCGCGTTGGGTTACCCACGTCCGTATTGATGAGAATCCCGAATAAGGGGAACACGATCTCGCTCGACAAGACGTGCCAAGAAACCGCTTCGCTAAACGTGCTGAGGTGGTATAGTAAAAAACGATTCGAACAAAGGCTTGGTAGCGGTGTGATGTCACGCCGCATAATATGTCAGCAGATTGGACTGGTGTACATTTTATTCTCTACGGTGGGATGTGGAATTTATTTTGTAGAGCCGGACACTATCCTGGTGTTCATGATCTTCTCTGGATTATTCAAGGGAGGAACCCGCCTTGCAATGCCGAACATTATGCGCTACGGACTTATCGCTATTGAAGCCGTGTTCAGGGCTACCGAGGAGTCTCGACTAGGGGTGCCCGGACAGCCGGACTATCATCGTCCCACGGACTCCAAGACTACGAAGATACAAGATTGAAGACTCGTCCCGTGTCCGGATGGGACTTTCCTTGGCGTGGAAGGCAAGCTTGGCGATACGGATATGTAGATCTCCTACCATTGTAACCGACTTTGTGTAATTCCCTAGCCTCCTCCGTGTCTATATAAACCGGAGGGCTTTAGTCCATAGGACACAACATACATTACAACAATCATACCATAGGCTAGCTTTAGGGTTTAGCCTCCTTGATCTCGTGGTAGATCCACTCTTGTACTAGCCATATCATCAATATTAATCAAGCAGACGTAGGGTTTTACCTCCATCGAGAGGGCCCGAACCTGGGTAAAACATTGTGTCCCTCGTCTCCTGTTACCATCCGCCTAGACGCACAGTTCGGGACCCCCTACCCGAGATCCGCCGGTTTTAACACCGACACTTTCCTTCAATACAAGCACTGCAAGCACAATCTTTGGCAAAACTAACATTTGTTAGTCCACGGACATGGTCCCCTTGAGAAGACTTTGCAAAGATCTCATATTGACGTGGTCCAAACGGCGATGCCAAAGCCATCCCACGTCAACTTTAGCCATTAGGCATGTCGCGGTCTTAGTGGGTCGCTCCGAAAAGTTAATCACATAGAGACCATTCTCGACATGCCCAACAAAGGCTTCTTTAAGAGTCTTGCTCCACAAGAGGGCCACGGTATTAATGTCAAAGAAAGTAGCAAATCCCACGAGTGCAAGTTGATGAACGGAAAGCAAATTGTATGCAAGGGACTCAACAAGCATGACTTTCTCGATCGTTAGATCATGAGAAATGACAACCTTGCCAAGACCCAATACCTTAGAATGTGAGGCATCACCCCATTCGACATTGGTGGGCATAGATGGAATCTTTTGCACATCCACCACCAAGTCCTTGCTTCCGGTCATATGATTTGTTGCTCCACTATCGAGCAACCATGACCCCCCACCGGAAGCAAACACCTACAAGAGATCAATGCTTGGTTTTAGCTACCCATTTCGTAATGGGTCCTTTGATGTTAGTAACAAGGGTCTTAGGAACCCAAATAGACCACTCAATGTACTCATAAGGAGAACCAACAAATTTAGCATAAACATGTCCATCACTAGCACGACACAACACATATGACGGGTTAAAGTCGCCGACTTTGTTGGAGGAAATGCTTTTGCCCTTTTGGACGTCAACTCCCTTCACTTTTTCCTTCTTCTCCTTAGGAGCACCCTCTCCCTCTTCCACAAAAGTTTGCTTGAGAGGAGGAGGACGTTTGGTCTTGTCGTTCTTCTTCTTCTTGCTCTTGGACTTGGGTGCAAACACAATTCCTTCCTTGGCCACAACTTCCTTTTGATTGCTCAAAAGGTCGTTGAGGTTTTTCTCACCTTGAATGCATGTCACAAGGCCTTTCTCAAGTTGATCCTTCAATTTGGCATTCTCCTCCAAAAGATGCACATGCTCACAACATGGGTTAGTAGCACATGCATTATCAATTAATACCATATGAGGGAAGGTGGCCTTTTCCTTGGTTAGCTTAACTTGGAGTTGAGCATGAGACTCCTTGAGGTTAGCGTGAGCACCCTTCAAGACCTTGTGGGCCTTGTCAAGTATCTCAAACTCCTCTTTGAGTCTAGCATGATCAACCCCAAGTTTAGCCTTCTCGGAAGTTTGCACACGAGACACGACAAGAGCATGATCAAGATCTTTCTTTAACTTAGCATGGTCATCGTTGTATGACTCCTCAAAAGTCAAACGATGAACACACTCTTCCTCAAGAGCATTAGAGAGATCCAATATCTCATCGGCATAGTCATGACTATGACCTTCCATCTTAGAGATGGTTTCTTCGTGAGCCTCGATCATGTCATTGGCCTCACCAAGTTGTTCCAAGAGAGCAACAAAATGCTTCTTGGACTTGCCCTTGAGCTTACTCATAAAAGACTCAAATTCATTCACTTCCTCATTAGACCCATCATGTTCATCAATGCAATCCTCCACGGAGGGATTAGTAATGATGGTGGTTTTAATGTTGGGGGTTACCTTGTTTGAAGCTTTAGCCATGAGGCACTTGGCGGTGATGTTCTTGTTGGGTGAATCAAAGAGAGACACCCGGGGAGTAGTAGCAATGGCAATAGATGCCATGGCCATCGCTTCTCCATTTTCATCATCATCATCATCCTCTTGGTATTCTTCGTGAACCACCAACCCACGAGTGGGAGTCTTCTTGGCGAAGTTGTTCTTGTTGGGGAAGGACATGGCTTTGTCTTTTCGGATGAACTTGCCACCATTGTCTTCCCACTTCTCGTAAGGACAATCCGCAACGAAATGTCTCACATTGCCACAGTTGAAGCAAGTTCTAACTCGTTGCTTGCCCTTGACGCCACTTGAGTTTTTCTTGTTGAAGTTGGGTCTTGTATTCTTCTTGCTCCAAAATTGTCTTGAAGCAAGGGCCATGTGCTCATGATAATCATATTTGGTGTCTTCGGGGTTGCTCTCCTCATCTTCCACTTCTTCCTCTTCTTCCATAATAACCTTGGCCTTCAAAGCAAGGTTGGGCTTCTTTGCCTTTTGAGAACGGAGCACCGCATTGTCGTCGGTCTTGTCCAAGATGCTCATTGCAACGAACTCATCCAGCACTTCACTTGAGGTCATGGAGTGGAAGTCCGGTCTTTGACAAATGACGGAGGACATGGCCTTGTTGTAGGGCATCATGGCCTTAAGGAACTTGCGCTTGATCCAATTTTTATCCGTGTCCTTGCTTCCATGATCTCGAAGTGAGACCACGAGTTTGGTCACTCTACGAAAGAGCTCACGAGGTTCTTCATCTTCTTTCATTGCAAACTCATCGGCTTCATCTTGCACAACTTCATAGTTGGAGCGTTGAATGCTAGCACTTCCTCGATAGAGAGACCAGCATGATTCAAGTGAGTAGAGGGAATCGGTCCTCCATAAATTGGGGGTTCCACATGGGCAAAGATGCTGATGCCATTTTTACCACTAGACATAGGAGCTTTCTCACTAGTAGCTTCCCCCTTGTCGGGGTTAGCATCCGTCACCGTGTTGGCGGGATCACCCACTTTCACGGGCATGGTGGAAAGTTTAAGCCCTTCTAAGAAATCCTTAAACATGTCCTTGACCTCGGTCGTCATGGAGGTTTTCAATGTGTCCAACGCCACATTGAATTCCTCACGTGAGATCGAGTTACCCCCATCTCCCGTAGATGATATCGGATTCGCACCGGAGTGCTCTCCCACATCATCTACGACGTCAACCATACTCTTCGAATAGTAAAGTCCTTAAAAAGAGACGAGGCTCTAATACCAATTGAAAGGATCGATATGGTTGACTAGAGGGGGGGTGAATAGGCAACTAACAATTTTTAGCTTTTCTTTACCAAATTAAACTTTGAATCAAGGTAGGTTGTCTAGATATGCAACTAGGTGAACAACCTATATGATGCAACAACAACAAGTACACGAGCAAGTAAGGGAAACAACACAAGTACGCTTGCAAAAGTAAAGGCGCAAGATAACTGAGGGAGTCCTGGACTAGGGGGTGTCCGGATAGCCGGACTATCAATATCCGCCGGACTCCCAGACTACGAAGATAGAAGATTGAAGACTCCGGCTCGTGTTCTAAGGTACTTTACTTGGCGTGGAAGGCAAGCTTGGCAATACGGATATGTAGATCTCCTACCATTGTAACCGACTCAGTAATCCCTAGCCTCTCCGGTGTCTATATAAACCGGAGGGCTTTAGTCCGTGGGACACAAAATTACATCTCAACAAACATACCATAGGCTAGCTTCTAGGTTTAGCCTCATTGATCTCGTGGTAGATCTACTCTGTACTACCCATATCATCAATATTAATCAAGCAGACATAGGGTATTACCTCCATCGAGAGGGCCCGAACTCGTAAAAACATTGTGTCCTCGCCTCTGTTACCATCCGCCTAGACGCACAGCTTCGGGACCCCTATCCGAGATCCGCCGGTTTTGACACCGACATTGGTGCTTTCATTGACAGTTCTTCCGGTCGCCGCCAATAGGCTCGATGGCATCTTCAACCTTCAACGCTGTCCGTGGTGAGACTTTCTCCCGGACAGATCTTCAGATTCGGGCGGCTTTGCATCGCGGGCCAACTCTCTTGGCCATCCGAGCAGATCGAAGCTACGCCCGCCGTCGAGTCGATTCGAAGCCTAAACTTCACGGCCGATGACCGCGGAGACTTGATCTTCGACGGACTCGAGCCACAGCCAAGCGCCACGACTGCGGATTTATGGGCATGATCTAGCTTTGCCGCGGACAAGGCTTTGAGGTCAGATTTCGATCTGCTCCGGTTATTAGCCCGGAGCCGATTGCCCATGACGAGAGCCGGTGGATAGACGCCGCCTTGGGGGCTTCAACATCTACGGCGATGGAGCCGAATACCAATCTTGTCCCCTGCGAAACTCGTGATCCCGAGGCGCCGACTCGCCGACTCCGAGCCTCCCGCGCCCGCCAATCAAGCCAGATTAGGCGCGGTTATGGAATTCACCGCCATGACATCTTTCAACACTCGCCTTTTGGCGATATCCTGAATTCCTCAAGCATCTCTCGCTATCAGAGAATCCTGCCGGACTATGGCTGTGACGGTTGGAGTACGGACGATGAAGAAATTCAGAGCCCACCCACCACCCACTTTGTAGCCACCGTCAAGATTTAACCGACATGTTAGACTACGACCGAGGACATCGACGCTATGGACGATGATGCCGAGACGATCAAGACCCAAAGGCCCACGGACACCGGAAGGCCACCTCGCCATACGACGCCTACATGGTGGATACCCCAAAGGAAGGGGATGGCGAAAAAGCAGCGGAGGAAGATTCTTTGAAGAAGCAGCCTAAACGCCGGCGCCGGGGCGCCGCCTAAATCCCGCCACAACAAGAATGGAGAATCCGCACGGAGACAATAACACCGGAGAGTGCCGAAGACGATCCTCCTCGCAAGACTCAGCGCAGGAGGACGCAGGCAAGCCCTCACGACAGGCGGCGTATTTAAGGGGTTGAGGATGATAACTATATGCCTCCTCCAAGACGGCGAGCCTCAACGATGATGAATTTGTCATACCCGAGGATCCTGTCGAACAAGAGCGCTTCAGCGCAGGCTCATAGCCACGGCAAATAGCCTAAATAAAAGCAGAACAGCTTCAAGCTGATCAAGATCTGCTAGCCGATCGATGGACCGAGGTCCTCGCGTCAAGAGTATAAACTCGAACTCCCTCCAAAAGTTACCTAAGACACAAGCTGCTCCCCGATTAGAGGAGGAAGCATACATACCTTTATCACCAGGCACGACATGGTCGACCGACCGCCCGTGGTCGCGACAGAGAGGCATTCAAGGCCCCGCCAAGACCGCACTCGACATCGATCCAGAGTACGGGCCAAAAGGAACGCGCCGGACTTGCGAGACATCTTGGAGGACAAAGCAAGGCAATCCAGATCCATCTATGGATCACGTGGGCGCCTACAACCCACGATTTAATACCGTCGCGCGGACATAACGCCGCCGGGCCGAACACAGCGCATAGCGCCCTCAAGCTGTGTCGCGATATTACTCAAGACAGGGCGCCAGACACCCGTTATGCTTCATCGATGAAGTAATGGATCATCGATTCTCAAGGGTTCAAACCCGTGAACATCGAATCTTACGATGGTACAACAGACCCGCAGTGTGGATCAAGATTATCTTCTCCACATCCATATGGCCCGCGCGACGATCTCGCACGCCATCAAATATCTCCCACTCAAGCTTAAAGGACCAGCTCGGCATTGGCTTAACAGCCTGCCCGCAGAGTCGATTGGGTGTTGGGAAGACTCGAGGCCGCGTTCCTTGATAACTTCCAAGGTACATACGCATGCGACCACCGACGCCGATGACCTAAGCCACATCATTCAGCAGAGCTGATTTAATCGCCGCATAGACAGTTCGGACACGGTTCTTGACGAAGAAAAATCAAATCGCCGACCGTCCGGATGCGGAGGCCCTTGCAGCCTTCAAACACAACATCCGGGACGAATGGCTAGCCCGCACTGGGGCAGGAGAAGCCAAATCCATGGCAGCCCTCACATCGTTAATGACCCGCTTATGCTGGAGAGGATAGCTGGCTAGCCCGCAGTAATAATCTCCGCAAAAATTCTGCAGTCCGGACACCAAGGACAATCACGGCAGGTCACGCCGAATCAAAGCAAACGCCGATTAACGGCGATTTACAAAGAGGATACGGCAGTCAATGCCGGATTCCGAGGCTCCAAACCCGTCAACGGAAGAAGCCATTTAAAAGAACAACTCCGGCCCGCCCAATCTGGACAAGATACTCGACCGCCATGCCGATACATGGCACCCCGAAAGGCCAGCTAATCACACCAATAGAGATTGTTAGGTGTTCAGGCAGGCTGGCAAGTTAATTGCCGAACACAATGACAAGGGGCTAAATAGCGACGACGAGGATGAGACCCGCCACGAACAACAGAGGGCGAGGGTTTCCCCCGCAAGTGCGGACGGTGAATATGATTTACGCGACCCATATACCCAAGAGGGAGAGGAAGCGCGCACTACGGACGCCTATGCGATGGAGCCACCACCACAAGTTCAATCCATGGTCCTCCCGTCCGATCACTTTTGATCGACGAGACCATCCGACTAGCATACGCCATGGCGGATTCGCCGCATTGGTCCTAGACCCAATCGTTGATGGATTTCACTCACAAGAGTCCCGATGGACGGCGGCAGCAGCTGAACCTGCTTTATCAGACACAAGGCGCAAAATGGGCATAGACCCATCAAGGATCAAACCTACTAACACAACCTTTAAAGGTGTCATCCCAGAGTGGAAGCCAACTCAGACAGTGCTCACACATCGAAGTGGTCTTCGGATCCCGGATAATTTCCAAGCAAAGAGTTAATCTTCGATATAGTCCCGCTCAGAGCGGCTATCATGCCCTCGCTTTCGACGCATCAGCTTGCAAAATTCAACGCGTGCCGCATTATGCATACCTAAAGCTCAAGATGCCGGCCCTCGTGGAGTCATTACGGTCAATAGGAATACGGAACGCCCTCCGAACGGAGGAACATACAATGCTCATGGCGTAAGTACAGAGCAGCCTTCACGGCAATTCTCTAGTCCGCAACTAAAAAGCCGGACACATTAAAACGCTACCGAGCAACAACAACCAAGACCACCGGCGCGATCGAGCATCGCCAGAGTAATGCGGCCCCAACCCCCGCCCACGCATGATCACTAGAATAACACTCCGCGTACATCATTACGCTTTGGAGATACCATGGGCGCAGGGGAGGGGCTTAACCACAAGGATTAAAGAGTGCGGCCCGACCACACCAGGGGCTCGTGCTAGCGCCCCCCTTGGTTTTATTTTTTATCTTTTCTTTTTATATATACATGACTCTACCAAACAGAAGCCCTGTCCGACGGCGAACTTGCCGAACTCACGATACAACAGTCAGGGATTAAAGAAGGCTGCGACAAACATTCAGGTGGTCTCCGTATTTAGCATTAAATTCATTTACATACACCAAGTCCGCAGCTTATCCTCGAGAGAGGACATGTTAATTTAGTCCAAACACCTTGCTTACCGCACTATTTGTATCAGCCCGCTTTATTAGCAGACCTTCTTTCATAAAATAACGCAGCATTTCCTTTTTGCAATTTCATTACCTTTTCATTGCAATTGCGTTATTTCTTACATATGTTGATTATATGACATATTGCACCCGTATACTTTGGTACGGCCGAATACACCAGGGGCTTCCGTTCCCCATATTACGGTGTGATTAAGTCCGAACACTTTCACAAGTGCGGCACCCCGAACTTATAGCATTATATGAATCAGCCCCGAATCATGTCTTGGGTCAATAGTTGGGTTTGCCTGCCCTATGTTTTGGTACCTTACGCCCGCTCCGGCCGGCTAAGGTAGCACTAGGAGAACCATCGCGATTGCGCCCGGTTGAGCCGGTTAACGCCTCGATGGAGAAAGCTAAAACCGATCGGCATGATAAGGCGAGACTGGTCGCTGTTCGAGAGGTCTTTTCGGTCCCTAAAGACTCATGCCGCTTCGAGCGAAGTTCGGATGATGTCCGACGAAGCGTGGATAGCGCCCGATTCGGTCTTCCGAATATCGGGGCTTCACCAAATTTAAAATTATAGAATTCTATGGCTAAGTGAGAGTGTTCAAGCATTATAAGTCCGGTCGCTTTGTTCGTCGTGGTTAGCGCCTCCTAGATGGACCCAAAGATGGGAACAAGAGTGCTCAAGTTTATCACCGAACACCCCAAAGACTGTGGCTTGGGGGTCAAGCCAACGACTTGCCATCTCTCGATTCAACAAACGGCCGCATGTAAGGTAATATTTTAAATTCAACAAAGCGTTGCTCATGGCGCATATAAACGAAGTTTTCGCGCATGTGATAAACACATAGCGAAGTTCACTCAAGGATTACATTATAGGGCACTCATCCGCGATATCGCTGGCTCCCTTCAGACAACTTTATAATATCGCCCGGCGACGCGTGCTCCTTGCCCGGCGGCGGCGGATCCGTGAGAAGCTCCGCATCCAGCTTGCCCCATTGCACCTTTATGCGGGCGAGGGCTCGACGAGCACCTTCAATGCAGCAGAGCGCTTGATCACATCCAGCCTGGGCATGCATCCACTAGCCGCCAGACTAGGCCAAAGTAGCTGCTGTGCATGGCCTGCCCAGCCACAATGACTGTGAGGCCCTTCATGGCCTCCTCACTACCTTAGGAGTTCGACCACCGCTTCACTGGTCGCTTGGGGGCACTGGATGGCCGGCCTCAGCAGCATCGAGACCGTAAGACCTTCTCCGCTGAGCTCCCTCCTGCCACGATAGAACGAGCGGCATCGACGACTACGCGCAGATCCGCAAATGCCCCCGAGAGCTCCGATTCGGGTAAGTATCCGTAATTTACATTCACATGCTTGCTCGCATGAAAACGCCTTACCCGCTGCTACCTTCTTCATGTCCTCTACCTCCTCACGGCCCTCCGGCCTCGGCCTTGGCGGATTTGGCACTTTCGAGACGAGGCAAGCTCGACTCTTGAGTCTTGAGTCACGCCCAAACTCTCATGCTTTTTCATGAGAGCCTCGAGCTCTTGCCGAACTTCCGCCACCAGCCCGCTTGCTTTTCTCGCTCATCCGCCTGTGGTCAGATTATGCTCGCCACGACACGGCATCCTTCAGGCTGCCACCTCGTTAGTGGCCCCCGATTGCACATATTATCCTTGTTAATCTTGTTTGCAACCAAAACCCTTTTACGAAGGTGCGATTTAAAGTGGTGTTATTCACCTTCTTTTCCTTGAGCTGCCTCTTGGCATGGCCGAGCTCTTGCTCCGACCGCCAAGGTCCTTCTTCACGCCTCGACCTCCGCAGTTACGCGGCAGAGGTCAACAACAAGAGCTCGCAAACCCATATTGACATATTTTAGAAACCTCACAGATATCTTGTTAAAGATCCTTAGTCCGGCTTTTCTTTCCTAACACCGGACTAAGCATCGAGGGCTACTTGCCTATGCGGTATTATACTTAATTTTAACCTTCTTACCTCAAAGCTGTTAGAAGGTTGTTGCAGGCTTCAGCCAGCCCGCCTTGGCGAAGCCGGACCTTTCAATCACCGCACTCATGAGAGTGCGGTGTTCTTCGATGGAGGCGCTTTGAGCGCCTCAAAGAGTTGTCCGGGCCTCCGTTGGACGGAGGCCGCCGCGCCACGATCCTTCCTCTTCGAGGGGCTGCTCGCTGACTCGAACCGCCACGGGTTCCGGAGTAGAGTCCGCACAAAGTCCGGGGCTGCTCGACGGCGCCTCCAGAGCCTCCTCTGGCGCGTCCCCTCAGGATTCCGCCTCGTCGCCCTCGGCGTGGGGTAGAGGCAGTCGGGATGGAATTTACATCCGACGGCGCCAACGACCCGCTCATCGAGTCGGGAAAGTCGTCACCGGCCGGACTAAGGAAATAATGCGGCATTAGAAGGACACTGCGTGACATACTATAATACGGCATATGAATAATCCGGATACTTACGATCTTGCCGGACGCCGGGCCCTTGGAGGCCACTCTTCCTCGCCAACATTGATGTTTGCAAAACTGTCCGGGGGATAGTTCTCCCCCTCTTGGACCCTTCGGCCGCCCTGATTGGGGAGGCCTTCCTCTTCTTCTCTCCCCCCTCCGGGAGAGAGTACTCCTCCTCCTCCTCCTCGTCTTCGGGGGAGGAGTCCTCGTCGTCATCATCAGACGCCTGATTGCGGGAACACTTTCGAGTCCCCGCGGCCACCTTCTTGGCCTTCTTCTCCGGCACCACGACGGTGACGTAACCAGAGCCTTGCTAAATGGGCATTCACCGTTCTTCCGCAAGGAGCCGGATCGATAATCAGCTCGGCCTTCTCCATCCATTCCTCACAAAGGAAGAGGCAGATTAAAACCTCGCTAGAGTCAATCTAATTACTACAAGTGTCCCGTAATGGGGTCGAATCACTTACCCCGTCGACGGAGATCGCAAGCTGAATCATGGGTCTTCGGCATGGATGCGGGCGATCACGCTCTTGAACAGCACCCTCTAGGCACCTTCAGATGTTGTATCAAAGAGCCCGCCAGCGCCTCGGTGCTGTTCCGGATTAAACTCCCACAGATTAAATGCCCTTTCTTGGCATGGGAGAATCCGCCGAGGAGCATGACTGACCACGCCGACGAGCCGGAGCCCATTGCTCACCAGCTTCTTGATGCAGGCTCAAGTCCCGCCACCTCCACCGGATCACCCCACCGCAAGCCCTTCTCTTTCCGTGAGGTGAGCTGCATGGGGATTCCAGATCTAAATTCGGGGCCGCCATCCATGTAGGCTCGCGGCTCGGTGATATAGAACCACCCGATCGCCACCCCTTGACGGAGTCCACGAAGGTCCCTTCTAGTTAAGGGACGCTGGGCAACTTGCCCAACATAGCGCCTCCGATTCCGCTTATGCCCCTTCACAACCTTCGCTTGACGTTGAAGGTCTTGAGCCACAGCCAAGTGGGGCCGGATGCGAGAAAGGCCTCGCACACCACGATAAACGCCGAGATGTTGAGGACGAAATTCGCGCCAGATCGTGGAAATCCAGGCCGAGTAGAACATGATCCCTGGACGAATGGATGGAGCGGAAAGCCCAATCCGCGGAGGAAGTGGGGAAGGAAGACGACCTCTCATGAGGTCCCGGGTAGGAACGAGCTACCACGCCGAGCAGCCGATGCGCGATGTTTCCGAAAGGTATCCGCGTCACAGAGCTTGGTGATGTCCTCCTCCTTGGCGGTGGAGGCCATCCACTTGCCTCCCTCCGGACATGTTCAAGAAGGGTCGAGGCGGATGCGCGAGCTTGAGCGTTGGAGCTTGGGTTCGCAGGGATGGATGAGCAAAGGGGGAAGAAGGCGTAGGTGAGAAGGTAAATCCTTATCCCTTATATATAGGCGGACAAAACTATGCGTCCCTCACCGGCCTGATAAAACTCGCTTATCTCCCAAGCGCCACCATCAATGGCGCAGCTGGGTTACCCACGCACGTATTCATGAGAATCCCGGAATAAGGGGGAACGCGATCTCTGCTTCGACAGGACGTGCCAAGGAAACCGCTTCGCTAAATGTGCTGAGGTGGTACAGTAATTCAAACAAGGGCTTGATGCCGGTGTGATGTCGCGCCGCATAAATACGTCAGCAGATTGGATCGGTATATGTGTTTTATTCTCTCTACGTTTGGAATGTGGAAATTATTTTGCAGAGCCGGACACTATCCTGGTGTTCATTATCTTCTCCGGATTATTCAAGGAGGAATCCGCTTTGCAATGCCGAACATTATGCACGCCGGACTTATCGCCATTGAAGACCGGTTCAGGGCTACCGAGGAGTCCTCGACTAGGGGTGTCCGGATAGCCGGACTATCAATATCCGCCGACTCCTGCATCACGAAGATAGAAGATTGAAGACTCGCTCGTGTCCGAAGGTACTTTACTTGGCGGGAAGGCAAGCTTGGCAATACGGATATGTAGATCTCCTACCATTGTAACCGACTCTGTGTAACCCTAGCCTCTCCGGTGTCTATATAAACCAGAGGGCTTTAGTCCGTAGGGACACAACATTACATCTCAACAATCATACCATAGGCTAGCTTCTAGGGTTTAGCCTCATTGATCTCGTGGTAGATCTACTCTTGTACTACCCATATCATCAATATTAATCAAGCAGACGAGGGTATTACCTCCATCGAGAGGGCCTGAACTCGGGTAAAACATTGTGTCCTCGCCTCCTGTTACCATCCGCCTAGACGCACAGTTCGGGACCCCTACCCGAGATCCGCCGGTTTTGACACCGACAATAACCAAGAGTGGAGCCGGTGGAGACGAGGATGTGTTACCGAAGTTCCTTCCTTTTGAGGGGAAGTACATCTCCGTTAGAGCGTGTGGAGGCAAATGCTCCCCAAGAAGCCACTAGGGACACCAGATTCTCCTCACGCCTCACACAATGCGAGATGCCGTGATTCCACTATTGGTGCCCTTGAAGGCGGCGCATCAACCTTTACAACCAAGGTTGGGGCAATCTCCACAACAATTGGAGGCTCCCAACAACACCACGAAGCTTCACCACAATGGAGTATGTCTTCGAGGAGACCTCAACCGTCTAGGGTGCTCAAACACCCAAGAGTAACAAGATCCGCTAGGGATAAGTGGGGGGAATAAAATCTCTCTTGGTGGAAATGTAGATCGGGGCCTTGTCACCCAATCCCGAGCAAATCAACAAGTTTGATTGGCTAGGGAGAGAGATCGGGCAAAAATGGAGCTTGGAGCAACAGTGGAGCTTAGGGATGGAAGAGGTAGTCAACTAGAGGTAGGAGACGCCCCTTTTATAGTCGTGGAAGAGATCCAACCGTTATCCTCAAGTTCAGCTCATGACAAAGCGGTACTACCGCCCAGACCACCGTGATTCACAGCGGCAGCAGAGGCCAGACTAGCTCGACCGAAAGAAGATTATCGCTCACGCTGCATTATCATTTCCCCTTGCGGTACTACCGCAAGGTAGGTAAGCCAAAGCCTACGAAGAGCACGGATGAAATAAAATACATCCGCGCCTACTCCGCTGAAAAAGAAACAAGTGTAAAACCCGACGCTGTACTACACAAGACGAGGTGCGGTATTATTTTGAGGCGCGGATGTAAAAATTACATCCGCTCCTACTATCATGCAAAGAACGGTATTAGGTATAAGGGCCACAGTACTATGGCTCCAGGGGAGCGGTACTACCGTGGCCTCCCGTGGTACTACCGCTCATGTCGTGCGGTACTACCGTGTGGGCACGGATGTAAAAAATTACATCCGCTCCTACTACCGTACCGGAGCAGCACTAGGCCTGGGAGTTACGGTACTAAGGCTCCAGAGGAGAGGTACTACCGTGATCCCCAAATGTATTATCAAGTGCTTGCGGTACTACCGCCCATAGAGCAAGATTACCGCAAGTACAAAGAAGAGTCAGCCTGATTATGCACAACTAGGGTAACAAAAAGACGCCCCAAAGTGCAAGGAAAGGTAGGACATGTGTACGTGTTGATTCCACCCAAACCTTTTCTCGACGCGACCCCTCTTAATAGTACGGCTCTCCTACGACTCAAATCCACCAAAGAGAAACGTAGAACAACGCCGTCTTCAATAGTCTCCGAGAGGCACCGAATCGTCTCGTGCCTAGTGATGAAGCATCTGAGAAACTCAAGGCACACGATTAGTCCGCAAAAGCATTGTCATCAATCACCAAAACACTTAAGGAATAAATATGCCCTTACAACTGGCACCAGGGTTAGTTACATCTCCCATCCCGCGCATAGAGCGCGGAATAGGAGGTCGACCTATACTGCATTTCCTATTTGGCACATGTAGCGCCCGTCATAGCCATAATGCTACAGGGGGTGAGGGAGTCCTGGACTAGGGGGTGTCCGGACAGCCGAACTATCATCGTCCGCCGGACTCCAAGACTACGAAGATACAAGATTGAAGACTCCGTCCCGTGTCCGGATGGGACTTTCCTTGGCGTGGAAGGCAAGCTTGGCGATACGGATATGTAGATCTCCTACCATTGTAACCGACTCTGTAACTCCTAGCCTCCTCCGGTGTCTATATAAACCGGAGGGCTTTAGTCCGTAGGGACACAACATACATTACAACAATCATACCATAGGCTAGCTTTTAGGGTTTAGCCTCCTTGATCTCGTGGTAGATCCACTCTTGTGCTACCCATATCATCAATATTAATCAAGCAGACATAGGGTTTTACCTCCATCGAGAGGGCCCAACTGGGTTAAACGTGGTGTCCTCGCTCCTGTTACCATCCGCCTTAGACGCACAGCCGGGACCCCCTACCCGAGATCCGCCGGTTTTGACACCAACATTGGTGCTTTCATTGAGAGTTCCTCCGTTGTCACCGATAGGCTCGATGGCATCTTCATCAACAATGCTGTCCAGGGTGAGACTTTCCTCCCGGACAGATCTTCAGATTCGTGGCTTCGCATCGCGAGCTAATTCCCTTGGCCATCCGAGCAAATCGAAGCTACGCCCGCCATCGTCGATTCGAAGCCTAAACTTCACGGCCGACATCCGCGGGACTTGATCTTCGACGGGTTCGAGCAAAAGCTGCGCGCCGCCAAGATCGCGATGGGCATGATCTAGCTCGCCGCCAACAAAGGTTTGGTGGTCAAGACACGAATCCGCTTCGCCTTTAGTCCGCCGATCGCCAGATCGAGGATCGGCGGATGGACACCACCGGGGGCTTCAACTTCCACGGCAATGGAGCCGAACGCCAATCTTGTCCCTCACGAAACTCGTGATTCCGAGGTGCCGGACTCCTTGCCGGACTCCGGACCTCTCACGCCCCTACCAATCGAATCAGATTGGGTGCCGGTTATGGAATTTACCGCCGCGGACATCTTCCAATATTCGCCCTTCGGCGACATCCTAAATTCACTAAAGCATCTCTCATTATCGGGAGAGTCCTGGCCGGACTATGGTCAGGATGGTTGGGATACGGACGAAAAAGAAATTCAGCGCCCACCCACCACCCACTTTGTAGCCACTGTCGACGATCTAACCGACATGCTAGACTATGACTCCGAAGACATCGACGGTATATACGACGACGCCGGAGATGAACAAGAAACAGCGCCTATAGGGCACGGGAGGACCACCTCGTCATATGACGTATATATGGTGGATACCCCAAAATAGAGCGATAACAAGGACCAACGGGCCGCGGCAGAAGATAACCCAGCCGACAAACAACCTAAACGGCGGCGCAGACGCCGCCCTAAGTCCTGCCTCGACAACAACAACGCTCCTAAGGACCCCGCAATACAGCAGGACACACAAGTGGACGCATTTAACATGCAGATAAGCAACCGTCCTAACAGACGAGTCGATAATCAGTCCAGTTCGCGAAACGACACCCGGACGATCTCATGCCGGACACGCCACGATAGTAAAAACCTTCGTAAAAGACTCACAACACTGCAAGAAGCTTGAAGAAGGAAAACGGAAGCTCAAAACAGCGGAAGACACACTCAGATGAGGTGCGAAAAGTGCTCAAAACCGCGGATAAATACGATAATAGCCACCAATCCAAGAGCTACCCGGCGCAAGTCGTTATCGAATTTGACGAGGAGGCCATAGAGCCCCACAACCAAAACATGAAAAGGCTGCTCGGTTGGATAGACGCCGATGATAGGCCAAATTCGAAAGCGGCGCCGCACATAAACCGACTAATGAACTCGAAAGACAGATGGCCCAAATAGGTCCATTTACGGGCCAAAGAAGAAGGCCCAGAAGCAAGGCAACACGTCAAGTGTCCAAGATAGTGGCACACCCAAATACAGGGCGCCAAGACACCCACTATGTTTCACTAACGAGGTGCTGGACCATGAATTCTCAAAGAGGATTTAAACCCATAAACATAGAGGCCTACGATGGAACAATGCACTCGGAGTCTGGATACAAGATTATATACTACACATACACATGGCCGAGGAGATGATCTCCATGCCATAAAATACCTACCCTCAAGCTCAAAGGGCCAGCCCGTCATTGGCTTAAAAGCCTCCCGTAAAACATCATGGAAGTTGGGAAGAGCTCGAGGACGCGTTTAGAGCAAATTTTCAAGGGACTTATGTTCGCCTCCAGATGCATTTATCTAAGTCATATAACTCAACAGCCCGGAGAGTCACACAGAATTCGAATGTGTTCCTTACCAAAAAGAACCAAATAGTCGATCGTCCGGACGCCAAGCCTTAGCAGCTTTTAAACATAACGTCCGAGACGAATGGCTTGCCGACACCTCGTCCAAGAGAAACCAAGGACAATGTCCGCTTAAAGCCTCATGACCCGCTTCAGGCGGAGAGGATAGCTGGTTAGCAAGATGCAGCACCACGACCCAAGTACATCCGAGATAAGAGATGGAACGGAAAATCACGGCGCAGAAAAGAGCAGCGCCGAATAAAGAGAAAAACCCAAAGAGCACGGCAACCAACGCCGGATTCAAAAGCTCACGCCAAAAACAAAACATCGCTTTCTTAAGGATGACAAATATGAGTCTGTCCAACTTGAACAAGATTTTGGGTCGGATATGTCAAATCCAAAGTACCCCCGGAAGGCCTGCAAACCACACCCATCGAGATTGTTGGGTTTTCAAACAGTCCGGCTGATTAAACGCCGAACACAAGGGGCTCGACGCGTCAAGCAAAGACGATAAACCCCACTAGCAGAGCTCTGGAAAGCAAAAGACTTTCCCATAAGAGGTCAAAGCAGTAAACTCACTTCATGTGATAATACGGAAAAATTGTGCGACACCTTCTAAAAAGAGCCTCGCACGGTCCAACCCAGCAGACCATAGAGATTGGATATCAAAACCAATCACTTTCGACCACCTGGATTATTCCAAAAGCGTTCAAACGCAGGATGATCGCCTCGCTATTGGATCCCATAATCGACGGACTACAATTTACTACAATTCTGATGGACGGAGGCAGCGACTTAAACCTGTTGTATGCAAACACAATCCGCAAGATGGGGATAGACCCTACTAAAATTTGACACAGCCGCACTTCCTTCAAAGGAGCGACGCCAGGCCCTTACGCCAAGTGCACAGGCTCCTTGTTACTAGAAGTTGTGTTCGGATCACCGAACAACTTCCGACGCGAAAAACTAATTTTTCATATCGTCCCATTTAAAAGTGGATATCAAGCACTCTTGGGGTGAGAGGCTTTTGTCCGTTTCAACGCCATACCACATTACGTGTCTCTTACACTCAAAATGCCCGGTCCACGCGGCATCATTTCAGTGCGAGGGTCACCAAAAGACTCCGGACACGGATAGACAAGTCCGGCATAAGTAGGCTAGGGGCTCCCTAGCCGCACACCCCTCCACAAGGGGCTGCGCGCACAAACAACAGCGATTCCATACAGACCCCGCTTTACTTATTTATATTTCTTCTTTAACATATACCTTTTTTCACACGAGTTCTTTTCAAACTAAGTTCCTCTCTTTTTACAGATGAACGATGTGCACACCCGCCCGTGATAACGCACAACGGAGACACAGCGCAGACGCAGAGGGGCCCGCTATGCGAGGATTCTTTTCGATTAAGACCTGCGTAAACCTTTTTTACTCAGGTCTTGTTGTTATTCTCCTTGGTTTCTTCTTATAACCAAAGCGGAGCTCGACGCTTTTGGCATCGGCCCGCGTCGAGGATCATGCCCGCACTCGACACTAGGGGCTTAGGGCATTGTTCTCGCCCATTATTATAAAGTCCGAACACCTTAGGGAGTGTTCGCATCTCGAGTTAGGCATTATATGCATCAGCTCCGAATCATGTCTTTGGTCAAATGTTGGGTTTGCCTGCCCTATGTTTTGCTGCCTTTACGCTTCAGATCATCGGCTAACGCGCACCAGGAGAACTACTGCAATTGTGCCTCGCCTCGCCGGGCAAGCACCTCAAGAGAGAAAGCCAAAACTGATCGTCATGGTATAGCGAGAGACCGTCAACCACTGATCGACTACCGAATGTTTAAAATTTCGCTTTGACGAAGGACCGCTTCGGTCAGTGCACACACGCCCAACTCAATGAAGCGCTTGGTGCCCTAAGGGCTATATCGTAGCCCCACCTCAACACCATTGGCTAAGTGAAAGTGATAAAGCATTATAGTCCAGATTGCCTCGCTTGTTACGCTACCACCTCCTTAACAGGATCGAGACGCCGGATTAAGTGTGAAACGCGCTATTTTTATAACACCCCGCACCTTGTGCGTAATGGCTGTCAAGACTGCAATCTTTCAAGTTATACGAAAGTATACGTAACGTCAGATAGGAGATATTTTACTACTTGGGACACACAAGTATAAAAAGCGTTATAGCATAATCATTGTTTTATAAGCTAAAACGCTCATTTGAACGTGACATTTTTGAGCATCGCGACTTATTACACGAGCGCCACGCATAACTTCCCCAAAATAGTGCTCGGTGGGTAACCGCTTTCGTCCAACCCTGGCGGCAATAGCGGCGCATCCATCTCTGCCCAATGTGTCTTCACACGGCAAGAGCCATCCGCGCGCCGATGCAGCCGACCGCTTCATCTCCTTGATATGCGGCACCGCCCAAGAAATTGCTGCAATAAGCCAAATAGCTCGTCGCCTTGGGCCTCTCGCCAGACATGATCCACGACGCCGGTCATGGCAAGTCCGGACAATCTATTTAGCTCGCCCATTCGCCAACCGATCGGTCAACGGCAAAGGAACGATCCGACTATGGAATTGAGACCAAAATAACTCTTCCGCCTTTGTGATCCTTCCGCTTCGGAAGTGCTCAACGGATCACCGACTTGCCGCTAATCCATATACGGATCCTCCGGACCCCACAGCTGGCCAAGTTGAGCATACTTTTGATCCGTAAACCGGCGACGAATGTAAAAGGCTTGCCACCACAACATCTCCGCCCGGCGCAGCTCCTCCTTCATAGCCCGCATTGCGTAACGGGCATCCTTGGCCTCGGCGGTGGCCTTTCCTGTGTCTTTCCGCTCGATAAGCGCCTTTTCAAGAGCCTCATTGCGGTCGGCAAGATCTCTAATTTCACGCCAATTCGCCACTTTTTCCTGCTTAGGCAAGCAGCAGCCTTTTTCGCTTTCAACTCCTGTCGCCTCGAGGCAGCCACATCACTCCTTCAGGCTTGCTCCTTAGCTTGAGCAAGTTCGGCCCGAAGGCTCTCCATGGCAGCAGCACCGTCTGCATCACAGAATATAATTTATCAGAGGAGGGCTTTGACCCCCTTAAATAAAGCAACTATCGAGAACTCATTTACCTTGCTACTCGCCAAGTCGCCGTTGACAAGTGCGATGTCCGTGATCCGCCACGCCAAGTTGCCGATTAACTCGCAATCGCACTAGTCCGCTAGCCCTCGACTATCTCGCCACCTACATAGAAACGGCGATATTCATTACTTATGATTTTGATCCTCGACGCTGTCATTTTCGACAACCTACCGAGTCTCGTGGGCTACTATCTATACAGTATGCGACTTTTATGTGTAAACTGTCAAAAAGGTGCATCATTTTTATGCACCTCAAATCCCGCCAAAGAAACTCTTAGCGGCATTACGCAATCTGCTCTCGCGATTTAAATCCTTCCAATCACCATACGCATCAAAGCACGGTGATCTTCCGAGATGGGCGCCTCTCAGCAGATTCTTTAGTTCTCCTGCCGGATACTAGTAGGCGCCGAACTCTCCGCCCTCCGGACTCGGGATACCCTCCGTGATTTATACTTCAGCTCGCTCGCCTCTATCTCGACGGCGCAGCAGACGGAGGCGTTGGCTTCCATCATCTCCGAAGAAGATCCTCAAGACGAACTCATCTCGAGAAGGCCGCAAGTCCGAACTGCAAGATAAAAATTTTGTTATCCATGTATACAAATGGAGGTATTTTCTTACTAACGAACTCCCCTTTTCCTACTCACGGCTCGCTGGAGGGCTGATCCTTTAGAGACGAGTGTACATCCGGGTTCTCCCCGGACGCCGGACCCCCCGGTGAAGGTTTCTTCCCTCGTTTAGGGGCTTTGGCCTCCGGATCTTCGGAGGCGGTCCTCTTCTCCCCCTGGAAGGAGGGGTTTTTGATTCCCCTCTCTTCAGACGCCCCTTTGGGCGAAATACTAGCTCCTCTATTTTCCCCATCGCCCCTTCTACGCCGACCTCCAACATTCGACCAGCACGGGCTCTAGTGCTGTCTCCGGGAGGGGAGCCGACACCTTATCGCCTTCGATCGCGCTTACCCACTCCGTGAAGAGTAATGGGTCAGAGGCTAACTCTATAAAAGCAGATAAATGTAACGTCCGGACTCGAGCTATTTACCCGAGTATCCGGCGATTCAAGCTTAGGCCTGCGCCCTCGTCAATTCGGACACGCTACCCGCGTCCGAAGAACAACTTGTACATCTCCACGTGTCGCACCCATGAAGTGTTGGAGAATTTGAGGTCCCTCCGGATTGAACTCCCATAGACGGAGAGGACGGCGCTTGCAGGCGTAAGATGCCCGATTAGCATAACCTGCATCACCATGACCAGATTGATCTCCTCGCCGAGGTCTCGAATCCGCCTCGCAATGAGGGCACGCCTTCTGACGGCCCCAATTGAGCCCTTGGTCGACCCACGACATCGCTTGCCGTGGAGGTCCCGGCGGAATGAAGGCGGCGGCTTTTGCTTGTCGCCTTCGAGTGGTGATATAGAACCACCTCGCTGCCACAACCCGAGTTCCTCTTGAAGGAACCTCGAGCCACGGGCATCGGCCCTTCGCTTATGGCCGCCCACCGACTCGCTTGACGCCTCGATCATCTTCGGTTCCACATTAAAAGTCTTCAGCCACAGGCCAAAGTGGGGAGTGACGCGGAGGAAGGCTTCGCAGACAATAATGAATGCGGAGATATGGAGGATGGACTCCGGAGCCAAGTCGTGAAAATCCAGCCCGTAGTAGAACATGAGCCCTCTCACGAAGGGGTCTGTCGGGAAGCCTAAACCCGGACGGAGGTGGGATACGAACACAACGTACTCACCGGGCTTGGGGGCGGGCATGGCCTGCCCTTGAGCAGGCAACCTATGCGAAATCTCGTAGCACAGGTACTTGGCCTCACGAAGCTTTAGCACGTCCTCCTCCGTGACGGAGGAGGGCATCCATCGACCGGAGGTCGGAGCCGACATTGTTGAGAATCAAGCGCCAACTGGGGCTCGGTGTTGGAAATGGGAGCAAGGAGGACATTCGATGCGAGATTGAAGAAAAGAAACGAGCCTTGGTCCTCTTATAAAGGGAAAAATACCAAGAGTCGCCCCGTGACTGCTCGGGATTCACCTTCGATAGAGGAGGCGGGCGACAGCACGGTTGGGTTACCCACGCACGTATTGATGAGAATCCCGGAATAAGGGGAACACGATCTCTGCTTCGACAAGACGTGCCAAGGAAACCGCTTCGCTAAACGTGCTGAGGTGGTATAGTAAAAAACGATTCAAACAAATGCTTTGTAGCGGTGTAATGACATGCCGCATAAAACGTCAGCAGATTGGATTTATGTGCATTATTCTCTCTACGGTGGAATGTGGAATTTATTTTGTAGAGCCAGACACTATCCTGGTGTTCATGATCTTCTCTGGATTATTCAAGGGAGGAACCCGCCTTGCAATGCCGAATATTATGCGCTACGGACTTATCGCCATTGAAGCCAGGTTCGGGGCTACCGAGGAGTCTCGACTAGGGGTGTCCGGACAGCCGACTATCATCGTCCGCGGACTCCAAGACTACGAAGATACAAGATTGAAGACTCCGTCCCTGTCCGGATGGGACTTTCCTTGGCGTGGAAGGCAAGCTTGGCGATACGGATATGTAGATCTCCTACCATTGTAACCGACTTTGTGTAACCCTAGCCTCCTCCGTGTCTATATAAACCGGAGGGCTTTAGTCCGTAGGACACAACATACATTACAACAATCATACCATAGGCTAGCTTTAGGGTTTAGCCTCCTTCATCTCGTGGTAGATCCACTCTTGTACTACCCATATCATCAATATTAATCAAGCAGACGAGGATTTTACCTCCATCGAGAGGGCCCAACTCGGTAAAACATTGTGTCCTCATCTCCTGTTACCATCCGCCTAGACGCACAGTTCGGGACCCCCTACCCGAGATCCGCCGGTTTTGACACCGATAGGGGGCAACCCTTCTCTACCACCACCCAATAGACTATATATGAGTCGACCCATACAAAGCGTCACACGCGAACGAGAGGGTCAAGCCGGGAAGCTGGTTCTTGTGTTTATTTGCGCGCGCGCTCACGAAGGGGGGGGGGTGGGGGGTGGGGGTGAGGGGGAGTGGTGTGGAAAGTTTCTAGTATCTTCTAACCATTTTTCTGCAAGGTTTATGTGTTCTTTTTCCCGTTTTCTTTTCCTAAATCATCAACTTTTTTCAAATTCATGAAATTTCTTAAATTCATGAACATTTTCTTCAAATCCATGAATATTTGTAAAGTTCATGAACTTTTTCAGATTAGTGAACCATTTCCCATATGCGCAAACTATTTTCTAATTCATGAACTTTTTTGAATTCATGATTTTTTTCATATCCAAAATCATGTAAGTTTCCAAATTCATGAAAATTTTCAAAATTTTAATTGTGAAGTTTTTCCAAATTTGTGAACTTTGTTTGAAGTAGTGAACTTTTTCAAAATCTGTGAACTAGTAGTTCCAAATGTACGAATTTTTAAAATTTTATGAACTTTTTCCAAATCCATGAGCTTGTCAATGGGTCAATGCTAACAATCAAATAAAAACTGACAACACGTGCCAGCAGGCATTGGGCCGCAACCCATGAAGGGGAGCTCTGGGTGCTGCAGAGGTTTCCTCGTGCCGAAAGCGCCTAGGAGGCCCAACTTCTATTTGGCGGGATCAACTAATTAAGGAGTACCCCTTGCGGGAGCCCCTCAAGGGTCACTTTGGCGAGATGAGCGCGCGCCATTCAGCACCGCCACATGTCGCATGCTAGGCACTCTCTCAGGATTTATTTTATTCTATTTATGTGGACGTGTTTTCACTAGGATTTGGAGAAAAAAAATAAAAAAAATTGCTTGAAAACAACAAAGTTTTTCCTTGGGGGGGGGGGCATATATTTGCTTCTTGTGGAGGCACAAACTTGTGCC
The DNA here is from genome assembly GCA_021437245.1 of Aegilops speltoides. NCBI lineage: Eukaryota > Viridiplantae > Streptophyta > Magnoliopsida > Poales > Poaceae > Aegilops > Aegilops speltoides. The sequence goes on from CM038142.1 coordinate 465,096,669, forward strand.
TCTCGAAAGTTTTTTTCTTCCACGAGACACACAGATTTGCCTTTCGCGCTGTGCAGAACTGCAGATGCCTCCATTTGGTTCAAAAACGATAGGTATGAGATATTTAGTCATCACAAGTTACAAACATAACTACAAAGTTCTTGCATCACTTTCAAATTCGTGTCAACTCTGGTAAATTTGGTATATATCGGAACCATACCGAAATAGGTGGCAGGGAATGCCGATTTGGAGTACTTGCTCTCGATTTATGTCCTTTGCAATCTGACTCCAAGTTAATTGCGGTTCAAATTGCTACAATGCCCATGTTCTGGAGGTCGGTGCTACATCAAACTATTGAGCTAGTCGGAGCTTGCCTTCACTTTTTATGCTCTCTGGTGCAAATCCCTAAAAGGTAGCAAGTGTTCTTACCAAGTTGTTAAGAACATATGCCAAAGGTTTTTGATATATCTTTCTCTCTTTAATTGCTTCTATGAGTCATTTTAGATGTGTGAGCAAATATTCGACAAGCTCGGGCTCAAAGAGTGGACCCTGGATAGGGTATACGCTCTTGACAAGTCTGCACAGTGGAGATGCGTTGGAGGGCACAAATGTGAGCCCTTTTTCTCTGCATTTTCTGGGTGTCAGTTCAAAGGGTGGTCGGCTGAGTGCCTGAGGCCGATATATTGTGTAGGAATATGAGCAACTCTTATCTGCATTCCTTCTTGTTTCAGGAAAGTTCCCGGCAGAATGCCCTAGGGAGCTCTCAGATAATGGGATGAGCCGTTCACGAAGCTCCAGGAAGATCCAAGAACTGGATAGGTACATTGAATTGCTACATCAGGAAGTGGCACTAATGAGGCAGAAACTTAGGGGAGTTCGCACAAGTCAGCAGGAAGTAGCAGAAGCAGTTGATGATATAAAGGTATGCAAATATCACCTCTCTCTCTCTTGTGGAGCTTCAAGTATGTGATCCATAACACTAACATGGTCGTTTGTTATTGCAGAAATCCTTCTTCTACTGAAGTCATTTTATCTATGAAAGCACCGGTTGCCCTAGCTACACTTTTGAGTACAAATCATTTTGTGTCTCTCGCATGCTTGTTGTGCATCAAAAAATGAGTGTAGTGAGTTAAGTTTTTTTTTTTTGAAGAGGGGGGGCTCCCCGGCCTCTGCATCAGAACGATGCATATGGCCACCTTTATAGAAAAAAAGAGGTTCAACAAGGTCTTACAGTTTGAAAACAAATTAACGGCAAGCTCACAAAGAGCCACAACGCCAAAAACAAAAAGCCAAGAAGGCACAACCGGCTGGCATAACAAAGATAGGTAAATTAGTCGCCTATCATATTACATGACCGCCATCCAAACCGATTGAAGATATCCCGTGCTACCATCTCCCACCGGAGAGATCCAGTAACCAAACGCTCCCTGGCCTCCGTCGGAGTGAGTAACGACCACATACTGATCAGCGCAGTGGCTCGAATATAACCTGCAAAAAATGAATATTTGTTGTTCTGTTAAAAGCCAAATCATTTATGCAGTTCCAAATTGCCCACAACAAAGCACATACTCCTAAGCGAATGTGTCTAGCTGTTTCGGACTCTATCCCAACAAGCCACGTCCCAAATAACGTACTGACCAAATTCGGAGGAGTAATGTTAAAGGCAATGTGCACCGTGTGCCACAAGACTCTGGCCAACGGGCAATCAAAGAATAGGTGTAGTGAGTTAAGTATGTCTGAAAATGCTCTCCTGGGTAGGTGTAGGTGCGGTAGTAGAAGAGAAGCAGTGATTGCAATGCCTTTATGCTCAAAATAGACCTGGCTAAAGCTTTTGACCATTTAGAATGGAACTTCATTGTCTCGGCTCTTTCTCGTAAAGAGCTGCATGGTCATTTTATCAATCTTGTGCATGCTTGCGTTTCGTCGCCCACTTTCCCTGTCCTCATTAATGGTCAGTCGTTTCCCAAATTTGCGTCTCACAGAGGTATCAGACAGGGTTGTCCCATGTCTCCTTACCTCTTTGTTCTTGCCATCAATGAACTTTCTATCATGCTTAATGAAGCTGCTCAGGCCAATCATTTGCAAGGCATTTCTCTAGGTCCAAACTGCCCTTCCATTTATTCTCTCCTTTTTGCAGATGACCTTTTGGTCTGTGGACAGGCTACTACGCAGGAGGCTCAGACTATGTCAGATTTGATTCACCATTTTTGTTCCCTTTCTGGCCAAACTCCTAATTGGGACAAATCTGCTATTCTGTTTAGCACCCATACTCCTCAAAATGTTATTACTGATATTCAACATGTTTTCCCAGTGGCTAATCTTGATGATAGATTCACCCACCTTGGTCATCCTTTGATTTTACCTGCTAAAAATAGAGCCTCTGCTTACAACTTTGTAATTGACAAGTTCTCTAACAAGCTGCCTTCTTACAAAGCTAATATGCTCTCTCATGCAGCTCGTCTGGAACTTATTAGGTCTGTTTTTTCTGCTATTCCGGTCTATTACATGGCAAACATTTTGTTCTCCAAAAAGCTTATTGCTAAGCTCACAGCTATCATTAGAACTTTTTGGTGGACACGTATTAGGGAAAATGGCTCAAGGAAAGGACCGTGTCTCAGAGCTTGGAAAGATATAGCAAATTCAAAGGAAGAAGGAGGTCTTGGGATTAGAAATCTTAAAGCCATTAATGAAAGTCTCATCATTGCGCCAGCTTGGAGGTTGGCAAACAACCCCTCTTCTCACTTATACTATATTCTTCGAGCTAAGTATTTTCCTACTGCCACAATCTGGAGGGCAACTTCTTCTCCTCCTAAGTCTGGTTTTTGGGCTTCAATTTTAAAAATGCTCCCCAGGCTTACTCGACATGCCTTCTATCAACTTACTAAAGGCAACATTTCTTTATGGAGCATGCCTTGGTGTCCTCTTTGGAGGTCTATTCATGATTTTCTTATTCCTCAAACCATAGGATTTATTTATCCTTCTTTGGTTAGTGACATCTGGCTCCCAGGACAAAAAGCTTGGAACCATGACCTTATTTTTAATCTGTTTGATCAAACTTTTGCTTCTCAGGTGGTTACTATAGACATTATTCATGACGACGTCGATGATCTTCTTTGCTGGCCTTTGGCTGCTAATGGCATTTGTTCTCCTAAATCTGTTTACAAGCTTTGTTTGCAGGAGATTCACAACAATCCTATTACAGCTCCAATGCAGGTGTCTTCAGAAGTCAAGAACTTGCTTACGATTATTTGGCGTGATAAAACCTATTGCCAAAAGTTCAAACCTTCGCTTGGAGACTGTTGAGAAGAGCTTTGCCAACAGGTATGAGAGCATGTCGTTTTTCTATTCATATCTCTCAGTTTTGCTCCAGATGTGGAATGCAGGAAGATGAATTGCATCTTTTTTTCCTTTGCGACTTCGCTAGGGCAGCCTGGTTCTCTAAGCCCTGGTTTATTAGATCACATGCTAGAGTTTAGGGCCTCAATTCTGTACAGTTTGTTATTGCTCGGCTTCTCTCCTTTAATCACCCTCATGCTTCTTCAAAAAATATTCTTAATTTCTTATGGTGCATGTGGAAAACTAGAAACGATTTCCTGTTTGAGCGTAAGAAGCACCAACCTTACCAGGTTCATATTTTAGCTACTGCCTTGGATCATTACTTGCAAAATGATTCTTTGCTTCATTCGAACAATCCTAATAACCTGAACAGCCACCATGTGTTGCAACATTTGCCCCCTCAAGGTAACACTATTAAGTCTGTTATGCTCCTGAAAGGTCCAAAAATCTACACTGATGCTACTTTTAAAACTAAAAAAGCTCCGGGCATTTACAACGGGCAGCCTCGAACAGGCATTGGGGTGTATTTCTGTCTTCCTTTATCCCAAGGAGAAATAAACATTCAGGTCCAAGCCTCTGCTCCGCCAACAACTACTCCTCTCCATGCAGAAGTGATTGCAATGGAGTTTGCATCACATCTGACGAACATTCTGCAGATTCAACATCCTGTCTTCTTAACAGATTGTCTTACGCTTGCTTCGGTGATTGCTGCAAGGAATTTTTTGCATTCTGCTGTGCCATGGAATATCAGGAAAAATCTAGCTGGTATTCTCAACTTAACGTCTCATATGCAGGCTCAGATTTTTCATGTTTCTAGGAATGACAATGGGGTGGCTCATAATCTTGCCAAGCAGGTCTTTCAGCACAGCTACGGAACGCTTATGTGAAGGGCTTTATGTATCTTTAGCTCTCCCTTTGTTTCTTCTTTTCTTGCCGAGCGAGCGGATGTTCATCTGGTTGATCCCCTTTCAACCTATCTTTGCTTCTTTCTCCAGCTACTCTGTTTTGGTTGTTCTCCTCTACTGATCTTTAGGCCAATGTAATATCTCCTGTACTATGGTCAATGCTGGAAATGGAATTGGGCACCCTCTGTGTGCCTTGCTTTGTTAAAAAAAAGATAAAAAAAATCCGACGATTGTCATGACGTGAGCTATGACGACAAACATTTCGTGGGAGATGGAATTGGCATGTTGTGTTCTTGACCACGCATGCAAGGCACATGGCGAACTCGTATAGCCATACGTCTCCTGCTATTTGCTCTGAATCTGGATGTAAGCATGGCTCCACCGCCGTGGGCTGCTCACCTGCGCGCAGGCCGGGAAGCTTCCGCCGTGGCCTGCTTGCCCGCCTACATATACTCTGCCATGCTGCTGTTCAGCCTCATCAGTCATCAGTCATCAGCCAGCAACTCACTCAGCACCACCCCCACGTCACGTCCTCACGCCATGGAGAGCACAACGTCGGTGGGGAGAGCGGAGCACGCAATGGAGCCTGTGGCGGTCGTGGCGGTGCCGTTCCCGGCGCAGGGGCACCTCAACCAGCTGCTGCACCTGTCGCTGCAGCTCGCGTCACGCCGGGTGGACGTGCACTACGCCGCGCCCGCGCAGCACATCCGGCAGGCGCGCGCGCGCGTGCACGGCTGGGGCGAAGAGGCGCTCCGGTCCATCCAGTTCCACGACCTCGGCATCCCCAGCTACGTCTCCCCGCCCCCGGACCCCACCGCCGACTCGCCCTTCCCCTCCCACCTCATGCCCATGTTCAAGGCCTACATCGCCGGCGCGCGCGCCCCGCTCGCGGCTCTCCTCGACAAGCTTTCCGGCTCCTACCGCCGCATAGTCGTAGTGCACGACCCCATCAACGCCTTCGCCGCCGAGGAGGCCGCGCGGCTGCCCAACGGCGAGTCGCTCGGGCTGCACTGCTTGGCCGTGTCCATGCTCGTTGGAAGAATGGACGCCAACCACCGGCTACTGCGAGAGAACGGCCTCGTCTACAGCGCCATCGAGCAGTGTGCGACCAAGGAGTTCGTGGAGTACGCCAGCCGGGCCAGACCGTCGAAAGGCATCTCGCCTGGCGCGGGCATCCTGGCAAACACATGCCGCGCGCTCGAGGGTGATTTCGTCGACGTTGTCGCCGGGCACCTGGCCGCCGACGGCAAGAAGCTCTTCGCCATCGGGCCGTTAAACCCGCTGCTTGACGCCAGCGCACCGAAGGAGAGCAAGCAGCGGCACGAGTGCCTGAACTGGCTCGACGAGCAGCCTCCGGCGTCGGTGTTGTATGTGTCCTTCGGCACGACGTCGTCCCTGCGAGCCGAGCAAATCGAGGAGCTCGCAGCAGCACTGCGCGGCAGCAACCAACGCTTCATCTGGGTGCTGCGTGACGCGGACCGCGGCAACATATTCGCGGAGGCCGGCGAGAGCAGCCACGAGAAGCTGCTGTCAGGGTTCACCAAGCACACCGAAGGGAGGGGGCTGGTGATCACCGGGTGGGCGCCGCAGCTAGAGATCCTAGCGCACAGCGCCACGGCGGCGTTCATGAGCCATTGCGGGTGGAACTCGACCATGGAGAGCCTGAGCCACGGCAAGCCGATTCTGGCATGGCCCATGCACTGTGACCAGCCGTGGGACGCGGAGCTTGTGTGCAACTACCTCAAGGCCGGCATCCTCGTGCGCCCATGGGAGAAGCACAGTGAGGTGGTCACGGCGAAGGCCATCCAGGAAGTCATCGAGGAGGCCATGCTCTCCGACAAAGGAATGGCCGTGCGGCAACGGGCAAGTGCACTCGGGGAGGCCGTCCGCGCCTCCGTGGTTGACGGCGGTTCGTCGCGCCAGGACCTAGATGATTTCACTGCTTACATCACAAGGTGATCGACAAAATGCCATGTGCGACGATGGCCTTTCATGCCGACACAGTTCAACCAGTTTGATTTTAAACTACGTATAAATCACGCAGCAAAAAAATGGAGTAATGCATGTGTACAGAACCAACCTTTGGTTCAATGGTTAGTAGGACACCTGCAAGTGGAGCTTCAGTTCCCATGTAGGATAAATACATGGCAATAAAATGGAAGACACATGATCCCAGATTAATGCACACCCCCGACAAGTCAACGTCCTACTGAATCATCAAAATGGATAGCCAAGGTTTCTGCTTAATAGATCCATGTATATATTCTACGTCCAAGCAAGGCCTATTCAATAGCGCAAAAACTTCATGGCGTCAATTTATTTTATCATGGCAACTTCTACTACTTGATCTTGTGTCACACATAACAACTAACTTTATTGGCATTCTACTACACTGTTAAGCAAACAGAGAAAGCTTATTAAGCAATACTGAAGATTAAAAAAAGGAAAAGGACAGAATGGTTCATTGGAGATCTAAGAAAGTGATAATCACTATATATGCTTTCCAAAGGGATGTCACTTAAAAAGATGTTTGTAATGTAACCACAAAGAAATGCCTAATAAAGCTACTAGTCTGGAATGGAATGCAGCTTATACTTGTTTGTTTCTACCCCCAAATTATTAGCTTCGTACAGTTAGGTAGGGCAAGGTAGTATCCTACAGTTTCCTACGCATATGTGACCACACAAAGAAATTGATGACAAATGAATAAGGAAACATTAACTGGCTTTTTTCTAGGTAAAACATTAACGAGCTTGTGTTAAAAGGCAACTTGTAGGAGTCACACTAATCATACCACACACTGACAAACAAATATATCTTAACTCAAGATCAGCCCAATCAATTGATGCCCAAATGTTTTAAAACCAAAGCAATTTTTATTGTACGAAACTGTACTTGGCTTTCAGCTTTGGTTTCCCGATGCATATAAACTTGTAGTGGCATGTACATTTTCCAAAAAATACATGAGTAGTAGTAGAACTATAAAGCGAAGCAGCTCACAACAATGTTATGGAAAACAAGAGACAAAGTAGACGATTTGGGGTTTGCACCAGACTCCAGCAAGTCCTTAACACATTTAGTCAAGATATTGTAAAACAAACACCTATAATCCTCCTAAACAGGAACATTTCTATTGGTGGAGTGTCATTTAGAGTTTCAGAGTGAAGTAGTTTCTTCCTGAATAATTAATCATTAAGGAAGCTAATATCCCCTTGTAGTACTGCTGCAGTTCTTTTGTTGGAGCCTGGTGCATGGCGTCGGTTTTAGAGTGAAGTTACTATCCCCTTGTAGTACTGCTAGCACAACACAGCATAGAACTCTTGTATGTATCATATGATTACCAGTTAATTAACTAATTTTGACATGTTGTCAGAGAGCTAGATTATGTGGTCAATCTCAATCAGATATGCATGCACCTAGCAGCCTATAGGTAGCTTACTAGGTAGGATTTGACAGGCGAACATTCAAATAAGGAATCAACCAAACGAACTGACTAGGTGGAACTGCAACATTAGTAACTTGTGAAGAGGTGATTTAGTACCTGGTGAGTAGGTAATCAGTGGAGATTAATGGAGGAAGAAGATCTTGCCAGTGTAGGTCGTCTGCTTGGAGAATATACTGAGGGAGGGGTTCGCTGCGCCAAATAGCAAAAACTGATCTCTCGATGGATGAACGGAAGCATCTGGGTGGGTTGCTTGGGATTGAATGAGTTATACCTTCTCCCGTCTCTCCATGGGGGTATTCATAGATGAGGTCGGCGAGGTGTTGAATTGAGGAGGAAGGAGGGGGGGTGGATGGAGAGCAAGGACATTTATAGAGAAAGAGAGGGGAGGAGGAGGGGGGGGGGGCGTGCGGCATCGAGAGGAGCGGGGAGGCATCGGATGGGAGCAATCCGCGTGAGGCGAGCGAGAGCCTATGGATTGGATCGCGGATGAACGAGGGGGAGGAAGGGAACGGGCCAATGGTTTGCGAGAGAATTGAAGAGGCGCCTCGTGGAAGCAATCATTGCCTTTCTAGGTAGGTGGAGGAGGTTTTGGTATTAAGTAGCTAGCTTGTTGGACTCCCTCAAATAACACTGGACAGAGCCAGGTAGTTTCCATGCAGGCGTGTCCCGATTAATCATACGGAAAAACTAACGCCCACACGTGTGGGCGTTTGCACATCGCCCACACGCCTCCATCACCATTCATTTTGCCACGTATGAACAGATGACATCAGCAGAAATCTTTTTGATTTTTGGCTTAAAAATGTTTTATCTCCTAATTAAAAAAGTGAATTAAAAATCCGTTTTCACCATTAAATCCATCTCGACGAGATCTTCAAAACTAGACCCCATGTTGATATGTTTTGACGAATTTTTTGTGCCCAAAAGTTGCCATGATGTTTACACTGTAGTTGCCATGGTGCTTAAACTAAAGTTGTCATGTGGCAATTTTAGTTTGTAGATAATGGCAATTTTAGTTTTTGATGATGGCAATTTCAGTACTTTGACCATGAAAATATTTTTTTGCATGAACCATGGTAATTTTAATTGCATGTATAATGGCAATTTTAGTTTATGGTGCATGGCAAGTCTAGTTTCTTATCCATTTTATAATATGTCAAAATTTACTTTTTAATATAGAAGAAAATAGCTAAAACATAACATGGCAACTTTAGTGTAAACATCATGGCAATTCATGTGCAATAGACATGGCAACTTTTAACAAAAAAAAAATTTGTCGAAATATATTGATATAAATCTAGTTTTGAAGATCTCGTCGCGAGGGATTTAATGGTGAAAACGGATCTTCAATCAGATTTTTTATTTAAGAGATAAAACATTTTAAAAACTGAAAATCCAGAATGATTTTCACATGCATGCATACGATGACATGGCGTAGTCTGTATGTTATAGGGCGTGTGGGTGGGTTTGGCTCCCACCACACGTGTGGGCGTTAGCGTTGTCCTAATCCTATTGCTAATAATCAGGTCCGTTAGTTATAACTACTACTCCCTCTATTCCTAAATATTTGTCTTTCTAGATATTTCAACAAGTGATTACATACGAAGCAAAATGAGTGGATCTACACTCTAAAATATGTCTATGTACATCGGTATGTGGTAGTTCATTTGAAACTCTAAAAGGACAAATATTTAGGAACGGAGGGAGCAGTATGTATTTCCTAACAATAATGAGGTCCGTTAGCTATAACTAGTACTCACATAATCAGCACGTACATTTCCTACTGGTCATTTCAGAATGCTACTTCATCAACATGCATACGGTATATGACTGACGGGTTATCAATCAGGCCCTGGTTGTGCAGCCAGCTAGTTACGATCACAGCTCACCTCTAACCAAGCTTGTGTTTTTGGCAACACAAATTAAAACGACGATGAAAATGCCTGGCACTACACTACGAATAATGGATTGAATCATCCTTTCCATTTTTACTTTTGCTGCTGGCTGTTGTTGCCACTTCTTTCTTATATGGCATCATTTTGTCTACTTCTTTTGCTTCTTTGCATATATTGGAACCAAATCAAATAAAACGGCAGGCAGTAGTAACATGATGGCACTAGAGAGTTGAGGTGAGCTATGATCCTAACTTTTCTTTTCTGTGTAGATTTGCCAGATTTGAGGATTTGGCATACATACATATATATAAACTGAGCGAATCCTGAGTCCAGGTTGCATGCATTTGATGATTTTATAATAAATTCAGTTTTAAACCCTCAGGATGACCGTCTGAGATGGTGTCTAATTAATTGGATTGGGGCCATGCCACCAAACATATGATGAAACAGAATGCACTTGCTATATATGAAATGAAAATCATAGTCAAACACAAGTAAGTGCATGGCCAGGAAAGACTTCTTTTTTTGCATGGCCAGGAAACACAGAAGCAGCTTTGTTCCCCCACCACCCGTTGATCATTTGAGTTCAGCTTGTGTGGGTTTGTCCCTCATTGGATGATCTGTTGCTCCGGAGATGTGAGGGTTTGGGAAACCTTGGGTACCGACGATAAGGGCGAGCATGATCCAGAACGAGTGTGGTTCGTAGTAAATACTCCCTCCATTTTTAAATATTTGTTTTTCTAAATATTCAAATAAACTACAACATACGGATGTATGTAAACATGTTTTAGAATGTAGATTCACGTATTTTACTTCGTATGTAGTCATTTGTTGAAATCTCTAGAAAGACAAATATTTAGGAACGGAGGGAGTATAAGATTTGACCGAAAACGAAAACGAGTCTCGGATAGTAGATGGATGGATCGTCCCTTTATGCATGTGTGAGAACATTGCATGCATGTGCACGGTGCACGTCCGAACGCTCTTATATATTTTTAGGATGGAGTACTTATCGTCGTGGCATGACAATGCAAGCTCCCATCGACGGCCGGCTCACATCTCTCGGTCCTCAATCGTTTATTCATTCCCATACCCAACGTTCCGGCACACACCACCAAAAGACTGGCTTTTCTTACGACAAACACAAGATCAGGATTACACATGCAGGTGTTACTAACACATAGGGGAAGTTTGATAACTCAGTTTTTACTAAGTATTTGTAGAATACTACAGTTTTTAAGATTATCATATATACTTTTAATTACAGTGAGCGGTTTGGCTATCACTAAAAACTGTGTTTTTAATACTGTGGTAGAGGCAAAACAGTGGCATTTTCCCTGCATTTGAAAAAGAACCCCAAAGCTCTTTTTTAAAAACAGAGCTGGCGAAATAACGAACCTGCTAGCACTACCGTGTTGCTCAGGGCAGGTACAATTGTTTAGACAGAGGCTGTCTCTAATACTGTGCCATATCACATTTAGGTTTTACTATCGACACATGGTACAATGCACCGTCTATAAGATTGTCTGCTACTAACCGATATGAGGGGCGGCAGGCCCGCGCCGTCAGCTGACGCGTGGGGATTAGGGAACAGAAAATTGTATTTTTCAGATAGAGAGAAACGATTAGTTAGAGACGCCTCCCTGTACAACGGGCTAAGGGCATGTACAATTGTTTAGATAGGGGTTGTCTCTAATATTGTGCCATATAACATATAGGTTTTACTATCGACACATGGTACAATGCACCGTCAATAAGGTTGTCTGTTACTAACCGATATGAGTGGCGGCAGCTGACGCGTGGGGATTAGAAAATAGAAAGTTGTATTTTCCAGAGAGAGAGGAACGATTAGTTACATATGCCTCCCCGTTGGCTAAAGCACGTCGGTAGGTGGCGAATTTTACGGGAATAGGCGATCGTTTATTCTGCAGACGGGCGGCATCGTTTTGATTAATCTCTTTTCTCCACCTAGACAAAAATCTCACGTGACGTGCGTTACAGACGGCTGACTAGATACCAATGTACATGCCCTAAAGCACGTCGGTAGGTGGCGAATTCTATGGAAATAGACGGTCGTTAATTCTACAGACGGGTGGCATCGTTTTGATTAATCTCTTTCCTTCACCTAAATAAAAATCTCACGTGACGTGCATTACAGTGACTAGATACCAATGTACATTTGCCCTCGGATCGTACCTCTTGCAGCTCCTGGTGCCACTCGATGCTCACGCGGAAGACGGCCAAGCCGTTCCTGTCCACTCAGTTCCACCACCGGCTACGCTGTGCTGCCGAGCGTGCTCTTTGGTACACTAAAGGCCGAGCTTGGTGCATGACCGTCCAGTTTGTGCATGCGTGTGGTCTTTGGGCATGGTCCTTCAGTTCGCAACGGCTAGCTAGCTGCCAAGAACATGCATGTTTTCAACTGCTATCAAACGGTGCGCTAGCTAATTTAAGTTGCTCCATACAGCACTAGCCAAACAGGTCTCAGTATTGACAATACCTAAAAATACTTTGATATGTCAAAACTGGAGTATCTAGTACCTACAGGTTAAAATACTGCAGTTTTCAATACTTTAGTTTAAGTGATACTTTGCTATCAAACACAGCCTTACTGTACTTGTTTCAAACACAAGCCACCCACTGCATTTACCATGTGATTTATAGTTCCTATTGAGTTTTGAAATTCATATTTTCATCTCACGTTGCAATACATTTTATGGATTTTAGCATGCCAAAAAATTGGCAAATGCGAACCATATTGATTAGTGTTCAAATAATTCATAATTTCAGACTCAAAGCATGGATTGAACATTAAGAAAAATATTGGGTATCTCGATGATTTGGTAAATTCAAATTTCATGTTATTACATAATTCAAAATTTAGATTAAGTATATAGAATCAACCAATTCTAGATGTAAAAGAATATTCCTAGTTCGGTACATGAAATAAATTTTTAAATATTCCTATACAAATTTCAGATATCCAATAAATGTTGACCATGATTAATTCTACAAACATCACAAACAACTAATTAAACTAAGATAGTACATTTTTTTCACGTGGCTCATAATGAGCCATTGACTTCATCGCAAAATTAAACCAGCATGCATATTTCAAAGTGATGATTCTGATAGTATCCATTTGGTATTGTGGGTGTTAATATTTTTTGTATACACTTTAGTCAAAGTTTACAAAATCTGATTTAATACATAGCTCACGAGAGAATGAAAACGGATACATAAAAAGAAGGCACAATTCTGCATTGTACGTACTTCCATTAGTCCCCTTGCTTCATCTTGCAATGTGAGCGATGAATTTCTGGAGGTCTAAGTGCGACGACCCGCCCTCGGCCACCGAGGCGCGGATGGACACGCCCAGCGCATTTGCCCGCTCCCTCGCTTGCAATCCTTCGTCGGATACCATCGCCTTCTCGATGACCTCTCTGATGACCTCCGACGGCACCACCGAGCTGCGCTGCTCCAAGGGCCGCACGAGGAGACCGGCCTTGAGGTACTTGCAGATAAACTCCGCGTCCCACGGCTGGTCCGAGTGCATGGGCCAGGCCAGAATCGGCTTACCATGGCTCAAGCTCTCCATTGTCGAGTTCCAGCCGCAGTGGCTCATGAACGCCGCCGTTGCGCCGTGCGCCAGGATTTCCAGCTGCGGTGCCCACCCGGTGATCACCAGTCCCATCCCCTCGGTTTGCCTGGTAAATTCGGACAGTAACCTGGCGTGCTGGCCATCGGTGCCTTCCTCGTGTACGTCGTTGATGCCACGGTCGGCGTCTCGCAGCACCCAGATGAACCGCTGCTTGCTGTCACGCAGCGCCGCGGCGATTTCCGCGACTTGCGCGGCGAGCAGCGAGGACGTGGTGCCGAACGATACGTACAACACCGACGCCGGCGGTTGTCCATCGAGCCAGTCAAGGCACCCGTGCCTCGCCACCCCCGGCGCCCTCGCGCTCGCGTCGAGGAGCGGGTTCAGTGGCCCGATGGCGAAGATCTTCTGGCCGCTGTACTCCGGGCTCTGGGCTTCCACGTCGATGAACTCGCCCTCCAGTGCACGACACGTGTTGATGACCATGCCGCCGACCGCCGCTCCCTGCCCGTCATGCCACGTCCTCGCGATGTACTCCATAAACTCCTTGCACATGCACGCGTCGGCGGGGTGGAAGTCCATGCCGTGGTCGCGCAGGAGCCGGTGCCCGGCGTCCTTGAACGCGACGTTGTACGACATGGCCACGCACTGCATGCAGAACGCCTCGCCGTTGGGCAGGCGCCCCGCCTCGGCCGCGGCGAAGGAGCTCAGGCGATCGCACACGACGACGACGCGGCGGTGGCAGGCGGAGAGGCTCCCGAGGAGCCTGGCGAGCGGGGCCCGCGCGTGGGCGACGAAGGCGTCGAGCATGGGCATCAGGTGGGACGGGAAGCACGTGGTGACTGTCGGGTCGGGCGGCGGGCGCTTGTACGCGGGAGGTCGAGGTCGTGGAACCGGACGGGGCGTAGGGCGCACGGATCCCACCCGTGCACGCGCGCGCGGGCCTGGCGGACGTGCGGCGCCGGCGCCGCGTAGTGCACGGACAGCCCGCGGGCCGCGAGATGCAGGGACAGGTGCAAGAGCTGGTTCAGGTGGCCCTGCGCGGGGAACGGCACCGCCACGATCGCGACGGAATCCATGGAGAATCCTAGATTGAGTTCGATCGAGTACACAGCGCACACGCGTAGTTCGCGGCTCTCGCGATTGGAGCACGGCCCCGCCCCGCCCCCGCCCTGAAGAAATATGTACACTTCATGTCCTATGCCAGCCAAACTGATAGCCTCACATAGCTGCGACTGCGAATGTTCCAACTGCGATTCCGAAGATCTTTCCTTCATTTCCTAGAAACTGCTCAACTAGTTTTTTTTCTTCTGAAAAGCAAACCCAGGGCTGATTCATTAAAAAGCTGGCAGAGAATTGACCAGTTAATTAATGAAAAACCGGACCAAAATCGTTACAACACTCCCAAAAAACAAGGCACACTCGACGACCTGACAACCCACTCAAGAACGCCACACGTCGTCAAGGAGAAAAGCGTCGTTGAGGTTGTAGCCCAGCGTCATCGTCATCACGCCTCAACAAGGACGACTTCGACTCCACCATCGACGACCACCGAAGAAGCCCCCACCGCAAACAAGCGTCGAGGCAAACAGTCAGCCACACGCGCCGGCGAACAGGCAGCTTTGACTCTGTCAACGAGCATCGTAGGGAAAAAGCGTCGGGCTTGCTCCGAACCAGCGCCAGAGCCGACCACCCATCTCGTGTCTTGGTCACCGCAAGGGCCTCCTCGACAGCTCTGACTTAAAAAAGACAAAGCAAAGGCACGGCGACCATTCGAAACTGCTCAAGTAGTCGCCTGTTCAACTAGTCGCCGTGAGAAAGAATGCTGCCGTCTGTTGACTGACCTGACAAGTAGCATTGTAGCAACTACTACTACTGCTATCGAATGGTCCGTGAGATCGGATGTCATTCCATCATTTCAAGAAATTTACCCATCTGGTGAAAGTATTTTTCTGCTCACGAGCTCAAATGTTCCCTCATTAATAATAAGCTGAAAACAATAGTAAAAAAACAGTTTTTTTTTGCAATAAACATTGATGAATTTTCTTGAATGGAGCAATGATTATTTTTCCAGAGCTTTTAGGGATATATTTCTTCACCAAAATGTGTATGTACTAGAAGGGTTGGATGCGCTTTGTTGCGCCGTTGGTGTTGTTAAGATTCTTTAAAAAAATTTACTCATTTTGTTTCAAAATGTAAAGTGTATTACTTTTTTGAAAAGTCCAACCACTTTAAGTTTGATCAAATTTATGAAGAAATATATCAAAGTTCGTAATATCAAATTGGTGTTATTAGATTCATCATGAAATAAACTTTCATAATTTTTTGGCTTAATATTGTGGATACCGATATTTTTGGCTCGAAACTTGGTTAAAGTTAAAGAAATTTGAGTTTTCAAAGAACTAATAACCCTTGTATTTTGGAACTGATGGAATATTTAGTTCGGTGGACGGGGGAGATGATGGAGTGTGTTTTTGTTTATTTATAATGCGATTATTTGGTGGGCCTTTCATGGTATGATTCTGTGTTATGCACTAATCAGCTCATATTTTTATGGGTAAATTTCTGCGTCGATGGCTACACGTGCTATATTGGTGCTATAGTATCATCACATAGTAACACCCTTTTTTCTAAGTGGTAAGAGGGTGCATGGGGTTGATATGTTTTTCTAGACGGTCGGTGTTGATTGATTTGAAAAATCATTGACCGATTAAAATCGTAAATCAAATTCAAAACTGTACATCTCAATCGAGTAAAAGAGCCTCAAAATTAGAGGATATGATGATTTTTTTTTAAATAGGAGAGCTCCTTGAGAAATTATGGACCCGGTCAAAATTAGGTGACCAAGTTCTAAACTGAAGACCTCAATTAATTGTGAGGACTTAAAAATAAGGAAGCATAGTATATAGTATAAAATAATTGAATGTGAGCTTTGAGAAATTATTGACTTGGTTAAAATCGAGTGACCCAATTCTAATTGGACACCTCAATTGATTGTGAGGCATTTTATCCGTAGGGAGCTTAGTGATATAGCAGATGTAGACAATTTGTCAATATTTGTTACAAAAGATTTTTGTTTTCTGTGTTTTTTTTAGAATTCACCCTCGAGGCACTTTATTCAAAACTAGAAGGGTCGTGCGCGCTTTGTTGCGCCATTAAATTTGTTGGGATTCTTAAATTTCTTTACTCACTCTATTTCATAGTATATGGTGTATTACTTTTTTGAAAAGTCAAACCTCTTTAAGTTTAATCAAATTTGTAGAGAAATATATCAAAATTCATAATATCAAGTCGGTGTTATTAGATTCATCATGTAATGATTTTTCATATTTTTTGTTTAATATTGTGGATGTCGATATTTCTGGCTCTGAACTTGGTCGAAGTTAAAGAAATTTGACTTTTCAAAAAAATTAATAACCCTTATATTTTGAAACTGATGGAATATTTAGTTTGACCGGTGGGGGAGACGATGGAGTGTGTCTATGTTTATTTATAATGTAGTTATTTGGTGGATCTTTCGCGGTGTGATTCTGTATTATTGGCTAATCAGCCCATATTTATGTGGAGATATTTTTTCATGGGTGGTTGCATGTACTTGCTATAGTATCACATAAGGTGGCGTTTTTTCTAGGTGATGGGAGTCTGCGAGGGGTTGACATGTTTTTATAGGTCGGTTGCTGCTGATTGATTTGAAAATTCGTTGGCCCAATCAAAACCGTAAACCAAATCCAAAATTGGATACCTCACTCGAATGAAAGTGATTTAAAATTAGGGAACATAGAGAATCAACTGCGAATGTACACTTCATGTCCTATGCCAGCCAAACTGATAGCCTCACATAGCTGCAGACTGTGAATGTTCCAACTGCGACTCCGAAGATCTTTCCTTCATTTCCTAGAAACTGTTCAACTAGTCGCCGTGAGAAAGAATGGTGTTGGTCTGTTGACTGACCTGACAAGTACTAGG
Source organism: Aegilops speltoides (assembly GCA_021437245.1). NCBI lineage: Eukaryota > Viridiplantae > Streptophyta > Magnoliopsida > Poales > Poaceae > Aegilops > Aegilops speltoides. The sequence continues at coordinate 465,113,793 of CM038142.1, forward strand.
AACCACTACTACTGTCGAAATATCGAATGGTCCGTGCGCGATCCGATGTCACTTCATCATTTCAAGGAATTTACCACGTCTGGCGAAAGTGTCTGTCTGCTCACGAGCTCAAATGTTCCCCCATTAACAATAAAACGAGAAACAATAGGAAAAACAAAATTAAAACAACTGATTTTTTTGTAACAAACATTGATTTCAAAAATAGTCTTTTTAGAGCATCGGATTTTTTCTAGAGCATTTAGGAATACTTTCTTCACCGAAATATGTACGTATGTAGACAATTAGTCAATGTTTGTTTGAAAAATACTTTCTTCCCCGAAAATATGTAAGTTTTTATTTCGCAAAAAAGATTTAAGTTCTTTTTACTGGGGAACGTAGTAATTTCAAAAATTTTCCTACGCACACGCAAGATCATGGTGATGCATAGCAACGAGAGGGGAGAGTGTTGCCTACGCACTCGTGAGACCAAGGGGAAGCGCTGACGCAACGTAGAGGAAGTAGTCGTCGGCCCTCCCGGTCCAACCGATCCAAGCACCGTTATTCGCACCTCCGAGTTCTTGACACACGACAACTCGATGACGCACCCGGGCCCGATCCAGCAGAGCTTCAGGAGGAGTTCCACAAGACGACGGCGTGGTGACGATCTTGATGTTCTACCGCCGCAGGCTTCGCCTAAGCACTGCTACAATATGATCGAGGTGTAATATCGTGGAGGGGGGCACCGCACACGGCTAAGGAACGATCACGAAGATCAACTTGTGTGTCCTAGGTGCCCCTCCCCGTATGTAAAGGAGGGAGGGAGGAGGTGGCCGGCCTCAAGGGGCGCATATAGGGGGGGAAACCTACTCCAAGTAGGTTTCCTCTTTCCTTATCTTATTTGGAGGGGAAGGAAGGAGTACTAGTATTAGGAAGTAGTACTAGTAGTAGGAAGGAAGAGAGGGGAAGGAGAAAGGGGGGGCGGCCCCTCCCCAATTCGGATTGGGCTTGGGGGCGCCTCCTCCCTTGCTCCTTCTCTCTTCCTCCTACATGGGCCCAATAAGGCCCATATACCTCCCGGGGTTCCAGAACCTCCCGAGCTCCAAACTTCTCCTAACCTTTCCGTGTCCAAATATATCCGTCCAATATATCAATCTTTATGTCTCGACCATTTCGAGACTCCTCGTCATGTCCCCGATCTCATCCGGACTCAACTCCTTCGTACATCAAAACTCATAAACTCATAATATAACCATCATCGAAACCTTAAGCGCATGGACCCTACGGTTCGAGAACAATGTAGACATGACCAAGACACGCCTCCGTAAATAACCAATAGCGGACCGGATGCCCATATTGGTTCCTACATATTCTACGAAGATCTTTATCGGTCGATCGCATAACAACATACGTTGTTCCCTTTGTCATCGGTATGTTACTTGCCCGAGATTCGATCGTCGATATCCAATACCTAGTTCAATCTCGCTACGCAAGTCTCTTTACTCGCTCCGTAATACATCATCTCGCAACTAACTCATTAGTTGCAATGCTTGCAAGGCTTAAGTGATGTGCATTACCGAGAGGGCCCAGAGATACCTCTCCGACATTCGGAGTGACAAATCCTAATCTCAAATACGCCAACCCAAAAAGTACCTTTGGAGACACCTGTGGAGCACCTTTATAATCACCCGATTCGCTGTGACGCTTTGGTAGCACACAAAGTGTTCCTCCGGTAAACGGGAGTTGCATAATCTCATAGTCATAGGAACATGTATAAGTCATGAAGAAAGCAATAGCAACATACTAAACGATCGGGTGCTAAGCTAACTGAATGGGTCATGTCAATCACATCATTCTCCCAATGATGTGATCCCGTTAATCAAATGACAAGTCTTTGTCCATGGTTAGGAAACATAACCATCTTTGATTAACAAGCTAGTCAAGTAGAGGCATACTAGTGTCACTCTATTTGTCTATATATTCACACATGTATTATGTTTCCGGTTAATACAATTCTAGCATGAATAATAAACAATTATCATGAAATAAGGAAATAATTAATAACTTTATTATTGCCTCTAGGGCATATTTCCTTCAGTCTCCCACTTGCACTAGAGTCAATAATCTAGATCACATCACCATGTGATTAACATCGATAGTTCACATCATCATGTGATTAACACCCATAGTTCACATCGCCATGTGACCAACTCCCAAAGGGTTTACTAGATTCAGTAATTTAGTTCACATCGCTATGTGATTAACACCCAAAGAGTACTAAGGTGTGATCATGTTTTGCTTGTGAGAGAATCTTAGTCAACGGGTCTTTCACATTCAGATCCGTTATGTATTTTGCAATTTTCTATGTCTACAATGCTCTGCACGGAGCTACTTTAGCTAATTGCTCCCACTTTCAATATGTATCCAGATTGAGACTTAGAGTCATCTGGATCAGTGGCAAAACTTTCATCGATGTAACCCTTTACAATGAACCTTTTGTCACTTCCATAATCGAGAAACATATCCTTATTCCACTAAGGATAATTTTGACCGCTGTCCAGTGATCTACTCTAGATCACTATTGTACTCCCTTGCCAAACTCAGTGTAGGGTATACAATAGATCAGGTACATAGCATGGCATACTTTATAGAACCTATGGCCAAGGCATAGGGAATGACTTTCATTCTCTTTCTATCTTCTGCCGTGGTCGGGTTTTGAGTCTTACTCAATTTCACACCTTGTAACACAGGCAAGAACTCTTTCTTTGACTGTTCCATTTTGAACTACTTCGAAATCTTGTCAAGGTATGTACTCATTGAAAAAACTTATCAAGCGTCTTGATCTATCTCTGTAGATCTTGATGCTCAATATGTAAGCAACTTCACGGAGGTCTTTCTTTGAAAACTCCTTTCAAACACTCCTTTATGCTTTGCAGAATAATTCTACATTATTTCCGATCAACAATATGTCATTCACATATACTTATCAGAAACGCTGTAGTGCTCCCACTCACTTTATTGTAAATATAGGCTTCACCGCAAGTCTGTATAAAACTATATGCTTTGATCAACTTATCAAAGCGTATATTCCAACTCCGAGATGCTTGCACCAGTCCATAGATGGATCGCTGGAGCTTGCACATTTTGTTAACACCTTTAGGATCGACAAAACCTTCTGGTTGCATCATATACAACTCTTCTTTAATAAATCCATTAAGGAATGCAGCTTTGTTTATCCATTTGCCAGATTTCATAAAATGCGGCAATTGCTAACATGATTCGGACAGACTTTTAAGCATCGATACGAGTGAGAAAATCTCATTGTATTCAACATCTTGAACTTTGTCAAAAACCTTTTTCGACAAGTCTAGCTTTGTAGATAGTAACACTACTATCAGCGTCCGTCTTCCTCTTGAAGATCCATTTATTTTCTATGGCTTGCCGATCATCGGGCAACTCCACCAAAGTCCACACTTTGTTCTCATACATGGATCTCATCTCAGATTTCATGGCCTCAAGCCATTTTGTGGAATCTGGGCTCATCATCGCTTCCTCATAGTTCGCAGGTTTGTCATGGTCAAGTAACACGACCTCCAGAACAGGATTACCGTACCACACTTGGTGCGGATCTCACTCTGTTTTACCTACGAGGTTCGATAGTAACTTGATCTGAAGTTACATGATCATCATCATTAGCTTCCTCACTAATTGGTATAGTAGTCACAAGAACAGATTTCTGTGATGAACTACTTTCCAATAAGGGAACATGTACAGTTACCTCATCAAGTTCTACTTTCCTCCAACTCACTTCTTTCGAGAGAAACTCCTTCTCTAGAAAGGATCCATTCTTAGCAACGAATAACTTGCCTTCGGATCTGTGATAGAAGGTGTACCCAACAATTTCCTTTGGGTATTCTATGAAGACGCACTTCTCCGATTTGGGTTTGAGCTTATCAGGATGAAACTTTTTCTCATAAGCATCACAACCCCAAACTTTAAGAAACGACAACTTTGGTTTCTTGCTAAACCACAGTTCCTATAGTGTCGTCTCAACGGATTTAGATGGTGCCCTATTTAACGTGAATGCAGCTGTCTCTAATGCATGATCCCAAAACGATATTGGTAAATCGGTAAGAAACACCATAGATTGCACTATATCCAATAAAGTGCGGTTACGATGTTTGGACACACCATAACGTTGTGGTGTTCGAGGTGGCGTGAGCTGTGAAACTATTCCACATTGTTTTAATTGAAGACCAAACTCGTAACTCAAATATTCGTCTCCGTGATCGGATCGCAGAAACTTTATTTTCTTGTTACGATGATTTTTCCACTTCACTCTGAAATTCTTTGAACCTTTCAACTATTTCAGACTTATGTTTCATCAAGTAGATATACCCATATCTGCTCAAATCATCTTGTGAAGGTCAGAAAATAACGATACTTGCCACGAGCATCAACACTCATTGGATTGCATACATCGGTATGTATTATTTCCAATAAGTCAAGAGCTTGTTCCATTGTTCCGAGAACGGAGTTTTAGTCATCTTGCCCAAAAGGCACGGTTCGCAAGCATCAAATGATTCATAACCAAGTGATTCCAAATCCCATCAGATGGAGTTTCTTTATGCGCTTTACACCAACATGACCTAAACGGCAAGTACACAAATAAGTTGCACTATCATTATTAACTTTGCATCTTTTGGTTTTCAATATTATGAATATGTGTATCACTACGATCGAGATCCAATGAACCATTTTCATTGGGTGTGTAACCATATAAGGTTTTATTCATGTAAACAGAACAACAGTTTATTCTCTTACTTAAATGAATAACCGTTTTGCAATAAACACGATCAAATCATATTCATGCTCAACGCAAACACCAAATAACACTTATTTAGGTTCAACACTAATCCCGAAAGTATAGGGAGTGTGCGATTATGATCATATCAATCTTGAAACTACTTTCAACACACATTGTCACTTCACCCTTAACTAGTTTCTGTTTATTCTGCAACTCCCGTTTCGAGTTACTACTCTTAGCAACTGAACCAGTACCAAATACCGAGGGGTTGCTATAAACACTAGTAAAGTACACATCAATAACATGTATATCAAATATACCTTTGTTCACTTTGCCATCCTTCTTATCCGCCAAATACTTGGGGTAGTTCTGCTTCCAGTAACCAGTCCCTTTGCAGTAGAAGCACTTAGTCTCAGGCTTAGGTCCAGACTTGGGCTTCTTCACTTGAGCAGCAACTTACTTGCCATTCTTCTTGAAGTTCCCTTCTATCCCTTTGCCCTTTTCTTGAGACTAGTGGTCTTGTTAACCATCAACACTTGATGTTCTTTCTTGATTTCTACCTTCATCGATTTCATCATCATGAAAAACTCGGGAATCATTTTTGTCATCCCTTGCATACTATAGTTCATCTCGAAGTTCTACTAACTTGGTGATGGTGACTAGAGAATTCTGTCAATCACTATCTTATCTGGAAGATTAACTCCCACTTGATTCAAGCGATTGTAGTATCCAGACAGTCTGAGCACATGCTCACTAGTTGAGCAGTTCTCCTCCATCTTTTAGCTATAGAACTTGTTGGAGACTTCATATCTCTCAACTCGGGTATTTGCTTGAAATATTAACTTCAACTCCTGGAACATCTCATATGGTCCATGACATTCAAAACGTCTTTGAAGTCCCGATTCTAAGCCATAAAGCATGGTGCACAAAAACTATCAAGTAGTCATCATATTGAGCTAGCCAAACGCTCATAACGCCTCGCATCCGCTCCTGCAATAGGTCTCACCTAGCGATGCATTAAGGACATAATTCTTCTGTGCAGCAATGAGGATAAACCTCAGATCACGGATCCAATCCGCATCATTGCTGCTAACATTTTTCAACACAATTTTCTCTAGGAAGATATCAAAATAAACATATGAAAACAACAACGCGAGCTTACAACATAATTTGCAAAATACTACCAGGACTAAGTTCATGATAAATTTAAGTTCAATTAATCATATTACTTAAGAACTCCCACTTAGACAGACATCTCTCTAGTCATCTAAGTGATCACGTGATCCAAATCAACTAAACCATAACCGATCATCACGTGAGATGGAGTAGTTTTCAATGGTGAACATCACTATGTTGATCATATCTACTATATGATTCACGCCGACCTTTCGGTCTCCGTGTTCCGAGGCCATATCTGCATATGCTAGGCTCGCAAGTTTAACTCGAGTATTCTGCGTGTGCAAAACTGGCTTGCACCCGCTGTAGATGGACGAGAGCTTATCACACCCGATCATCACGTGGTGTCCGGGCACGATTTAACTTTGGCAACGGTGCATACTCGGAGAACACTTCTTGATAATTAGTGAGAGATCATCTTAAAATGCTACCGTCAATCAAAGCAAGAATAAGATGTATAATAGATAAACATCATATGCAATCTAAATATGTGACATGATATGGCCATGATCATCTTGCGCCTTTGATCTCCATCTCCAAAGTAATCGCCATGATCTCTATCGTCACCGCACGACACCATGATCTTCATCATCTTGATCTATATCAATGTGTCATCACATGGTTTTCTCACCAACTATTGCTCTTGCAACTATTGCTATCGATAGCGATAAAGTAAAGCAATTATTTGGCACTTGCATCTTATGCAACAAAGAGACATCCATAGGGCTTCGCCATTGTCGATAACTTCAACAAAACATGATCATCTCATACAACAACTTATATCTTATCACGCCTTGACCATATCACATCACAACATGCCCTGCAAAAACAAGTTAGACGCCCTCTACTTTGTTGTTGCAAATTTTACGTGGCTGCTATGGGCTGAGAAAGAACCGTTTTACCTACGCATCAAAACCACAACGATAGTTCGTCAAGTTAGTGCTGTTTTAACCTTCGCAAGGACCGGGCGTAGCCACACTCGGTTCAACTAAAGTTGGAGAAACCGACACCGCTAGTCACCGTGTGCATAGCACGGCGGTAAACCAGTCTCGCGTAAGCGTCGCGTAATGTCGGTCCGGCCGCTTCATCCAACAATACCGCCAACCAAAGTATGACATGCCGGTAAGCAAGATGACTTATATCGCCCACAACTCACTTGTGTTCTACTCGTGCATATAACATCAAACCATAAAACCTAGGCTCGATGCCACTATTGGGGAACGAGTAATTTCAAAAATTTCCTACGCACACGCAAGATCATGGTGATGCATAGCAACGAGAGGGGAGAGTGTTGCCTACGCACTCGTGAGACCGAAGCGAAGCGCTGACGCAATGTAGAGGAAGTAGTCGACGTCCTCCCGGTCCAACCGATCCAAGCACCGCACTCGCACCTCCGAGTTCTTGACACACGTACAACTTGATGACGCACCGGCCCGATCCAGCAGAGCTTCAGGAGGAGTTCCACAAGACGACGGCGCAGTGACAATCTTGATGTTCTACTGTCGCAGGCTTCGCCAAGCACTGCTACAATATGACCGAGGTGTAATATCGTGGAGGGGGCACCGACACGGCTAAGGAACGATCACGAAGATCAACTTGTGTGTCCTAGGGTGCCCCTCCCCGTATATAAAGGAGGGAGGAGGAGGTGGCCAGCCTCAAGGGGCGCGCATAGGAGGGGAAACCTACTCCAAGTAGGTTTCCCTCTCTTTTCCTTATCTTATTTGGAGGGGGAAGGAAGGAGTACTAGTATTAGGAAGTAGTACTAGTAGTAGGAAGGAAGAGAGGGGGAAGGAGAAAGGAAAGGGGGGGGCCGGCCCCCCTCCCCAATTCGGATTGGGCTTGGGGGGGGGGCGCCTCCCTCCCTTGCTCCTTCTCTCTTCCTCCTACATGGGCCCAATAAGGCCCATATACCTCCCGGGGGGTTCCGGTAACCTCCCGGAGCTCCAAACTTCTCCGAAACCTTTCTGGTGTCCAAATATATCCGTCCAATATATCAATCTTTATGCCTTGACCATTTTGAGACTCCTCGTCATGTCCCCGATCTCATCCGGGACTCCGAACTCCTTCGGTACATCAAAACTCATAAACTCATAATATAACTGTCATCGAAACCTTAAGCGTGCGGACCCTACGGTTCGAGAACAATGTAGACATGACCGAGACACGTCTCCGGTAAATAACCAATAGCGGGACCTGGATGCCCATATTGGTTCCTACATATTCTACGAAGATCTTTATCGGTCGATCAAGCATAACAACATACGTTGTTCCCTTTGTCATCGGTATGTTACTTGCCCGAGATTCGATCGTCAATATCCAATACCTAGTTCAATCTCGCTATCGCAAGTCTCTTTACTCGCTCCGTAATACATCATCTCGCAACTAACTCATTAGTTGCAATGCTTGCAAGGCTTAAGTGATGTGCATTACCGAGAGGGCCCAAAGATACCTCTCCGACATTCGAGTGACAAATCCTAATCTCAAATATGCCAACCCAACAAGTACCTTTGGAGACACCTGTGGAGCACCTTTATAATCACCCGATTACGCTAGACGCTTTGGTAGCACACAAAGTGTTTCTCCGTAAACGGAGTTGCATAATCTCATAGTCATAGGAACATGTATAAGTCATGAAGAAAGCAATAGCAACATACTAAACGATCGGGTGCTAAGCTAACTGAACGGGTCATGTCAATCACATCATTCTCCCAATGATGTGATCCCGTTAATCAAATGACAAGTCTTTGTCCATGGTTAGGAAACATAACCATCTTTGATTAACAAGCTAGTCAAGTAGAGGCATACTAGTGACACTCTATTTGTCTATATATTCACACATGTATTATGTTTCCGGCTAATACAATTCTAGCATGAATAATAAACAATTATCATGAAATAAGGAAATAATTAATAACTTTATTATTGCCTCTACGGCATATTTCCTTCACTTTTTATCTTGTTTATTATTTTTTACTGTTCATAAGGGATTGTAGGACCTTGAGAAGAGGTGTCTAGAGGGGGGTGATTAGACACTAAGTACCAAAGTTGTAGTTTTTAAGATTCCTCAAGTTTAAGTGGAGTTTAGGCACAAGTTTAACATTCACAATACATATCAAGCAAGCATGCAAAGAGTATATGAGCAGCGGAAAGTAAAGCATGCAATTTGCAAGAAAGTAAAGGGAAGGGTTTGGAGGATTCAAACGCAATTGGAGACACGGATGTTTTTGGCGTGGTTCCGATAGGTGGTGCTATCGTACATCCACGTTGATGGAGACTTCAACCCACGAAGGGTAACGGTTGCGCGAGTCCACGGAGGGCTCCACCCACGAAGAAGCAACCTTGTCTATCCCACCATGGCCGTCGCCGACGAAGGACTTGCCTCACTAGCGGTAGATCTTCACGAAGTAGGCAATCTCCTTGCCCTTACAAACTTCTTGGTTCAACTCCAGAATCTTGTTGGAGGCTCCCAAGTGACACCTAGCCAATCTAGGAGTCACCACTCTCCAAGAAGTAACAAATGGTGCGTTGATGATGAACTCCTCGCTCTTGTGCTTCAAATGATAGTCTCCCCAATACTCAACTCTCTCTCATAGGTTTTGGATCTGGTGGAAAGAAGATTTGAGTGGAAGCAACTTGGGGAAGGCTAGAGATCAAGATTCATATGGTAGGAATGGAATATCTTGGCCTCAACACATGAGTAGGTAGTTCTCTCTTAGAAAATGTATGCTGGAAGTGTAGGTTCAGTCTGATGGCTCTCTCCACGAATGAAGAGGAGGTGGGGGGGTATATATAGCCTCCGCACAAAATCTAACCGTTACACACAATCTACCAAACTCGATGGGACCGAATCGTTAAACTCGGTCAGACCGATTCAGCAAATAATGTGACCGTTAGGGTTTTCGGTGGGACTGAAATGCAACTCGGTGAGACCGATATGGTTAGTGTTAGGGCATAATGTAATCTTGGTAAGACCGATTACACAAACTCGGTAAGACCGATTTGGTAATAAGCTTTCCAGAGAGTTGGTCAGGCAAACTCGATGGGACCGATTACTCAAACTCGGTGGGACCGATTTTGGCAATAGGTTATCCAGAGAGTTTGCATTGTAATCTAGGTAGTACCGATTGCTCAAACTTGGTGAAACCGATTTTGGTAATGGACATACACACAGAGATTACAATCCCATCTCGGTAAGACCGAGATCCCTATCGGTAAGACCGATTTGCTTAGGGTTTGTGGCAGTGTCTATGACCTTTGGAATCGGTGGCGCCGGATAGGAAGAATCGGTGTGACCGATTTTGGCTTTAGGTTTAGGTCATTTGTGGAAGTGGGAAAGTAGCTGAGGGTTTTGGAGCATATCACTAAGCACATGAAGCAAGAGGCTCATTAAGCAACACCTCATCCCTCCTTGATAGTATTGGCTTTTCCTATAGACTCAATGTGATCTTGGATCACTAAAATATAAAATGAAGAGTCTTGAGCTTTTGAGCTTGAGCCAATCCTTTGTCCTTAGCATCTTGAAGGGGTTCCCACATCCTTTAGTCCATGCCACTCCATTGTTGAACTTATCTGAAACATACTAGATAAAAGGGTTAGTCCAACGAGAGATATGTTGACATTAATTACCAAAACCACCTAGGGAGCACTTGCGCTTTCAATCTCCCCCTTTTTGGTAATTGATGATAACATACATCAAAGCTTTAGATAAAGATATAAAGAGTAGCAAGTAAAGGTTTGGAAAGACATGTAACAAACATAGGCTCCCCCTACATGTATGCAATCATGTAAATATGGAATGTAAAAGCATGTGAGAGCATAAACATGATAGTGCAGGCAGCGTGTTACATGTATCTTGGTCATATGCATCAGAGTAAATAATATTAAGGAGAATACCTTCATGCCCATGATTCCTTCTTGCAAACAGTATGTACATCAGCAAGAATTCCTCATACACATGATTGTGATGCATATACTTACCTTGTAGTCTTGAGTTGGCTTAGGATGGAATGAACCTGCGTAAACAAGGTTAGATAACACAGATACATCTACTAGCCAGATCAAACAGAAGAAACCACAAGAATACCAAGACTGGGATGACATGTAGAGAGTGAGTACTAAGTACCACATTGGATTAGACATGTCCCCAAGAGTAAAGATATGCAATGAATTTAAATGATTTCTTTCCCTTAGATGTCTTGCTCCCCCTAAATCCAATGGGATACTGAGGGAAGATAGGGAATAGAAAATCAGAGCTGAAAGATATGAATGATGATCAGAGCTAATGCATGCTAATGCAAATAAGCACAAAAGATCATAAGAACATGTCTCTCCCCTCAAGAGGACGTGTGGGCATATCTCCTCTTGAACACAAAGCATCTGGGATCCTTGAGAAATACTTCTACTTAAGTATTCTCTACCCCTGGAGATCTCTCTCTCTCTCCCCTTTGAGGGTCTCTCCCCCTTGAAGATCTCTCTCCCCCTTAAGAAGGTGATATCTCTCTCTCCCCCTCAAGAAGGTGATAAACTTTTTCTTTGATGTGATCTCTTTCTAAATGATAAGCTTTGATGTTCTCTCTCTCCCCCTTTGACATCAATTTCCAAGAAGGGTTTTCTGGAATCTGTCGAATGGGTTTGGTCCTTGAGACACAACACAAATCAATGATAAAAATGTGATGCTTGTAGAGGACAAGATTCATTGAGTGGAGCTGGATCAGAAGAAACATAGAACATGTGGCAAACTATTTTTCCTGATGTGAAATAGGTGACACCGAGTGGTGTGCTTCGGTTGTACCGAAAGGATTCGGTTGAACCGAGAACAACAAATCGGTGAAACCGAGTTCATTTCAGGGAAAACTCTTGTCACCTCAGCTCACTAGACTAGTAAGGTCTCACAAAGATTTGCAAGGAATTTACTGAAAGATGTGCAATGAATTAGAATGCAGAAAAATGCAGAGCAAACAAAAAGAAAGCTAGATGAAGTTTTTTTTGTTGAAAGGGAAAACAAATATGCATGAGACAAAATAAAAAAACACAGAAAAGAACACAAGAGATAGTCGGCGATGAAGTCACCTATGTTAGAGTATATTGACTTAGGAGTCAAGTGAGATCACTTGATCATAGGTCATACACATCATTTAAGCTCAAAATGGGGTTGACATTTTTCATTTAAGCATCTTGATGTATTCACATCTTGTCGAGTTGCTTTAGCTCATGTCTTGGAGTAAAGCTTCTCTAAGATGGAATAACATACCTCGGTTGGTGGTGTTGTCCATGTAGTTGAACTTGTGTGAGTTGCTCAAGGTTGATGTAGCTCATCAAGAATTTGGAGCACCACTTGGAATTTAAGTCCATCTACCTACATGGGTTAGTTTTTGCAAGGAAGAGCACTTATGTATCCAAAGATGACAATCATGAAGCTCAATAGAGAATTTGTCAAAAGGATATGTTTGAGTGGTTCCGTGCTTCCTTGTCTTCAACCACCATAGTGTAGAGACTTGGTGATGTAGTGATTGCTCAAGATGTGAGTAGATTACAATCTCATGGAGTTTGATTCCACCAAGTACCTACATGGGTTAGATAACATGCAAGATGCAAATATATCCAAGACATAAGATTTTCATCATAAGAGAAATATCAAGGATTAGTCATAAGCTCATGTCTTGCATGTATCCAATGGAGTTTCTACTCCAAGTTTGAAGCATCAATGATGTTCAATTCTCCTCTTAACCTGCAAAACACTTTCTCATCAAGAGGTTTAATGAATATATCCACTAATTGCTTTTTGGTGCGAACATGCTTAAGATCAATGTCACCCTTAGCAACATGATCTCGAATGAAATGATGACGAACTTCAATATGCTTAGTTCGAGAATGTTGCACAGGATTATGACCAATTTTGATAGCACTTTCACTATCACAAAGCAATGGAACATGTCTCACATATATCCCATAATCTTTAAGAGTTTGGGTCATCCAAAGTAATTGAGCACAACATGAACCAGCGGCAATATATTCAGCTTCGGCGGTGGATAAGGATACCGAGTTTTGTTTCTTGGAGGACCATGACACAAGAGATCTAACAAGAAATTGACAAGTACCCAAAGTGGACTTTCTATCAACCTTGTCTCCGGCATAGTCCTAGTCGGAATAGCCAACAAGATCGAAAGAGGCCCTCTTAGGATACCAAATGCCAAAGTTTGGTGTATGGATTAAGTATCTCACTATCCTTTTCATGGCCTTAAGACGACATTCCTTAGGAGCAGCTTGATATTGTGCACATATGCACACACTCAGCATGATATCGGGACATGAAGCACATAGATATAATAATGAACCAATCATAGAGCGATAAACCTTTTGATCAACCGGTTCACTATCTTTGGTCAAGTCAAGATGTACACTAGTAGGCATGGGTGTAGACATACCGTTGCATTCTTGCATATTGAACTTCTTGAATAAGTCCTTGGTGTACTTCGTTTGAGAAACAAAGGTACCTTCCTTAGTTTGCTTGATTTGCAACCCAAGAAAGAATTTGAGTTCACTCATCATAGACATCTCAAACTTCTTCGACATTAGCTTCCCAAACTTTTCACTAAAACGAGGGTTAGTTGAACCAAATATAATATCATCAACATAGATTTGGCACACAAATAGTTCTCCATTAACCCTTTTAGTAAAAAGTGTGGAATCAATTTTCCCAATTTCAAAGCCTTTTTCAATAAGGAACTTGGTCAAGCATTTATACCATGCTCTAGGAGCTTGTTTAAGACCATAAAGAGCTTTGTGAAGTTTGTAAACGTGATTGGGTTTCTTAGGATTGACAAAGCCGGGAGGTTGCTTAACATAAACTTCCTCCTCTATTTCACCATTTAGAAAAGCACTTTTAATGTCCATTTGGTACAAGGTGATATCATGATGATTAGCATAGGCAAGTAAGATGCGAATGGACTCAAGTCTAGCAACGGGGGCGTAAGTCTCACCATAGTCCATACCTTCAACTTGTGTGTAGCCTTGGGCGACGAGACGTGCTTGTCACAAACGATTTTTCAATAAAAAGCTTATTGAACAACCGACCTTTATGCAGACCAGTATAGGAAAATCCTCCTTACTGGTAGACAAATCTGTGATACAGAAATCCAGTAGTATTAAATATTATACAGGGTTGAGCTGAGGTTGCTCAACAATTTATTACAAGCACGCCAATATTTTACATAAGGGCGGATATAACACAAGGGTATGGTGGCATACTACTGGCTCGACATAAAAGTGGTGGTGGATATGTCACAGTGGAGTGGGTAACAAGACTCCTAGTCTTGCAGCTCATCGAGCGTCGGAGTGAGGCTCGATGAATTTATTCGGGTAGCAGAAGCAGATATAATACAAGAGACCAAATCCAGGATTGCACGGGACTGACTGGGACTCCTCTAGGCGCCGGACTCGCTATCGTACTCTTCATCCATGAGATCGCCTTCGTCAACATCTGGCCAAATCAACAAGCCAGGTGAGTACTTTGAATGTACTCGCAAGATAGTTCTGACATAAGATATAACAAATGCAAAACGATGCACCATGAGCAGTTAGCATTGCACATTCAAATAATAAATTTGCACGACATGTAAAATAAAAAGGAAGTCAGGCGGTAGTCCTCCTGAAATCCCAATAAAAATAATTGGAAACCGATCGGGTGTCTGAAGCGACGCCTCGAAAGGTGGAATAAATAAAATATCATGCCGCAGTCGGGCGTCTGGGCGACACCACATAAAGGGCTTATATTGAAAAGTAAATGACAGTGCGTGCCACAGTCGGATGTCTATGCGACATCTCGGAAATGGCTTATAATGAAAATAAATAACAGCGATGCCACAGTCGGACGTCTGAGCGACATCTCAAAAAGGGCTTATAATGGAAATAAATAATAGAGATGCTACAGTCGGACGTTTGAGCGACATCACGTAAAGGGCTTATATTGAAAATAAACAACAAGAGTGCCACTGTCGGACGTCTGAGCGACGTCACAGAAAGGGCTTATATTGAAAGTAAATAGCAAGCATCCCACAGTCGGACGTCTGAGCGACATCACAGAAAGGGCTTATGTTTCATCATTTATATTTCAATAAATTCACGAAGATATGTCACTCACAGAAATACTCAGCACATGATAATAAACGGGTTAGTCCAACCACAAGAATAAACCATTAACCGGACGAAACACTCATGTTTGTCCACTGGAGTCTTGTCACTGAGACTGATACTGACAAAGATATGTTGAACACAGTTGATGGTCAAGATATGATTACTTGAATGATTTTGACTCTGCAGAGTTTGTACAATTGAACCACAGCCAACGGATTTCAGTAGTCTCGAAAGACTAGTTCCGTTTACGGTATTTCAGTAGAAACACATCTAACCAGTACACACCCATTTTCACCTCACGATGCCAGGAATCACCCTAGGCAACATTCAAGAAAAACTTTGAGACGGGGAGGCTACAACCTCGAATAGCATGGGATCAAATTTATATATGCGCGCTCTAAGGGGTGCCCCCCTCTCGGTCCCAACCGGAAACACCCATGCCCCCTGACCGGATGACTGGCTTTAATCCAGGGCCATGGAACCCTCATCACGACCTCTCTATCTGGTGTGTACGAGGAAAGTGGTTTGCAACTTACTAAACCATAGTCTTTGCAGAAAACATGTGGTAGCACAAAAGGAAGGAATGGATGACAACGTGACTTGTTCCATGTTAACACTGGAGTTAAATGGTTTGGCATAAGACTGGCATGCTACAACACTGCCATCTTACCGCCTCTCATGTCACCACATGGTCATATAAACTCACATAATAAAGTATATGGAGTTTCGAAGGTCACTTGCATCAACTTTGCATGTAATATACCACATACTACTTATATATATGAACATACCATAAACTAGCTACTCAAAGCAAACATGCAAAACACTCATCATATCAAAGGTTCAAACATGCTTGCCTGGTTCGGAGTAGTTGGAGTCTAGCTCGGTGAAGTTCGCGGTTCCGTCACCTCCTTCGGTATCTACGGTATAAAGAAAAATACGTTCTAACGTAAATACCGTGTGTGCACAAAAAGTGCTCCAAATATTTTTCAAATAAATATGATAAAAAACTAGACAGAAAAATAAAGGTGACAAAAAAAGAATCACTCAAAAATCATCTTCTGTTTAAAAGATATTAAAGTTTTAGCCCAGGGAATTGTGTGTAATGAAACAGAAACTTTCCGGGGGCTGAACAGAAAAACCAGAAAAACGTTTCAGACTGAAAGCGTATTTTACCCGAAGGCGCTTTCCAGAGAAAACGGTTCAAATAAAACAGAGAGATTGACGAGGGGGTCCCACTTGTCAGGTTTGAAATTTGGAGGGAGGGAAACAGAGCGCGCCGGCGCCCGAAGACCGCGGTGGTCGCCGGCGGCGATCCACGATGAGTTAGGAAGAGTGGGTGGTACCTACGGGTTCCTTGAGTCCTTCCGCACCTATGGGTGGTGGATTTGGTCGTCGGTGAGGACCACGTCGACGGCGGCCTCAACTCCGGCGGACGGTGGTTCGGGCGTTGCAGGACCTCGTCGGGGAGAGCTACGTAGGTGGAATTGAAGCTTGGGTTAGATCACTGGGTACACCAGAGGGCTACTGACGAGGTTTGGGAGGCGGAGGTGGCGTCACCTGAGTGGATCGAGCTGGAGCCCGAGGCGGAACGGGGCGGCCGGAGACAGAGGAGAAGGCCTCCTCGGGGTCCTCCTGGTGTCTTGGCAGGGCTCTGGTGAGGTGGAGGGAGTAGTGCTGGTCGAAGGCGAGCTCGGGATGGCTATTTATAGCCGGCCCGAGGTGGTTCTCGTGAACGGGATAACTCCGGCGGAGATTACGGTGGTGCAGTGGCCGGACGGTTGGTTAAGGTGGCTGGGCATCAACGTGGAGGTCCACTGGTTTAATCAGCAGTTAACCTTGGTTTGATTTGGCTTGCTCCGCGGTTTGAACTCCGGCGGAGAGCGCGCCCTGTGCTTGCCGGGCCACGGCGACGGTGCTGCGGCGTGCGCTGACAAGTAGACGGCCACGCGGAGGCCTTGGGAGCTTTGGGTGGTGCTGGACGGCGCAGAAAACTGGTGCTGGCTCCTGCTGGTCGCCACGGGTGGCTCTGCCACCGCAGAAGCTGCCGGCGTCGGCGAGGCACGTCGCCACCGACACCTGCGCCCGTCCAAGAGAGCGTGCGGCGCTTTGGATAAGAAGGAGAAGCAGTGCGCAAGGCGCCAGAGCGTGCACTGGTGAGATCGACGCCAATACTCTGAAGAAAACGACACTGACGGTCGCCTGAATCACTGAATTCTCTGAACATGCACAGTAACAGTGCAAGCAAGGTGTCCAATGAAATGATTTTGGCATGTGGGCAATTTATCTGGGGCTGATCTTTGGTGAGGTGGCCTCTCAATGCACCTGGGGGTTGCCTGATTTTTGGTAGAATTTTTGGAAAAGAGGAAACATGAATTTCACCAAAATTGATGAATCTGGTCCAAACTTGCAGTGAGTGAAACTTGAAAAATTTGAATTGTGGAAGAGTGGATCTTGATGGATTTAGGTTGTAGGTGCTAAGTACTAGTCAGAGGAGTTGTTTTGAGATCAAAACTCAAAAGGGTTTTGGTACATCCTTTGTAAACCACTTAGGTCCAAAAATAAAAACAGAAATAGTTTTGGGGTAAAAATAAATAAAATAAAAATCAAAAATGAGTTGAACTTGCTGGGATTGGTTACTTGGCTTGCCCAAAAGTGGAAGGAGGTGTTTTGGGAAAAAAATTCTAATATGAGACTTGGTGAAAGGGGATGGTTGGAAATAAAAAGGAATAGACCAAAACTCATAGGATTTCTTTTTAAAAGAAAAACTTTCAAAAATAATTTGTGGTGAGTTAACACCATAGAAGAACCTTTAAAGCCAACCATCAAGGTTGAGGATAACCCCAAAAAGGATTTTATCATAAGAGAAAATATTTGAGAGGGAGAGTCTTTTTAAAAGATTTTAAATAGCCTCCTTCAAATCAAATAAGGAATTTTGTTGAAAACCAAATGAATTTTTTTTGGAGTGTCACAACACCTACCCCCTTAGAAAAAATCTCATCCCCGAGATTTCAGCTGATCCTCAAATAGGTGTGGATGCTCTGTCCGAAGAAAATCCTCTCTCTCCCAGGTTGCTTCATTCTCGGTGTGATTACTCCACTGAACTCTGAAGAACTTGATTGTTTTCTGACGGGTCCTCCTTTCAGACTCCTCCAATATTTTTATTGGACGTTCTCTATAGGTGAGATCTGGTTGCACGCCAATGTCTTCATGGGATACATGCTTCTCAGGGTTGCTTACGCACTTCCTTAACTGTGATACGTGGAACACATCGTGTATGTCTGATAATTCTTCGGGTATGTCCAGTTGATAGGCTACGGTGCCTCTTCGTGCAACTACACAGAAAGGTCCGATGAATCTTGGTGCTAGCTTTCCCTTAACTATGAATCGTTGCAGGCCCCTCATAGGGGATACTCATAGGTACACATACTCACCGGTTTCAAAACTGACCCCCCGATGTTTTTGATCGTAATAACTCTTCTGTCGACTTTGAGCTGTCTTCAGTCGGTCCCTGATTAGCTTAACCTTTTCCTCGGCTTCTTTGAGCATGTCGGGGCTGAAGATACGGCTGTCTCTAGTCTCTGACCAATTTAGCGGGGTACGACATCTCCGCCCGTACAAGGCTTCAAAGGGTGCCATTTGTAGGCTGGTTTGGTAAATGTTGTTGTATGCAAACTCCGCATATGGCAAGCTTTCTTCCCAACTGGTCCCATAGGTGAGAACACATGCCCTCAGCATGTCTTCTAGAATTTGGTTTACCCGTTCAGTTTGACCATCCGTCTGAGGGTGGTATGCTGTACTGAATGCTAGTTGAGTTCCCAATGCCTGTTGTAGGTGATCCCAAAATCTAGAGACGAATTGTGTGCCTCTATCAGAAATTATAGTCTCTGGAACTCCATGCAGACAGACGATACGGGAAAGGTAAAGCCTGGCAAGCTTCTGAGTGGTGTGGGTTGTCTTCACCGGGATAAAATGTGCCACCTTAGTTAATCTGTCAGTGATGACCCATATGGCATCATTTCCGTGTCATGACCGAGGTAGTCCAACAATGAAATCCATTCCAATCTCGTCCCATTTCCACTCGGGTATCTTGTTTGGCTGTAATAGTCCGGCTGGTTTCTGGTGCTCGGCCTTGATGCGTTGAC
Organism: Aegilops speltoides; assembly: GCA_021437245.1. Lineage (NCBI taxonomy): Eukaryota > Viridiplantae > Streptophyta > Magnoliopsida > Poales > Poaceae > Aegilops > Aegilops speltoides. The sequence goes on from CM038142.1 coordinate 465,133,029, forward strand.
ATGAATCACAACATGCAATGCACGTGGCTATGTCCCTTTTCATACCGTGCCACCAAAATTTTTCCTTAAGGTCCTTGTACATTTTTGTTCCTCCAGGATGGATTGAATACGGAGCGGTGTGGCCTTCAGCTAGGATTTGTTGTTTAAGGTCCTTGATATTTGGTACACAAAGCTTGTCTCCGTACCACAATATTCCCTGCTCGTCTATGACGAATTCTGAGGCCTTGCCCAAACTCACTTTTCTTTTTATGCCTTCAATGCCTGGGTGTCCACACTGTGCCTCCTTAATCTTTTCTATCAGGGTAGGCTGTATTTCCAAATTCGACACACTGCCTTCGGTGACCATTATTAAGTTGAGTTTGGCAAACTCCTGCTGAAATTCTGGTCTCAAATTTGGTAGGCTGTCGTTGCTCGGACTGGGGTTTCGACTAAGGGCGTCTGCCACTACATTTGCTTTTCCTGGATGGTAGTGAATGCCAACATCATAATCTTTCACTAATTCCAACCAGCGTCGTTGTCGTAAATTAAGTTCTGGTTGTGTGAAAATATACTTGAGGCTCTTATGGTCCGTATATATATATTTCACAACGATTCCTAAGCAAAAAGTGTCTCCATTCCTTGAGTGAATGGATGACTGCTGCCAATTCCAGGTCATGAGTGGGATAATTCTCTTCATGTTTCCGTAGTTGCCTGGAAGCGTAGGCGACTACCTTGCCTTCTTGCATCAATACGCATCCGAGGCCCTTTCGGGATGCGTCACAATATACTTTAAAGCTTTTGTGTATGTCAGGCACAACCAATACTGGTGTTGTTGTCAGTTTCCTTTTGAGTTCTTGGAAACTTTTCTTGCAGGCTTTGGTCCACACAAACTTTTTATCCTTCTTGAGCAATTGGGTCATTGGTTTTGCTATGTTGGAGAATCCTTCAATAAATCTTCGGTAATATCCTGCCATTCCCAAGAAACTTCGTACATCCGTTACGCTGGCTGGTGGTTTCCAGCTAAGTACGGCCTTGACCTTTTCCTGGTCTACGGCATGCCTGGTAGTTCCTCGGGGAATACGTTGGGAAACTCACATACCACTGGAACTTTGCTTAACTCTGAGGTGTCGACCTTGTTCAACCTTGGTTGCCGTGATATCTGTCTTCCCTGAGCTAAAATCTTTATTGTCTTCCCGTGATGATGGGTGAGAATCACAGTCCGATTGAAGCAGTCAATAAATCCTTTGTTGGTGGTTAACCAGTCCATCCCTAGGATAACATCCAGTCCTTTATTTTCCAATACGATGAGGTTTGCATGAAACTTTAGTCCTTCAAGATCGATAACCACACCTTGGCAGTAATTCTGAGTAACTTGCTTACTCCCAGGGGACTTGATTGATCATGGATTTTTCCAAGGGAAGCATCGAAAAATTATTTTGCAAAGCAAATCTCTTTGAAATGAACGAGTGAGAAGCTCCAGAATCAAACAAAACCGTGGCAGGTATTGTGTTGACAGGGAACGTACCGAGTACGATATTCGGGGCATTCTGTGCTTCCTCTCTGGTCACGTGGTTCAGGTGACCCTTCTTGTGGTTGTTATTGGGGTTGAAATTGTTTCGCTTGGGCGTTGAATTATTGCCACCGTCGTTCGGCCTTGGGGCCGAGTTCCTTGGTTTGGGACACTGCTTGGCATAGTATCCTTCTTCTCCACAAGCGTAGCAAGTAACGCCTGGGCGGTATGTGAACTCCTTGCCCCTTGCATGGAAATTCTTGATTGGACGTGAGACACTGGTCGTGGGTTTGGGTGCCCCACCTTTCTGAAAATCAGCCTTGCTCCGTTGGTTGCGAGCAAGTGTAGTCTGGTCCCTTTTGCGCTTGCGAAAATCCTCCAAGTTGCGTCGCTCATTTTCCAAGGTAATAGCCTTATCCACCAGTGTTTTGAAGTCTGGGAAGGTGTGTACGACCAGCTGGCATTTAAGCGCTGGTGCCAGACCGTCCAAGAATTTTTTCCATCTTCTTGTTTTCAGTCATACGTTCTTCGTTGGCATAGCGAGACAATAGTGTAAACTGACTGTTGTATTCAGTCACCGTCATGGTCCTCTGCTTGAGGTCATCAAACTCCCTCTTCTTGAGTTTCATAATACTTCTGGGGATATGCGCCCCACGAAAACCTTCCTTGAATTCTTCCCAGGTTATATCATTTTCATTGGGGTGCATGTGTAGGAAATTCTCCCACCATGATGCAGCCGCTCAAATGAGATAGTGCGGTGCATATAGTACTTTCTCACGATCTGAGCACTGTGCAATAATTAACTTTCTCTCCATGTCTCGAAGCCAATCGTCGGCCTCAAGAGGTTTGTCAGTATGAGAAAATGTCGGGGGACGCGTCTTTTGTAGTTCTGATAATTTGGATTGCTGTTGATACGGACTACGGTGATTTCCCATATTGATGAATTGGTTCATCATTTCTTGGTGTTGTTGCTGACTCTGTTCATAAAGGCGGCATACTTGAGAAAATGCGGCATCACTGCCCTGCTGACTTGATTGTCCCTGTGTGAAGTTGTTGCTTGTCTGCGTACCATGATTCTCTTCTGGCGGACTTGGCATGGAGCGAGTCCAAGGACGATGCATTTTCCACTCTGGGGTAATTTTTTTTGTAAGAATTTGTGAGAAAAGCTGCGAGACAATTTTTTTTTTTTGCAAAACGAAGAATTAAGAACTCCAATATTTATCAAGGAAATACTCGATTGCGCACGGAGAAGGACCGCTTAGTACATATCTTACACGCAAGCATAATTATACAATACATCACTCAGGATGTGCGTACACAATCCTGACATGTTATTTAGGCTAGTGCACTTCTCTAGTTCCTACATAATGCGCATACAGACTACTTCTCATAACCTATGTACATATAAACATATCATACATGCTGACACTCTGCACGGCATGCTGGGCGCACTTAGTCGGAGATGGTGAGGACTTCCCTTGGCCTGCCAAGGGTAAGGCCCAGCAGAGTTGGAGACTCAACCTCCTCCTCAATAATGGGCTCCAAACGTGAAGCACTGAGCTGTGGAGCTGGAACGGGTGCGGTAGGTGGTGTAGCTCTGACTGGGGTAGGAGCGATGACTTGGTCAAATTCTTCAGGAGTAGGTAGGCGGCAAGCAGTGCGAATGTGGCAGGTGTGTGAGATGCCAAAGACGAGACGTACATCAGTGGTGGAGCTGTGTGGAGAAGCTCCCTCCTATTGGCGGAATAGCTGTGCACGACGGACATGCGAGCAGCCACGAGATCATCCACAAGGTTATCAAAAGCGGCCTCAAGCGCCTTGAGATAGTCAACCAGCATCTCAATGGCCTCATCCCTTTCTCCTCTAGGGCAAGCAAATAGGTAGTGACAGGTGTATGGCACGTGGCAGGGGAGGTAGCGGTAGCGACGAGTCTTCATTGAAGGAAGAACATCCCGAAGACAAGCTATCGCCTCACGGGCAGCCATCTGCATAGCATGCTTCTCCGTAGGCATGGCTCTTCCCACAAACCGGAAGCGGCGGAACTCAACATGCCCTCCCTTGAATTGCACCGCGGCCTGGTGCATAGATAGACTGTCGTTGATCTTGTGCTGGTAGAGTGTGAACTCCGGACGAGTCGATGGCCCGATCTCGATTTTGACGATGGTGGTGAGGAGCTTGACGAACCCCTCAGGCACGTTGGCGAACACTTGCGATTTATAGTCGTTGCCAGCCATCTACAAAAGTAGGCAAAAATTCTGAATGGTCAGATCATAAATTTATGCTGACTGTCAGAAAATGACTACATTTGCAAAATATTAAAATATCACTAATTACGCTAACAACCGATTAGCGATCGCACCTAGTGGCTTCCTACAGTAAGCCTGGCTCTAGTACCAAGTTTGTCACGACCGGTTTTTCAATAAAAAGCTTATTGAACAACCGACCTTTATGCAGACCAGTACAGGAAAATCCTCCTTACTGGTAGACAAATCTGTGATACAGAAATCCAGTAGTATTAAATATTATACAGGGTTGAGCTGAGGTTGCTCAACAATTTATTACAAGCATGCCAATATTTTACATAAAGGCGGATATAACACAAGGGTATGGTGGCATACTACTGGCTCAACATAAAAGTGGTGGTGGATATGTCACAGTGGAGTGGGTAACAAGACTCCTAGTCTTGCAGCTCATCGAGCGTCGGAGTGAGGCTCGATGAATTTATTCGGGTAGCAGAAGCGGATATAATACAAGTGACCAAATCCAGGATCGCACGGGACTGACTAGGACTCCTCTAGGCGTCGGACTCGCTATCATACTCTTCATCCATGAGATCGCCTTCGTCAACATCTGGCCAAATCAACAAGCCAGGTGAGTACTTTGAATGTACTCGCAAGATAGTTCGGACATAAGATATAAGAAATGCAACACGATGCACCATGAGCAGTTACCATTGCACATTCAAATAATAAATTTGCACGACATGTAAAATAAAAAGGAAGTCAGGCGGTAGTCCTCCCGAAAACCCAATAAAAATAATTGGAAACCGATCGGGTGTCTGAAGCGACGCCTCGAAAGGTGGAATAAATAAAATATCATGCCGTAGTCGGGCGTCTGGGCGACACGACATAAAGGGTTTATATTGAAAAGTAAATGACAGTGCGTGCCACAGTCAGATGTCTATGCGACATCTCGGAAAGGGCTTATAATGAAAATAAATAACAGCGATGCCACAGTCAGACGTCTGAGCGACATCTTGAAAAGGGCTTATAATGGAAATAAATAACAGAGATGCCACAGTCGGACGTCTGAGCGACATCACGTAAAAGGCTTATATTGAAAATAAACAACAAGAGTGCCACAGTCAGACGTCTGAGCGACGTCACAGAAAGGGCTTATATTGAAAGTAAATAGCAAGCATGCCACAGTCGGACGTCTGAGCGACATCACAGAAAGGGCTTATGTTTCATCATTTATATTTCAATAAATTCACGAAGATATGTCACTCACAGAAATACTCAGCACATGATAATAAACGGGTTAGTCCAACCACAGGAATAAACCATTAACCGGACGAAACACTCATGTTTGTCCACCGGAGTCTTGTCACTGAGACTGATACTGATAGAGATATGTTGAACACAATTGATGGTCAAGATATGATTACTTGAATGATTTTGACTCTGCAGAGTTTGTACTATTTAACCACAACCAACGGATTTCAGTAGTCTCGAAAGACTAGTTCCGTTTATGGTATTTCAGTAGAAACAGATCTAACCAGTACACACCCATTTTCACCTCACGATGCCAGGAATCACCCTAGACAACGTTCAAGAAAAACTTTGAGACGGGGAGGCTACAACCTCGAATAGCATGGGATCAAATTTATATACGCGCGCTCTAAGGGGTGCCCCCCTCTCGGTCCCAACCGGAAACACCCATGCCCCCTGACCGGATGACTGGCTTTAATCCAGGGCCATGGAACCCTCATCACGGCCTCTCTATCTGGTGTGTACGAGGAAAGTGGTTTGCAACTTACGAAACCATAGTCTTTGCAGAAAACATGTGGTAGCACAAAAGGAAGGAATGGATGACAACGTGACTTGTTCCACGTTAACACAGGAGTTAAATGGTTTGGCATAAGACTGGCATGCTACAACACTGCCATCTTACCGCCTCTCATGTCACCACATGGTCATATAAACTCACATAATAAAGTATATGGAGTTTTGAAGCTCACTTGCATCAACTTTGCATGTAATATACCACATACTGCTTATATATATATGAACATACCATAATCTAGCTACTCAAAGCGAACATGCAAAACACTCATCATATCAAAGGTTCAAACATGCTTGTCTGGTTCGGAGTAGTCGGAGTCTAGCTCGGTGAAGTTCGCGGTTCCGTCACCTCCTTCGGTATCTACGGTATAAAGAAAAATACGTTCTAACGTAAATACCGTGTGTGCACAAAAAGTGCTCCAAATATTTTTCAAATAAATATGATAAAAAAACTAGACAGAAAAATAAAGGTGACAAAAAAAGAATCACTCAAAAATCATCTTCTGTTTAAAAGATATTAAAGTTTTAGCCCAGGGACTTGTCTATAATGAAACAAAAACTTTCCAGGGGGCTGAACAGAAAAAACCAGAAAAACGTTTCAGACTGAAAGCGTATTTTTCCCGAAGGCGCTTTCCAGAGAAAACGGTTCGAATAAAACAGAGAGACTGACGAGGGGTCCCACTCGTCAGGTTTGAAATTTGGAGGGAGGGAAACAGCGTGCTTGCGCCAAGACTGAAGGTCAAGTGGTGGCCGCGGCGATCCTCCACAAGTTAGGAAGAGTGGGTGGTACCTACGGGTTCCTTGAGTCCTTCCGCACCTGTGGGTGGTGGAGTTGGTCGTCGGCGAGCACCACATCGACGGCGGCCTCAACTCCGGCGGACGGTGGTTCGGGCGTTGCTGGACCTCGTCAGGGAGAGCTACGGAGGTGGAATTGAAGCTTGGGTTAGAGCACTGGGTACACCAGAGGGCTACTGACGAGGTTTGGGAGGCGGGGGTGGCCTCACCTGAGTGGATCAAGCTGGAGCCCGAGGCGGAACGGGGCGGCCGGAGATGGAAGAGAAGGCCTCCTCGGGGTCCTCCTGGTGTCTTGGCAGGGCTCTGGTGAGGTGGAGGGAGTAGTGCTGGTCGAAGGCAAGCTCGGGATGGCTATTTATAGCCGGCCCGAGGTGGTTCCCGTGAACGGGATAACTCCGGCGGCAATTACGGTGGTGCAGTGGCTGGACGGTTGGTTAAGGTGGCTGGGCATCAACGTGGAGGTCCACTGGTTTCAATCAGCAGTTAACCTTGGTTTGATTTGGCTTGCTCTGCAGTTTGGACGGAACAGCGCCTCGCGGGCCCGTTGGCGGCAGAGAGCGTGCCCTGTGCTTGCCAGGCCGCGACGACGGTGCTGCGGCGTGCGCTGGCAAGTAGACAGCCACGCGGAGGCCTCGGGAGCTTTGGGCGGTGCTGGACGGCGCAGAAAACTGGCGCTGGCTCCTGCTGGTCGCCACGGGTGGCTCTGCCACCGCAGAAGCTGCCGGCGTCGGCGAGGCACATCGCCACCGACACCTACGCCCGTCCAAGAGAGCGTGCGGCGCTCTGGATAAGAAGGAGAAGCAGTGCGCAAGGCGCCAGAGCATGCACTGGTGAGATCGACGCTAATACTCTGAAGAAAACGACACTGACGGTCGCCTGAGTCACTGAATTCTCTGAACATGCACAGTAACAGTGCAAGCAAGGTGTTCGATGAAATGATTTTGGCATGTGGGCAATTTATCTGGGGCTGATCTTTGGTGAGGTGGCCTCTCAATGCACCTGGGGGTTGCCTGATTTTTGGTAGAATATTTGGGAAAGAGGAAATATGAATTTCACCAAAATTGATGAATCTGGTCCAAACTTGCAGTGAGTGAAACTTGTAAAATTTTAATTGTGGAAGAGTGGATCTTGATGGATTTAGGTTGTGGGTGCTAAGGACTAGTCAGAGGAGTTGGTTTGACATCAAAACTCAAAAGGGTTTTGGTACATCCTTTGTAAACCACTTAGGTCCAAAAATAAAAACAGAAATAGTTTTGGGGTAAAAATAAATAAAATAAAAATCAAAAATGAGTTGAACTTGCTGGGATTGGTTACTTGGCTTGCCCCAAAGTGGAAGGAGGTGTTTTGGGAAAACAATTCTAATATGAGACTTGGTGAAAGGGGATGGTTGGAATAAAAAGGAATAGACCAAAACTCATAGGATTTCTTTTTAAAAGAAAAACTTTCAAAAATAATTTGTGGTGAGTTAACACCAAAGAAGAACCTTTAAAACCAACCATCAAGGTTGAGGATAACCCCAAAAAGGATTTTATCATAAGAGAAAATATTTGAGAGGGAGAGTCTTTTTAAAAGATTTTAAATAGCCTCCTTCAAATCAAATAAGGAATTTTGTTGAAAACCAAATGAATTTTTTTGGAGTGTCACAGTGCTTTGTTGCGAACTACTTGTCCATCTTCATCTTGCTTGTTGCGAAACACCCATTTGTTACCGATGACATTGTGGTTGTTGTCGGGCTTCTCAACCAATGTCCAAACTTGGTTCCTCTCAAAGTTATGTAGCTCTTCATGCATAGCATTTATCCAATCCGGATATTCCAATGCTTCTTCAACCTTCATCGGTTCAATGCTAGAGATGAAAGAATAGTTTTCACAAAAGTTAGCTAAACGAGTTTTAGAGCGAGTGATTCTCCCGGTTTGAATGTCATTGTAGATTTGCTCGACGAGATGATCTTTAGCAATTCTTGCTCGAACTCGTGAAAGCTTTTGCTTAGGTCTTTGTTGAACATCTTCTTCATCTTGTTCTTCTTCTTGTCCTTCTTCATTGTTGGCGTTGTCGTTCTCTTGTCATGGTGGAGAAGGAGGTTGTTGACGTTCATCTTGATGCACTTCCTCGTTTTCTTCATCTTGGTGTGTCCCACTTGTGTATGCTTCCGTATCAACTCTTGGTTCACCTTGTCGTGAAGTAGAAGCCTCCACTTGGACGGACGAGGTACTCTCCTTCAGCTTCGTTGGATGAACCTTGCCAATAGACAAGTCTTGGATTGCTTCCGAAGGATGTTTGTCACCTACATCAACTGGCAATTGCTCTTCTTGCGAGCCGTTAGATTCATCAAACTTCACATCTACCATCTCTTCAACCTTTCGGGTGAAATTGTTGTAGACACGGTAAGTGTGAGAGTTTGAGCCATAACCTAGTAGGAAACCTTCATGAGATTTAGGAGAAAATTTAGAGCGACGATGCTTATCAAGAATGTAACACTTTGAGTCGAATACTCGAAAGTATCCAACTTGGGGTTTGTTACCGGTTAGGAGCTCGTATGCCGTCTTGCCGAGTAGCTTGTGAAGATACAAGCGATTTGTTGCATGACAAGCTGTCTCAACCGCTTCTGCCCAAAAGCGCTTCGACGTCTTGTACTCATCAAGCATTGTTCTAGCCATTTCAATGAGCGTCCGGTTCTTCCTCTCAACAACACCGTTTTGTTGAGGTGTGTACGTAGTCGAGAACTCGTGTGTAATCCCTTCTTTGTCAAGAAATGTGTCCACATTTGCGTTGTTGAACTCCGTTCCGTTGTTGCTGCGAACCTTCTTGATCTTCACTTCAAATTGAATTTGGTCCTTCCTAGCAAAGTTTTTGAAGATCTTTTGGACCTGCGATTTATCATCGAGAAAGAACACCCACGTAAATCTTGAAAAATCATCAACTATAACTAGACCAAAAGAATTTCCACCGAGACTCTTGTAAGAGTTGGGACCAAAAAGATCCATGTGAAGTAGCTCGAGTGGCCTCCTTGTGGTCATGATGTTCTTCACGGGATGCCTTCCTCCAACCTGTTTACCTGCGTGACAAGCGCTGCAAAGTCTATCCTTATCAAATATGATATCGTTAACTCCAAGGATATGATTTCCTTTAATAAGCTTGTCAAGGTTTCACATACCAACATGACCTAGTCGTCTATGCCATAACCAACCTTTTGAGGATTTATCAATGAAGCAAGTTTTAGGTTGAGCCTTTTTAGTGAAATAAACAATGTATAGATCACCTCTACGCACACCGGTAAAGACCATTTTATGATTGTCTCGACGAAACACTTGGCAATCTACTTCAGTAAATAGAACATTGAAACCGAAATCAGCAAGTCTAGATACTGAAAGTAAGTTGTATCCAAGAGATTCAAAGAGCATAACATTTTGAATGGAGCTATCATGTGATATGGCCACCTTACCGAGGCCAACCACCTTACCCTTTGAGTTGTCACCGAAAGTGACATACTTTCGAGGACTATCATTATCAGGAAGCTCACGAAACATGTCTTTATCTCCGGTCATGTGATCGGTACATCCACTATCAAGGACCCATTCCTTTCCTCCTGACATATATCCCCAAAGATTTGCCATAAGATCAAAGTGTCTCATTGCATCATCAAGATCGAAGTCACTATCATCATCCTCATCATGGTACCCATGTTCAACATCGTCATGTGGTGGATCAAGTCCTAGAGAGGGTGATTCATTAGAGTGAGCTTGACAATGATCTTGCTTATGAATTTTTATAGCTTCGGAAATAATATCACTAATAATACCAACATTTCCTTTGGCACGCATAAGCTTTGTAAGCTCAAATAGACGATCACCAAACATAGGATCACTAGAATTCATCTTACTCAAGGCAATAGACTTATGAAGAATTTCATCAAGATTTTTCAAGGACTAATCTGGAAATCGTTCCTCAAGAAATTTCCATATAGTGTAGGCACACTTGAAAGTAGGCAAGCATCCAATCAAGTTTCTAGGCAATCCTCTAATGATAAGTTCGGCAGTTCTAAGATTCCTAATCATGTCAATTGACTCATCATGGGTAGGATGCATAGGATCAACATAAGGTGCACAAGGTCTAGCAATGTACTTGTTCAAATGATATTGATTGAAAATAACAAGCATCTCATTTTTCCACTCATGAAAATACTCTCCATCAAGAATAGGCACTCTATGTCTAAGACTCCCAATAGTAGACTCATCCATCTTCCTCCAATGGTGTTTAAACCAAAGCAATGGAGACCAATGCTCTGATACCACTTGTAGGACCTTGAGAAGAGGTGTCTAGAGGGGGGGTGATTAGACGCTAACTACCAAATTTGTAGTTTTTAAGTTTCCTTAAGTTTAAGTGGAGTTTAGGCACAAGTTTAACATTCACAATACATATCAAGCAAGCATGCAAAGAGTATATGAGCAGCGGAAAGTAAAGCATGCAATTTGCAAGAAAGTAAAGGGAAGGGTTTGGAGGATTCAAACGCAATTGGAGACACGGATGTTTTTGGCGTGGTTCCGATAGGTGGTGCTATCGTACATCCACTTTGATGCAGACTTCAACCCACGAAGGGTAACGGTTGCGCGAGTCCACGGAGGGCTCCACCCACGAAGGGTCCACAAAGAAGCAGCCTTGTCTATCCCACCATGGCCGTCGCCCACGAAGGACTTACCTCACTAGCGGTAGATCTTCACGAAGTAGGCGATCTTCTTGCCCTTAAAAACTTCTTGGTTCAACTCCACAATCTTGTCGGAGGCTCCCAAGTGACACCTAGCCAATCTAGGAGACACCACTCTCCAAGAAGTAACAAATGGTGCGTTGATGATGAACTCCTTGCTCTTGTGCTTCAAATGATAGTCTCCCCAACACTCAACTCTCTCTCATAGGTTTTGGATCTGGTGGAAAGAATATTTGAGTGGAAAACAACTTGGGGAAGGCTAGAGATCAAGATTCATATTGTAGGAATGGAATATCTTGGCCTCAACACATGATTAGGTAGTTCTCTCTTAGAAAAAGTATCCTGGAAGTGTAGGTTCAGTCTGATGGCTCTCTCTACGAATGACGAGGAGGTGGAGGGGTATATATAGCCCCCACACAAAATCTAACCGTTACACACAATCTACCAAACTCGGTGGGACCGAATCTTTAAACTTGGTTAGACCGATTCAGCAAATCATGTGACCGTTAGGGTTTTTGGTGGGACTAAAATGCAACTCGGTGAGACCGATATGGTTAGGGTTAGGGCATAATGTAATCTCGGTAAGACCGATTACACAAACTCGGTAAGACCGATTTGGTAATAAGCTTTCCAGAGAGTTGGTTAGGCAAACTCGGTGGGACCGGTTACTCAAACTCGGTGGTACCGATTTTGGTAATAGGTTATCCATAAAGTTTGCATTGTAATCTAGGTAGTACCGATTGCTCAAACTTGGTGAAACCGATTTTGGTAATGGACATACACACAGAGATTACAATCCCATCTCGGTAAGACCGAGATCCCTATCGGTAGGACCGATTTGCTTAGGGTTTGTGGCAGTGGCTATGACCTTTAGAATCGGTGGCGCCGGATAGGAAGAATCAGTGTGACCGATTTTGGCTTTATGTTTAGGTCATTTGTGGAAGTGGGTAAGTAGCTGAGGGTTTTGGAGCATATCACTAAGCACATGAAGCAAGAGGCTCATTAAACAACACCTCATCCCTCCTTGATAGTATTGGCTTTCCCTATAGACTCAATGTGATCTTGGATCACTAAAATATAAAATGAAGAGTCTTGAGCTTTTGAGTTTGAGCCAATCCTTTGTCCTTAGCATCTTGAAGGAGTTCCCACATCCTTTAGTCCATGCCACTCCATTGTTGAACTTATCTGAAACATACTAGATAAAAGGGTTAGTCCAACGAGAGATATGTTGACATTAATTACCAAAACCACCTAGGGAGCACTTGTGCTTTCAGGGACCCTCAGAGCTCACGAGCAGAAACTCCATGTCCCCATCTGTCGGATTTAGGGATCCGGCAACCCTTGAGAGGTTCGAACTCTGGGGTGCGTGCGGAGATCTCAACCTGCCCAGCCTGCCTACTCGCGATCCTCCTAAGCCTAGTGTGTCGAGCTCAAAGAGACACAAAGACACAGAGATTTATACTGGTTCGGGCCACCGTTGTGGTGTAATACCCTAATCCAGTGTGGTGTGGTGGATTGCCTCGAGGGGCTATGGATGAACTAGTATAGTGGATGAACACGCCTCAGGAGGTGAGGTGTTCTTGAGCTGGAGTGGTGCTCTATTCGTTCTGATTCCGGTCCCTTTCTATGGTGGTGGCTAAGTCCTATATATAGTGGCCTTGGTCCTCTTCCCAAATATGAGATGGAAGGGATTCCACAACAGCGGGATTTGAAACGGTACCAAGTAGTACAGTCTATCCTGAAAAAATTAGTCTTCGCCTACGAAAAGCCTCTGGTTGTGACGGCGTGGTGGGCTCGGTGATGACCTCCGTCCTGCCGTCCTGGCGATCCTGCTCTTGTTGCACCAGAATGGAAACCTTTTGTTGATTCCTCGGGACTCCGCGCCTGTGGCTTGCCTCCCTTGCACCAAAGAGGAAACCTGCGCTCTGCACCTGCCTGGCCTTGCTCGTCATGGCTCACGTTAGCTGAGCCTCATGAGGTAGCTGCATAGAACTCTTCGTCCCTTAGGAGCCCTCCTGAGGAGGCCACTTCCTTCGGGGGTCTTGGTGTTGCCCGCCTTGCTAGGCTTGGCCCCTCGCGAGGATCTTGCGGTGTTAGTGCTGAAGCTGGGCCGTATCAGGCCGTTGATGGAGTGACGCGGTGGGCCACAGGTAGGCAGGATTGGATACCCCCAAGTCCAGGACGCCGATAGTAGCCCCCGGGCCCAAGGAGCGCTCGGACTTGGCTTCTAGGCGAAGCCAAAGGGCAAGTGTGGAGCGCCACGGGCCCTAACCGCCTGCGGCCTTGATGACGCGTGGTGATTGATTGGACGTGGGTGACTCCGTTTCCCCACGCTGCCTTGGCAACTGCTCGACTTGACTGGTCGATGCTGCATGCAGATGGTCATGATGGCGTGAGGTCGTGGAGGCCGGCGGCTGGCCTCCCTTGGCTATAAATGTGAGGGAGGGGCATAGCCCCCCATCCATCTTTCTTTCGTCTTGCTCCCGCCTACTTCTCTCCTCTCCGTCGTGCCCCATGGCGTCGCCGAAGAGGTTTTCGGCGGCCGAGAAGGGGAAGGCCTCCAAGGAGGGGCCGGCCTCTCCACCTCCCAAGAGGGTTCGTGGCCGTCCCCGCAAGCACCATGCGGTCCCTCCAGCAGCACCCAGGGGGCACGGGCGCGTGCCCACCGGAGGCAGCGTGGCTCTAGGCGCCCACGATGGCCCCCTTCCCGCAGCGAGGGCCACCGGCTTCAGAGCAGCCCCCATGATGAAGGGAGGCGCGCCGTGATCGTGCGCCTGCCTCAGCCGCACTTTTCCTCGCTGGAGGTGATCCCTGAGTTTGTGGTGTGGTCGGAGAACCCGGCTGGCATCTCGCTCCGGCTCCCACACTTCTTCTCCGGCGAGCTTCCTTCTTTAGGGCTTGCTGGCTTCTGGTTGCAGGCTGACGGGTGCTGCAGCAGAGCTTCGTGGGTTAGAACCGAGATCTCCGCCTTCGGCAGCGTGGTGATGGCCCGCGGCTGGCAGACCTTTGCCCGCGCGCGTGGCCTGGGCGGAAGGTGCACCCTCCACTTCAAGTATGATGGCCTAGCGACCCTCTATGTGAGGGTGTTCAGGGGGGATGGCCGCCGCGTGGGGTGCTGCCCGGAGGACAGCAGCAACGACGATGGTGGCGATGGCAAGCTTGGCCTTGGCGACGCGCGCTCCTCCTCCCGCGACGGCAGCTCTTCCTCGGATGAGAGCTCGAGCAGCGGTGTCTACGACCGGCCTCCGTGTTGCGTGCTCGTGTCAAGGACACTGGTGGTTCGTCCCGCCGCAGTGCTCCAGTGAAGTTGGAGAGGATCCCGGTGTGAAGTCGGGGGCCGGCGAACTTGGACTCAAGGCCGGTGGCCCCAGATCTCCTATGGAAGAACTGGTGGAGCATAGGGCTACCTTGAGGCGCTGCTTGAGGATGCGGTGCTGGTGCCAAGTTTGTACGCCTTCGGGCCCTCTTTGTTTAGCTTTTCCCTTCTCCTGTAATCCGAAAAAAAGAATAATAATATACCCTGCGGGGGCGTGTAATGAATGGTTGCTGCTATGCCTTTTTATGTTATAATGGGCATCCTGATGCTGTGCTGTAGTGTTTGCAATTGGAGCGGGCTAAGGTAGGAAGGCTTAGCTGGGTATGTCCAGTCGTCCTCCGCCTTATGAGAACCTGACCTTAGGTACTCGACAGGTCCCCCAGGAGATACGCCCTGTGCCCTCAGGAGGTACACCTTGCGCCCTCAGGAGCCGCAGCAGGGCAGAGCTGTCCTTTGAAGGAAGAGAAAATATGTCGAGCGACTTGCTCCCCCTTACGTGAGCCCCCTGCCATATGTTAGCTTGGACCTGATGCATCGTGTCGCGCTTCCCGGGGGGCACGGACATGAGGGGTGCTGGCGCCAGTGGGCTCGATCGAGCGCTCCTCGCGAGGATGAAGCCAAAGTAATGGGTTCGGCGCGGTGTGTGCGCGCAAAGGCAGGCCCTGGGCGCACACACCTACCTAGCCCCATGCGCGAGGAGCGCGAGGAGAAGTGATGGGCGACTGCCACATCTCTCACGTCCTTGGAACAAAACAACTTAGGAGAAGACACAACTTGAGGAACCAGCGTTCTAGAAACCAAATCCATTGAAAGACTACCAAAAACTGCAAGCAACTTTAGAAAGCAAATGAGCAGCCGCGTCCGGCACCTAATCTAGTCTTCTCACCAGCGCGGAGCTAAGTGCTGCCACTAGGATGTAGGAGGGAGCCCCCATGAGGCCCCAGGGTGACTCTTAGGAGACTCCGGGGCGTGTACAGCCCCACTCATTATTACGTGAGAGTGTCACGAGCGGAGACCTTCACAGGCCGGAGCCTTGCTTCACAGGCCGGAGCCTTTCTCCAAGGGGTAGAACTTCTGGAGGTGCTGGATGTTCCAGGCGTTCTGGATGGGTACCACGTCTTGTGTCTCCAGGCGCGCGGTGCCAGGCCTAGAGACATGGGCAATCCTAAATGGGCCCTCCCACATGGGAGAGAGCTTATGTATCCCCTCCCTAGAGAGCACCTATCGGTGTCAAAACCGGCGGATCTCGGGTAGGGGGTCCCGAACTGTGCGTCTAAGGCTAATGGTAACAGGAGGCGGGGACACAATGTTTACCCAGGTTCGGGCCCTCTCGATGGAGGTAATACCCTACTTCCTGCTTGATTGATCTTGATGATATGAGTATTACAAGAGTAGATCTACCATGAAATCGTAGAGGCTAAACCCTAGAAGCTAGCCTATGGTTATGATTGTTGTTGTCCTACGGACTAAACCCTCTGGTTCATATAGACACCGGAGGGGGCTAGGGTTACACAGAGTCGGTTACAGGGAAAGGAATCTTCATATCCGAATCGCCAAGCTTGCCTTCCACGCAAAGGAGAGTCCCATCCGGACACGGGACGAAGTCTTCAATCTTGCATCTTCATAGTCCAACAGTCCGGCCAAAGCACATAGTCCGGTTGTCCGAGGACCCATTAATCCAGGACTCCATCAGTAGCCCCTGAACCAGGCTTCAATGATGACAAGTTTGGCGTGCAGGTTGTCTTCGGCATTGCAAGGCGGGTTCCTTCTCCGAACACTTCAAAGTAGATCTTGAACATAAGAATCGTGTCTGGCTCTGCAAAACAAATTCCACATACCACTGTAGAGAGTATAATACCCCACGAGTCTAATCTGCTGACAACTCATAGCATGACATCACGCCATGGCCCGTTCTTTATTCGAATCGTTTTTATCCTGCCCCTTCATATTCCGAGGCGCGACTTCATTGGCATGTCTTGTCTAAGCAGAGACCGTGTCCTCTTATCACGTGATTCTCATCAATATGGGCATGGGTAACCCAACCGTGCCATCGGCATGGCGCTTGGGAAATAAGCGAGTTTTAGGGCGAACGGGGAGGCGCACGATTTTTACTGCCCTTATAAAGGGATAAGGATTCACCTCTTTCACCCACGCCCTCTTCTTCCTCTGCTCATTCATCCTCGAGCTCCGACGCCCAAGCACCCATCTATTCCGCCTGCAAAAAGCAGTCCAACCATGTCTGGATCCGGAGCGCAAGGCAAGTGGATGGCCACCTCTGTTCAGGAGAAGGATATCAAGAAGCTTCGACAGGCCGGATACCTGGCCAAGAAGATCGCACACCGTCTCCCAGAGGCGGGACAGATCATCCCTACTCCGGAACCCCACGAGAGGGTTGTATTCCTCCCTCACTTCATCTGCGGGATGGGGTTTCCCCTCCACCCATTTGTTCGCGGCCTTGTGTACTATTACGGGATAGATTTCCAAGATCTATCCCCCAATTCCTTCCTCAAATCTTGACATTTATCGTCGTGTGTGAAGCCTTCCTTCGCATCCCGCCACACTTTGGTCTGTGGCTAAAGATTTTCAATGTGAGGCCCAAGGTGGTCGGCGGCGAACACGCCGAGTGCGGAGGAGCCATGGTGAGCAAGATGCCCAACATCAAATGGCCATCGGGTAAATTCAACGAGTCCGTCAAAGTTTGGCAACAACAATGGTTCTATATTACCGAGACACGCGGCGCAAAATGGGACGCCACCCCTGAGTTCCGATCCGGAGCTCCACTGCAGCTCATGTCCTGGCCTGAAAAGGGCCTAGACTGGCCTTCGTCCAACTGGCTGACGGCACTCCAGGCGCGTATCAAGAGCATGGAGGACAAGAATATCAAACTCGTCAATATGGTCCAGGTGATGCTAGTTCACCGGATCCTTCCCTGCCAACGCCGGACTTGCCATCTATGGGAGTTTGATCCGGCCAAGCACCAAATCTTGCTAGAGTTCTTCAGCACGACACACGAAGACATCTGGAAGGTGCTATTCAAGCCCGACAAGTCGTGGCCGGACACCGCCGAGGATCGCGAGCACAAAGCGTCCCGCCCCGCAAGTTTGGTGAGTCTTTATATGTTTTCAAGGCGTACCCTCTATTTGTATACCCTGGGGAAAACACCTAATATTTCCCCGACGATTCTCCCAGGCCTGGGCGGAGAAGGCAGAGCGGATCTACTGTACGCCTCCGCTGCCTGAAGAACAAGCGGCCCACTTCCGATGAAGATGTTGGTCCCGGCGCCATATAAGGCGCTGAAGAAGAAGGCCAAGAAGGAGGCCAAGGAGACCAGGGGTGGGCTCCCTCGCAAGGGCACTTCGGACGTGGTGTCTGAAGACACCGAAGCCCATTCCTCCACCGAAAAATATGAGCAAGAGGAGGAAGAGGAAAGTGTAGGATCGTTGAAGGCAAGAGTGTCTAGAGGGGGGGTGATTAGACTACTCGACAAGATAAAAGTTTATGCCTTTTGATTTGAACAAGTTTTTAGCAAGTTCACAATGAAGATCAAGGCAAGCATCATGCATACAAGTCGAGCAACAAACTACACATGCAATTCTAGAGTATGAGCAGCGGAAAGTAAATTGCACATATAGTAAAGGAGAGGTGGAGAAGAGCAAACGCAATTTGGAGACACGGAGATTTTTCTCGTGGTTCCGATAGGTGGTGCTATCGTCAATCCACGTTGATGGAGACTTCAACCCACGGAGGGTAACGGCTGCGAGAGTCCACGGAGGGCTCCACCCACGAAGGGTCCACGAAGAAGCAACCTTGTCTATGCCATCATGGCTTCGTCCACGGAGGACTAGCCTTACTCGGGTAGATCTTCACGAAGTAGGCGATCTCCTTGCCCTTACAAACTTCTTGGTTCAACTCCACATCTTGACGGAGGCTCCCAAGCGACACCTAACCAATCTAGGAGGCACCACCCTCCAAAAGGTAATAGATGGTGTTGGTGATGATGAACTCCTTGCTCTTGTGCTTCAAATGATAATCTCCCCAACACTCAACTCTCCTCACCGATTTGGCTGTGGTGGAGGAAGGGATTGAGTGGAAAGCAACTTGGGAAGGCTAGAAATCAAGTTTCATATGGTGGGAGTGGAACAACTTGATCTCAACACATGGGTAGGTAGTTTTCTTCTCGAAATGTAAGGTAGGAGTGGTGGTTCTTTCGATGGCTCTCTCCACGAATGAAGAGGAGGTGGAGGGTATTTATAGCCTCCACACAAAATCCAACTGTTACACATTTGACCAATCTCGGTCGGACCGAAGTTGACAACTCGGTGAGACCGAAAGTTCAAATCTTGTGAGCGTTGGGATTTTCGTGGGACCGAAAATACAATCTCGGTTAGTCCAATTCTTCCAAAGTCTAGGGTTTGCCAATCTCGGTGGGACCGACTTTCTCATCTCGGTGACACCGATTTGAGTACAGAAGGTTACAGAAGGTTGGCAACACCAATTTCGGTAAGACCGAGTTTGGAATCGGAAAATCCGAAATTACTAGGGTTTGGCTATATGGCTAAGGTGGTTCATCTCGGTGTGACTGAGTTTATGGAATCAGTGGGACCGAGATTACTTATGAGTTTATGTTGGAATGAAAGATTGCTGATAGTTTGAGAGATAAATCACTAAGCACTTTGAGCAACCAGATCATCATCATAACCTCATCCCCTTTTAATAGTATTGGCTTTCCTATGGACTCAATGTGATCTTGGATCACTAAACCAAAATGGAGTCTTGAGCTTTTGCCAATCTTATCCTTAGCATCCTAGGGGTCCACCTTTCTAGTCCTTTTGCCATGCCAGAGTGATTGACTTTCCTGAAACATACTTGATGAAAGCATTAGACCAACCACAAAGTATGTTGTCATTAATTACCAAAACCACCCATGGAGCAAATGTGCTTTCAATCTCCCCCTTTTTGGTAATTGATGGCAACACACAAAATAAGATATCAAAGCTTACTAAAGGAAAGGCAGGATTATCATTAAAGCTTTGACAAACATGTAGTACAGGCTCCCCTACAAGTGTGCAAGATTTTAGATTTTGGTTTTGGACTACCACAAGCACACATGAGAGAAAAGCAAGATGTGCTACATGCAGCTTGGCTATATGCATCGAGAGCAGATGAGGATAAGTGAATGATAATGCATATGTGCATGGTGATTTCTTGCAAACAGTATTCACAAGCAAGTCACCATCATGCACATTCTGCAGATGCATATACTTACCTTGAAGTTCCTTGGCATTGTACCAAGAAATAAGCTTGAGAAAACAAGGTTAGATAACACAAGAGTATTTCTTCATCCAACAAAGAAGAACATCAAGAGTACCAAGCCGAGGATGACATGTATAAAGAGTGTCTCATGTTGAGCACTAGCTTGAATCAGCAAACATGTCTCCCAAGACTAAAAGATTTTCAATGAGCTCTGAGAGATTTTGCTTCTCATAAGATACCAATTGTGCTTCTCAGAAGATACCAATTGTGAGAGCAAGAGAAGCAAAGAATCAAAAGAATAATTCCAAATGTATTATCACAGTAAAATATGGCAAAGCTTTGATGTGATCCTCTCCCCCTTAAGGTAAGATTGTTCTTCTTCTCCCTTTAAATCTTCTCCCCTTATCTTCCAATCTCCCCCTAAGCTCCCCCTAAATCTTCTCCCCCTTTGACATCAAGTGCCGAAAAGGACAGTAAACAGGAAGGTCAGGAAAGATGGAAGGAAGGAAGTGGGATCCTTAAGAATCACAACTGAGCAAATTAAGTATGCAGAATAAATCATGTAGTTGAGCTGCAGAAGATGATATCCTGGTGAATGTAAATCGGTGACACCGAATTGATATGGATCGGTGAGTCCGAAAGTCTGAGACTTAGGGCAGATCCTTTTCGGTCGCATCAAGTGATTGTATCGGTGGCCTTGAGTTTAATTCCAAGGAAATATAGAAATAATTCAGCTCACTTTGCAAGGAATGATTCAAAAGATTTGCAATGAATTTGTAAATGATTTTCAGGGAATTGATCAGAGCCAAAAAGATATACACAAGAACAAAAAAAAAGATTGCTAGATGAAGTTTTTTTTTTTTGAAAATAAGCAAGAAAACTCAATGAGAAAAACAGAGAAATTCCAAAACATATGTACTTCATCTAGACAGGGGTCGGCGACTAGGTCACCTATGTTTGAGTATATTGACTTAGGAGTCAAATGAGAACATTTGATCATAGGTCATACTCATCGTTTAAGCTCAAATGGGGTTGCCATTTTTCGATTAAGCATTTGATGTGATCACATCTTATGAAGCTGCTTGTACTCATGTCTTTGAGCAAAGCTTCTTCAAGATGTGAAAAACATACCTTGGGCTTGTTGTTGCTTGTACTCATGTAGGTGATCTTGATGTTGATCCTCATAGAATGTGAAGTTGGAGCACCATTTCCAATTGTATAGATCATCTTCCTACATGGGTTAGGCAAGCAAGGAAATACTCAAGAATATCCAAGATGACAAAAGTGAAGTACTAGACGTATAAGGTGTCATAAAGGATATGTGAATTTTTGTTCCTTGAACTCAACATCCCAAAGAGCTAGATACTTAGTCAATGACAAGATTACTCATGATTTGAGTGTGTGTGATAATCTTGTTGAATGTAGACCATCCAAGTACCTGCAAGGAGTTAGATGCAATACAAGGGGGCAAATGTGTCCAAGACATATGATCATCATCATAAGAGAAGTATCAAGGATTAGTCAATTAGGCTCATGCCTTGCATGCATCAATGGAGTTTTCACTCCAAGTTTGAAGCATCAATGATGTTCAACTCACTCCTTAGCGACAAAACACTTTCTCATCAAGTGGTTTTGTGAAGATATCTGCAAGTCGTTTGTCGATCTAACATGCTTAAGATCAATGTTACCCTTAGCAATGTGATCACGAATAAAATGGTGACGAACTTCAATGTGTTTCGTGCGAGAGTGTTGCACGGGATTGTGTCCAATCTTAATCGCACTCTCATTGTCACAAAGCAAAGGAACATGTCTCGCATGTATCCCATAATCCTTAAGCGTTTGTGTCATCCATAGCAACCGAGCACAACACGAACCAGCAGCAATATATTCTCGCCTTGGCGAGAGATAATGATATCGAATTTTGTTTCTTGGATGACCAAGATACAAGGGATCGACCGAGGAATTCACGTGCCGAAGTTGACTTTCTATCAATCTTGTCTCGGCATAGTCCGAGTCGGAATAGCCAACAAGATCGAAGAGGCCCTCTTAGGATACCAAATGCCAAAGTTAGGTGTGTGTATCAAATATCTCACAATTCTTTTAACAGCTTTGAGATGACATTCTTTAGGAGCAGCTTGATATCGAGCACACATGCATACACTCAACATTATGTCAGGACGAGAAGCACAGAGATATAGTAGAGAACCAATCATGGATCGATAAACCTTTTGATCAACAGGTTCTCCATCTTTAGTCAAGTCATTATGTCCACTAGTAGGCATGGGGGTTTTCATACCTTTGCTCTCTTGCATGTTGAACTTCTTGAAGAGATCCTTTGTGTACTTTGTTTGTGAGACAAAAGTACCCTCCTTAGATTGCTTGATTTGCAATCCAAGGAAGAACTTGAGTTCACTCATCATGGACATCTCATACTTCTCCGACATAAGCTTTCCAAACTTCTCACTAAAATGAGGGTTAGTTGAACCAAAGATAATATCATCAACATATATTTGGCACACAAATAGTTCACCGTCAACCCTTTTAAGTGAATAGCGTTGAGTCTATTTTTCCAATCTCAAATCCTTTTTCAAGAAGAAAGCTAGTCAAGCATTTGTACCAAGCTCTAGGGGCTTGTTTAAGACCATAAAGAGCTTTGTGCAACTCAGTAAACATGATTAGGTTTTTTAGGATTCACAAATCCGGGAGGTTGTTTCACAAATACTTCCTCCTCAATTTCACCATTCAGAAAAGCACTTTTAATGTCCATTTGATAGAGAGTAATATCATGGTGGTTGGCATAAGCAAGAAGAATGCGAATGGACTCAAGTCTAGCAACGGGGGCATAGGTCTCACCATAGTCCATACCTTCGACTTGTGTGTAACATTGTGCTACGAGACGAGCCTTGTTGCGAATGACTTGTCCATCTTCATCTTGCTTGTTCCGAAACACCCATTTGGTTCCAATGATGTTTTGGTCATCATTGGGCTTCTCTACCAAAGTCCAAACGTCGTTCCTCTTGAAGTTTTGTAGCTCTTCATGCATAGCGTTCACCCAATCCGGGTCTTCAAGTGCTTCTTCTACCTTCATAGGTTCAAGACTGGAAATAAATGAGTAATGCTCACAAAAGTTAGCTAAACGAGTTTTAGAGCGAGTGATTCTCCCAGAGTCGATGTCATTCATCATTTGTTCCACAGGATGGTCCTTCTTGACTCTTGCTCGAACTCGGGATAGCTTTTGTCGTGGTCGCTGCTGAGCTTCCTCATCATCCTCATCTTCTTCTTCATCATTGTTGTTGGTGTTGTCTTGAGGTGGTGGAGAAGGAGGTTGTGGTGGATCTTCTTGTCGCGCTTCCTCATCTTGGTTAGTTCCACTTGTGGAGGCCTCCATGTTGCCTTGAGGTTCATCTCTCCGTGAGGTAGGGGGCTCCACATATGTAGATGAGGTACTCTCCTTCACTTCCATGGGACGAATCTTTCCAATGGATAAGTCTTGAATGGCTTCCGATGGGTCCTTGTCTCCTACATCAATAGGCATTTGCTCTACTTGCGAGCCATTAGATTCATCAAACTTCACATCTACCGTCTCTTCAACTTTTCGGGTGAAGTTATTGTAGACACGATAGGTGTGAGAGTTTGATCCATAACCGAGGAAAAAGCCTTCATGAGTTTTAGGAGCAAATTTAGACCGACGATGCTTATCAAGGATATAGCATTTCGAACCAAAGACACGAAAATATCCAACTTGGGGTTTGTTACCGGTAAGAAGCTCGTATGAAGTCTTGCCAAGGAGCTTGTGAAGATAAAGCCTGTTGATAGCATGACAAGCTGTCTCGACGGCTTCACCCCAGAAGTGTTTTGGTGTCTTGTATTCATCAAGCATCGTTCTCGCCATCTCAATGAGCGTTCGGTTCTTCCTCTCAACAACTCCATTTTGTTGAGGTGTGTATGTAGCCGAGAACTCATGTAGAATCCCTTCTTCGTCGAGAAAAGAGTCCACATGGGCGTTCTTGAACTCCGTTCCATTGTCGCTCCGAACTTTCTTGATCTTCACCTCGAATTGATTTTGGGCCTTTCTAGCAAAGGTTTTGAAGATTTTCTGAACCTGCGATTTGTCATCAAGGAAAAATACCCACGTAAATCTGGAAAAATCATCAACAATAACTAGACCAAAGGAGTTACCACCAAGGCTTTTGTAAGCATTGGGACCGAAGAGATCCATATGAAGAAGCTCAAGCGGTCTCCTTGTGGTCATGATGTTCTTCACGGGATGACTTCCACCTACTTATTTTCCTGCTTGACATGCACTCTGAGTCTATCTTTGTCAAAGAAAACATCTTTAACACCAAGAATGTGATCACCTTTGATTAGCTTATCTAGATTACGATACCAACATGTCCAAGCCTTCTATGCCATAACCAACCTTTAGCAGATTTAGCAATGAAGCAAGTTCTAGGTTGGGCTTTCTTAGTGAAATCAACGACATATAGGTCACCTCTACGAATACCGGTAAATACCATGTTATGATTGTCACGACGAAAAACTTAGCAATCTACTTCGGTGAATAGCACATTGAATCCAAAGTCAGCTAATCTAGACACGGAAAGTAAATTATATCCAAGTGATTCAACAAGCATGACATTTTTAATGGAGCTATCATGAGATATGGCCACCTTACCAAGGCCAAGTACCTTACCCTTGGAGTTGTCTCCAAAAGTCACATACTTGCGTGGACCATCGTTCTTTGCAAGCTCTCGAAACATGTCTTCATCTCCAGTCATGTGATCGGTGCATCCACTATCAAGAATCCACTCTTTTCCACGGATATGTAGTCTCTCATTTGCCATGAGACGAGACTCTTCATGATCTTGTCTAGCTCGGTGTCCGAATCGGAGTAATCGTCATCCTGCTCATGCTCATCATCATATTGACCCATAGACAATTCATCATCAATACCTAGGTCAATGTGACAATGACTTGCATTAGTTTTGTCAGAGTGACAATAATCATCGGAATGCAATACAAGAGCATTTCTTATTCGAACATTGATAAAACCGGGATCACCCTTCTTTTTCATAAGATCACGAAGCTCAAAGAAGCATTTATCAAAGTTGGGATCATTGGGGCGCATCATATCAAATTCGATAGTCTTGTATAGAATTTCATCAAGACCTCTCAAAGAGTAGTCCGGATAAAGTTCTTCCAAGAACTTCCACATAGCATGAGCGCACTCAAAGTTTGTGACAAGCTCAAGCAAGTTATCGGGCAAACCTCTAATGATAAGATTGACAGTTCTAAGGTTACGAAGCAGATCAAGCTCTTCATCCATCGTAGGGTGCAAGGGGTCAAATGGTGGTACATATGGGGTTTCAACATATTTGTGCAAGTTGTACATCTTAAAGATAGCAAGCATTTCAATCCTCCACGAGTTATAGGACACTCCATCAAGAATAGGCACTCTATGACTAACACTCCCAAACGTAGACACGTCCATCTTCCTCCAATGGTGTGCAAACCAAAGCAATGGAAACCTGGCTCTGATACCAATTGTAGGATCGTTGAAGGCAAGAGTGTCTAGAGGGGGGGTGATTAGACTACTCGACAAGATAAAAGTTTATGCCTTTTGATTTGAACAAGTTTTTAGCAAGTTCACAATGAATATCAAGGCAAGCATCATGCATACAAGTCGAGCAACAAACTACACATGCAATTCTAGAGTATGAGCAGCGGAAAGTAAATTGCACATATAGTAAAGGAGAGGTGGAGAAGAGCAAACGCAATTTGGAGACACAGAGTTTTTCTCGTGGTTCCGATAGGTGGTGCTATCGTCAATCCACGTTGATGGAGACTTCAACCCACGGAGGGTAACGGCTGCGAGAGTCCACGGAGGGCTCCACCCACGAAGGGTCCACGAAGAAGCAACCTTGTCTATGCCATCATGGCTTACGTCCACGGAGGACTAGCCTTACTCGGGGTAGATCTTCACGAAGTAGGCGATCTCCTTGCCCTTACAAACTTCTTGGTTCAACTCCACATCTTGACGGAGGCTCCCAAGCGACACCTAACCAATCTAGGAGGCACCACCCTCCAAAAGGTAATAGATGGTGTTGGTGATGATGAACTCCTTGCTCTTGTGCTTCAAATGATAATCTCCCCAACACTCAACTCTCCTCACTGATTTGGCTGTGGTGGAGGAAGGGATTGAGTGGAAAGCAACTTGGGAAGGCTAGAAATCAAGTTTCATATGGTGGGAGTGGAACAACTTGATCTCAACACAAGGGTAGGTAGTTTTCTTCTCGAAATGTAAGGTAGGAGTGGTGGTTCTTTCGATGGCTCTCTCCACGAATGAAGAGGAGGTGGAGGGTATTTATAGCCTCCACACAAAATCCAACTGTTACACATTTGACCAATCTCGGTCGGACCGAAGTTGACAACTCGGTGAGACCGAAAGTTCAAATCTTGTGAGCGTTGGGATTTTCAAGGGGACCGAAAATACAATCTCGGTTAGTCCGATTCTTCCAAAGTCTAGGGTTTGCCAATCTTGGTGGGACCGACTTTCTCATCTCGGTGACACCGATTTGAGTCTGAAGGTTCTGAAGGTTAGCAACACCAATTTCGTAAGACCGAGTTTGGAATCGGAAAATCCGAAATTACTAGGGTTTGGCTATATGGTGAGGTGGTTCATCTTGGTGTGGTGAGTTTATGGAATCGGTGGGACCGAGATTACTTATGAGTTTATTTTGGAATGAAAGATTGCTGATAGTTTGAGAGATAAATCACTAAGCACTTTGAGCAACCAGATCATCATCATAACCTCATCCCCTTTTAATAGTATTGGCTTTCCTATGGACTCAATGTGATCTTGGATCACTAAACCAAAATGGAGTCTTGAGCTTTTGCCAATCTTATCCTTAGCATCCTAGGGGTCCACCTTTCTAGTCCTTTTGCCATGCCAGAGTGATTGACTTTCCTGAAACATACTTGATGAAAGCATTTGACCAACCACAAAGTATGTTGTCATTAATTACCAAAACCACCCAGGGAGCAAATGTGCTTTCAGAAAGCCAGTCTCCCCTCACGAGGGGGGAAAAGAAGAGGACGACCTCCACACGTTTGGAGGCTGAAACGTCTAAGAACGGGAAAGCCCCCCTTTCAGATGAATCCACCGCAGCCACCGACAGCAGCCCGGAGTGGGAGCCCAGGGTCGAGCCCCTGGCCAAATCGTAAGTAAAGAGAAAACCCGGACACCTTCATATACCCAGTCTCAATTTTGCATAGCATTAATGTATCGAGTCACATATTCTGCACATGCGGCGGGTCCAGCATCAGGCGATCACCCACGCCGAAGATTTTTGGACCCAGATGCGATGAACAGTGAGACCATCCCGACGGCCTCTTCCCCCAAAGACATGGACAACACTGAGGTGTCGTACCAAAGGGGCCCAGGCCAGGGTGAAGCTCGGGAGACCATCGAGGTGGCGCCGGAGGGCCAAACCCTGGCGGCCAGACTCATGGGGGAGCAGACCCCCATGGATGCTGAAGGCGGGGGCCGTCCTGAATTCGGCCCCCAGCCAGAGACAACTCCGGAGACCAATACGGCTCTGAAGTTAGGCCAGCAACCTTCTTCAACAGAAGGTGGTGCGCCTATTCCACCAGCAACCTCAGTCCATCCTGAGGTGCCGGATGCTTTATTGGCGGCGCTGCAAAGCGCTTCCATCGTTGAAGAGCACCGTACCCTTATGGGTGCGGTGATTGAGAAGGTTCAGTTCATCAAGAGTAGGCTGACCGAAGCCTGCACCAGCCTTCTAACTGGCTTTGAGGTAAGGAATGAAGTTAAAAGAATGTCATAATATAGATAATAGCCCCTGATGCACTGTTCGTCTTTGAAAAAGAAAGCTGGATAGAGGATCAAATACATTTCGTAGGAGACTAACTAGGAAATATCTATGAATGATCAGGCGTCATTATTGACTGCAACCGCTCATACTGTAGAGGTGTCCGGGCTGAGGCAGAGACTGGAGCGGGCCGAAAAGGAGCTCGGCCATGTAAAGAAGCAATTGGAGGATAACCAAGGTATGGGACAACCTTGTTTTTATTTAAATACAAGTGAGTAGTTATTTTGACTCGGCTTGACGCCATCAAGCGGTCGGTCTGCATCGAAGGTGCGCGAATGGCTTTTGCCCGCGCCAAGGTGCATTGGGCGAAGATGGATGTTGTGAAGCTGATGACCGAAGGAATGCCTGAAGGGAAAGAGCACCGCAAGCCCGAGCTGTATTATGACAGTGTCCTGAAGGGATCCCGCCTTGTGGCGGAGGAGTGTTCCAGGGATATTATCTTCCCATGAATGTATGCATGTTACCCTATGTTGTAATATGAAACAAGATCATGATGTGAAATAATGCTTGTTGTTCGAACTATTACCTCCTATGCGGCCGTTTTTTTAAATTAATGCTGAGAGTTGGCCAGTCGTCGGCTTCTGCCCCATGTAGGAAGTATGGGGTGTTCAGGATAAATCTAAACACTCTTTACTCCAGAGTTTTGGTCCTTAAAGGAGGTGTTTAGCGCGACAAACCAGGCAATTGAACTATAAGGCTTTATCACCCTCACTCAGCCATAGGAGTTTGACAAAATAAAAGTAGGTGCAGCCCTTGGTGTTCGGAAGACCGAACTTGGGGCTTTAGAAGGCACCTAATCGGATAAAAACCAATCTGTCGCATGATGCATTAGTTATCGCACAATGTGGAAGAAATTGTTAAGGATTTTGTGACCTCTCGAACAGCTGACCAGCTCTCGCCGCATCATGACAGTCAGTTTTTGGCTTTCTCTACTGAGGTGCTCGTCCGGAAGAACCGGGACACAATCGCAGTAGTA
The DNA here is from genome assembly GCA_021437245.1 of Aegilops speltoides. NCBI lineage: Eukaryota > Viridiplantae > Streptophyta > Magnoliopsida > Poales > Poaceae > Aegilops > Aegilops speltoides. The sequence goes on from CM038142.1 coordinate 465,161,516, forward strand.
CTCCCTTTACTACTCTAGCCGTTATAGCGGAACGTAGGGTAGCAATCACAGGAGCCGGGCAACCCAACTGTTGACCAAAGACATGATTCGAAGCCAAATGCATATAATACTATAAGTTCGGGGTGCCGAACTGTACTGTAAAAGTGTTCGAACTTTCTTGCCGTCTTATGGGGTACGATGAAGTCCCTAGCGAATTAAGGCGTACCAGAATGTACGGGTGCAATTAAAAAATTAACTAGACAAGGAAAAATCAGGTAATGAACAAAACACTGCCGATTATTTTCATTGTAATTTGATTAATACGTCAAGGCGTATGTATACAAGTAGTGCAATAAGCAAATAAGGCTATTTAACATGCCATTACCAAGAGCGAGCTGCGTGTGGGTATTTAAAACAGGTATGACGATCATTAGCAGCGACCACCTGGGTATTCCCTTGTACGTCCAAGCCTCTAGCTTTCTTGGTGTATCCATTCCGCTACGGGTCCGATGGGCAGGTTTATCAGAAAAGGCCCCGCGAAGAAAAAAACCTTGAAAGAAAGAGAAAAAGTGAAGGTACGCGGATCCAAGAGTGGTTGAGCCGTATTGTGGATCGCAGTCTAGCAGTGCCTCCGTCCATGCCCATGATATTTTAAGTGCGTAGTTGTGTACGCATGACACGAATTTTACCGCTTTGCTGGGGCTGGGATGAAGGTCGGGTTGCTAGCTGAGCTCTGGATGAGCTAGATGGTTTTGTTGCAGAGTAGCACGGACCCGCTTAACGGTGTTCGGGGGCTTTATTGCCGAATTGAGGTTTTGGCTAAGAAGGCTATTCTGTACTTCTGCTGCAAGGGCCGCGGTGTGCTCCTCAGTTCGGAGGAAGCGTTCTGTGTTTCCATTGACTGTTATAACACTGCGAGGTCCGGGCATCTTGAGCTTATTGTAAGCATAGTGTGGCACCACATTGAAACAAGCAAATGCGGTTCGTCCGAGCAGTGCATGATAACCACTACGGAAGGGGACAATGTCAAAGAGTAATTCTTCGCTTCGGAAGTTATCCGGGGATCCGAAGACCACTTCCAGTGTGATTGAGCCCATACAGCAAGCCTCTACACCTGGTATGACACCTTTAAAGGTGGTTTTGGTGGGTTTGATCCTTGATGGATCAATACCCATTTTGCGCACTGTATCCTGATAAAGCAGGTTCAGGCTGCTGCCACCGTCCATGAGAACGCGTGTGAGGTGGAATCCGTCAATGATAGGGTCAAGCACCAGTGCGGCTGAACCGTCATGACGGATACTGGTCGGATGGTCCCTTCTATCGAAGGTGATCGAACATGAGGAACACGAGTTGTAGTTTGGGGCGACTGGCTCCATCGCATAGACGTCCCTTAGTGCGCGCTTCCGCTCCCTTTTTGGGATATGGGTAGCATATATCATATTCACCGTTTTCACTTGGGGAGGAAACTTATTCTGTCCCCCTGTATTCGGCGGCCGGGGTTCCTTGTCGTCGTTGCTTTGCAATCCCTTTTCTCTGTTTTCGGCATTTAATTTGCCGGCCTGTTTGAAGACCCAAAATTCTCTGTTGGTATGATTGGCTGGTTTATCGGGGGTGCCGTGGCTTTGACATGGACGATCGAGTATGCGGTCCAAACTGGACGGGCCAGGATTGTTTCATTTAAATGGCTTTTTCCGCTGATCGGACTTGGAGCCACTGAATCCGGCATTGACGGCCGTGTCTTCAGCGTTATCGCCATTGTTACGACGCTTGTGTCTGTTGCGTCGAGGCTTGCCGTTGCTACCTCTGGTTTCAGAAGTGCCAGGTTTACTTGAGGTGTTGTTGCTACGAGCTAGCCAGCTATCCTCGCCCACACAAAAGTGAGTCATGAGCGTCGTGAGGGCTGCCATGGACTTCGGCTTCTCTTGGCCGAGGTGTCGGGCGAGCCACTCGTCGCGGATGTTATGCTTAAAGGCCGCTAGGGCTTCGGCATCCGGATAGTCGACAATTTGGTTCTTTTTAGTTAAGAACCGAGTCCAGAATTTCCTGGCTGACTCTCCGGGCTGTTGGATTATATGACTTAAGTCATCGGCATCCAGAGGTCGGGCATAAGTGCCCTGGAAGTTGTCGAGGAATGCTTCTTCCAGGTTCTTCCAACTACCAATAGAGTTTTCTGGCAGACTAATCAACCAGTGCCTAGCTGTCCCTTTGAGTTTTAGCGGGAGATACTTGATGGCATGGAGATCATCGCCGCGGGCCATATGTATATGGAGAAGGAAGTCCTCGATCCATACCGCGGGATCTGTTGTTCCATCATATGATTCAATGTTTACGGGTTTAAACCCTTCTGGGAATTCATGTTCCATTACTTCATCATTGATGCATAGGGGGTGCGGCTCCTCTGTGCCGGGCTACGCCGCGACGCGGTTCAAATGGAGCCGGTCTGCGGTATTCTGCCCGGACAAGTGTGTATTTGTCATATCCGGCGTGGTGTCCGTCATTGCGCATTGGGGCGCATCCCCGCAATCCGTAGATCGACCTGGTCTGGCCTGCTTTGTTGTCCAAATCATACCTCTGGTCAGGTGTGTATCCCCGAGTTGCTGTGTTCCTATTTGTTCGGCAACATGGTGCCGGCTTGTGTTCGGGCTGGATTGCCGCTTTGTCTCGACCACGCGGTGGTCGGTTGGCCGCATTGTATGCTGGGAGTGCTGGCTCCAGTGCCTCTTCGTCGAATTGATGTAGCAATTTGCTCTTCGGGTAACTTTTGGTAGGGCATTTGAGTCCATATTCCTCGGCTGCCAGGACCTCAGTCCATCTATCAGTGAGCAGGTCTTGATCAGCTTGAAGCTGCTGCTGCTTCTTTTTCGGGCTCTTTGCCGTGGCTATAAGGCGGCGCTTGAAACGTTCTTGCTCGACAGGATCCTCTGGCACGATAAACTCTTCATCGCCGAGGCTCACCTTGTCCTCGGAGAGAGGCATGTAGTTGCTGTCCTCCGAGTCGTCGTTCATGGCTTGTTCGTCGGGGCTGGCTTGCCCATCTTCCCGTTCAGCCTGTTCGGAACGTGGCTTGGCGGAGTCTTCGTTGTCTTCGGCATCGTCCGGAGTGCTATTCTCTCTTGTGCCGGTATCGCTATTTTTACCATGGCATGATTTAGAGCGGCACCGCTGACGTCGGCGCTTAGATTGCTTCTCAGGAAGTTTATCGTCAACTACATCTTGTATGTCATCGCCATTGTCTTCTTTGCGTGTATCCACCATGTATATATCATATGAGGACGTGGCTGTCCAGCACCCTTTGGGCGGTGGTTCCTATTCTTCTCCGGCATCGTCATCCATACCGTCGATGTCTTCGGAGTCGAAATCGAGCATGTCGGTCAAATCGTCGCCAGTGGCTATCAAGAGGGTGGTGGGTGGGCAACAAAGTTCTTCGTCGTCCACATCCCACTCAAGCCGGACATAGTTTGGCCTGGAATCTCCTAACAAAGAGAGAGACTTTAATGAGTTTAACACGTCGCCTAAGGGTGAGTGTTGGAAGATGTCCGTGGAGCTGAACTCTAAGATCGGCGCCCAGTCGGATTCGATGGGAGCGAATTCACGCGGTTCGAAGCCTATAGCCGGAGACGAGTCTGAGGTTCCGATGACACAGGCTTCATTGGAGGTCGGGTCTGTGTTCGGCTCTAACGCCCGTGAGTCTGCGGCTTCCATGGCGAGGTTGAGTCTCCCGCTCTCGGATGGCGTACTCAGCTCTGGATCTAGGGGCAGTACAGTTACAAGCGCGATCTCATGCGCACAATCTGATGACAGATTTAGGTCAAGTTCATCATGGCGACGGGCTGCGGCTGTCATGGGCTCGAATCCGTCAAAGATCAAAGTCTCCGCGGATGTCGGTAGTGTAGTTCAAGCTTCCAAACCTGACCTGATGGCCAGGGGCGTAGCTGTCGATCTGCTCCAGATGGCCAAGCAAATTGGCCCGCAGTGCGAAGCCGCCGAATACGAAGATCTGTCCGGGGAGGAAAACTCCACCCTGGACGGCATGGTTGTGGATGATTGAAGGAGCCATCAAACCTTATGGTGACCATGATACGTCCATTTTGAATCATGCTTTTATATCAATATTTATTGCATTATGGGCTGTTATTACACATTACACTACTAGGAAAAGGGCTATAGATAGGATTGATTCTAATGGCGCACCGTGGATGCAAGGCGCCACTACTATATACTAATGGCGCTTTGTTCTCGATATGCCATTAGAGTGGAAGACACTAATGGCGCCTGGCGGACAGCGTCGCCATTAGTATAATTTCTTTTTTCCATTTTCCCATACATACTAATGGCGCATGAGGTAAACAATGCGCCATTACTATATATAACTTCTAATGGCGCACCGGACGGGATGTGCGCCATTCTCAGATCCCCTCCATCTCGATCTCGATCCCCTCCATCTCGATCTCGATCCCCTCCATCTCGATCGCACCCGCACCTCCCCGCTAGCTCCACCCATCGCAACCTCCCCGCTCCACCGCCGAGCACCGCCCGCCCCACAAGACCAAGATATTTTGAACATATTTTTAATTTTTTTACTATTTTTATAAAAAATATTACACTTATTATAATTTAAACAAGTTTGATAAACACAAATAAATATAAAAACAGCATTTAAAATGCATAAAAAATATTACTGTTATGATTTAAACAAGTTTGAACATATTTAAACACAAATAAATATAAAAACAGCATTTAAAATGCATAAAAATATTGGGGAGCACAGGAATCGAACCTGTGGACTCTGGTGTGTGTGCTTAACGTCTTGACCGGTCGGGCTAGTGGGTGTGTTACATTGTGGATAGGGTTAGGTGGTAGATAGGGCTAGTGGGCTAGATTAGAACAAAATTCTAATGGCGCACCTGTGTACTGTGCGCCATTAGAGTAGTCGTACTTATGGCGCATGATATGGTGGGGCACCATTAGAAAGTTCCCCCACACTAAATCCCCAAATATCTCTAATCTCTCCGCTGCCCCCGTGTTCGCCGTCCCCTCGCCGCCCCCTCGCCTCCTTCGCCGTCCCGGCAGCCGCCTCTCCTCGCCCCCGAGCCGAGCACCGTCCCCCCTCCCCCACGCCCGCGCGCCGCCATCCCCTCGCCCAGCGGCCCGCTGCGTCAACCTCCCTCCCGAAGCGCGACAGCTAGGGTTCCTAACCGCCGCCACCGCTGCCAAGACACACCGTCATGGCCTTGCCCAGCCGGCCGAACCCTCCACTGCCCGCCTCCACCGCCTCCTCCTCGGCGCGCCACCTCCTCGACGCATCCTCCTCCTCGGCGCGCCACCTCCTCGACGCCTCCTTCTCTCTCGGCCGCCTCCTCCTCGCGCCACCACCACCTGCCTCCTCGACACGGCGTCCTCCTCGGCAGCTGCCGTTATCCCACAGTGATTCCTCACCTCTCCCCCTTCCTCCTTCCCCCTACGGCCTTTGAATAAAATGTACCACTCCCTCGTGTCGAGAATTAGGTGATGAAGCTTTTTGCTTAGGCATGCTTCTGTTTTCTGAGTGTATAGATTGCCATGTTTCCCCCAAAAAAGGGTTCAGTGTTCTTCAGTGTTCCTGCTACAGTTCACTGAAAATGTTCAGTGTTCCAATACTGTAGAGAAACACTGCTTCTGCAAATAGACAGGGTAGCACCCAACTGAACATCTGCTTCTGCAAAACACTGCACTCCACTTACACATGGTATTTTTCTCAAATAGGACACCACACCCACAAGCACATGGGCTAGTATCATTAGCAATTACTCTGTAAGTATATATAACAGCGTAGAATTTGTAACAACAAGTATAAGTAGCTATTACCCAAAGGTCAGCCGAACAATGGGAATGGACAGAATTAAGTAACCAACTCCGGGAACTAGAGTAGCATATTCAGTTTTGTATACCAGCAGGTCAATGGCCAGCAAAGATATCTCTGTAGATTGCATATACAGATTTCTTTAACAGTGCTATTAATTACAAACGAGCAATGTTGAAAATGAAACAAAAGGAATTGGAAAACCGTAAAGATAGGCATTACATTGTAAGTAAGCTAAGATAAAAAGTGTTTACTTTAAGTAATTATTTACAACAAGCATTGTGTAGGAAAATGTCATGCAGGCTATAACTTGAACTTGAAGAACTCCTTAGATAGTTTTTAGTCTCCTTATACAAAACAAGCTGAAGTTTGAAACCTATTTCTCCTAAGCGCATACGTAAAAATTGCAGATAAGTAGACACCTTTGAAAATTGCAGCCATGTCAAAGTGTCATTTCATTTGGGAGCAATAACTCTAAGAAAAGGAAGTGAGTTGAATTGCAAAAAATGGAAGGTGAAATGAAAAGAACATTGCTCTATGTGAAAACTGTTTGTGCAATCTACAAATATGAAAAACTGTATGTGTTGTCATAGGTGTTGTCTTTATCAAAACTATATGTGCAATCTCGAACAATTACGCTTATGTGAAAACTGTATGTGCAATCTCCAAATGTATCATCATAATGTAGGTGCTGTGTGTTGTGTGATTCTTCATTACGAGAACTTCAGCTTTTTCAACCTCTTTGGACTATATGTTCATTGGTACTACTTGTGATGCTGCTGATGTACTACTTGGGAATTTTGTCAACTTGATTAACTTCCGTTCCGGCCCTTGAGTTTGCCGGAATGTTGATTAACTTCCGTTCCGGCAAATTTGGGTACTCCATATGTCCTATTTTCAGCAAAGGTCATGCTGAAATTTTCCGTGAATTTTAGCATGACTTTGCTAAAAATAGGACATACGGGGTACTTGCGACTAATGCATGTTTTATGATCTGTTGTAAGGGTACTAATTGGTCTCTTCTGCTGCTTATCAGAGATGGCGGGAAGCAGCCACCGCCGATCTGCGACACCGCAGTACGAGTTGGATGCTTCCGAGTTCTTCACTATCATACTTGAGGCTTCAGTTGGATCCATGACGCTAGTATATAAAACGAGAGATCTCCCTTCACCCATCTCATTATGATATCTGTTGTTTGCTACATCACTCATTTTCCCAAACTGCAGAGGCTGCCCGACAGGTTTATGAACATGCTTGATGGGTGAAGATCCGCCAAATAATGTGAAGCTGCGACAGTCGGCAGCGGGTTTCGCAGCGATGGGATGTGCGATTGGCGATCAAGAAGGGCCACATGTACTTGTCTCGTGGGTGGGAGAACTTCTACCGTGCCTCGACCTGCAGTTGGGGTACTTCCTTGTCTTGAGTGCACGACGACACGCCAACATGCTCATCGTGAAGGTGTACAACAAGACTATGTGTCGCATGCGATCTGTTGCCGATGATGATGCGATGCGTTCGCCTCTTCTTATTCCTCTACATTTGGCTTTGTCTCACATCGATTGTTAACGGTCATTGTTGCATTTTGGATAGGTAGGAGCAGCAAGAATGATATCGCTACACCAAAGCGGCGGCGACTATGGTCAGTGCGAAGCAAAGAATGATTCTCGGTCAGTGGCGAAAGCAAGAATGATTCTGCACTAGCATAGACAACAAGAAGGATGATCCGGATGGAGTGCGGGAGAAGAGGAGCAGAGTGAGGATGAGGAGCTACATCATGACGATGGGCATCGGTGAGGATGACCTAGCGCTGGTGGTGGTGACCAAGGGCAAGAGATGGTGGTGGCTGACCATGGGCAAGAGATGGAGGTGGTGAGGATGACCTAGCGATGGTGGGTGCTGAAGGTGGCCTCGCGGTGGTGGTGGTGCTGACAATGACCACACACCGGTGGTGGCGCCGACGATCCCACACCGGGCGACATGACCACGCCAATTGTGGTAGAAGACTACATCCCACTACCTCCATCGCCTCCACCGCCTCGCCGCTCTAGGCGATCGAGGAGATGAAGGAGAAGAAGGAGAAGAACTGCCTACTTTGTCGTGTATGTCGATCTCCTATAGGTTAGCTATCCAAAATGATATATATATACTTAGTTACCTATGTTATCTCTAATATGCTTAGTTTCCTATAGGTTAGCTTCATTTTACCTAAGTTGGCTCTAATATACTAACTTAGAGCTTATATGCTTAGTTTCCTATAGGTTAGCTCCAAAATAACTTATGTTAGCACAAAATGATCAAGTTTACATAATAAGCTTATAGTCTTTTCTTAATCTTCTTCTTTTCCAAAATGACATAGGTTAGCTTCATTTTACCTAAGTTGGCTCTAATATACTAACTTAGACCTTATATGCTTAGTTTCCTATAGGTTAGCTCCAAAATAACTTATGTTAGCACAAAATGATCAAGTTTACATAATAAGCTTATAGTCTTCTTCTTATTCTTTTTCTTTTCCAAAACTCTTCTTATTCTTCTTCTAGTGTTCTTCCTCTTCTAGTATTCTTCTAGTCTTCTTCTTTTTCTTCTTCTAACTTCTTGTTTATCATTTTGCAGATTTGATTTAATTGACGGAATCTTGCGTGGATGGGGTGCTTCTTTTCCATTTGTGTTTTTATTTTGTATCAATGTGAAACTTTTGTGAATTGATGGATAACGGTGTTGGATGAACAATGTGAAACTTTTGTAACGACGGAACTATGTGTTGGCTATGTATGTATATATGATGAAACTTGTGTGTTGGATATGATTGCTATATGGATGCTTGTTGTATATATATATGTGTTGAATATCTCATATGTGAAATAGTGACCTGAGATTAAGAAGAAAAGAATTAAAAAGTTGTTACTAATGGCGACTACAATGTGTCATACTGTAAGTATAGCAGATTATAGTGGCGCACCGTGAGCGGTACTAATGGCGCACTTCCATGCGCCATTAGAATACTGAATTCTAATGGCGCCTTGGTGGTGCGCCATTAGAAAAAAATTCTAATGGCGTGATGCCAGTGGCGCACCAGCCATGCGCCATTAGAAGGCAAAACCAGTGCGCCACTAGCATGCCTTTTCCTAGTAGTGTTATATCTCAATACTTATGGCTATTCTCTCTTATTTTACAAGGTTTACCTGAAGAGGGGGAATGCTGGCAGCTGGAATTCTGGCTGGAAAAGGAGCAAACATTGGAAACCTATTCTGCACTGCTCCAAAAATCCTGAAACTCCACGAAACCTGCTTTTGGAATTAATAAGAATTATTGAGCGGAAGAAATACATCAGGGGGCCCACACCCTGGCCAGGAGGGTGGGGGCGCGCCCACCCCTACTGAGCGCGCCCCTGTCTCCTGGGCCCCCTGTTGGTCCCCCGGTGTCCATCCTCTGCTATATGACGGCTTTTACCTTGGAAAAAATCATGGGCAAGCTTACGGGACGAAACTCCGCCGCCACGAGGCGGAACCTTGGCGGAACCAATCTAGGGCTCAGGCCGAGCTGTTCTGCCGGGGACACTTCCCTCCGGGAGGGGGAAATCATCACCATCGTCATCACCAACGATCCTATCATCGGGAGGGGGTCAATCTCCATCAACATCTTCACCAGGACCATCTCCTCTCAAAACCCTAGTTCATCTCTTGTATCCAATCCTGTATCAAAACCACAAATTGGTACGTGTGGGTTGCTAGTAGTGTTGATTACTCCTTGTAGTTGATGCTAATTGGTTTACTTGGTGGAAGATCATATGTTCAGATCCTTAATGCATATTATTACTCCTCTGATTATGATCATGAATATGCTTTGCGAGTAGTTACGTTTGTTCCTGAGGACATGGGTGAAGTCTTGCTATTAGTAGTCATGTGAATTTTGTATTCGTTCAATATTTTGATGAGATGTATGTTGTCTTTTCCTCAAGTGGTGTTATGTGAACGTCGACTACATGACACTTCACCATTATTTGGGCCTAGAGGAAGGCATTGGGAAGTAATAAGTAGATAATGGGTTGCTAGAGTGACAGAAGCTTAAACCCTAGTTTATGCGTTGCTTCGTTAGGGGCTGATTTGGATCCATATGTTTAATGTTGTGGTTAGGTTTACCTTAATAGTTCTTTTGTAGTTGCGGACGCTTGCAATAGGGGTTAATCATAAGTGGGATGCTTGTCTAAGTAAGGGAAGTACCCAAGCACCGGTCCACCCAAATATCAAATTATCAAAGTACCGAACGCGAATCATATGAGGGTGATGAAAACTAGCTTGATGATAATTCCCATGTGTCCTCGGGAGCTCTTTTCTCATTATAAGAAATTGTCCAGGCTTATCCTTTGCTACAAAAGGATTGGGCCACCTTGCTGCACTTTATTTACTTTCATTACTTGTTACTCATTACAATTTATCTGATCACAAAACTATCTATCACCTACAATTTCAGTGCTTGCGGAGAAAACCTTACTGAAAACCGCTTATCAATTCCTTCTGCTCCTCGTTGAGTTCGACACTATTACTTATTGAAAGGACTACGATAGATCACCTACACTTGTGGGTCATCAGACCACATACTGGAACTCTCAATGAAAGCACCAATGTCGGTGTCAAAACCGGCAGATCTCGGGTAGGGGGTCCCGAACTATGCGTCTAAGGCTAATGGTAACAAGAGGCGGCGAACACAATGTTTACCCAGGTTGGGGCCCCCTCGATGGAGGTAATACCCTACTTCCTGCTTGATTGATCTTGATGATATGAGTATTAAAAGAGTAGAGATCGTAGAGGCTAAACCCTAGAAGCTAGCCTATGGTTATGATTGTTGTTGTCCTACGGACTAAACCCTCCGGTTTATATAGACACCGGAGGGGGCTAGGGTTACACAGAGTCGGTTACAGGCAAAGGAATCTTCATATCTGAATTGCCAAGCTTTCCTTCCACGCAAAGGAGAGTCCCATCCGGACACGGGACGAAGTCTTCAATCTTGTATCTTCACAGTCCAACAGTCCGGCCAAAGTACATAGTCCGTCTGTCCGAGGACCCCTTAATCCAGGATTCCCCCAGCACTCGCCTCAGGACAAGGTCGCCCACCTCTAACGTCCTAGGGCGAACGCTGCACCGCCGCAGTGCCTGCTGGTACCTCATGCTATGTCTTGAGCTTGCGTTGGTTTTCCTCGAAGAGGAGAGGGTGATGTAGCAAAGTGTAGCGTAAGTATTTCCCTCAGTTTGGAGAACCAAGGTATCAATCCAGTAGGAGGCTCCTCAAAAGTCCCACGCACCTACACAAACAAACTGAGAACTCGCAACCAACGCAATAAAGGGGTTGTCAATCCCTTCACGGCCACTTGCGAAAGTGAGATCTAATAAAGATAGTATGATAAGATAAATATATTTTTGGTATTTTATAAGATAGATGCAAAAATTAAAGATGCAAATAAAGTAGATTGAAAGCAAATATGATAATCGATAGACCCGGGGGCCATAGGTTTCACTAGAGGCTTCTCTCGAGATAGCATAAGTATTACGGCGGGTGAACAAATTACTGTCGAGCAATTGATAGAAAAGCGCATAGTTATGAGATTATCTAGGCATGATCATGTATATAGGCATCACGTCCATAACAAGTAGACCGACTCCTGCCTGCATCTACTACTATTACTCCACACATCGACCGACTCATGCCTGCATCTAGAGTATTAAGTTCATAAGAACAGAGTAACGCATTAAGCAAGATGACATGATGTAGAGGGATAAACACATGCAATATGATATAAACCCCATCTTGTTATCCTCGATTGCAACAATACAATACGTGCCTTGCAACCGTTTACATCCTTTGGGTAAGGACACATAAGATTGAACCCAAAGCTAAGCACTTCTCCCATGGCAAGAAAGACCAATCTAGTAGGCCAAACCAAACTGATAATTCGAAGAGACTTCCAAAGATAACTCAATCATACATAAAAGAATTCAGAGAAGATTCAAATATTATTCATAGATAAACTTGATCATAAACCCACAATTCATCGGATCTCGACAAACACACCGCAAAAAGAGTTTACATCGAATAGATCTCCACAAGAGAGGGGGAGAACATTGTATTGAGATCCAAAAAGAGAGAAGAAGTCATCTAGATAATAACTATTCACAACTCATCGGAGGGGCAAGGATGTTGATGTAGAGGCCCTTCATGGTTGATTCCCCCGCCGGCAGAGTGCCGGCAAAGGCTCCAAGATGGGATCTCGCGGACACAGAAGGTTACGGCGGTGGAAATTGTGTTTCGTGGTGCTCCTGGATGTTTTCGGGGTAGGTAGGTATATATAGGAGGAAGAAGTACGTCGGTGGCCGCCCGAGGGGCCCACAAGACAGGGGGCGTGCCCTACGGGGGGGGGGGGCTATCTTGTGGGGCCCTCGGAAGCTTCTTGACTTGCACTCCAAGCTCTCCGGATCATGTTCGTTCCAAAAATCACGCTCCCAAAGGTTTCATTCCGTTTGGACTCCGTTTGATATTCCTTTTCTTCGAAATATTGAAATAGGCAAAAAAACAGCAATATGGGCTAGGCCTCCGGTTAGTAGGTTAGTCCCAAAAAGATATAAATGTGTAAAGTAAAGCCCATAAACATCCAAAAGAGGTAATATAATAGCATGGAACAATCAAAAATTATAGATACGTTGGAGACGTATCAAGCATCCCCAAGCTTAATTCGTGCTTGTCCTCGAGTAGGTAAATGATAAAAAGAGAATTTTTGATGTGGAATGCTACCTAGCATAATTCTTAATGTAATTTTCTTTATTGTGGCATGAATGTTCAGACCCAAATGAATACAAAATAAAAGTTCATATTGACATAAGAAATAATAATACTTCAAGCATACTAATCAAAGTAATCATGTCTTCTCAAAATAACATGGCTAAAGAAAGTTAACCCTACAAAATCATATAGTCTGGCTATGCTCTATCTTCATCACACAAAGTATTTAATCATGCACAACCCCGATGACAAGCCAAGAAATTGTTTCATACTTTAATAATCTCAAACTTTTTCAACTTTCACGCAATACATGAGCGTGAGCCATGGACATAGCACTATATGTGGAATAGAATGGTGGTTGTGGAGAAGACAAAAAGGAGAAGATAGTCTCACATCAACTAGGCGTATCAACGGGCTATGGAGATGCCCATTAATAGATATCAATGTGAGTGAGTAGGGATTGCCACGCAACGGATGCACTAGAGCTATAAATATATGAAAGCTCAACAAAAGAAACTAAGTGGGGTGCATCCAACTTGCTTGCTCACGAAGACCTAGGGCACTTTTGAGGAGGCCCATCATTAGAATATACAAGCCAAGTTCTATAATGAAAAATTCCCACTAGTATATGAAAGGGACAACATATGAGACTCTCTAACATGAAGATCATGGTGCTATTTTGAAGCACAAGTGTGGAAAAAGAGATAGTAGCATTGTCCCTTCTCTCTTTTTCTCTCATTTTATTTTTTTCTTTTTCTTTCTTTTTTTTCTTTCTCTTTTTTTTTCTTTGGCCTTTTTTTTCTTTTTGGCCTTCCCCCTTTTTTCTTTTTTCTTTTTTCTTTTTTTTCTTTTTGTAAAGTCCGAAGTCTCATCCCGACTTGTGGGGGAATCATAGTGTTCATCATCCTTTCCTCACTAGGACAATGCTCTAATAATGAATATCATCACACTTTTATGGATTTACAACTCAAAGCTAGAACAAGATATGACTCTATATGAATGCCTCCGGCGGTGTACCGGGATATGCAATGAATCAAGAGCGACATGTATGAAGATTATGAAGGTGGGCTTGCCACAAATACAATGTCAACTACATGATCATGCAAAAAGCAATATGACAAAAGTAATGCGTGTCATATGAATGGAACGGTGGAAATTTGCATGGCAATATATCTCGGAATGGCTATGGAAATGCCATAATAGGTAGGTACTGTGGCTGTTTTGAGGAAGGTAAATGGTGGGTGTATGGTACCGGTGAAAGTTGCACGGTACAAGAGAGGCTAGCAATGGTGGAAGGGTGAAAGAGTGTGTATAATCCATGGACTCAACATTAATCAAAACAACTCATATACTTGTTGCAAAAATTTAGAAGTCATCAAAAACCAAAGTACTACGCGCATGCTCCTAGGGGGATAGATTGGTAGGAAAAGACGATCGCTCGTCCCCGACCGCCACTCATAAGGAAGACAATCAATAAATAAAATTGTGCTCCAACTTCATCACAAAGCGGTTCACCATACGTGCATGCTACGGGAATCAGAAGCTTCAACACAAGCATTCCTTAAATTCATAATCACCCCAACTAGCATAACTATAATATTACTACCTCCATATCTCAAAACAATTATCAAGTATCAAATTGATCATAGCATCCAATTCACTTTCTATGATAGTTTTTATTATACCCAACTTGGATGCTCATCATTCTAGGACCAACTTTATGATCGTAGCAAATACCAGGCTGTTCTAAAAGGCTCTCAAAATAATAGAAGCATGAGAGACTAGCAATTTCGTCAAAATTAAGACACCACCGTGCTCTAAAAGATATAAGTGAAGCACTAGAGCAAAAATTATTAAGCTCAAAAGATATAAGTGAAGCACATAGAGTATTCTAGCAAATTCTAATCAAATAGGCTTCTCCCAAAAGGTGTGTACAGCAAGGATGATTGTGGTAAACTAAAAAGCAAAGACTAATATAATACACGACGCTCCAAGCAAAACACATATCATGTAGCGAATAAAAATATAGCTCCAAGTAAAGTTACCAATGAATGAAGACGAAAGAGGGGATGCCTTCCCGGGGCATCCCCAAGCTTAGGCTTTTGGATATTATTGAATATCTTGGGGTGCCTTGGGCATCCCCAAGCTTAGGCTCTTGCCACCCTTTATTCCATAGTCCATAAAAGCTTTTACCCAAAACTTGAAAACTTCACAACACAAAACTCAACAGGAAATCTTATAAGCTTCGTTAGTGAAAGAAAACAAAACCACCACATAAGGTACTGCCATGAACTCATTCTTTATTTATTTTGGTGTTAAACCTACTGTATTCCAACTTCTTTATGGTTCATAGACTGAATTACTAGCCATAGATGCATTGAAATAAGCAAACAACACACGAAAAACAGAATCTGTCAAAAACAGAACAGTCTGCAGCAATCTGTAACTAACGCAAAATTATGAAACTCTAAAAATCCTACCAAAATAGGAAGTCCTGGACAATTTTTTTGTTTAACAGCAGAAAAAATAATCAACGCAAAAGCACATTCCTGTGATTTAAAAAAAAATATTCGTGCGCGCAAAGTTTCTGTTTTTCAGCAGAATCAAATCAACTATCATCGTAGGTTATCCTATAGGTCCTACTTGGCACAAACACTAATTAAAAGATAAAAACACATCTAAACATAAGGTAGATGCAAGATTTATTACTAAACAGGAGAAAAAAGAAAAAAAACATATAGAAAATTGGGTTGCCTCCCAACTAGCGCTATCGTTTAACGCCCCTAGCTAGGCATAAAAACAAAGATAGATCTAACGAGTGCCATCTTTGGCACTAAATTCATAAGTAGCACGCATGATAGATTCATAAGGTAATTTGACCTTCTTTCTTGGAAAGTGCTCAATGCCTTTCTTTAATGGAAATTGGAATCTAATATTCCCTTCATATCAATAATCGCACCAATCGTTCTAAGGAAAGGTCTACCAAGAATAATAGGGCAAGAAAGATTGCAATCTATATCAAGAACGATAAAATCTACGCGCACCAAATTTCTATTTTCAACAATAAGAACATCATTGATTCTTCCCATAGGCTTTTTAATGGTGGAATCCGCAAGGTGCAAATTAAAAGAGCAATCATCAAGATCATGGTAACCTAGAACATCACATAAAGTTTTCGGAATCGTGGAAACACTAGCACCCAAATCACACAAAGCAAAACACTCATAATCTTTAATTCTAGTAGGTTCCCACTCATCATTAAGTTTTCTAGATATAGAGACTTCGAAATTAAGTTTTTCATCATAAGATTGCATCAAGGCATCAACGATATATTTGGTAAAAGCTTTATTTTGACTATAAGCATGAGGAGAATTAACAACGGATTGCAACAAGGAAATACAACCTTTTAAAGAACAATTATCATAATCAAATTCCTTGAAATCCGAGATAGTGGGTTCAACATTATTAGAAGTGGAAGATTCTCCAATCTCACTTTTACCAAATTTAGCATTAAGATCTAAAGACTCCAAATTCTTGGGACGCCTTCTAGGCAAAGTTGATTCATCATCAGTCCCATAATCATCAAATTTCATATTGCAAAACATAGATCTAATCGGAGACGCATCAATAACTTTAAGATCCTCATCATTATTTTCACAGAAACTAGAAGAACACGGTTTTATAAAGCTTTCTTTTTTAGCACGCAATCTAGCGGTTCTTTCCTTGCACTGGTCAATGGAAATTCTCATTTCTTTGAGAGATTCATTGATATCATGCTTAGGAGAAGAAGATCCAAGTTTAAGAGAATTAACATCAAGCGAAAGTCTATCAACGTTCCTAGCCAAATCATCAACTTTGAGCAATTTTTCTTCAAGAAAAGCATTAAAATTCTTTAGAGAAATCATAAATTCTTTCACACTATTCTCAAAATCGGAGGGCATCTTATTAAAATTATCATAAGAATTATTGTAGGAATTTCCATAATTATTAGAGGGATTACTAGGGAACGGTCTAGCATTAAAATTTCCTCTATAAGCATTGTTTCCAAAACTATTCCTACCAACAAAATTCACATCCATAGATTCATTATTATTCTCAATCAAGGAAGACAAAGGCATATCATTGGGATCAAGAGGAGTATTTTTAGTAGCAAACATCTTCATAAGTTCATCCATCTTTCCACTCAAAACATTGATTTCTTCTATAGCATGCACTTTTTTACTAGAAGATCTTTCGGTGTGCCATTGAGAACAATTAGCCATAATATTATCAAGCAATTTTGTAGCATCTCCTAACGTGATTTCCATAAACGTGCCTCCCGCGGCCGAATCTAAGAGATTTCTAGAAGCAAAGTTCAAACCGGCATAAAATTTTTGTATGACCATCCATAAATTCAAACCATGAGTAGGGCAATTGCGAAGCATCAATTTCATTCTTTCCCAAGATTGGGCAGCATGCTCATGATCAAGTTGTTTAAAATTCATAATATCGTTCCTAAGAGTGATGACCTTAGCGGGAGGAAAATACTTAGAGATAAAAGCATCTTTGAACTTGTTCCAAGAATCAATAATATTTTTAGGCAAAGACGAAAACCAAACTTTAGCACGTTCTCTAAGTGAAAAAAGAAATAACTTCAATTTGACAATATTGTTATCCGTATCTTTCTTCTTTTGTATATCACACAAATCAACAAAATTGTTTAGATGAGTAGCGGCATCTTCACTAGGAAGGCCGGCAAATTGATCTTTCATAAGAAGATTTAGCAAAGCGGTATTGATTTCACAAGACTCAACATCATTAAGAGGAGCAATCGGAGTACTAAGGAAATCATTATTATTGGTATTCGAGAAGTCACACAATTTGGTATTATCTTGCGCCATGGAAACAAGTAATCCAACACACAAGAAAACAGAAAAACGGCAAGCGAAAAAGAGAGGAGGAGATTGGGAAAGAGAGGGCGAATAAAACGGCAAGGGTGAAGTGGGGGAGAGGAAAACGAGAGGCAAATGGCAAATAATGTAAATGCGAGGGAGATGGGTTTGTGATGGGTACTTGGTATGTCTTGACTTGAGCGAAGACCTCCCCGGCAACGGCGCCAGAAATCCTTCTTGCTACTTGAGCTTGCGTTGGTTTTCCTCGAAGAGGAGAGGGTGATGCAGCAAAGTGTAGCGTAAGTATTTCCCTCAGTTTTGAGAACCAAGGTATCAATCCAGTAGGAGACTCCTCAAAAGTCCCACGCACCTACGCAAACAAACTGAGAACTTGCAACCAACGCAATAAAGGGGTTGTCAATCCCTTCATGGCCACTTGCGAAAGTGAGATCTAATAAAGATAGTATGATAAGATAAATATATTTTTTGTATTTTATAAGATAGATGCAAATAGTAAAGATGCAAATAAAGTAGATTGAAAGCAAATATGATAAGAGATTGACCCGGGGGCCATAGGTTTCACTAGAGGCTTCTCTCGAGATAGCATAAGTATTACGGTGGGTGAACAAATTACTGTCGAGCAATTGATAGAAAAGTGCATAGTTATGAGATTATCTAGGCATGATCATGTATATAGGCATCACGTCCATAACTAGTAGACTGACTCCTGCCTGCTTCTACTAGTATTACTCCACACATCGACCGACTCCTGCCTGCATCTAGAGTATTAAGTTCATAAGAACAGAGTAACGCATTAAGCAAGATGACATGATGTAGAGGGATAAACACAGGCAATATGATATAAACCCCATCTTGTTATCCTCGATGGCAACAATACAATACGTGCCCTGCAACCCTTTCTGTCACTGGGTAAGGACACCGCAAGATTGAACCCAAAGCTAAGAACTTCTCCCATGGCAAAAAGACCAATCTAGTAGGCCAAACCAAACTGATAATTGAAGAGACTTGCAAAGATAACTCAATCATACATAAAAGAATTCAGAGGAGATTCAAATATTATTCATAGATAAACTTGATCATAAACCCACAATTCATCAGATCTCGACAAACACACCACAAAAAGAGTTTACATCGAATAGATCTCCACAAGAGAGGGGGAGAACATTGTATTGACATCCAAAAGAGAGAAGAAGCCATCTAGCTAATAACTATGGACCCGTAGGTCTGTGGTAAACTACTCACAACTCATCGGTGGGGCAAGGATGTTGATGTACAGGCCCTCCATGGTTGATTCCCCCTCCGGCAGAGTGTCGTCGAAGGCTCCAAGATGGGATCTCGTGGATAAAGAAGGTTACGGCGGTGGAAATTGTGTTTCGTGGTGCTCCTGGATGTTTTCGGGGTACGTAGGTATATATAGGAGGAAGAAGTAAGTTGGTGGCCGCCCGAGGGGCCCACGAGACAGGGGGCGCGCCCTACAGGGGGGCGCGGCCCCCTATCTCGTGGGGCCCTCAGAAGCTTCTTGACTTGCACTCCAAGCTCTCCGGATCATGTTCGTTCCAAAAATCACGCCCCCCGAAGGTTTCATTGCGTTTGGACTCCGTTTGATATTCCTTTTCTTCGAAATACTGAAATAGGCAAAAAAACAACAATATGGGCTAGGCCTCCGGTTAGTAGGTTAGTCCCAAAAATGATATAAATGTGTAAAATAAAGCCCATAAACATCCAAAAGAGGTAATATAATAGCATGGAACAATAAAAAATTATAGATACATTGGAGACATATCACCTCACTGCTCGGAGCGAGGCTTGACGGCGGCGTTCCTCCCCCAGCACGAGATCCATCCTCCGCATGGCGTCCTGCTGCGTTTCATCGAAGGCCCGGACCACGTGGACTGATGCTTGACCTCATGAGGGAGAACCGCTTCTGCTTCGTAGACGAGGAAGAACGGCGTTTCTCTTGTTGGCTTGGTCGCGGTGGTGCGGATGGACCATAGCACGGACTGCAGCTCGTCGAGCTAGTCCCTGCCGCAGGCCTCGAGCTTCTTATTGAAGGTGCAGGTCTTGAGGCCCCTCAGGACTTCCGCATTGGCCCACTCAGCCTGTCCATTGCTCCGTGTGTGTGCCACTGAGGCGTAGCAGATCTGCGTTCAAAGGTTAGCACAATATGTTTTGAAAAGGTTGCTGGTGAACTGCGAACCATTGTCGGTGATGATGCGATGGGGGACCCCAAATTGGCTCACGATTCCCTTGATGAATTTGACGGCTGATCCAGCTGGGCTGGTGTGCACGTCTTCCACCTCCGCCCACTTGGTGAACTTATCGATGGCGACGTAGAGGTATCGGTAGCCCCCTGGCGCCCGAGGGAACGGTCCCAAGATGTCCAGCCCCCAGACCGCAAACGGCCACCTGAGCGGGATCGTCTGGAGGCCCTGCGCGGGCTGATGGATCTGCTTGGCGTGAAACTGGCATGCTTCACAAGAGTGCACCAGCTCTATTGCGTCGTTGAGCGCGGTGGGCCAATAGAAGCCGTTGCAGAACACCTTGCCCACCAGGGTGCGTGACGAGGAGTGATGCCCGCAGTCCCTACCATGTACGTTCGCCAGCAGCTCGAGCCCCTGTTCCCTGGAGATGCGCCGCAACGAAGCGTCATTGGGCCTCCTGCGATATAACTCACCATCCTTGATGTAGTACGCGGTGGTCTGACTGGCCACGTGCTCAGCGTCCTCCTCCTTCTCCGGCAGGGTCCCTTGAAGCAAGTACGCCTTGAATTCTTCGGTCCAGCACCCCTCCTGAGGCTCGAGCGCGAGCAGCAAGCGGGCTCCCGAGCGGTGACCACAGGCTAGAGCGCCTGTCTTGGGTGCCTGTGGCAAGTCCTCCTGAGGTGGTGCTAGAGTCGTGACGTGCGGGGTTGCAGATGGCTTGAAGAGCCGTTCCTCAAACACCCCCGGCTCCTGAGGGAGCCTGCGAGAGGCTCTTTTGGCGATGTCGTCTGCTTACTTGTTCGTCCCGTGCGGCACATGCTGCAGCTCCATGCCCATGAACCGCTTCTCCATTTTGTGCACCTCCTCTAGGTATGCCTGCATGTGTTCGTCCTTAGGCGTGTACTCCTTGTTGGAGAAATTGACGAGAAGCTGAGAGTCGCCCTTGATGGTGAGGCGCTTTACTCCCAGCGCGGCCGCGACCCTGAGTTCGGCGAGCAAGCCTTCGAATTCTGCGATGTTGTCGGAGACCTTCTCGCCCCGCTGAAAGCAGAGTTGTACTGCATAACAAAGCTTGTCCTTGGTGGGTGAGATGAGGATGGCCCCCTCTCCTGCGCCTTGTCGAGAAAACGCCCCGTCGAAGTACATGATCCACCCGTCCTGCTCTTCATCTCCTGGCAGGAGGGAGCAGTCGTCGCCTACTCCGTGGTCTGGAGCGTCAGTCCACTCAGCCACAAAGTCCGTAAGGGCCGCGCCCTTGATGACCCTAGTGGTACTGAACTCGAGATTAAATGCTTGAAGCTCAATGTTCCATTTAGCAACTCGCCCGGCTGTGTTAGGGCTTCGGAGTACCCTCTCCAGCTGGTACAATGAGACAACCTTGATGGGGTAGCCTTAAAAGTGGTGGTGCAGTTTCCTGGAGGCGACTAGAAGTGCGAGCAAGAGTTTCTATGGCCTGGGGTAGCGTGCTCGGGCCTCCCTTAGTACTGTGCTGACGAAGGAGACAGGGTGCTCGATGAGGGGGGAAGCATTAGCGGAATCTTGTTCTTCACGAGGGCACATGTCCCTTATGGCCTCATGAGGCCCGTCCTCCGGAGCCTTGACATCCACAGGGTCAATCGTGGCTTCGGGAGGAATGTCGACCACTGTGCCGGCTAAGACTTCAGATGCCTCGCCCTGGGTGTGCTGCGCCTTGCTTGTCGGTTGTGCATCCTGCTACGGCTTCTTGACCAGGCGCTCCTTCCTTAGTGCCACCAGGGCGGCGCTTGCCGAGTGAGGGGTTGCTGCCAGATAGAGCACCAAGGGTTCGAGAGGGCGCGGTGCCACCATGACGGGCAGACTGGTCAGATATCTCTTGAGGTCCTGGAAGGCTGCGTCTCCCTCGAGGGTCCACTCGAATGGCTCCTTCCTCTTCATCAACTTGAAAAATGGGAGGGCGCGCTCCCCCAAGTTGGAAATGAAACGCCCAAGTGAGGTTACGCAGCCAGCCAGCTTCTGTATCTCCTTCAGGGTCTGTGTGTGTGTGTGGGGGGGGTTCATATCCTCTATCACCTCGACCTTCTCCGGGTTAGCCTCGATCCCTCTATGCGACACCAAGAAGCCCAATAGCTTGCCGTAAGGGACCCCGAACACACACTTCTCGGGGATAAGCCGAAGATCCACCGTGCGCAGGCTGGCGAACGTCTCCTCCAGATCTTCTATCAGAGTCCTGGCCTCCCGAGACTTCACCACTATATCATCAACGTAGGCCTCTGCGTTCCTCCCGAGCTACGAGCCCAGGGAGATGTGCATCAACCACTGGAAGGTTGCTCCAGCGTTGCGCAGCCCGAAGGGCACGCATGTGTAGCAGTACACCCCGCATGGGGTGAGGAATGTCGTCTTCTCCACATCCTCCACGGCCATCTTGATCTTGTGGTAGCCAAAGAAGGCATCTAGGAAGCACAACAGGTCACACTCGGTGGTGGAGTCGATGATTTGGTTGATGCGAGGGAGCGGGAAGGGATCTTGCGGGCAGGCCTTGTTGAGGTTGGTGAAGTCGACACACATGCACTCCTTCCCTCCTTTCTTGGGGACGATGACGGGGTTCGCCAGCCACTGTGGGTACCGCACCCCTCTCATGTCCCCTAGGGCTTGTATCTTTCGGGTTTCCTGGACGATGAAGGCCTGCTTCTCGGTGGACTGGCAGCGAGCCTTCTGCTTCACCGGCCGCACATTGGGACATACCCTCAGGTGGTGCTCGATTACCCCCCTTGGAACCCCAGCCAGGTGTTTGGGTTCCTAATAACCCACAAATATAGGGGATCAATTGTAGCCTCTTTCGATAAGTAAGAGTGTTGAACCAAACGAGGAGCTAAAGGTAGAACAAATATTCCCTCAAGTTCTGTCGACCTCCGATACAACTCTACGCATGCTCGACGTTCGCTTTACCTAGAACAAGTATGAAACTAGAAGTACTTTGTAGGTGTTGTTGGATAGAATTGCAAGATAATAAAGGGCATGTAATTAAATAAAAAGTAGGGGCTGTTTAGATAAAGAAGCAATAAATTAAATATAGCAAGTGTGGTAAAGTGGTGGTAGGAGTTGTGAAATTGTCCCTAAGCAATTGACTACTTTACTAGATCGATAGAAAGTTTTATGTGGGAGAGGCATAAGCTAACATACTTTCTCTTCTTGGATCATATGCACTTATGATTGGAACTCTAGCAAGCATCCGCAACTACTAAAGATCATTAAGGTAAAACCCAACCATAGCGTTAAAGCATCAAGTCCCCTTTGTCCCATACGCTACAACCCCCTTACTCGGGTTTATGCTTCAGTCACTCAAGCAAGCCACTATAAGCGAATCATGAACGTATTGCAACACCCTACAGTGCGAATCCCTCACGCTTGCACGACACGGAGGGCACAATAGGACAGCAACATAACCACAAGCAAATTAAACCTAGCAATTCACCAATTACTGATAGGACAACAAAAATCTACTCAGACATCATAGGATGGCAACACATCATTGGATAATAATAGGAAGCATAAAGCACCATGTTCAAGTAGAGGGTACAGCGGGTTGCGGGAGAGTGGACCGCTGAATATAGATGGGGGAAGGTGATGGAGATGTTGGTGAAGATCGCGGTGATGATGATGGCTCCCGGCGGCGTTCCGACGCCACTGGGAGAGAGGGGGAGAGAGCCCCCCTTCTTCTTCTTCCTTGACCTTCTCCCTAGATGGGAGAAGGGTTTCCCCTTTGGTCCATGGTCTCCATGGCGTGGGAGGGGCGAGAGCCCCTCCGAGATTGGATCTGTCTCTCTGTCTTTCTCTGTTTCTGCATTCTCCGATTCTGCCCTTTCACCGTTTCTTATATTCCCGGAGATCCGTAACTCTGATTGGATTAAAACCTTCGCCACATTTTTTTGCCGTAAATTAGCTTTCTTGCGGCAAAAGAAGAGCATCAACCACCTTACAGGGTGCCCACGAGGGTCAGGGGCGCGCCCACCTACCTCGTGGCCCCTTAGGCCTCGTCTCACGTTGGTTTTTCTTCCCAAAAATCATAAATATTCCAAAAATATTCCCCGTCCGTTTTTATCCCATTTGGACTCTGTTTGATATGGTCTTTCTGCGAAACATAAAACATGCAACAAATAGGAACTGGCACTAGGCACTGGATCAATTTGTTAGTCTCAAAAATAGTATAAAAAGTTGCCAAAAGTATATGAAAGTTGAATAATATTGGCATGGAACAATAAAAAATTATAGATACGACGGAGACGTATCAGCATCCCCAAGCTTAATTCCTGCTCGTCCTCGAGTAGGTAAATGATAAAAAAGATAATTTTTGATGTGGAATGCTACCTAGCATAATCTTGATCATATATCTAATCATGGCATGAATATTAAGACACGAGTGATTCAAGGCAATAGTCTATCATTTGACATAAAAAAAATAATACTTCGGGCATCCCAACAAGCAATCATGTCTTCCAAAATATCAATGCTTCAGAACGCTGTCCCTACCAAATCATATAGTCTTGTATGCTCCTTTTTCTTAACACAAGGTACCCCTCATGCTCAACCCGGTGTTAGCCAAGCAATTGGATCATACTTTTTAACGCGCTTCAGCTTTTTCAACCCTCGCGCAATACATGAGTGCAAGCCATGGATATAGCACTATAGGTGGAATAGAATATGATGGTGGAGGTTTATGTGGAGAAGACAAAAAGGGAGAAAGTCTCACATCGACGCGGCTAATCAACGGGCTATGGAGATGCCCATCAATTGATGTCAATACGAGGAGTAGGGATTGCCATGCAACGGATGCACTAGAGCTATAAGTGTATGAAAGCTCAATCTGAAACTAAGTGGGTGTGCATCCAACTTGCTTGCTCATGAAGACCTCGGGCATTTGAGGAAGCCCATCATCGGAATATACAAGCCAAGTTCTATAATGAAAATGCCCACTAATATATGAAAGTGATAACTCAAGAGACTCTCTATATGAAGAATATGGTGCTACTTTGAAGCACAAGTGTGGTAAAAGGATAGTAACATTGCCCCTTCTCTCTTTTTCTCTCATTTTTTAATATTCTCTTTTTTATTTTTTTATTTTTTTATTTCTTTGGTGGGCTTCTTTGGCCTCTTTTTTTATTTGGGCTTCTTTGGCCTCTTTTATTTTTCATAAAATCCAGAGTCTCATCCCGACTTGTGGGGGAATCATTGTCTCCATCATCCTTTCCTCACTGGGGCAATGCTCTAATAATGATGATCATCACACTTTATTTACTTAAAACTCAATATTACAACTCGATATCTAGAACAAAGATATGACTCTATATGAATGCCTCCGGCGGTGTACCAGGATGTGCAATGATCCAGCGTAGCAATGACATCAAAAAAAGGACAAGCCATGAAAACATCATGCTAGCTATCTTACGATCATGCAAAGCAATATGACAATGAATGCTCAAGTCAAGTATATGATGATGATGGAAGTTGCATGGCAATATATCTCGGAATGGCTATGGAAATTGTTGGGGATATAACTATTTGTATGACCCGCCCATGAGGGGCCGGGTTATACCTACAAGTATTCTTGAAGCCCAAGACCCGGGAAAGAGATGGCGGTTCAGTTAAGGGCCCAAAGCCCAGAGGCGACTTAAGGCCTGTAGTGATAAACTGCCATGTATGCGTGACTTGTATTATAAGGCAAGAATAGTGAATAGAGACCGAGCCGGACACTGTCTATGAGCCGGTCAGGCTCTGTAAGCCGCTGGGCGTCGACCTCTGTAAATAAAGGGACGACCCGGCGGCGGTTCAGGGCAAGTAACATCAACTCGAGAGCTAGGTCAAGCGAATCGCTCCCTGGTTATCGAGACATAAGCAATCCCACTCAAAACTGGATCGTAGGCTTTTACCTTCACCATCAGGGGCCGAACCAGTATAAACCTTGTGTCATTTGTCCCGATTAACCACTTTAAGCTTCCTAGTTGCGATGGCTTCACGACTAAGTCCTTTCACTAGGAAATCTACCGTGACAATTCCACGACAGTTGGCGCCCACCATGGGGCCAGCGCATGGTGGATTTGAGTTCTTGAAGGGCAACTTCGAAGGGCTTAAGGGATACGCTTTGGGACGGATGACCAAGAGTCGTCGTGGCAAGCTCTACATCGACGATGCAGGCTGGGGCCCCGACGCCGGCTCAGTTGAGTACGGGTACCGGGTCCCCTTCGGCGGAATTCATGTTTTCATCGGCAAGATGGGTGAGCCGGGCCTTGAGCCGGACATCTGCACCGACCTCATGGAGATGGCTCAGCGTGCGAGACCCGCCCGGGCTCCGCCTGCTGTGAAGCGTGCCTTCGTGGGATGCATCCACGGAGGGCTCTCTGAAGGATCTGCATCTGGCGGTGAGACGGCCATCTACTCTGATGGTGAGTCGTCCACAGGTGAGACAGATTCATTGTATCAATTGCAAGACGGCTGGCTTGGGGGCTGTTCTGATGGCAGCAGTATTCCGGATTTCCTCGAGCCGCTGAGCAGGGTTGGAATCTTCATGGCCGGCACACAACCTATCCAAGACTCCACAGCTGCGGCGGCCATAACCTCCGGGTCAGCAGCAGCCGGGGCAGGAGGCCCTGTGCACTCGGCGGCTCAGGTGTTGATGGATCTCATAGATAAGATGACCGCTCTGTTAACCGCTGTGGTCAACCCGACGGATCAAGCTCGACATGATGCGGAAGTGGCGCAGTTAAAACTAGATATGGTGCAGGCTAAGGAATACCTAGCAGTAGAAGATGTCAGGATAACTGCAGAGCGAGCGGCTTTGGACGCTCAGTCTTAGCGGATTCAGGCGCAGACTTTCCGGCTCATGTAGGATCAGAACGCGTCTAATGAGGTCATGAGGAGGAGATACCAGAAGACTCAATCTCGACTCCCTTCGGTTTATGATCCCTGAAACCTCTTTCACACACCCAGCGCAGGGCCCAGTAACCCGCCGTGGCTCTCCCCGCGTACTGAGATAGACCGGGTTGCAACACCCGGGGTCGGCGCACCGGTTCAGCCGCAGGTGATGGGGCTTCCCCGCATGAATACGGCTCCACCTCATATGTACCGACACCACCGGGTCACTATTCCAACCCGTTGGAGAACATGATTGCGGTAGCGGCACGGCTGGCGGCTCTCCTGACTGATGGCGACTCTCCGGCGGCGGTTGAAACCTGTCGGGTCAGAGAACTTCTTCAGACGGCTTTAGCACAACAGGAGGCGTACTCGTACAGCTGGGACAGGATTCACTCAACCCCTCGTCCAAGCCAAAGCCCGAGTTATAGAAGGCACATGGACTCGGCGGCCATTTCAAGCAACGTCCAACGTCGTAACCAGCCAGGCGGGCATGACCCAGTGCGCCATGGAGCCTTTAACTTGGTAGATCAAGACAAAATACTTCAAGAGGCTGAGCGGGTGGCTGAACAGGCGGCTGAGCAGGCGGCTCAGCTGACAGCTTACCAGCCTTATCTGGTTTATTCAACGACTTCTATTGAGGCAGGTGTGGCCACCAGGACCGGAGGTGTCCCCTGTCTGGTGCCAGCTCTGCGTAACGAGCATTTGCCCAAGGATTTTAAGGGACCTAGGAAGGTGTCGAATTACACGACCGATTTACAGCCCGGGGCATGGGTCGAAAGTTACGAGATGGCTATGGAACAACTAGAGGTCAGTGATGCTGGGATGGCCAAGTACTTCACCATGATGTTGGATGGGACCGCCCGCACTTGGTTAAAAATCCTACCGCCTAATTCAATCAATTCATGGGCGGAGTTAAAAGCCCGTTTCATCCAGAATTTCAAGGATGCATGCAAGCAGCCCATGTCAATCAGGGATTTGACGAGTTGCAAGCAGGAGGAGGGAGAGTCCACAACCCATTAGGTGCGCCGGGTTAAGGCCATAATACATTCGTCTGATAAGATGGATGCTGGCTCTGCAGTCTTAATGTTGGAGAAAAATTGCCGTTTTTTGCCTCTGACACAAAAGCTGGGGTGGCTCAAGCGCGATTGTAATGATATGGGTACACAGATGGTGGCTCTAGTCAAGTATGCCGACTCTGATAGTACCACGGATCCCGAGTCTGATGATGAAAAGACAGGGAAGGGAAAGAAGAATGGCAACGGCAAGGGCCCTTAGCATAACCCGGCAAATCAAGGAGGTAATAAACGTAAGGCTGATGGTAGTTTGGAGTTTGTGGCTAACACTAATGCGTAGGGTAACAACCAACAGAGTAAGGGGAGACCACCTCCCCGGTCTGGCGGGTTAGGCCCCACACTTGAGCAGTTAATAAATGAGCCCTACCCAAGGCACCTCACTCAGCAGAAGCTGGGTACTCATCTATGGAAGGACTGTACGATCATGAAGGCTTTCAAAAATTCCAACATGTTTGATGGTAATAATGGGCAGGGCGGCGGCTCAGGTGGCGGTGGTTTTCATGGCCCGGGTGGCGGTTCAAATCCCAACTTTCAAAATTCTCAAGGCAATCAAGGTGGTTATAACCAGCAATCTGGCCAGGGTGGTCGGCAGCAAAAGCAGGGTGGATACCAGAGCCATCCAAAGCAGCTGAATGGCGGACAATATCATGTGTTCACCACCAGTTTGTGCAAACGAGACCAGAAGCTTCATAAAAGGGCTATGAATGTCGTCGAGCCGGCAATTCCTCGTTATTTCACTACCAAAAAAAGGCACATCCGTGACATTTTGGGTCGAACGAAACTTTTTTCTGTCATACATATGACACTTCTATGACGATACTTGTGACAAAGCCTGGTATCATCATAGATGTGGTGGGCTCCTACTTCCATGACAAAAAAATCATGACAGAAAATGGGCATTTCATCTTGGGCGGGCCGGGGACGCAGCTGCATGACATTCTTTGGGCCGTCCATGAGGGAAAAACCATGGTAGAAGCGAGGGCGAGGAAAATTTCGGGGAGTTCCCAGTTTACGGTGGGTGGTCAGGGGCCGAGCGATGCGCGTTTCTCTCATACACGTACGCGCGTGTGTGCGAGGCATTGGCTCTAACTGAACCCGAGAAAGGCATTGGGCTCTAACTGAACCCGAGCGATTGCACTACAGGCTACGCGTTACTGAACCCGAGCGATCGATCGATGGCTGTTAACTAAACCGGATCGAGCGATTCCTTCGCTACTGGTGCTAATTGAAGCCGATCAATGTTGCCTCTCTGGATGAACAGTGAGCGTTGTGGGGGGGGGGTGGATGAACAGTGAGCAGTGGGGGTGGATGAACAGGACCCCATGGCGATGCCTCGATCGAACCGGTTGGGGCTGGACGAACATGACCCCGTAGAGGGCTGGATGAATAGGACGACCCCGTGGAGGGCTGGATGAACAGTAGACGATGGAGGGGTGCCCGTGGAGGAGTGGTTGAACAGTAGCCGGTGGAGTAGCACGCGGTGGAGGCTGGATGAACAGGAGCCCTTGGAGGCTGGAGGAGGTCGACGGTAGCCCGTGGAGGCCGAAGGAGGTCGACGGTAGCCCATGGAGGTTGGAGGAGGTCGACGGTGGAGATGAACAGTATCCCGTGGAGTCCCGTTTTTCGGTACGCCACAACCCTCCAATGAACAGGACCCCCATTTCGATCGTAGCGCTCCAACACAAGTCCGTTTTGTCTGTTTTGCGGTACGCCACACCCCTCCCGATCAACAGGACCCCCGTTTCGACCGTAGGAGGTCCGTTTCCTCCGTTTTGTGGTACGCCAGACCCCTCCCAATGAACAGGATCCTGTTTCGAACGTGTCCGGTCGAACACAAGGCCATTTCCTCTGTTCTGTGGTACGCCAAGCCTCGTTTCCATCGCCTGTTCCATCCAAGCCCTCCCGATGAACACGACGACGCATTCCGTTCCGACCCAGCCGGTTGGCTCCCCATGAACACGACGACGACGTTGTTTCTCCGTTTCGACCCAGCCATGTACACGAGCCCTGGCCATACGAGTAGGCGTTCGAGACCCCGCCCGTATGTACACATACGTGGCCATATTTTCTTTCTTGCACACTGGCCGTTGTACGTACGTGTACATGTTACGTGTGCACCTCTACTACGACACGTGCGCAGCTCTACTACGACATGTGCACGCCTCTACATCCACCAGTATATATGTACGTACACGTTCACGACCAGAATGACAACGCTACGTACGCTTCGACCAGGTGGGTCCCGACTGTCAGGCACTTCTTTGCGTGCGAAGATGTAGCTGGTGGGTCCCAGCAGTCAGGGGGGCGAATTATTTTGTTCTTTTTTTTTGCCCGGACGCACTTCCTTGCGTGCGAAGGTGTAGCTGGTGGGTCCCAGCAGTCAGGGGGGAAACGTTTTTTTCCGCGAAATACGATGGCTCATCCGGTGGGTCCCCGCTGTCAGGTGGAGGAATAATTATTTTGCGTGTAATAAGGAGGCACTTCCTTACGGCTTCCGTGGACCCAGTTATCAGCCTCTCCACACAATCGGTCGTTGACCACATTGACCACACCGCGCCGAGAGCACCACAGCAGTGGACGACGGCGAGGCCTAGGAAGGGGACGACGCGGAGCCGGGGAAGACGCAGAAGTGGATGCCCACTCGAAGAGGAGCACGAGGGTTCACTGGTTCGGCTGCGGTGTGAGGCTGCCGTCGCTGCAGAATAATAGGGGGTGTGGGTGAGTAGAGGGATGGCCTGGCTAGCGGTGGGAGTAGTAAGGGGCGGTGAGGCCTCCGCAGTATCACAGCCGGCCACGGGCGGCAGGAGCATGCGGCACGACCGGCGCTGCTTTGGGCGGCTGGAGAATGAAGACCAGAGGTTGAAGAAGCACTACAACCATTGGATGGACATCGTACGATCACTTGAGTATTGACTAAGTTGACAAAGACCTCCGTCCCCGTCAACTTAGTAGGCCCACAAGTCAGCCTGCCACTATACTGGGTCCCAGCTAGCAGGGGGAGTATTCATTTTTTGTGTGTAATAAGGAGGCACTTCCTTGCATGCGAAGATATAGCTGGTGGGTCCAAGTTGTCAGCGGCGGTAACGTTTTTTCCGCGAAATACAGAGACCCTTTCGGTGGGTCCCAGATGTCAGGTGGGGGACTCATTATTTTGCGCGTAATGAGGAGGCATTTCCTTGCGTCGGCCGTGGACCCAGTATCGGCCTCTCCACGACTGATCCGCCAGATGCATGTCGATCGTTGACCACGTTGACCAGAGCCAAGCCGAGAGCACCGAGGCGGTGGGCGGCGGCGAGGCCTAGGAAGGGACGAAACAGAGCGAGGAAGACTCGGCAGCTTGTTTCCCACGCGGAGAATACTGACCGATGAGGGTTTATGGTTAAATCTACCGTCGGCGGAGAATAATAGCAGGTGTGGGCGAGTAGAGGAATGGCTAGGCCAGCGATGGGAGTATGGTGGGGCGGTGAGGCTGCTGGCAGCACTGACCCGGCCATGGGAGGAGGAAGCGAGCAGTCCAGCGGTGCTTGTTTGATCGGCTGGAGCAGGAAGAGCAGAGTTTGAAGAAGCACGACAGTCGTTGGATGGAAATCCAATAGTCACTGCTTGTGCGTCAACCTTTATTTTAGGAAAGCCTCAAATCTGTCGAAAACAGCATACAACCCATCTGCCATTATTTCTAATAATTTACTGCCCATTTGCTAATTTTTAAGGTTTTTTGGGGCCCATATTCTTTTTGTTGGCATTACAGCCCATATTGTGGCCACGAATAAAAAATTATACGAAATTTTGCATATTTCGGTGCGGTCCGAACTGTTTTTAATCCCGAAATTTCGAGTCACATTCAAAATGATTTTAAAATAAATGTATATCAATATAAAATCCAACAAATTGTCCACGCATAAAAATAAATGCAATTTAAAATCTCGAAATGAAAAAAAGATATTTGAAACTAATTGCCGGTTTGATGTGTTTAAAAATGTACATCCCATTTCTCATTCTTGATAGGCCATTTTCTCGCCAAATTAATGAAGCTCTCCTCGTCTTGAAAGATTTGCAGCCCAACATGCCTGACAAAGCGACTTACTTGGCAAATCACAAAAAAACTGGGCTGTTGCCGTGGACCCAGCTGTCAGCCTCTCCACGTACATTACTCTTTCGATGGAAGTCGGTCGTTGACCACATTGACCACGCCGTGCCGAGAGCACCAAGGCGATGGACGATGGCGAGGCCTAGGAAGGGGACGATGCAGAGCCGGGTAAGACGCGGCAGTGGATGCCCACGCAGAGAGGAGTACGAGGGTTCACTGGTTCGGCTGCGGCGTGAGGCTGCCGTCGCCGCAGAATAACAGGGGTTGTGGGTGAGTAGAGGGATGCCCTGGGCCAGCGGTGGGAGTAGTAGGGGGTGGTGAGGCCTCCGCGGCATCACAGCCGACCACGAGAGGCAGGAGCACGCGGCACGACCGGCGCTGCTTTGGGCGGCTGGAGCAACAAGACCAGAGGTTGAAGAAGCACTATGGCCGTTGGATGGACATCGTACGGTCACTGGAGCTAGAATCGTTCATATTGACTAAGTTGACAAAGCCCTCCATCCTCGTCAACTTAGTAGGCCCACAAGTCAGCCACCCACTATGGTGGGTCCCAGCTAGCAGGGGGTATTCATTTTTTTGTGCGTAATAAGGAGGGACTTCGTTGCGTGCGAAGATATAGCTGGTGGGTCCGACCTGTCAGCGGGGGGAACATTTTTTTCGCGAAATACAGAAGCCCTTCCCACGTACAGTCCATGTACAGTGCGTAATAAGGAGGAAGTTTCCTTGCGTGCGACCATGGACCTCGTGGGTCCCAGCCGTCAGGCTCTCCACGTACAGTCCTCTTTTGATGACTCTAGTATGTTGACCACACCATGCCAAGTGCACCAAGGCGGTGGACGACGGCGAGGCCCCAGACTGGAACGACTCGGAGATGGGGAAGACAAGGCAGGGGAGTCGCAGACGGAGAGGAGTGGGAAACTTGATTGGTTTGGGCACGGGGTGGGCCTACACTCGGCAGAGAATAACAGGAGGTGCGGAGTTGGGGGATGGCCTGGCCGTCGGCGGGGTAGCGTTTCGCTGAGGAGCGCAAAACAACGCCGTTGGATGCCGAAGGCTGGAGCAGGCGGTTCCGGCAGCGCTAGGGGAAGAAGACAAGAGATTGAAGAAGAATGCCGGCTGTTGGATGTAAATCCAACGCCTTCTTAGGCTTCGACGTACTGACCCACATGTCAGCTAGTCCATTTTTATTTTTTTAGTCCATTTGGTGGGCTAGGTGTAACAATGATGTAGCATCTATGCAGCCCGTTTAAATCCCATTTGCATTTTTCTTGAAATCCGCGGACTTGCTGGGCTGGGTGAAAATATCATGTTGGGCTAGACGGAGAAATGTTATAAACATAAACACATGATTACACGTCTATTACTGCATTGGTCAGTAAAATCTTTGCAAGCTTATGTACGCAATCACTAGGAGTTAACTTGCCAAGTTATATATAAACAATTATTATTATTATTTTGTAAGAACTTTCAACTTACGAAATAAATATCATTTAAATTTGATGAGTTGATAGTACGTGGGGTATTATTATTTTTAGGCTAGACGGGACAGCTTGAGTTGGTTACGGGAAAAGTACTAGGAGAAAACTTCGGTTTACATTGAAAAGAAAGTGGGAGAAAATTCAGAGACCTCTTTGGGTCCACGAGGAGGGAATATGTTGGGAGGAAGGAGATTCAAAGCACGGGAGCCGAGTGAACTAGTTTTTTAACGAACAAGTGAACTAGTTACATACATAAGCAAATAGCCACTAAAAAAGCAATCAGGTTAATGGGTTCTTAAAAGAAATATTTCGGACAAAACAGGTAATTACGACACATAGGCTAATGCATGAAACACTCAGATGATAAAGGTGCTTATAAACAGATAAAGTACAACATCTAGACCTTCCTAGCATGCTTGATCATGACGTTGCGGCTGTCCGTGTACTCGTCGGTTACGGGAAGCAGACACGCCCTCATGTCCAAGATCTGCCTGTACATGTCATAGCATGCGTATGCGTCCTTGGCCGTGTAGGTTATGTAGGCTAGATTCAGAGGTAGCTCCCATGTGTTCAGGTCGTCTTCTTTCGTGTTGGCGTATCAGCGGTCGATGATGGTCTTAGCAAGGTCAACCACGGAGTCGTTCTCCTGCCCGTTGATAATGATCTTGTATTGCTTCTAGATGTCGACAAGCTTGTTGCACCAGATGGTCGAATAGCCGCGTTCTTCCTTCTCTCCACCATAGCGAAGGTGCAGTCAGCGTTGCTGATGAAACGGGCGAATGCTCCAGAACCTGGTGCAGCCATAGGACTGAGGCGAGGCAGAGCTTCACTGAGTCCGCATCGTTGGTGTACATCACATTCAACTTGGTGTAGCTATAGGACTGAACGACAAACTCAAAAGGGAACTCCTTGCTGAAGTCCATATCCAGCAGGCTCACCCCTCGGATCGCTGTTGGAGTCTCTTCGAGTGAACGAGTGTGTAGGCGGTGGCAGTAGTTCGTTTTTCAGCTCTTGGGGAACTGGATTCAATAGTAAGCTGAGTGTGTACATGCGACAACAGTTACTACCCCTCCCTCGTCTGCTGCACGCCTGGCAGAAGATGCACCCTCGGCGCATTCAAATGCCTCCATTAAGAAACCTACTCCAGCCACACGTCGGTTCACGAGTGGGTCTGTATTGGTACTGTAATAATAGGAGTTAGTGGTCACTTTACTTAAATTTAATTAGCTTCAATAGAAATTTATACTTAAAACAAGCAATGCATTGGCTCATTCTATCAGTGCCACATGATCAACATGCACAACAATTAGAATTATTATTCTCAGGACGCACACGATCAACACATTTGTCGCACTTCCGCAAAGATAATACTACCAAGTTTGAACTGTTTGTTATGGTTGTTGTCCTCTGCATCATCATGCCGTGTTTCCCAGCTTGCAAGATTCAGAACCAACAAATAAGATCCAAATAATAAGTACAACAAAGATGCCTACACACCTCATTGATTCCTAGCTTGCAAGATTCAGAACCAACAAATAAGATTAAAATAATAAGTACAACAAAGATGCCTACACATCTCATTGATTCCCAGCTTGCAAGATTCAGAACCAACCCATTAGAGCCTTTTGATAAAGTAAATATCGGGATTAAATCCATCTTGACTAGCCATGTCATACAATCGAAGAACTTGGAAAATGCTCTTGACCGTCACAACATCTGTAGTTGAGTATTCCTGTTTGCACAGCACAAACAAGGAGACAGGAGGGCATGATTTTGCTTTAATAGTGGCCTCCTTGAACTCAACCTGCAGCTCCACTAGGATGAGGTCTGCCTTTTTCTGCAGTTCACCTGAAATGAAGCAAAGATTGCATCATTCAGCTAGCAAGAAGTACTTGCTCACGTGAGCTGGCAGGTTCTTCTTTAGTAGTTGCACTAAAATTGAGGAACATTAAGGTTGGCTGTCCGGCTCATGTAAGGTGCAACTATAATTTTCTTATCCTTTTGTGCAGTTCCACTAAAATAAAGTGCCATTGTGGTGACAGTGATGGCTCTATCTTGCAAAGGCTAATAAAATGTTGCACGAGATTACCAGCAGAACTTGACGGAGTTTTTGGAAACTCCAATCACCATTTTGTACAGTTCCACCAAAATTTAGAGATGTTGCCCACGTGACATTTTAGTGGAACTGCACAAGACACTCATTCCAAAAAAAAAGTTAGAAAGTAAACATTTGTTGGTCAATAAGATATATGAAAGATATACAAAATGAAAAGAAGCATCTTAATTATGTTCATGGCAATCACGCAAGGACAGTAGAAATTTTAAAACGTCACCAATGCTTCATGTTACCAAAAGCATTACGATCAACAATGAGATTCCTCAACTATGGGATTACTTTAATGGTGTCATTTCTTGTTTACCAAACATAATAAATCAACAGCAGCTAAAGAGTTGGTTTAAGGGCATGGGACCGTGGGGACACCAGGACACTCAGCAGCATAAAGGAACAACTTACTTATCATACTGGGGAAAATAGCAAGAGTGCCATTTGTAACACAGTTTAATTGCATCTTATCACTGGAGGCATTAGATTGACAATAACACTGGTTAGACATGTCCCTAAGGTAATAGTGTAATCGCTTCATTTTAGATGCGCCCTTACATTAACAATAGCAAAAGGTTGGTATAAGGACATGCGACAGTGGACGCATCAACACAATGTACCTACAAGGAGGCATAAAGTGGTGATGCCTAGTTTGTTCATGCTATGTGAGGGCAGCAAACCTAATCCTGGAGACCTTGTATTATGTGAGGGCAGCAAATCTAATCCTGGAGACCTTTTACTATGTGAGGGCAGCAAATCTAATCTAACTCGAGACCTTTTACTATGTGAGGGCAAAAATCTAATCTCGGATACCTTTTACTATGTGAGGGCACAAATCTAATCTTGAGACCTTTTACTATGTGAGGGCAAAAATCTAATCCTGGATTCCTTTTACTATGTGAGTGCAAAGAAATCTAATCCTCGAGACCTTTTACTATGTGAGGGCAAAGAAATCTAATCCTCGAGACCTTTTACTATGTGATGGCAAAAATCTAATCTGGACATACTCGCTGACTTGTCTACCAAATTACCACTTTCTATCCTTTTTTCAACCAATAATAGATATGTTCCTTATCCAGTTTGTACTGCGTTTTCCCATTGTTTCCCTTTTCAAACAAGAGACCGGTTGGGTATCCGGTCTCTACTACTTTCACCATATTATTTCCTCTTTGAATCAAGTCCTAGATTCATGCTACAACTTTCCCCCCTTTCTTCGTTGTTTGAACAAAGCCCTAGACTCAATTGCATGAAGTAGCCACTACAAAAAAAATACACTTCCGTGATGATACGTGTTTGTCACAGTAGGTCGCGTTTTTTGTCATGCATGTACATCCATGACGATTTTAGGACAGAATCAAGACAGTCATACCTGTGATGTCGTAGAAGTGTTCCATGACATTACCAAAATTATCATCACGAAAGTGTCCACTTCCATGGAGATAAATCGCGCGTCACAGAAAGGCTTTCGTCAAGGGTGAATGACACGTGGCATCCACCATAACGGAACACCGTTAAGCTATCGGGCCGGGTTTTGGATCCGATAACCCGTTAACAGCCCCGACCAATGGGGATTTTCCACGTGTAAAATCATCATTGGATGGAGGAAACACGTTTCGGCTCACCGTTGGGACAGATGTCATCCGCTCATTGGACCGAAGGCGCCTATGATACGGCGACACGTGGCACGGCCCAACAGAGGCCCATTCCTATGAAAAGGCCGGCCCGTTTGACTTGGTCAAAAGGTGGCGGGCCGACCCACGGAAGCCTGTTAACAGCCTGTTCGCATATAGCCCATTTACAGCCCGCTAACCCAAGGCCCGTTACGCCCTATCCGAATTAGGCCCAGTAGTGTCATTTGGGCCGTCCAATATGATTCCAGCCCGTTTTAACTTCCGGCCCATGTGTGGCCCATGACTTCTTTCGGCCCATATGAGGCCCTTTGTAACTTTTGGCCCATTAACGGCCCGTGGTGAAACTGGCCCGTAATGAACAGTGTATCACTTTATACCCATTAACGGCCCGTTATTCCATTGGGCCGTTTCTAGCCCAAGTTATCTTTCGGCCTTCTGAGGGCCCATTGATTCTTGGGCTCATTTGCAGCATTCGGTTACATACAGCCCGTTACTGTCATTTTCTGCTTGTGGGCCAAATTCAGCCCGTCGTTACAGTCGGCCCGTTTGCGAACCGTTAATACGTTGGGCCGTTTTCATGTCAAAAAAACCCATTGGGCTGTTTTCATAGAGTTATCAAATACGGTCTATTAACGGACCGTTATGGTCCATGAATTGTACGGCCCATGATTGGCGAAATGATGATATGCCCCGTAGAAGGCCCATGGATCTACGGCCCGTATGAGGCCCATGGATCTACGACCCGTAGAAGGCCCATGGATCGTACGGCCCGTAGAAGGCCCATGGACCCTACGGCCCGTAGAAGGCCCATGGACCCTAAGGCCCATACAGAAGGCCAATGGATCCTACGGCCCGTATAGAAGGCCAATGGATCCTACGGCCGGAAGAAGGCCCATGGATCATACGGCCTGCAAGAGGCCCATGGTTACAACAGTCCGTCTGTTGCCATGATTATTTTGGCCTAGTTACAAAAAATAGGCTATTGTGGCCACTAGAAAAACACAGAAAAAGAACTGCAGTGACTACAAGCAAACAACTAAACAAGACAATAAGGAAATAAATAAGCAAGCAATTAACGCTAGCCTATTACCGCTATTACACATATTACATCCACTGGGCATCAAAGTTCGCCGCCAGTGCAAATATAGGGAACAAAGCAGCATATTACATACAATGGCCGTCAAAATTGGCCACCCGTGCAAATAAACATGGCAGCAAAACAAGAGCATAACTGAAACAACTTCAAAAGAGCTCAAGAAACGTTATCCTGGGTATCCACCATGCTGGCAATAAGCTTAGCAAGCTGATTAGCTTTGTCCTGTTTGGCGCTAAAATCCTCCAACGCTTGCTGTTGCACCAGAAAGTATGCATCTGAATGCTCCAGGTACTTCCGCAGTCCTTCCGCTTCTTGTCGCAGCACAACTGATCGATGTCTTTCACTTGTATTTGAGACTCAAGAAACCGAACTGATTCGATAAAGGAGTTTGAATAGCTTGTGCAAGCGGTAGTGGCCATAATCTCGAACACTAAACCAAGACAGACTTTGGGGTTGTCTCGCTGTCTTCAAGATAGTCTTCCTTAGCTGTTTTATCAGCTTTAGTGGAGACCAACAAGTATGTGTCACTATCCTGAACCTTATCTGCATTACTTCCTTTACCATTGGTTAATAAGGCACTCTTCCCCAATATTCTGTCAGCATTCTAAAAGAAGAAACAAGCAGACACATAACAAGTTTAGCATGTACTAGTATATGAAACTCATCTCGGTGAGCCAGTTCATTAGTAAGGTGGACAAGATTAAACTACCAAGTCTTCTATTGCCAAGTACTAGTACATAATAAAAGCATCAAACAAACATATATCTATGTCATATGGTCACTGCATTGTCTTGCCAAATCAAAATAGAGACACAGTTCAAATCATATTAGTTCAAGACAAAGCAGCAGTGAAAGAATACAAAGCGTGGGAAACTACACGGCACAACACTATTTCAGATGGGTACCACGGGTCTACATGTACAAGAACACTATTGGCTCTGTTGTGATGCTAGTAATGTGCATGATATGAAAGTCAACTGTATACACAATTGAAATTGAAATCAAAAGAGCTATTGATAAGAGCAAACCTGTTAAAGAAACATGCGTGAACATACGTGCTACGCCATTGGAGTTTCGATTGGATCCTTCAATTTAAAAATAAGTTTGTATGAGTAAATACAGTGATACAAGAGCAAAGCAATCATAGTTTAAAAAGGCGCGCCTAAGCGAGCGCTTAAGCGCGCCTAGGCTCTAGGCGTTGGCAAAATGCATTGCACATAACTACGCTTAATCATGCATAATCACGCATAAGCATGCGCTTTGGTCAGTAAAGCGCAAGGCGGTGGCAAAACGCACAATTAACGCCTAGCGCTTTTTTGAACTATGATAGCAATGGAATCTTAAATTAGAACAATTGTTCTTCAGGTTTAGGCACTTGTTCTACATGAACAGAGTACAGTAAGACGCAAGAATATAATACTTAAAATAGAAAATGAGCTCATAGAGCTTACCACATTCTTGGTTCGGGACCAAGATGTAAACAAAGCGTTCCTCAATCATCGTCCAAAAATGTGTCTCAGAGAACGTAAGGGAATTTGATGAGATTCTTTGCGGTGAAGTACGTTTTCTTTTGGTAATTCGATCATCGCCACCAAGCATTCTTGAAGATAGCAGAGGTATTAGCACAGGTTACCTCATCCTGAGTTTCCAAATAGGTCCTTCTCTATAGAGAAAAATGGGAAAATTTGCTGTATTATAACCATCATGGAGGTAGGATTTATGGGACGAAGCAAAGTAATTGCCATGAATAACATTACTTATACATAACTCCTGGACAAACACCTGCAACTGGTATTTTCTTACATCTTCAGTATAATATTTCCAAGATGGGAAGATACACACATATGATTTAACAACATCAAATGCGATAGATGCTAAAATACGATTAGCTGGTTGTGCTTCCTCCACAGGAATAGGTGTACTAACTGGTGGACTTGGGGTTCGCCGTGATAGTACTGGCCCTTTGGGCACTGGAGCTGCCTTACTAACTGCTCTTGTTTGGGAGCTCTATGGTGGAGATGGTGTTGTGTCAACAGGAACTAGGTTACTATCGGCTGGGGTTGGGGTTAGATTGGGTGAAGCTGGTTCTCTGTCCATTGCAGTAGGGGTACAATCTACGAAAGTTTGGGTTATGTGTGGTAGGGCTGGTTCTTGTGCATGTACAACCGGGGTGCTATCTCCACCAAGAGGTAGCACTGTTTTATTTGAAGACCGTGTTTTTAGTCCGCTAGATACTGGCATCACCCGCTCCAATTCAAATGGCTGATAAAAAGGAAACATAGTTGAATGTACAGACATTGTACAAGAGACAGATGCAATAGATAGTGTGGAAAAAAGAGGGCATGAAATAGCTGACATGTATATTGTTTAACTAAAACGGATAGCATGACATAATTTCACATATATGATGTCTATCTAAACTGGATAGCATAGCATAACATAATTCAAAGATATGATGAATAACTAAACATGATCGCATGACATAATTCACCTACATGTTATCTAAGTAATCAGGATTGCATCATTTAATTCACATATGTGATTTATATGCTAAACAGAGGGCATTCAATATGATGTCTGAACTAAGAACATGGTGTTGAATATTGTGTATATGATGTCTAAACTATGCAATGCAAGACACCGTATGCATGATATGAGGAGTATAATCGTGCCAAGTTAGAGCATACACCTCGGTGGGGGAATAGGACTGGTCATCTGTCTCTGAATCCATCTCCGAGGAGCTATCGGGACCCAACAAGAGATCTGCTTCGACAGGTAGCACTATCTGCTCTGAAGGCCTTGTTTTCACTCCAGATTTTTCCATCTCCCACCCAAATGGCTGATTCACAGGAAGAGTAGTTTAATGTACAAACATTGTCGACAAATGGAAATGTAATGAAGAAAAGGATGGGCAAGATATCATTCAAATATATGATGCCTGGTTAAACAAGATGGCATTGCACATTTCACATATATTATGGCTGGCTAAAAGACATGAGACTACATAATTCCCATATATGATATAGAAACTAAACAGGTGGCATTACAGAACATGTCTAAACTAAGCAGATGACATATATGATGTCAAAATTGGCACTCCAAGGCAACATATGCATAATATGACTAACATCATCATGCCAAGGTAGAGCAAACACCTTGGGGGGTAAATAGGAGTGGTCAGCGGCGTCTGAATCCGCCTAAGAACAGATATCTTCCTCTGGATTACAATCTGGAGAGGGGTGGGGAGGGTTTGCCATTGAACCCACCATGGAGCGATGTCTGCATGACATTGTATTGCCGCGCAAAACTCTTATCTTTTTCTCTATATGTTCAGAATGACTGTGTACAATATCTAACATGCATACGAAAAAATATGGTGAGATTATGTAAGGAGAGCATGCAGAAATTTAGAGTGATGGTAACAACCAGTGGATGGATCCAAAAATAATGATAGCAGGCTTATGATTGCTTTAAATTAATAAAAAGACAAATGATGATTGCTTTACTATTTGTTTCCCACCCAAGATGAACAACATAGGCATACCCTAGGTGAACCAGATATTAGACATACATACTATTCATTACTGCCTCGATATGTTCCCCACAACTAATTTAGAACTGAAGTTTGAACATTAATTTGGACCTGACTTGGGAGTCCAAGAGCTGAACAGGACGATAAAGTAGCAGGTAAGTTTAAGCAATGCATAACATAAGCAGAAACAAAAGAGTGTGACCTCTCTTGTGGACCTGTGTACTCCTCAGGTTCATCTGCTGAGTCGATGATCGTGATGCCGTTGCGGTGGGTGCCGGCGGCAGGGAAGGAGATCTGAGGCGGCGAATGACGGTCAGGAGTCGTGAT
Source organism: Aegilops speltoides (assembly GCA_021437245.1). Classification (NCBI taxonomy): domain Eukaryota; kingdom Viridiplantae; phylum Streptophyta; class Magnoliopsida; order Poales; family Poaceae; genus Aegilops; species Aegilops speltoides. The sequence continues at coordinate 465,203,408 of CM038142.1, forward strand.
GTCTGGGTCGGTGGATGCTTCTATCGATGGAGCAGCTCAGGTGAGGTGGACGACGTCACGGCAGGAGCATGACAAACCACACAAAGTTCCCTTCGACACGTACCTGTAACTGAAGTAATTCTGTAAGGGCTCATTTGGCTTGCATGATTCTTAAAACGCAGGGATAGGAAAAACACTGGAATAGGATAGGAAAATGCACATGGTAAACAGAGCATTTGTAAATACATGATTTCTGTCAACTTGGGTGTTTGGTTTACAGGAATTGGAAGAGCAGAGGAATGCAAAGAAACATGGCCAAAATAAAGTGAAACCAAATGAAAGCGTGCATTGGGTTGGTCGCTAAAGTAGTTGAGGCAGAGGTGGCTGTCGGAGGTGTGGAGGAAGATCTGAGGAATCTGTAGACGGCATCCGTGGCACCGCTCACAGATGGATCATTCATCGTTGGAGCAGCTCCGTGAGCCGTAAGACGTCAAGGCTAAAGCAGCACAAGATGACATCGTCAATCTCAAGTGGGATTCTAATAGCATCTCCAATAGATGATGTAAAATGGATGTAAAATTAACATCACCAAAGACCACCGACTACAACAGATGAGGTAAAAACTATTGACTCGAACTTAAGCGTCGAAACTGAAATTTCTTGTGGAATCGAGAATGCTACTTGTGGAAATTGAATGCAATGGTAGTAGAGAGGCATTGACATGTAGTTTAGGAGGGCTGCAGTTCATCTTCAACTCGCACCCGAGCCGAGCCGCCACCACCACCAGCCCAGCGCCGCCTCGCCGCCCAAAACAACTCGCCATCGCCGCCTGGCCAGCCCTCTAGGCCCCCGCCCCCACATCAACCCTAAGATAGATAGTGGGGTACCTCTCGGCGAGCCCCGTCCCCCTGCGGGTGGTTCTTCCTTAACTCCGCAAGCCCCCCCAACCCCTGAAAATCGACTGACCCAAAAGTCGATTCAGTCGACTGAAGTGTGGCTTAATCGGAGCAGAGCAGCAGCAGCAGCAGCTTGGCGAGCGAGCGATCGAGCGAGAGTCGGAGCAGCAGCAGCAGCGCGAGCGAGCGAGCAAGAGCCGGAGCAGCAATAGATCCGGCTAGTATGGACGCCGCTGCCGAAGGGGCCTCACACCGGGGGAGAGCCGCCGTGGAGATGTCGCCCGCGGCGCTGGCTTCAAGGTAACCGCTCCATGGGGGTGCGGGATGGAACACTGTCGGCGCCGGGAGGTCGTGTTAAGGAGAAGTTGCGATGTGATGAGTGTACAACCTCTTTGGTGGCGCCGAGTAGGCCTTGGCTTCGTCCAAGGAATCGGTGAGGATGCTGCGGTTAAGGCGGCGCTGTGGGGATGGAGCAGCTGCGATAGACGAGGCGATCTCCGAGCAGCTCCTTGGAGGTGGAGGACGGGGCGGCTGAAATGGCGGGACGGTGAGATGGATGATGGATCCTCATCCGGGGAGGTGGACGAGGGACGTCGAGCTGTTGCGGTGGACGATGTCGTCGGGGAAGAGGCTCCGACTGGGCAGCAGTGACATGGAGGACGGAGCGGAGTGGTTATGGCGGCCTGGGATTTCGAATGGCGAAAAGGGGGCGACGGGAGGGGGTGAAGCATGACTTAGGGACGCGCTTGTCCAAAATGTAGGGTGTGTTACAAAGGTACCCCCCCCCACCGAATTGAACTAGCGGCCCTTTCGGCTCAGGGTTAGAAGGGGGATTTCACGTGTCGGGATTTGGCAACTGGAGGGAGTTTTCGCGCGCGTTGTAATCTCACGTCCATGACTCCGTTTCACACACATTGCATATGTTACGTTTTTATAATTGAGATATCATCAATACATTGCCTCTGTTTCGCACAAACCATCTCTCTCACACCCACCCACGTACGTACCTACACCTAAAGAAGAAGTGCACGCAGGACGCACGTACTCACGTCTCGTTCCTGGCCACACCCGTGCGGGTACACGATGGAGTTTGTTTCTGTACGAAAAGGCAGCCCATGTGATAATTTGACGCGTGTAGCGGTTGTTTACTCGAAGGAGGGTCGGGTACCATGCCTAGAATATAAAACGATTGCCGTGGGGAAAATGAAAAAATTGGTTTGTCTCTCATCACACCATCTCACACAAGGCCGCCGTGGCCTCTCTCTCTTGGCGTTGGTCAGTGATGCGGCCACATCCCATTCGTCGGCGGAAAAGGAGGATGTGCATCGTCTCTCTGTTTGACGGCGTTGAGGCAGCTCGTCCCGATCAGTGGTACCCACCGTTCTCTCTGACCAAGCTCCGGCGCGGTAGGGCCTTCGCCACTTGCTCGCTGCCGTAGTATGGGCAGATCCCGGCCGCCGGCGCCCTCCTAGTAACATCCCGACAACCCTCAGGTACAGCTTCCTCCGGCGTACTTTCCATCTTGCAATCTCGTCCTCAAACCATTTTTGCCGACATGTGCTATCTTTCCCTTTTTACATGGAACATGCTTCTTTTTTGTCGGCGTATGTGTCTTCAACTCGTGTTATTGGACAGTAATTGTTTCCTTTCGACCTCCTTTTGCAAATAGGGCTATCCATTTTCACCTCGTTGCTATTGCGACCTTTTGGTGAACTACACAAATCACTTTTCTGAAGAGTGTTTTGTGCAGTTCCGCCAAAATGTCACACGGGCAACGTTTTTACATTTCTGTGGGACTGCGGAAAGGGAGATTGGTTTTGCTATCCTCCTCATCCAACTCCATGCCTAATCTTCTCCAACAAGAAGTTAGTCCTAAAGAGAGATCGTAGAGGTGATCGGCTTCTATTTATGTGTGTTATGTTTCATCATCTAATTCCACTATTATTGTAATCACACTGACTGGATATCTTTGCAAACAGGGATGGTCCGCTCGATTTTAGTGGAGCTGCACAAAATGATCAGATTGTGGTGTCCTTCATACACCTCTTTTTTGGTTACAGAGCTGGGTGAAACTAGCTGCCAAGCAATGAACACTGTGCCAAGGAAATGGAGCCAGTGCCTACGAACAGCATCGATCAATTATATATTTTTTCTTTATTTGTAAACCTTCTCACAACTTTGTCTTCAGTTGTGATGTGAATATTGGCGCTGATCTGCGAACCACTGAGATGCATTAGCCATGGTAGTCTCATTTGTATTTGATGGAATGTTGTAATGAGATAATCTCGAGGCAAGACACATGAATCCTAAGTTGAAACCTTTTTTTTCCTGCGGGAACCAAAGTTCAAACCTTCATAGCATCACAGTACAATTTCATCAAAATTATGCGTACATATAAACAAATCCTGAAGGATTGATAGCAATGCCAGAAACAATTCAACTTTGTTTTGCCGACATGCTGGACATCCTTCATCCGGCTCCACCTACCATGCAGCAATATTGAGTGCACAACAAAACTTTAGGGAAAGATTCACCCCGGTCGTTGCACCGCAGAAGTAATGACTAGTGAGCAGTCAAAACACAGAGCCCCACCTTCGCCACAGTAAGTTGCTCGGACGAAGCAACCATCATTTCTCTGTTCCTTGAATCCGCTGGTACTCCCATATTCCTACAGTAATAAGTTGCTCGGGCAAATCAACCATCACTATATCCGCCCACGTGTGATGGCCACAGGAGCTATCCATTCAGATTTCATGTTAAAAAAATAAAGGTCGATAACTAATGCGACAAACCTTCAAAAAAAACTAATAGAGCACCTCGGGCCAACGCGGCCAGATTGCATTTTGCACGAGAAATTACACACCATGTTTCGTTGACATGTGGTCCCGTTCCAACATATCAGTGAGACGATGGTGAGTAGTAGGAGTATTTATGAATGGACGTGTAGGCTGGGGCGCCTCTTCATGAACTGTGGCAAACTGGCAACCATCCACCAACTCTTCGCCTTTCCCTCTCGATTTGGAACTACTGTCGCACGCTCTTCCTCTCCCTCCTCCATTTTCCTTCAGCCCTTCACCCTTTCTTCTGCCATTGTTCGATCGTCTTCTACATGGAGGGAACAGGCCGGAAACGACCCCGTTATTCTTGCCCCGATCTGAAAGATGACGTGGTGGAGGAACTCATTGATCGGTGCGACGTCATCACCTCGGCTAGCATGGCAGGTTCATTCCAACCCATTCTCGACTCAACTAATAACATCATTACAAAGAACCCAAGAGTCAAGGAGCGGTTTGATCTCCCCTATCTTCTTCACGTGACCCTGATGACTACTAGCACTGGGACAACGGAGGCCTCGCCCTGTGCAAGTTGATGCTTCTTGATAATGATACGTATGATGTTAAGGTGCCATCGCTTAAGGGCAAGGATTGGGCAGGCGCAAATGGAGATTGGGTTGTTTACATTGGGTCCAACTGCGAGTGGGAACTTGTGAATGTGTACACTCGTGACCGGGTTCCACTTCCAAAAATCTCAGCGGACTGCCCAGAGGTTGAGCACACCAGTATTGTACGCACGTTCAAATACGATCATGGTGACTGTCTTCTACGGAAGATAGCAATTTGTCGAGTTCCCAACCACTCTTGGAATTACAACAACTATGAAGTTGTTGCTATCTTCGACAAGCTTGTTGCCATCCTTTGTTGTTCGACTCGATGGATATTGCTCAAAAATCAGTTTCTATACACGGATGTGTACTGTGATGCAATTCAATACGAAGGTCTTGTGTTTGCTTCCACCGCTCATGGCACTGTTTCTGCATGGGATCCTCGTGGTTTCGGTACGTTTGTCTTCCACCGTAATTATAATTGTTTCATCCACATGCATGCGGGTTAGCAAGTTTCCCTTTACTAATTAACCTTCTTCTTGTGTTTCCAAGGTCCTATGAACATTCCACCACCTATACTTGAAAAAAATTATAACCAAGGGGGAGATGGCGATGGTGATGATCACGAGCATGAGGACGAGTAGAACGTATATACTTAGTGGCGCCTAGCAACTAATTCCGATGGATTACCTCTTCTTGTGTGTATACAGCCCACTGATGATGTTACTACTGAGGGAGCACGTGTTGTCTCCCATGGTCGCACTCTCCGGACCTATTCCAACAGCCGTTGCATGGTATTCGGGAGATACTAGTGTGCTAGCGCCAACACCATCACCCTGGTACATAATTGATAGTCTTGGAGAAAACTCGCTCTTCCTTGGACAAAACTATCCGATGATGGTGAAAGGCGATCCAACTGCTGTTGACACAACGTTACTAGTACCATTTATGAGAAGCAACTGTGTCTATACCTCAGACATTAGGGTGGTTCCCTACCCTGGTACTGATAGAGTAGGCCGCTTCAGCCTGGATGATCAGTCCTGTGTTGGTCTCGAGATTGACAATAGATGGCCCGTCAAAGAGAATCACTTGTGGTTCAAAGCAAGCGTTTCCAATGCCGAGGAATGGTTGAGTTGAAGTTCATTTCATTGCTTGTTATTTGTTGTGTGGTGAAAACTTTAGTATTTATAATGTATCCTCGTTGTCGATGTGGGTTGATGACCTGTTGTATGTAATAAAATGATATGCCTGTGATAAACTTACTAAATTTATGAATGGCTTTCGAGTTGCTTCTGTGAGTGAGTGGTGAGACGAGGAAAAAAATATTTTCCGAATACATATTTGTACGTGCATTGCAACAGGTTATCGGATGAGGCCAATCAACAATAGTAGTACACTATTTGTACTAGCTTCACATGCTTCGCGTGTCGTGCGGGTGTTTTTACTATAGCCATATTGTACGTAACCAGCACCTCGAATCCTCGATACTAGTACTATATACTAGCTCCGTCTAGATTTATTGGTCCCCATTGTATTTCGTGTCAAATTTTGACCATAGATTAAACTAACAAAATTTTCACGCATGTCACCAAACATTATATTTTTGAAAACTATGTTCAAATACGAATCCAATGAGATAATTTTTCTTGACATGCGTTAATATTTTGTTATTTAAATATTTAGTCAAAATTTGGCACAAACTACAAAGAGGACCAATAAACCAGGACGGAGGTAGTAGTAAGTAGTAGGAGTAGTAGGGTGGCATGGGCCAGAACAAGCATTCACGTCCAGGAGTATGGCACACGCCACCAGCACGACTTCCATCTGACACCATATTTCTTGGAGTCCATGCTAGAGCAATCTCTTCAACCTCATCGTTTCTCTAACTCGGCCATCGCATGCGGGCGAGGTGGGTGGGGGTTGCCGATAGTCGGTTTCCTCAAGCTGCGGTCCCACTTGTAAGGCCAACTCCAATGCTCTATCTATATATGGATGTACTCTTCTTCCCAATGCAAAAACTTGCATCCATTCTACTCCCTCCGTTGCACAATACATGCCTTCTATTTGTCAATATATATATGTATCTAGAAATGTTTTAGTATATAGGTACATCCATTTTTGGACAAATGGAAGTCAAGTATTTTGGAACGGAGGGAGTACACAATAATTTTTCTAAGTTAGCACAACTAGTCTAATCCGAGAGCACAACCAAAGATTTGGTCGGGGTTCTTCCTTCTTTTGCCGACACGTGGGACATCCAGCATCCAGGTCGTGTCATGAAAGAAAATAGAGTGGTAGTTGAAACCACGAGATGTGCATCTTGGGTTAAACTGTAAATAGAATTTTACTACTCTTGAGTAACTCCAAAAGCGGCCACCGATGATCTTTATTGGATTTGTTTCTCATCGCCAGCACGTCGAGGTGAAAGATGAGCAGGTTCAGTGGGTCCTCTTGCGTTTTCACTGACATGTGGGGCCGCATGTGAGCAAACAGATGATGGGCTCCGCGCGTCCGCTGGCTGGCTAGAGGAGGGCTGAGCACGGACTGCAGGAAATTTGTTCTACGTAACCATCACCTTGATATTCGCATGTGGTTGTTTATAGAATAAAAAAAGGAGGTACCCCTACTTATGTTACTCCCACACTAGTAGAAAAAGGGGCAAATTTGAGACACATTAGTGTCGGTTTGATTTTGAGCCGGCACTAATGTGTCCATTAGTGCCGGTTCCAACGGCTAGCCGGCCGTTCTCATTAGTACCGGTTTATGGCAAACCTTTAGCACCGGTTCGTGCCACGAACCGGTACTAAAGAGAGTGGTGGCAGGATGTTGTCAGTCTGGGGCCCGTCCAGCACCTTTAGTACCGGTTCGTGGCACGAACCGGTACTAAAGGTCGACGTACATAAACCCTTCGTCCACCCGAGACACTCTGTTCTTCCCCTTTCCCCTCACTCCCTCTGTTATTCCCCTCTCTTCCTCGAGCTCCTCACAAATTTTGCCCACAATTTGTCAAGATTTGAAGGCCCCCATCCATTCAAATGATCACAAAGGTTAGCAAGTTTGTCCTTTCAACTCTCATTGCTAGATTAGCTCTTGCAATGCTTTGTATAGTGATTAATTTGGGAGGAATTATATTTGCTACTATTTGATTTATGTGCAATTTGAGGTCAAAAATAACACTTAGTTTGCATATGTAGGCGTGGTTTACTTAGTGCCTTCTAAATCTCCGTCGTAACCACTGCCGATCGCTCAAGACTGTCCGTCGTCACGGCACCACCTTGTGGTGAGGCTCTTGTTCATGAATGTTTTACATTACCAAATTGATGTTTGTGTGATTTGGATATATAGTTACTCGTATAATTATCTTACCCGTACGTTGTTTGTTATACATAGTGCCATGGTTTTGATATCCGTCCCCATCGGCCCTCGTCCTTGTTATGATTCGGATGTGGTATATTCTCTTTTAAAACTAGTTGTTGCATTTCGTGTTTATGACAAATTATGCCCATCAAGTTGACATAGATATTTTTATCTAGGAGGTATGTGAACCGGAAATTCCAACTGACCCTATTGTCGAGAGGTTAAATTTAGTTGAAAGAGAAAATGAGTATTTGAAACAAAACTGAAAAGAATTGAGGGTGAGAAGATGGATTTGGAGTTGCATGTTGCCGTTGTCGTCGATGATCACAAGATCAAGATGGAGAAAATGAGGTTGAAGATTAGAAAGATTAGAAAATATGCCATTGATAGTGTGGCCTGGTCTCATTATGCTGTTGGATCAATTGTTACCTTTGTTGCGATCTTGATTGCATTTGTTGTTGCATTTAAATTCTTTAGCTCGAGAGTTATTTGTATGTTGCATTTAATTAAGTGTTGTATATCAACTTTATGTATGAACTTTATGTATGAACTTGTATTAATTTGGTCTATTCGGTGTTGTGTAATGAAGATGAGCCGACAATGGATGTATGATGACCGATGCTCTCTCGAGTTCATTAATGGCGTGCATACTTTTTTGCTTGCCGCTGAGGCAAACAAGCGGGCGGATGGTTTTCTGCCTTGTCCATGTGCTGGCTGTTAGAATTGTCATAGTTACTCTACGTCAAGAACCATTCACGTCCACCTATTTGAGTCCGATTTCATGCCCCACTATAATGTTTGGACCAAGCACGGAGAAATAGGGGTTATGATGGAAGACAATGAAGAAGAAGAGGACGACGACGGCTATCCTAGCCATGGGTCCCCTGAATACGATGATACAACAATGGGGGAAGAAGCTGAGCCGGCAATGCGGAAAGAAGCTGAAGAAGAGGCATCAGATGAGCCTGCTGATGATCTAGGTCAGGCCATTGCCGATGCAAAGAGAAACTGCGCAAGTGATCTGGAGAGGACGAAGTTGTAGCGCATGTTAGAGGATCCCAAGAAATTGTTGTACCCAAATTGCGGTCGACAAAAAAAGTTGGGCACCACACTTGAATTGCTGCAATGGAAGGCGAGAATGGTGTATCCGACAAGGGATTTGGAAAGTTGCTTGGTAATGATAAAGAATATGCTTCCAAAGGACAATGAATTGCCCAAGAGTACGTATGAAGCAAAGAAGGCTGTCTGCCCTCTAGGGTTATGGGTGCAGAAGATACATGCATCCCCTAATGACTGCATCCTCTACTGCGGTGAGTACAAGGATTTGAACGCTTGCCCGGTATGCGGTGCATTGCGTTATAAGATCAGTCGCGATGACCCTGGTGATATCGAGGGCGAGCGCCCCAGGAAGAAGATTCCTGCCAAGGTGATGTGGTATGCTCCTATAATACCATGGTTGAAACGTTTGTTCCGAAACAAAGAGCATGCAAAGGCGATGCGGTGGCACGCAGAAGACCGTAAGAAAGACGGAAAGTTGAGAGTACCCGCTGACGGTTCGCAGTGGAGAAAAATTGAGAGAAAGTACTGGGAGGAGTTTGCAGGTGACCCAAGGAACATATGGTTTGGTCTAAGCGCAGATGGCATTAATCCTTTTGGGGAGCAGAGCGGCAACCATAGCACGTGTCCTGTGACTCTATGTTTGTATAACCGTCCTCCTTGGTTATGCATGAAGAGGAAGTTCATTATGATGCCAGTGCTCATCCAAGGCCCTAAGCAACCCGGCAACGATGTTGATGTGTACCTAAGGCCATTAGTTGAACAACTATTACAGCTGTGGAATGGAACAGGTGTACGTGCGTGGGATGAGACAGCAAGAATTTGACCTAAAGGCGTTGCTGTTCGTGACCATCAATGATTGGCCTGCTCTCAGTAACCTTTTAGGACAGACAAACAAGGGATACCGCGGATGCACGCACTGTTTTTTATGTGAAAGACATATCTACCAGGCCGAGAAAAAGAAAAGATAAGGAAGCGAATGGATCATACGATGAGCCAAAGCGCCACATAGTTCTTTTCAGAAAAAGAAACATCGTGGGAGTGGATGACAAGATGTACATGTCAAGATTATGAAAAGTTTGATGAAATTGCTCCATTCACGGTGAATATTGACCCGAGCATCCAGTTAAATGATGAAGATTTTCCATGGCTACGGCGCAAAGGGACACACGCGAAGAAAAAGTTTCACACCCAAAGATCCGGGATGTGGTCGGCTTCACTATCATCACTTTCTTACGTGTTTCACACCTGTGAGGGAATCTATGTAATAGTTAGGGTAGTTATGTGTTTTGGCATTTGAAACGCGAAGAAATTTTATGTGCAAACAAATTCTTTTCATGCATTTACTGATTTTTTCCAGCTAAATGACCCTGAAATTGAAAAGCATTTCAAATGAACTCAGAAAAGGTTGAAAGTTGGCATGGTATCATAATTTCATCCAAATAGCATGTGCAAAAATGTAGAGAGGGTTACGACAAAAACTGGATGCACTTCGTGTACAAAATGGACAATCTCTTTCGAAGTATCAGGGTTTCCGACGAAAACTCATCTGTTACGAAGGCATTTCATTTTTTAAATAAACTAGCATTACCAAATTGAATATAATTATAAAACACACTAATATTAAACATAATAAAAAAGAATCACTGAAAAATCTTTTTTCAAAGTTAAGTTATTCACAAACTAGTGATTCACACAAATTTCAAATAATTCAAAATTTAAACTATTCAAATTTGAAAACTACCGGCACTAACAGAAAGTTTGTATTTTTTTGTACCTAAAGCAAAAATATTCACAAAGAAACTCTAAATACAGCAAAAAAACAACTCAAAAATAAATAAAACAAAAATAAATAAAGCGGAAAAAAATAAGAAAATAAAAAAGCCCGCCTACTAGGCCAAAGCGGCCTGCATACGACTAGGAACCCAACCTTTGTTGGTCCAGATGCAGGCCATAAAGCCCAAGAGGCCCACAGGCGTAAGAGAATGTAGGCCCAGTGGGCACTGCTTAGGAGAGGAGCTCGAGAGAGCTACCGCACTGGGGCTTATAAACCAGTGCGGTAGCCCCTCGGCTAGCAAGGTGGGACTAAACTTGCGCACCGCCTGGAGCCAGCGCACCCTCTTTAGTACCGGGTCGTGGCTCCAACCGGTACTAAAGGGGGGACTTTAGTACCGGTTGTAGCCACCACCCGGTACTAAAGGGGGGCGCTCCCGCCGCTGGCTTTGTTAAAACAGATTTTAGTACCGGTTGGTGGCTCCAACCGGTACTAAAGGTCCATCCTATATACACAACAGTTGGAAAAAATTCACTTTCCCTCTCTGTTTCTTTCCTCCGTCGCGCCGCCCTGCCCCGATCGATGCCGTCCCCGTCGACGTTGCCGCCCCGCCCCTCGTCGCCGACCCGCCATCCCGCCTCGTTACCGCCCGTCGACATCGCTGCCCGGCCGTCCCGTCCCGTCGGCCCGTCGTCCCGTCGCCCGCGTCCCGGCCGCCCGACCGTCGCCGCGCCCGCCCGTCGTCGCCGCCCGTCCCTTGCCCGTCGTCGCCTCGCCAGGAGCTCGCCCCGGCCGCCATGTCCACACACACACACACACACACTACACACACATTAGTTTGTTTTTATAAATTTTTCTGTTTTTTAGTTATGGAAATGTTAGAAATTATTCTATTTTTTAGTTATAGAAATATTAGAAATGTTAGTTATATAGAAATGTTATAAATTTTTTCTGTTTTTTAGTTATAGAAATATTTATAGAAATGTTAGCAATTTTCTGTTTTTTAGTTATATAAATATTAGAATTGTTATAGAAATGTTAGTTATATAATCAGGAAATTTTAGAATTAGTTTTAGTTAGATGAATTAGATTAATGTCAAATTGTTAGAATTTGCATATATATATATAGAATTTTATTTATCACAATCCAATCATTTAAAAAATGTTACTTTTTGCGGGCATATAGTATTTGTTCTCGACGATATGCCCGGCCCGCATCCTCGCCGTCGACCCGTTCGCGACGATGTCCTGCTTCAGAGGACCCATATCCGGGACTAGGCTCCACCGGGCTGGCACTGGGAGGTGCTACCTGGAGGGGCGCGCCGCTTGGTGAGGAACCCGGCCTCGGGTCCCGTCGTTGACCCTGCTGTCCTTTGGTGGCGTTCGCGTGGGCCACATTCGGTGCGGAGGGAGCCGGCGTCGCCGGAGGTGGTGCGTCGCCGTGTCAGGGAGGAGGACGAGCACGTCCATCGCTACATGGGTGATATGGACGTTAGGTTCTCCAATACTTGGCAGGTTCTTTGGGCAGATGACCGGAGATATGATCCTATGACGGTTCCTTCTCTTTGGGTGTCCATCGCCCGTGCCCCAGGGACTACGAGTGGCCTAGATTCTTCTGTAGTACTTGATCTTTATTAGGTGCCTAGCCAGTGATGTATTCGATATATAATATTCGAGACGATGTATTCGAGATTATATATATTAAGATGATGATGTTTTCGAGATTATATATTCGAGACGATGTATTCGAGATTCAGTTTTTCCTTATTGATTGCATCCATGCATTGTAATTTGAATACTAAATTGTTTTATATTTCTTTTGTATTAGTAAAGTAAAAGCTAAGGCGGACAATACCGGCATAGAGAGAGAGAAGAGGAATTGTTCGACATCATACGCAGCCATCATAGGCTAGATGATCTGAATGAAGTAGATGACGGCTCCCAATATCTGAACAATACCGGAGAGGGTGATGAAAAGATATTCGATCTCGACGACCGAGCTGATGAAGTCATGAACTATGATTATGATTATGATGACACAGACAATGTTTGTGATGACACAGACAATGCTGATCTTCAAATAACAAAGACTGCCGGCGAGGTATATTTATATAAGCATGCATCATGGTGATCATCACATGTTTTTTTTATTGAAGATATATTAACAAATCGATCTTTCTTCTTTCAGCCCTCCGGATCGAGCAAATCTGCTTCTACAGACAGCAAGATAAAGCGGGGCCCGAGCAGATTGTTGAAGGATGGTGTAAAGTACCACATAGAATCCACCAAACTTAGTGGCGAACCCCTCACGCCTAAGAATGCGTGGACTCGTCAGTGCGGAGTTCTTGTGAAGGACAAACTCCCGATCTCCATTCAAGAATGGAAAGAGCCAAAGACTAAACATCCAGGTGTTACTTGGGTCGACGACAGAGCCAAAAAAGACCTTTTGAAATCTCAGATGGAGCATTTCACCCTACCAGATCATTTCACTGAAGCAGATGTGGAGAAAGTCATGGCTGCTGCTCTTAAGAAGATGGCAATTGCATTCAACACCCACAAGAAAACTGTATGGGCCAACTACCTCGCTGCAGAAAGGAAGACTCCAGATTTCACGGGAACACTGGAGAAGCAAAGAGAACACTGGGACGATTTCGTGACCTTCAAGGATTCAGAATTATCTAAGGAACGGTCGATGAAAAACAAGGCAAATGCCGCAAAAAAGATGCAGTTCCATAGGCTGGGTCCAGGTGGCTACGCGGTGGGATTGCCTAAGTTGGATAAGTATAAGCAAGAGATAGAGGATGCAAGGGTCACTCCGGTTACTAGGAACTGGCCCCCAGGTGCAGAACTTGGTTCTATGCGCATGGGGGGCGTTGGACCCGAAGACAGGCAAAGTTTCGCAGAAGGCAAATCTAAAAGGAGCCGAACAAAAGATAATTGACGCAAGAGAAGAAGCTCGAAGGGGGGTGTTCACGCCCAACACAGAGAACGACGAGCTTACACGCGCCCTGTGAAATCCTGAACACCCAGGAAGAAAACGAGGCAAGGGCGTTATTCCCTGGTATGAGGGCTTTTCAGAATGGAACGAGGACTACAGGACCCGTGCAAGAAAGAAGATGGAGGAGGAGAAGAAAAGGAAGCTGGAGGAGGAGCAGAGGAAGCAGGACGCGGAACGCCTTCAAGGCCTAGAAGCAAGGCACGCGGACCTGGCACTCAAATTCCAGCAGCAGCAGCAGCAGACATCGACTCACTTAGCCGTGAAAGGGGTCTCAACAGGCGGCAAGAAGAAGCGGATGATCGTCCAGCATTGGATAGCACCGTCCCATCCATGCCGAGAAGCAGCGTTGGTTCTACCCCGGGCGACACACTGCTGGATACATACCCTGTGGATGACATCATAGAGAACACTAACTGTGAGCTACACTCCAAAATGAAGAACATATCCATGAAGGTGGCGGACGGCGTTGCTTTTCCAGTTACCCCCGAAGCAACCTTGCATTGCATCCCAATTCCAGAGGGCTATGCTCGTGTCATGGTTGATGAAGTGGTGGACCCATATTCGGGGCTACAACTTGACATTCCTGGAGGTGAAGACGAGCGCACACTGGGAGAGGCCATACATCATATCATCCTATGGAGAAAGGATTGCATCATCTTTCAAAGTCCACCGACACCGTGTCGTCTGCCGACTCCTCCTCAAAGTCCGCCACCGAGTCAGCAGACTCCCGCTCCTCCAAGTCCACGAACGTGTGAGCCGACTCCTCCTTGAAGTCCGCCACCTCCTCCAAGTCCCCGAACGCGTGAGATGACTCCTCCAGTTTCAAGTCCGGCACAGCGTCATGCCACTTCTCCGGTTTCAAGTCCGGCACCGTGTCAGGCCACACCTCCGGCTTCAAGTTCGGCACATCGCCAGCCCACTTCTCCTGATCCAACTCAGCCACGTCAGCCGTCTCCGCTATCTCAGCAATCGCAGAAGAGACACGCTGCAGCTATGGTGCGTAGCGGTACGAGTCAAGGTAGTTCAGGAAGTACAGGCGGAGACAAGCGATATAAGTATGGTCCAAGCCTCGCTCCTATTCCTCAGAGGCCTTACGACATGACTAAGGAGCAAAATGCAACCATAGTGCTGGGCCAAGTGGACACCCATTTTGCACCAAAACCGGCACCACCGCCAAAGGAGAAAGTGCCTGAGAAAACAATTGACCACTTCATTCGTATGGCTAGAGAACCAGCTCCCAAGCCTGTTGACTCGGACTATGAGCACTAAATCAGGAAATTACATCGAGAATGGCTAAAGAAGGAAGCGAGCTCGAGCTCGAGCCAACAAGCAGCGGGCCAAAAATGCGGGAAAACCGTTCCCCAGCTGGGAGAACAGGCAGCGCAATCGATCCCCCCGCTTGTTGTGCCAACAACCCATGAGAGGAGGCCGCACGCCCAATATTATTGTGGGAAAACCGTTAAAGTTCCCCAGCTAGGTGATGTGGTGATAACGGAGGAGCATATAATGCAGGCTGAAATGCTCAAGATCTTTGTTGGACAACTCCTCGAAATTGAGCCCATGTCTCCGCTTCGAGAGGAGAAATAAAACGGAAATATGTCCGGGGCCAACCTTTGGTCGAGCCAGAAAAGGTCAAGAACCTCCCAACGAGAATGTATGAATTGCATCAATGGTACATGAACATTACCAAGATTTCCAATCGAGAGTCTTTCATGGTGAATGTCAAGAAGGAGCATTACTACCATGAGAAAGATCTGTGCGTTGAGCATTCAGAACTATTTCAGTTATACAATCAAGACGCACTCGACAAATCTTTCGTCAGTTGCTATTGTTTGTAAGTGATTTCTTTCTGTAATTTTTGATCAATCATTACATGTAATTATCCTCACTATATATTCTTTTCTGTGGTATTATATGCAGGATGAAGATGTATGAAATGAAAAAATCTAGA
Source organism: Aegilops speltoides (assembly GCA_021437245.1). Lineage (NCBI taxonomy): Eukaryota > Viridiplantae > Streptophyta > Magnoliopsida > Poales > Poaceae > Aegilops > Aegilops speltoides. The sequence goes on from CM038142.1 coordinate 465,218,801, forward strand.
CGCTATGGCATTGGGTTCATTGACCCAAATACCATTAATGAGTACACATGGAATCTTGCAACTTCTCAAGCAAGTGTAGAGGAGAGCATGCTAGAGTTCTTGAAGTGCCTCAATACCAGTGAAGATATACTACTTCCTTACAACTTCACGTGAGTTAATACAAATTCCGTTTTTGCTTACTAGCTAGCTAGATGTTAATAAATAAGTGTATACGGTTTACGATATATAGTTGATTAATTTTATGCACATGCCCCCTTAATTAAGACATGCAAACGTGTGCGCATGCAGTTTCCACTGGATCTTGTTAGTCATTAAAGTTGACAAAGCAACAGTTGAAGTACTCGACTCGCTACTTAAAGAAGATAAAGACTACACCATCATGAAGGGATAGTCAATGTAATTTCAATCATTATTAATTATATCTCGCCTATTATTAGTTCGTCATTTCCTGATATGAACTATTTAATAACCCCTTTATTGATTTTCTTTGCCGGCGGGCAGGGCTTGGGCAAAGTTCATCAAGGTGACTCCAGGCAAATGGCAAAAAAAGTTGTTTTGGCATCGACCAAGGGTAAGTAATTAAGTAGTACTAGCTAGCTAGCCATCTCTTTAATTCTTGTTTCAATACCATTAATTAATTATCATGCTTGATTAATCATTATCTGATTCAATTCCATTCTCGTAAAGGCCACAAGCGGTAGCGCCGAATGATCTGTGTGCATTCTACGCTTATGCGAACATTCGCATGATGGCGTCCGAAAGGAGCAGATCTCAAAGACAGGATCTGATGCGTTGTCGAACTCTATTCACACCATTATCGATATCTTGTAACACAACTAATACACATGCATATTGATCTCCTTCTTAACAGTTTAAAGAGGTGCGGGATAAGCTCCTACCAGCGGACTGCATACTAGCACTTCAAGAGGAAATAGCCGGATTTTTGCTCGACCAGGTCATATATCCCAAAGGAGAATACTATTACCCGCTACCGCCCCCATGAACCACTTGTCATCGTGCATGCTCCGAAGGCACCAAGGCAACATGTAGGAGAAATTGTATATGTATATACATGTGTATGTGTGAATAGTTAATGGTGTTGGTTGTGAGACATTCGATGATATATATATATATATATATATATATATATATATATATATATATATATATATATATATGCGGTTCTACGACGAGAAAATCTATTTATATATATGCATAACGTGTACAATTTGTAGTATCGTGAAATACCAGCAAACAAAAAAGAACTAAATTGAAAATAAAGCCAAATTGAAAACACAAAATTAAAGCAAAATTTAAAAAAAAACCAAACATTTAGTACCGGTTGGTGTTACCAACCGGTACTAATGTCCTACACGCACCCGGGCCTGGCTCGTGCCACATGGTTGCCCTTTAGCGCTGGTTCGTGATGAACCGGTACTAAAGGGGGGGGGACCTTTAGTCCCCACTCTTTAGTGCCGGTTTGCGAACCGGCACTAAAGGCCGTCACGAACCGGCACTAAAGGCCGGTTCTGCACTAGTGCCACTACGCCTAGCCTAAGGTTAGTAGGTGACCTTGCGCTTGGCTCTTCGCCTCTTCTGGAAGTCGATGGTTCTACAGTAGTGCTTCTAGCAATCTGACACCAAATGAACTGCTGCACGTCCACCGCTTGTAAGCAAAAGTTTCTCCTCGTGCTGCGAGCCACCGCGCACGCGTTGGCGAGGGAGAAGGCGTAATCAAGCTTCTCGTCATTCTGCGAGTTGACGGGACACATCAAAGTTATTTACTTGTAGTACGTACTCTCCAAAAAAGGGCTGACCATGTCATTGCTACCATCCCATGCTCCATCTTTGAGTACGTGCACTATTCACATGCCATCGAGGAGAAAAAATATTACGTAGGTTCCATCGAAGTGCACGACTCACTTACAAAAAAGGGTTTCCCCCTGCTTCCCCCCCCCCCGCACGACTCACTTACGCACTGCTTATCTGATTATCTCCATTTTCTTGCATGACACGTGCACCTTGATGCTAGATGTCTCGCGTGTTGGGAAAAGGATGAACAAAGCTCACGTAAAAGAAAAAGAGTTGAAGAGTATAGATTCCTGACGACAAAATGAGTGAATCTACACTCTAAAATATGTCTACATACATCTGTCTGTTGTAGTCTATTTGAAATGGCTAGAAAGACTTATATTTAGGAATAGAGGGAGTAGTTTATATTGAATTATTGATAACCATGCAACAAGCCACGCATGTACAGGATGCATGCAGCCACGCATGTACACAAGCCAACGCACTAACTCCATCCGATCCAACTCATACACATACGCGCACAGCATGGAGCACACAACGCACGTACACAAGACATGCATGCACACACGCTCGGTCGCAGACTGCACGTGAATAACACATGCATGCGCACACACTCGGCTGCATGGAGGCGTACGCCATCCGCGGTGACGTCTGGTTTGTCGTGCTACGGCGAAGCTCGCATGCAACGGCGCATACGCATCTCTTACAGCACCTCTTTGCCGCCGTTGCTCAACTACTAGTCGGAGACGAAGACGACCGCAGCCTCGGCCTTAGAGCTAGCACCGATGGAAAAACACGCAGGCTGCACGCACACGAGCACATATGGAGTGCCCACGACGTGGTGGTGGTGCGTCCCTAGTCGCCTCTACTCCTTCTGCGCACGTTGTCTATCAAGGCGGCTACATGCTAATGATGATGTGGGTGAGATCTTCTAGGACTCAGATGATGACGAGGAAAATTATGAGACACAAGGTGACATACACTGTCAAGGTCCACGGTCAAGGGGTGCTAGTAAGTGCTTAGATGTGCTTAGAGCAAGTAAAATAGAGCTGAGTCAGCGGGCTATAAGGAATAAACTAGTATATTTCTGCTTAGTTGGAGGAAAGAGAAGAGGAGAGAGAAGGTAAGCGGGCTCTTCGTGAAGAGCTAGCTCTAGCACGTGCTCCTAGGCACTTTGTGAGAATGAAAGGTGGGCCACATAATAAAAAAGTAGTACACTCTTTTGATCTACTATTGTACATGTTGACTATAAGATGGGATGTAGATGACATGGCACTGGCTTATAGCCAGCAGCTAGCTATACTATTAATGCTCTTTAGATGAGGTGCTAAGTGCATTAAATGGCTTAGTAACTCAAGTCTTCAATGTATAGTTGCTTACTTTATTGGTGCCACATCATATTTTATGCCTACGTGGCAGGCTTAGCAGCTATACATGGTGGAGCACTGGGAGAGGCCAAGGCTGGTCATAGTGGGGAGTAACTTGTACTGTAACATATTACTATGTTACTCTAAACATCTCTATAAACCGGAAAGGAGGGAGTAGTAACATAGACTAGTGTCATATGCAGAGTATGGGAGCACATGATATTTCCCCGTCCGGACCGATCCCAAGTTGGCTTCTCACCTTCTTGGCCCAACAAAGCCCTTCCCCTCCAAGCCTTCCCGCCTGGCGCCACCGAGCCCGCCGCTCCACATTGATGGCAAGTCAGGGCGACGCGACCTCTCACTTCTTCCGCCGTTGAAGCGGCGCGCCGACCGAGGGCACCGCCCGCTGCACGCCCGGCATTTCAGACTACACAGTGGATAGTAACTTTAGAGCAAGTACTACAATTAGATGACATAAGCGGGCTATAAGGATTTAAATATAGTATTTGTGCTTAGTTGAAGGAGAGAGAAGAGGAGAAAGAAGAGAAGCGGATTGTAAACGTGTAGCCGGTTGTACTCCAACATACTTTGTGATACAAAGGGTGAGGCCATTATTAATGATATTGTATTTATACTAAAGGGTCTAACAGATGCCTTAATTACTCTGATTTTTTTAGACAAACCTTGGTGGGGCTATTATTGACTTTTTTGAGCTATTATTGACTTGGACGTGGGGTTTGGGGGCCAAAGGCCTACTATTATACTCACACGACCGACCTGACATGCTCTACCCTAGCCGCCGCTGTATCATATGGTTTCGCACCATTCCAGATCTTAGCGCCGCCACGCAATTCTTCTCCAGCCCTCCTTCTGGCGTGCACTGCAAGAAGGGACAGCAGTCCTCCGAACCCCGCCTTTCGTGATCCTGTAAGGGAGAGGGGCGATCAGGTTTTTGGGGAGCACACTCCTGTGACTGCTGCCAGCGACGACTTCCTCAACGACAGCCTTCTTCCCCGACCTCGGTAACCTCTTTATCAACGACATGAGTTACAAAATCAACCACATCGGTTCTGCTCCCGCTCTACAGTATGTGATTCTGTCCTCCTGGTTTAGTCTGCATCATTACTTTGATGTTTGCAATTGTCGTCATGATCTATTTACTGCTGATTCGGATTAAATCTCATACTAAATTGCTCATATATTCAACAATCCAATCCAAAAACCTGATTACAGGCAATTTTCTCCGAGTGGGTTTGCTGCGCTTTTGAAGCCGCCTACTTTTAAGGGGGTGCAATATAAAAGGTGGCGCACAAGAGCAGTATATTGGTTTCAGATCATGTACTGCTATGATGCCACTAAGGGTAAGCCTAAGGGCGATCTTAATCCTACACAGTAGGAAGCTTTTCAGAACATGGATACCCTCTTCAAAGCCGCCCTGCTGAGTGTTCTAGACGATTCCATTGAGGATTCATATATGTTGTTTAACAGCGGCAAAGACATGTGGGCTGCGCTTGAGGCCACGTTTGGGCCCTCGGGCCCTGGCAACGAGTTGTACGTCATGGAGCAATTCTGTGACTACAAGATGACTGATGAGCGCTCTGTTGTTCAGCAGACTCATGAGATACAGTCACTCTCTAAGGAACTTGAGTACTTTAAGTGTGTGTTGCCGGACAAATTTGTTGCTGGGACCATCATTACCAAGCTTCCACCTTCGTGGAACGATTTTGCTACTTCTCTGAAAAACAAGAGACATGAGTTTTCTGTTTTGGATCTCATTAGCACTCTTGATTTTGAGGAGAAGGCAGGAGAAAAAGACACACGTGCTTGGGTCGCTGAGGGAGCTTCTAGTGCCCACATGGTACACGAGAAGAACTTCCATCCCAACCAGCCCCAAAACAACAAGAACAAATCTCAGGGGAAAGGCAAGTTTGATGCAAAGAACAAGCCGTCACATTCTACCAACTCCAAGAAGAATTCTCATAACAGGAAGGGATACAAACCTCAATTTTGGTAGCACCGCACAAAATTTATATGGATGCATCTACCTGCTGTCAGCTAACCTCATGGTGCTCCGGGTATTCCTACATTCGTAACTAGGTACAATGACCACCGCAAGATGAAATTAGCTTATTTGTACGTTGACTTGCTGAATGCAGTGCGGAACAATCCTGTCATGTGTGCCCAGGAGCAAACAAGCAGTGTAGCCGAAGGTGGAAATCAACCGAGGACTTATGAAATTATATGTAATCTTCCTCAGGCAGGTCAGTATCCCCTTCGGCTAGATCATCGTGTTTTGTCATGCCGAGCTATCGATATGTGCTACTGTTTTGCAACACCGTTTAAGTATAGCTACAATTTTCCTATCTTTTCAGATTCGGGACAATGAATATGAAATCAGGGGAACTGCACAATATGGACCCATGTTGAGTCATCTCTATTGCCTCATGTGTTTGCTGCAGATGTGTCAGGATCAATTGCAAGATGAGGTAGCTAGCTAGCTGTGGAGTTGCCAACATGCTCAAAGTGCTCGCAACATTAAGAAGAAACAAGCATGTCCAGGAAATTAATGCGTGCGCAGGGAGGCCCTTTGCTCAGAGGAGCATCGACCGATTTTCTTTATTTCAACACCTTCTCACAGCTTTGGATATTGGTTATAGTATGGTGAATCATTGAGATGCATAGACATGCTGAACTTTTGTTCTTCTGAATGTTAGTTTAATGTGAGTGTTCAGATCGATACCGCATCCTCTAATTTGGTGGATGCACACAGAGAAAATAAATCTCCTTAATTTACTCCATAACCGCCCTATTAAATAGGCCTAGTAACAAACCAGGTGCATGCAGTGGCCGGCGGGCACATGCATCCTGCATGCATGGCCAGTCAGCCAAGCCCATGCGCCAGCTCCAATGCAGCAACGCAAAAGAAGAGAGCGGTTCTTGGGAAAAAAGAGTAGTTAGTGCAGCGGGCCTTATAAACATGAACAACTCGCTCTCCCGCTTCCGTCTCCCCACCCAATTCCCCCTGCTCCCCAATCTTCCTCACTCGTCCAAAAAACCCCGCCACCTTCTTCCTCACTCGCATGTAAAACGCCTCCTCTTCTTCCACTCCTCTGTAAATCCCCAGCCCTCCTTCTTCCCCACTCGCACTACCACTAGGCTCGTCTCTGGCAACTCTGCTCAAACCCGTGAGCTCGGCGCGACACCCACAAGGAAAATGGAGTCGGCTGGCCCCAGCGCCAAGAAGATGAGGCTCCCTCCAGCGGCGATGCCGGTTGTAGATCCTGCACCCGGTAGCGCGGGGAGAAGCGGCGAGCCTCCCCCCCCCACCCGAATCTGAGGAACCGGTAGAATCTCTGGTGGACCGCATCAGCGATCTCCCGGGAGTCATCCTTGAGGAGATCATCTCACTTCTCCCCACCAAGGATTGCTGCCGCACAGAAGTCCTTCAACTCGGTGGCGCCCTCTATGGCGCACCGCGCCCCTCAATCTCGACTGTCGTCAGATATCTGTCCTTCCTGAATTTGATCTCCTCAGAGCCATCGTCTCTTCTCACCAGTAGGGCCCCGTTCAATGCCTCTGCATCCCGACAAGCTACCTGCTGTCCATACCCGGCAAGGTGGACGCTATCGACATCCTCAAGTCGGAAACTCCAGCAGTTTGAGTTCTACCATTACCACGAAAGTTTCATACCATGAACATACCAAGAATTCTTGCCCACACCACCGTTGTCCATCTCGCGGTTTTCCTCCTCTCTCCACACCGCCACGTTCGCCCGGTGCCATCTACCAGATGATCTGCTACAAATGCTTCGAGTCCCACTGCTAAAAAACTTTTGCTTGTGGTGGTTTATCTGTCGGAGGCCTCACTGCACAGCATCATCCACTCCAGTTGCCTTGCCCTGGAGCGCTTGCTGATTGTTTTGGGAATAGAAACCGGTATCAGTTGTCTCCAAATAAAGTTGCCTCACCTTAAAAGCATTGGAATTTGTTTTAAAGGAAAACAGCTCATCATCGAAGATGCCCCTTCACTTGAAAGGTTGCTCCTTCATAATTGTTATACACCTTCAGAAATAATTGTCGTCTCTGCGCCCAAACTGGAGACCTTGGGTGTAATTCGTGGCCCGTTTAATAATCACAAGGAGTTGGTGTTTGGCTCCTCGCTTTTTCAGGTACCATATATTATCATCTACACATTTGTAATCATATGCTGCATTTTCATTTGTGCGCATAAGTTTTATATCATCTTGGAGTACACTTTGGGTACTAATATTATGTTATATGCTGAATGAAGAGTTCGCCCATTGATAGCCTATCAATGCTGCTGGATTCCGTCAAGATCATATATATCAGAATGTATAGTTTTGATGTGGACATAATTATTGGCTTGCTGCGATGCTTTCGATCTCTGGAGAATTTATACATAGAGGTGATGATTTCATGCACATTAAAAGAACGTATATATTGTACTAGAATTAACTGTTCATCTATCGTTCTTTCGACATACTCTTCTTTCACACCTTAACTGTTTTCAATCTTCATGTCTACTTAGGCAGAACCACATGGAGAAAAACATATAACCAATCGTTGGCGTAATAAGCACAAGGATTTTCTCAGTTCTCATGACATTCGTTTGAGGACAATAACAACGGGACGATATGCATCCAACCAGGCAAACAGAAGCTTTGTCACATTCTTCCTGTTGAATGCGAGGTTACTATTGTCCATGAGGCTTAATTTTTACAGCAAGAGATTTCTCACGGACGAACATGTTGAACAGCAAAAAAAGAAGTTTCAGGTGGACAAATGGGCTTCTAAACATGCTCGGATTCTATTTACAATAAGTTGTAGACATCCTGAAATAAATTTTTTTGTACAGGATGTTGATTTTATGGATTAGACCGATCCATTTGTTTGTGACCGCAAAAAAGAGTGGTTGGGTTAGATGTTACTGTCATGTTCAATCTGAGTTTTGTCTAAAAATTTGATGAACAATTAATCCTTGGGCTTTTTGTACCATTTGTATGCTTGACTTGCATGTTGTTGCCCTTGTACTCCCCTCCACCTGCCACTAAACTGCCACATCTTCCATGGCTGTTGTTCGTTCCCGTTCGAGGCCTTGCCTTCGTTCTTCGCCTTGGTTAGCTCACTGTGGCCGCCGCTGTCTGGCGTTGTCAACATGGTCAACAACCAAGAGGAATCAGGAGATGACTGTACGTGGAGAGGCTGACAGTAGGGACCCACCAGGGTCATTGCATTTCGCAAGTAGGTGCCTCGTTATTACAAGCCAAAAAAATATTTTGTCCTAATTGTTTGACAACTAGGTTCCATGCCATTGTCAATGTACTCAATAAACGAGAAAATTACACAACAAGCAGATAACACCAGGGATCCAGCAGCTCGCCCAGTTGTTTTTCAATTTCAGAGACGGAGCTCAACTGCGCGTTGTGCGGGGGCTATGGCCTGTCTAGCCCACGCTTACGCTTTTATTAAGCACATGACGAGCCCAGTTGATATATTTTTTCTTTCTAAAATTGGCTTGCCCAGTTCTTTTTTTTTGAGAATACCAAAACCGAGGCCTGCTTGCTTTTCTCAGCCCTGCTGGGCTGCAAATCTTTCAAGATGAGGAGGGATGTAAGTAGTAAGAAATGGGCTACCCCAGAAAACGGGCTATAAGTTGTAAGAAATGGGCTGTAAATTTTAAAACCAAAGCCAACCGGCAATTGCATTAAAATATCATTTTCAGGATTTCTCTACTCTCTACTCTTATAAAAACCAAAGCCAACTCGCAATTACATTAAAATATCATCTTTTCTCCCACAAGATAAACTACTCATACAAATGCATCTTCATGTTCCGTGCAACGACGGGCATCTTGCTAGTTAAGATTCTGAATTTCATTCTTTTTTTGCGGAGAATTGTTTTTTGAATTTTATTTTGATATAATTTTTTGAAAATTATTTTTAACGTGACTCGAAATTTCATGATTAAAAGAGTTTGGACCCCACCGAAATATGCAAAATTTTGTTGAATTTTTTAGCAGTGCCCAGAATATATGGTCTGTAAAGCTAATAAAAAGAATATGGGCTTAAAATATCCTTAAGAATTAGCAAATGGGTTGTAAATTATTGAAAATAATGGCTAATGGGTTGTATGCTGTTTTCCACAGATATGGAGGCTGACTTCTGGGCCTACCAGGTTGACGATGACGTTGTCCTAAATTTTTTTTGACGCGTACGCAAGGCTTTGTCAACTTAGTCAACACACAGAAGTGACTGTTGGATGTCCATCCAACGGCCGCCGTGCTTCTTCAATCTTTGATCTTCCTGCTCCAGCCGCCCAAACCAGCGCCGGCAGGACTGCCTGCTCCCTCCTCCCGTGGCTGGCTGTGCTGCCGCCAGGCCATCCCTCTAACCACCCACACATCCTGTTATTTTCCAGCGATGTCAGCCTCACCCCGCAGCCGACTAGTCAGCGCTCGTTCTCCCCTCAGTGTGGGCATCCGCTGTGGTGGCTTCGCCGGCTCCGGGTGGTTCTCTTCCTGGGCCTCGCCCTCATCCACCGTGCAGGAAAATGCCTCCTTATTACGCGCAAAATAAGGTATACGTTCACATGGTAGACGACAATATATATGTTCACATGGTGGATTAAAATGTTCATATATGATGGAAGATCAAAATGTACGACTACAGCAATTATAAACCGCAAGGTCACCAAACAATATATTCGAATTCAACATAACATGGATTCAAAAATTGAAATTCGAGATCCTGGCATTTGTAATCATATAAAAAGGGACATTACTCTTTCTTTGGTGGGAATTGATTTGTTTTTTGTTGTTGTTGAGGGAAGTGCGAGTCGATTTGGTACTGTGGTGGGTAATCTTGTTCTCCCGATTTTTTTACATTTTTCTTGTAGTTTTTTCAATGCATCTATAGCAATATAGTAAAAGCGGACATGACACTCTTGTGTCTTGTATGAATTGTTCTTTTTACACGTTAAGTTTGTTCTGCCGAACAAGGAATCCACACCTTGTTATCCTGAAATTTTCAAGCTCGAGTATCTTTTGTCTCACCTGCTTTGAAACCCCTGCCTCTTCAACCCGCGCCGCGCCTTGTTATCCTGAAATTTGGACGCGCGCGAGAACTCCCTCCTCACCCGAAATCGGTCCCGCTGCCCCACATCGCCGAAATCCCCTTCTACCCTCACCGAAATGAAGCTCCACGTCGCGGTGTCAAAACCGGTGGGGGTACGCTGGTAACTTACCCTACATTTCGGACAAGTGCGTCCCTAAGCTTGGCTCCCCCTCCCCCTTAGCGCCCCATTCGTACACCGAGGCCAGCAAAACCCGCGAAACCCCACGCTCCTCCATCGGCCTCCCGATTGCCGCCCAGCCGGAGACTCTTCCGTGACTACGTCGTCCACCGGAATAGCTCGCCGTCCCTCATCCACCGCACCGGATGAGGATTCGTTATCGATCTCGTCGTCCCGCCAGATCAGCCGCCCCGTCCTCCACCTCCAAGGAGCTGCCCCGATGTTCACCTCGTCTATCGCGCCACCTCAATCCCCACAGCGCCATGTTGACCTGCCCATCGGAACCGGAGTGCCCTCACCAATTCCTTCGATGAAGCCGAGGCCAACTCGGCGCCACCAAGGAGGTTCTGCACTCACTGCTGCATTTTACCTTTTATTCGATCTCATGGGGCTACCGGTGCTTGATACCGAGCAGACATAGCGGGTCTCCATCGACGGCGTCGTCGCCGGCCACATCATCCATGGCGTCTCTCCCCCATGTCATTGCTTCAACGGCACTAGCTGCAGCTGCTCCGGCTCTCGCTCGCGCTGCGGCTCTGTTCTTGCTGTCAGTCGCGCTGCTGCACTACTCTTGCTTTCGTTCATGTTGCTGCTCTGCTCTTGCTCTCGCTTGTGCTGCTGCTGCTGCACGACCTCCGGGAGCTACAGTTGTTGCTGCTTTAGCACTTGCTCGCGGTGCTACTGCACGACTTGCTCTCTGCTAGTGTGTTCCCTGCTCGAGTGTCTGCTGATTTAGATCACTGCTTCTCTGCTACTAGTGCTCGAACGCCCTAAACATCTATTGCAATGCTCTGTTACTAGTTCAATCAGTTTTGACAGTAAAATTCAGTTTCGACTGTAAAGTTCATTTTCTTCAGTTAAGTTCGGTGTGAAAAGTACTTACAACATCTGTCGGAGCGGCCGTGGCGCGGCTGATGCATTTTACATTTAGCACTTTTTGGTGATGTATTTTACATCATCTATTGCAGATGATATTAGGGTCCCACTTCAGATTAACGTTATCTGTCTTGTCCTACTTCAGCCTCGTCGCTGTACGCCTTAGCGGAGCTGCTCCAAGGACGAAACCGTCCATCACAGCGGAGCAATACCCTCGGCGCCGTTTCCAGAGGCCTCGGATCTTCTTCCCCGCCTCTGACAGCCACACCAGCATCATCACCATCCTCCACGTCCAACCCAATGATGCTGAGGTCCACAAGGCTATGCCAAAGAGGTTGTACACTCGTCGCATCACTTTGTTAGTCTGCATTCATGTTGATCCTTCAGGGATCCTTTGCTATGGAACTCCTATTCATGCAAATCTGTTAGAAGGAGTGGAGCAAAGAAAAACTGGAGGATTTTTTCCTTTGGTGTCTCTTTCGAAGAAAAAACATAGGAATTTTATTCACTTGGACGTCCTTTTCAAATTAATATGCACGAATAACAGAACTCATTGCATTACTGGCATAATAAGATTCTTATTTTTTCATTTTCACGTGGTTTGACTTTAATTTGACCACGTTTCTCCATTCGTGTGTTCTTCCAATTCATGTGAACCAAACACCCAGGTTGACTGAAATCCTATGTTTCCAGATGCTCTGTTTTGCACGTGCATTCCTATCCTATTCCTGTGTTTTTCTTGTCCCTGCGTTTATGTAATCCTCCAATTCTAAGGAGCCCTTATAGATTTACTTCATTTTTAGATAGGCATCAAAGAAAACTCTGTGTGTTATGTCCTGCTCCTGTCGTGCCATCATCCACTCCACCTGAGGTGCACCATCGACAGAAGCGTTCACTGCAGGAGAGATCCCACCTGCAGACTTTCTTTCACCACCTCAGATCATCTTCCCCATTGCCGGCAGCCACGCCAACTGCATTACCATCATCGACTGAGGAGATGAACCTGAGGACTACACAGTTCCGGAAGAGAGGTCGCAGTCTTTCGTGTTTGCTTACGTTATACATCGGTTATTATTACCTGCTACTTTATCGTTCAAACTTGAGTTTTGAAATGCTCATGGGTCTCATATCGAGCCAGCAATGAATAGTATCTGTCTACTATCTAGTTCATCTAGGGTCTTCCATGTGGTTCATGTTGGGTGGGCAACAAACAATAGATGATCCATTGTCTATCTTTTTAAACTGAAGCTATAATCTACCTGTTATCATTAGTTTTGGCTCCATCCACTCGTTTGCTACCATCAGTCTTGATTATTGCATGCACCCCTTAGGCCTTACAAAATCTAACTATTTCTTTTATTATGCATGTCAGATATTGTACACAATCGTACTAAACACGTAGAGAAAAAGAGAAGACCGTTGCGTGGGAATATAATGTCATGCAGACGCCGCTCCATGGTGGGGGAAGTGCCCCCCCCCCTCCTGCATTTCTAGATTGTATTCAGAGGAAGATAACTGTTCAGATGGAGATTCAAAAGGAGCCGACCACGCCTGTTTACCACCTAAGGTGTTTGCTCTAACCTGGCATGCTGATGTTGGTCATATCATGCATATGGCGCCTTGCATTGCTTACATTATACATCTTATATGTCATCAGCTTAGTTTAGATTTGCTTTGTGTAAATGCCACCTGTTTGGTTTCTATATCATACTCCCACCATTCCTAAATATTTGTCTTTTTAGAGATTTCAACAAGTGACTACATACAGAACAAAATGAGTGAATCTACACTCTAAAATATGTCTATATACATCCGTATGTGGTAGTCCATTTGAAATCTCTAAAAAGACAAATATTTAGGAATGGAGGGAGTATATGGGAATTATGCAATGCCATCTTCTTTAGCCAGGCATCATATACGTGAATCATGCAATGCCATCCTGTTTAGCCAGTCATCATATATGTGAATTGTATTATGCCATATTTTTTTCCATAATGTATTCCATTTGTCAACAGTGTTTATACATTCATCTACTCTTCCTGTGCATCGGCCATTTGAGTCGGTCATGGGAAAATCTGGAGTGAAAACAAGGTCTTCTGAGCAGTCAGTGCTACCTGTCGATGCAGATTTCTTGGTGGTTACAGATAGCTCCTTAGAGGAGGATTCAGAGATAGATGACCAGTTGATTCCCCGAGGTGCATGATCTAACTTGGCAGGGTTATATTGCTCATATCATGCATATGGTGTCTTGCATTGCCATGCCATCTGCTTAGATTAGACATGCTTTGTGTGAATGCCTCATGTTTGCTTTCTATATCAGATATGTGAATTATGCAATGCCATGTTTTTCAGCCAGTTATCATATATGTGAATTATGCACCGCCATGGAGCCAGGCATCATATATGTGAATTATCTCATGCCATCTTTTTTTTCATTATTTATTCCTTTTGTCGACAATCTGTGTATATTGAACTACTCTTCATGTGTATCAGCCATTTGAGCCGGTTATGGAAAAATCTGGAGTGAAAACAAGGTCTTCAGAGCAGGTAATGGTACCTGTTGAAGCATATATCTCGATGGCTACATGGAGCTCCTCAGAGGAGGATTCAGAGACAGATGACCAGTCCTATATCCCACCTGAGGTGTATGCTCTAAGTTGCAATGTTTATATTTATCATATGATCCATATGGTGTCTTGCATTGCTTAGTTTAGACATCATATGCGCAATATTGAATTCCATCTGCTTAGTTTAGAGATCATACATGCGAGTGCCAGCTGCTTAGTATATGAATCAATTATGTCAATTATATCATGCCATCCTGTATACTTAGACAACATGTATGTTGAATTATGCCATTATATCATGTTAAGTTATCCATCATATATCTAAAACAATGTCATGATATCCTGTTTAGATAGGCATCATATATGTGAAATTGTGTCATGCTGTCATGTTTGGTTAGACAACATATATGTGAATTACCACATTTGTCTATCATACAATGTCTGTACATGCAATCTTGTTTATCAACCATTTGAAATGGAGGGGGTGATGGCAGTATCTAAGGGAGCAAAAACCTGTTCTTCACAAAAGATAGTGCTACCCGTCGATGCAGATAGAACCATGGTTGTACTGGCCCACAAACTAGCCCCACCACACATAAGCGAGACTCTTCCAGATTGCACACTTACACCGTTGGGCAGAGAACCAACTACAACCGATCTAACCGCAACCCCAGCGGATAGCAACCCACTTCTAGTTGACAAAGCACCATGTCCACCACAGAGTACCCCCACACGAGCAGTTTGAAAAGCTACTGCAGTGCCCAAAGCACGAAGACCACCACAGCTAACCCAAACTCCACGTTTAAAGCAGAAGAGAAACTGTTCTCAGGTCAGATTCTGTAGCTATGGTCCATACTCCTTTGCTGTTGCATCACTATATTTACTCATACCAACTACTTTCGAATTTGAAGGATCCAATTGAAACTCCAATGGCGCAACAGGTATGTTTTAAACCTATTTCTTTAACTGGATTGTTGTTCTAACTTCTTGCTCTATGTTGATTTCAGTTTAAGTTGTATAAACAGTTATGTTCTCATGTGATGCACATTACAAGTGCTGTCAATGCTGTGTAGTTTCTCACACTTATATTTTGTCTATGCTGCTGTGTCTTAAAAATATATGAGTTGAACTGTGTCTCTATCTTGATTAGGGAACATAAACTAGAATGATATGGACAATACAGTGACCATAGTACATAGATATATGTTTGTTTCATGCTGTTATCCTGTCCACCTTACTACTAAACCGATTTACCAAAATGAGTTTCGTATACTACAAGCTAAAAGCTGTGATGTGTCTCGCTTGTTTCTCTTGTAGTATGCAAATGTAATATTGGAGAAGAGCACCCCACTATGCAATGGTAGAGAAAGTAATGCGATAAGGTTCAAGATAGTGAGACAACCCTGTTGGTCTCCAAGAAAGGTGATAAAACGATCTTGTAGACGGTGAGAAAACCCCACGATCCTGCGCTGATGTAGTGTTCGAGCATCGGCGATTACCACGGCACAAGCTCTTTGAACTCGTTGCTCAATCACTTCGCTTCTTCGGGCCTCACTACAGGTGAAAGGCATCAATCAGTGTGTTGCGGCAAGAAGCGAAGGACCGAGGAACTCCTGCGCAGAATTTAGATGCGTATTTTCTTGTGCAACAACAAGTTACGGAGGATTTAAGCGCCAAACAAGAGAAAGTTAATAAGCTTGCTAAGCATCTTGCCAGCATTATGGGTACCCAGGATATTGTTTCTTGGACTCTTCTGAAGTGGTTTCAGTTCTGGACTTGTTTTGCTGCGGCGTTTATATGCTGCTTTGTTCCCTATATTTGCACTGGTGGCAAACTTTAATGCCCAGTGGAAGTAATATGTGTAATAGCCGTGATAGCCTAGCATAAGTTGCTTGCTTATTTATTTCCTTGTTGTCTTGTTTATTTGTTTGCTTCTAGTCAGTGCAGTTCTTTTTCCGTGGTTTGCTATTGGCTGCAATAACCTAATTTTCAAAACTAGGCCACAATAACCATGGGCTAATATTTACTGTAGTGACACTGGGCCTCCTATGGGTCGTAGAAACAGTGGGCCTTCTATGGGCCATAGAAACAGTGGGCCTTCTACGGGCCGTAGAAACAATGGGCCTTCCACGGGCCGTAGAAACAATGGGCCTTCTACGGGCCGTATCATCAATGGGCCTTATATGGGCCGTATGATCAATTAGACAAACATGGGCCAAACAGACCGCATTATGGCCGTAAATGGGCTAGAGTTGGAATCGTCCGTTCATGGGCCGACCATAACGGGCCATCATTAATAGGCCATATTTGATGACGCTATGAAAACGGCCCAACGTATTAACAGACCACAAACGGGCCGAATGTAACCACGGGCTGAATTTGGCCCACAAGCAGAAAACGACAGTAACGGGCCGCAAGTAAAAGAATGTTGGAAATGATCCCAAGAATAAATGGGCTCTGAGAAGGCCGAAAGATAACATGGGCTAGAAACATCCCAACAGAATAACGGGCCGTTAATGGGTATAAAGTGATACACTGTTCATTACGGGCCAGTTTCACCACGGGCCGTTAATGGGTGTGAAGTGATACACTGTTCATTACGGGCCAGTTTCACCACGGGCCGTTAATAGGCCAAGAGTAACATAGGGCCTCATATGGGCCGAAAGACGTCATGGGCCATACATGGGCCAGAAGTGAAAATGGGGTGGAATCACATTGGATGGCCCAGATGACACTGCTGGGCCTAATTCGTATAGGGCGTAATGGGCCTTGGGTTAGCGGGCTTTAAATGGGCTATATGCGAACAGGTCATTAACAGGCTTTCCATGGGCCGGCCCACCACCTTTTGGCCAAGTCAAACGGGCCGGCCTTTTCACAGGAATGGGCCTCTGTTGGGTCGTGCCATGTGTCGACGTATCATAGGCGCCTTCTGTCCAATGACTGGATGACATCTGTCCAAGAATGAGCCGACACGTGTTTCCTCCAGCCAATGATGATTTTACACGTGGAAAATCCCCATTGATTGGGGCTGTTAATGGGTTATTGGATCCAAAACCCGACCCGATAGCTTAACGGTGTTTCGTTACGGTGGATGCCACGTGTCGGTCACCCTTGACGAAAGAACTTCTATGATGCGCGATTTATCGTCATGGAAGTGGACACTTCCGTGATGGCAATTTTGGTAATGTCATGGAACACGTCTACGACAACACAGGTATGACTATCTTGATTCTGTCATAAAATCGTCATGGATGTACATGCATGACAGAAAACGCGGCCTACTATGACAAACACGTATCATCACGGAAGTGTATTTTTTTGTAGTGTTTGAGATTGTCTGAGCAGCCTATTCTATGGAGTAGGGAAGATCACCCTCCCTGGGTTGATAATCTAGGTCATCTAGCCTTGGTGGTGGCCCCTTAGGTTGGTGGATATAAATTTACTAAGGTACTCATGGATGGAGGCAGCAGCATCAATATTTTCTATTATGAGACCTTCTGTCGCATGGGGTTAACTGATAAAAGCCTTAAGCAGTCCAACACTGATTTTCATGGCGTGGTGCCTAGTAAGTGGGCGTATCTAGTTGGTAAGATCAAACTGGAGGTAGCCCTTGGAGATGAATATGACTCCAGGGCCGAGAAATTGACCTTTGAGGTAGTCAAGATCAGAAGCCCGTATCATGCTCTGTTCGGGCGGCCGGCTTACGCCAAGTTCATGGCACGGCCGTGTTATGTGTATCTGCAGCTCAAGATGCCGGGTCATAAGGGTACCATCACAGTGCATGGGAGCCGGAAGATAGCCTTGGAATGTGAAGAAGGCGACGCGGCTTATGCTGAGTCAGTCTGTGCAACAG
Organism: Aegilops speltoides; assembly: GCA_021437245.1. Lineage (NCBI taxonomy): Eukaryota > Viridiplantae > Streptophyta > Magnoliopsida > Poales > Poaceae > Aegilops > Aegilops speltoides. Next base: position 465,236,586 of record CM038142.1, read on the forward strand.
AAGAGTTGAAGCTCTACAAGGACAATGTTGATCCGGCAGATATGACATCTTTGAAAAAGCCAACCACAGAGCATGAGCCGGTCATGAAGTTTAAGTCGGCCGATGATACTAAACTTGTTGACTTTGTTCTAGGCAACTCATCTAAGCAGTTCAGTATCAGTGCTAATCAAGATCCCAAATAGGAAAGGGCACTCATCGAGTTCATCCGTGAGAACCGGGACATCTTTGCATGGAAACCTTCTGACATGCCAGGTGTACCGAGAGAACTCGCTGAGCACACTTTTAATATTGATCCAAAGTTTAAGCCCACTTCTAGGAAAAGGGCTATAGATGGGATGGACACTAATGGCGCACTGTACATGTGGTGCGCCATTACTAAATACTAATGGCGCACCATGTGTTGGTGCGCCATTAGTGTGCAAATACTAATGGCGCACCACATCCCTCTAGTAACAGAAAAAAATGGTTTTGAATTTCTTTTGAATTTTTTTTCAAAAAAGGATACGTAATATGACCGGGAAGTTTGAAATATTTTTCAAAATTTCATCATAGTCATGAACATGAACAAAGTCCTAGACATCAACAAGGTATAATAGGATTGATATGCTAGATATATCAACAAGTGCCTGTGAAGTGAGCTGTTGCTGGGGTTGGATAGAACTCTGAAGTTAAGAGTGCTTGGACTGGAGTAGTGTGAGGATGGGTGACCTTTCGGGATGTTTGACCACGGAGTGCGATTTGACCTGAGATTAAGCATATTGACCCGAGATTAAGCCATAGTGACTCGAGATTAAGAAAAAAACGAAAAAAGATAGAAAAAAATTAAAAAAATTAAAAAAAGAATTTGAAAAAAAAATAAAAAAATTTATTACTAATGGCGCACTTCTATGTGGTGCGCCATTACTAAGTCAGATAGTAATGGCGCACCTCTAGTCATACTAATGGCGCACTACAGGTGCACCATTAGTATCTCGTATACTAATGGCGCACCAGTGGTGCGCCATTAGTAAAAAATACTAGTGGCGTGCTACTAATGGCGCACCAGTAGTGCGCCATTAGTAGGCAAAACTTGTGCGCCATTAGTAGGCCTTTTTCTAGTAGTGGCCGGTCAAGCAGTTTCTTCGGCGGTTCAATGAGGAGAGGCGTAAATCCATTGGAGAGGAAGTAGCCCGGCTTTTAGCAGCTGGGTTCATCATTGAAGTTTTTCATCCAGAGTGGTTGGCTAACCCGGTGCTTGTGCTTAAGAAAATGGCACTTGGCGTATGCGTGTGGATTACACGGATCTAAACAAGGCCTGTCCGGCTGATCCCTTTGCTCTCCCTCGTATTGATCAAATCATTGATGAAACGGCGGGTTGTGAGCGTTTGAGCTTTTTGGATGCTTACTCTGGTTATATCAGATCAAGATGGCAGTTAAGGACCAGGAGAAGACGGTGTTCATTACTCCGTTTGGAGCCTTCTACTGTGTATCTATGCCTTTCGGGCTCAAGAGTGCCCAGGCGACTTACCAGCGGTGTGTGCAGAATTGTCTTCATAATCAAATTGGGTGCAATGTTCATGCTTATGTGGACGACATAGTGGTGAAATCCAGGGAGAAGGAGACCTTGAAAGATGATCTAAAGGAAACCTTTGACAATCTTTGGGTCTACAAGATGATGCTGAACCCGGCCAAGTGTGTTTTTGGCCTGCTTGCAGGCAAGCTTTTGGGTTTTCTGTTTTCTAACAGGGGCATCGAGGCTAACCCGGAGAAGATCAAGGCCATCACCTCTTTGACTAAACCGGCGTGTGTCAATGATGTTCAGCGTTTGGCGGGTCGTATCGCTGCTCTAAGCCGTTTCATAAGCCGGTTAGGTGAGAAGGCCATACCATTGTATTGAATGATGAAGAAGAGGGATAACTTCGTCTGGAGTGTGCTACCAATGCTGCTTTTGAAGATTTGAAGAGACAGCTGGCTGAGCCGCCGGTTCTTGCTGCTCCCATTGATAAGGAACCCTTATTGTTATATGTGGTTGCTAACACACGTGCCGTCAGCGTGGCCATTGTGGTGGAGCGCAAAGAGGCTGGAAAGGAACATCCAGCTCAACGGCCGGTTTACTATACCAATGCTGCATTGGCAGAAGCTCGTTTATGGGGTGTTCATGGCAAGCCGGAAGCTTAAGCAGTATTTCCTGGGCCATCCAATCACTGTGGTTAGTTATTCTCCTTTAGGAGATATCATTCAAAACAGAGAGGCCACAGGACGAGTCGCCAAGTGGGCCATTGAGCTTGGGCCTCATGGTTTAAAGTATGTGCCACGCACTGCTATCAAATCTCAAGCACTAGTGGATTTCATCAACGATTGGACAGAGCTGCAGATGCCTGAAGAAAAGTCGGACAACACATATTGGACTATTCATTTTGACGGGTCCAGGCAATTGGAGGGCTCGGGGGCTGTAGTTGTTTTGGCTTCCCCTCGAGGTGACAAATTTTGTTATGTGCTACGGTTGATGCTTCCCTGTACTAACAATGCAGCTGAGTACAAGGCCTTACTGCATGGTCTTCGGATGGCTAAGGAGATGATCTTAAGCAGGGTAGGTGTTTTGGCGACTCAGATTTGGTGGCTCAACAGGTATCAGGCAAGTGGGATTCCAAGGATCCACTCATGGCAGTTATCGCCGTGAAGTTGACGCCATTAATAGACACTTTAAGGGTTACGAAGTGGAACACATTGACCGCAGAAAGAACGAGGCGGCTGATGCCTTAAGCCGGCTGGGCTCTCAGCGTAAGCCGGTGCCGCCTAATACTTTCTTGGATATTCTACATAACCGTTCTGTCAAGTTACCTACGGAGGAAGACTTGCTGTTCCTGACCCGGAAGCACAATTGGTGGCGGCTCTTCATGTCATCCCAGATTGGACAGTGCTATACTTGGCTTACATGACCCGGGGCGAGTTGCCTGAGGATGAAACCTTGGCCAGGTAGATAACCGGCGGTCTAAGTCAATGACGATTGTCAGTGGCGAGTTGCATCATCGCAGTGTCACAGGGGCATTTCAGCGTTGTGTCTCCCCGAAGAAGGCCAAGAAATTTTACGTGAGATTCATGAAGGGGATTGCGGCCATCACACTAGGTCAAAGTCCCATGTGGCCAAGGCATTCCTTCATGGATTCTATTGGCTGACGGCTCATGCTGATGCAGAGGACTTGGTCAGTAAATGTGACGGTTGTCCTAAGTTCTCAAGACGGGCTCATGTGCCAGCTCAAGAATAGAGGATGATTCCAATTACTTGGCCGTTTGCAGTTTGGGGGCTTGACATGGCTGGGCCTTTCAAAAGGTCCAAAGATAAAAAGACCCACCTTTTGGTGGCAGTTGATAAATTTACAAAGTGGGTTGAGGCAGAGCCAGTCAGTAAGTGTGATGCAGCTACGGCGGTTCAGTTCATGGAAAAGGTGATATTTTGCTTTGGCTTTCCACACAGCATTATAACTGACAATGGCACTAATCTGTCTAAAGGCGCCATGGAAGATTTTTGTCAATGTGAGCATATTCGGCTTGATGTTTCATTGTGGCTCACCCCCAATCCAATGGTCATGCCGAGAGGGCCAATCAGGAGATCCTGAAAGGCATCAAGCCCCGGCTTTTGGTCCCCTTGTAGCAGACGCCGGGTTGTTGGGTTGAGGAGTTACCCTCTGTGTTATGGAGCATCAATACTACTGCCAACATATCTATGGGTTATACGCTTTTCTTCATGGTCTACGGAGCTAAGGCGGTTCTCCCTAGTGACATCCGTCATGACTCGCCCCGCGTGGCGGCTTATGTTGAGGCAGACAATGAGTAGGCGCGTCAGGATGCTCTTGACCTGTTAGATGAAAAGTGGGACTTGGCAGCAGCTCGTTCGGCGATTTACCAACAGGACTTGCGCCACTATCACAGCCGCCGGTTTAAGTCCAGAGCCTTTCAGGAAGGTGATTTGGTGCTCTGGCTCATCCAGGATCAAACTGATGCACACAAGTTATCCCTACCTTGGGAAGGGGCCTTTGTGGTCAGCAAGAACTTGAACAACGGGTCATACTACCTTATCGATGTTCGAGAGCACAAAGAATCACGTAAGTCGAAGGAGGAGACCCGCCAGCCGTGGAATATTGCTCATCTTCGGCCTTACTACACTTGAGCCACCGGCTCTCATGATGTACATATTTTGACAATGTATATATTATGACAAATAATAAAGCAGGACCTCTGTCCTTTTTCCTTCCTCAAAGGTAAATGTATCATTGTTATTATCATTGTCATCTCACATGATCATTTGGGGGCTGATCGTATTCGATCCAGTTTTACCCTCTTGATCCGGCTTACGATCGCATTCGAATCTAGCCATTAAAATTTATGATTACTAGGGGGCTTCCTGTTCAAACATAGGTCGTATTCGAATCAAAGAGAACATAGTTGTCGATACCCTTTTGATTAGCACACTGCCGAGCTCACTAGGGGGCTTCTTGATCGTATTCGAATCATAGCTCAACCCCTTTTGGGAACCGACTTTGATCGTATTTGAATCAGAGTCGTAAAAAACTCTCAAGATCATTAGGGGGCTTCCTGTTCGAACATAGGTCGTATTCGAACCAAAGAGAACATAGTTTTTGGTACCCTCTTGATCGGTGCAATGCCAAAGCCACTGGGGGCTACATGATCATATTCGAATCCTAGCTTAACCCCTTTGGAATGGTTTACTGATCATATTCGAATCAGCAGCCTTGAATTTTTGCTATTTTGTTTAAGTTTTCTTTGGAAGCACCCTTTATTTGACTTGAGATTTTTCTGAGGTTTACAAATACAAGTGTGGTTAATTCTACACCGGCTTAATATTGGCTGATAAGTCGCCAATATATGAGTATCGTTATACCTTGGAAAATATTGGGGTCCAGAGATTGGGTTATCGCCCTTACTGACCGGCTCATATGAGGCCGCGGTGCAAATTCAAAAGGTCGCATGAGTAAGATTATAATTGTGTTTTAAACATTACATGTTACAACAAGCTTATCTGTGACTCTTTTCATATCATGACCAGCCTTGCGGTATGCCGCCAAGGGACCTGGTCATCTATTTGTGTGTGCAGGGCAGTCTGAAGACTCGATCAAGCATAAGAAAATGACGAGTATAAACCGGGTGCAGGTAATATGGTGGCTTAATACTATTAAGAACCAAAAACTTGCATAATGGCATGACAAAAGCAATGTTATTTCTATTACATGACTCCCCGAGTCCAAATGATTCATATTGCTTTTAGCACATCACTGGTGTGAGCCGCCACAGCAGGTGAGCCTTCATGATTGGCCTGAAGCGTCTGGGTTAGCCCTCTCCGCGTCTTCGCCCTGTGCCCTTTCCTGGAAGGTTGACGATGACCAATCAATGTTGTTCAAAGCTTCAAATTCAGCTTCATCATCAACTAGACCAGCCGTGTCAACTTCAGGGGCGAAGGTGTGCTTACGGAGTGGGGGGTCAGACTGGTCACTTCATAATGAGGCATTGGGATTCTCCGGTTCTCTATGTCATAACCTGCCTGGTACTTGGTAAGATCCACTTCGTTTGCTATAAGGTGGCCACGGGGCATATCTCCTTTACACAAGCGGTAAAGTCCTTTTCTTCAAAAGGAGTGCCATCCTCCTTCAAGCTTGGATAGCCAGTGGCAATGTCAGCCGGGTCTAACTCTGGTAACCAAGCCTTGGCCCGGCTCAAAGCATTTACCGCTCCGGCTCTTGCAGCTGACTGCCTCAGTTAATTGAACTGTTGGGGTAGCATGGAAAGCTTCTTCAAGACCTCTGCCAGGAGGGTAGGCACTTCATTGGACAAAGCCACCATGGCTAATGCACGTTGAGACCCGGTGTACAATTGCTCCACCAATGTGTACACTACCTTCAGCTTGATTAGCATATCTTGGTTTAAATTTGAGCTTCTGGGGCCGGTATAAGCATGATCAGGTGAGTCAATTCCAATTATATGATCAACTGAAAGGTTCAAATATCTAAACACTTGCAGGGCGACTTACCAAAGATCGCCGAGACCATCTGAGAGACATGGCGCTTTAAGCCAGATAATTCACCGATTGCTTCTTCCAGAGCCGCCTCTGCCCTCTCAGCTCGGTTAATCAATGCAATTTTTTCATCAACCCAGGCTTTCTTTTCAGTTTCAAATTCTTTCTTTAGTTTTTCTTGTTCAGAAATGCTAAATTTGAACTTGGTGTCGGCCTTTTGGGTCTCTGTCTCTTGGGCCTCAAGGCGGCTCTTCAGATCAGTCACCTCTCATTTGAGTTGACTCGTGGCGGCCTATATAAATACAGGGTCAAAATCAAGCTAATTTTTATGCAATATTAAAGTCCCAAGCCTTTTTGCCAACAACAACGCTTGGTACTTGGGGGCTAATGTTTAGCAAAGAATTCTACTTTCAGCGGCGGTTCATAACAATAAGTCCCAAGCATTTTGCAAGCAATTGGGGCTAATACATATTGCTGTTCAAAGCTCTGTAAGTATTTTTCGTTTATATAACCATTTTAAGGACCGGTTCAACCATGTTGGTTAAGCCGCCCCTTGGGGACTATAGAGTAAGCCGGACTTCTTGCATGTTTTATCCATCTATGTTACTAATGTCACTAAATCTGTTTCTAAGTCTACAACATATTCATCATGAGCAATAGACTTGGGGGCTGGCATAGTAAAGATAAATGAATACAGAGAAGGGGTTGTACCTCAAATTTTTGATGCATCTGTTTCACCATGTCAATCTCGAGGTTTCGGCTGCTGAGCACTTGGCTCATGTAGCCAGAAAAGTTGTCTCCAATACTCATGTTAGCATAGTTGGCAACGTCAAGCTTGACCCTGCAGTGTTCCAGAAGTTCCTCCTTGGCGGGGCACTTTGCCAGCACAGTTGGCCTTCCCGGCTCAACAAAGCTGGTTCTGGTGATCTCAAATGTCAGTTTTTTGCAGGTCATCTGTCCTAACCGGGCTAGGGGCTTCTGGATTGAGTCATCAGGGGCTCGTTCAGCAGGCGGGTCAGCAGCGGGAGTTGGTATATCTTGAACTGGATCAGACGGCGGCTCATGGGTTGACGAGTCCGGTACAGCTATTTCAAGAGTCGGCTCGGTCACGACTGTGTCTTCCACCGGCTTGCTCTTCCTAACCCATTTGCTGGGCTTGGCTTGTCCACTGCGTCAAAATAAAAGGTTATTACATATGCAAGGGATTAAAGTAAAACACAAGATAAGCAGATTATTATTACCCTGGTACAGTCTTAAAAGCCGGCAGGTTGGACTGCATTGAGTCGCCGGATGAAGGGGAAGTTTCCTGGTAATCCAACTCAGAAGACTTGAGCGGTTGATGAGTGAGACGCGCCAAGGGATAAAAGATATTTAAAACAGAAGTGAACAAATTCAGGTACTTCCTTGGGGTGTTTGGTAAGCCGGAGGAGAGCTCTGCATCCTTGCTGGTCTGGGTCTGCCTCCGGCTCTCATGAATCTGCCGCTTCAAAAGAAATTGAGGATCGTGATGAGCTAAAGGATGAGAAAACCTTACTTTCCGGGTCACTCTACAGATTTTCTGTCTTGGCAAAGGCTCGGAGTCGGAGGAAATGATAGTTACCTCATTAGCCCTGCTACGGCTTGCTCCTGTGTCCTTCTACTGATAATCAGTGTCAATTAGATAGTTAAAAAATGAGCCAAGGGAGTCAAGGGCTACCTCCGACTCAGAAGAGTCTGCTAGCCGAAGCAGGTCAGAGGCGGTGGCCTTTTTGCCTTTCTTCCTGGCAGCCACTTTCCTGGTGGCTTTCTTCTCCTTCCTGGCTTTCTTGGCAGCCTCATGGTCATATTTGACCTTCGAGAATTTATCACCCGCCTGTAAGAGTTAGCAGAGGTATAAATATGGGTGAAAACATGGAAAATCAAAGTAATTCATTCATACATGCGGCTTACCTTTGGATCCGAGTTAGCTTTACAGAAAGGGGCTAAACCCACTTTACCACAGTATGCCAGGCTCTCGTTCAAAAGAGACTTTGTCATATCGTCAATGACGTCTTCAGGCAAATCATCAGGACTGTGCCGTAGAGGGTCTTCCTTTGCGCCCGTATAATTGCACATCAAGCCGGGGCGGCGGCTCAATGGAATAACCTGCCAGGCAAGCCAAACCCGGACTAAGTAAATACCAGTTAAACTGTTCCCTAGAAGAGCCTTGATCTTGGCTAAAGTGGGGGCAAGTGATTTGCGTTCGGCGGCGGTAATCTTATCAGGCAGATGGTGGTTGGGCCCAAGACGAAGAGCACGAAAGCCGGGCAGAGCGTTTTCACCACCTGGAGAGGTGTCTTGGCAGTAAAACCACTTCATATTCCAATCTTTGGGGTGGCTCGATGGGTTCGCGTAAGGAAAGATCACATCCCTACGATGCTGGATCGAGACACCACCAAGCTCTAAGCTCTGACCGCTGGCGCACTCATTCTGGCGGTTCAGATAAAATAGCTCTCTAAAGAGAAGCGGTTTGGGTTCTTCTCCAAGGTATACTTCACTGAACACTTGGAAGTTGCAGATATTAGACACGGAATTGGGTCCGATGTCTTGTGGGTGAAGATCAAAGAAATGCAACACGTCTCTGAAGAATTTTGAGCCAGGTGGAGTGAATCCCCGGTTCATATGATCCGTGAAAACAACAACTTCTCCTTCTTTGGGCTGAGGGAATTCCTCCTCCGGGTTAGGAGCCCGATAAGTCATGACTTCTTTCTTCGGCAGATAGCCGGTCTTCACAAAATCATCCAGAGTACTATCTGTGGCAATGGATTTAACCCAGTTGCAGGAAGTAGGTGCCTTTGGTGACATTATGATTGAAAGCCTAAAGACATAATAAAAAGTACCGGTTCAAATTTAAGCCGGGTAGGAAAAATATTATAGTGCATATTCAAAGATGGCGGCTTACAAAGGTGCCTAATGGTATAAGGATAAGTATGTCAAGATTATTTAAGCCGCCATAGGTTCTATAAGCCGTCAGGGTTATTTAAACTATCGGGGGTGATCAGAGTTATCAATTGAGCATTGTCTCCTTAAGCCGGTAATTAGAGTCGCCATGGCTAGATGAATCTAACGAGTGTAGATTTTTGACTAAGTGTTGCATAAACAGGTTTCACAAACTGCAGCTATTATTTTGGATCAAATAGATGTGCAGGAAAGAAAATTTTCTAGACCTAAAACATGGCGCAGAGGAGTTCATTCGCTCTAGTGGGGATTGTTTTACAAAGAAAGAAGATCTGTTAGTGCTGAAAATGGATGCGGAGCAGCTACCGCACGAGATCTACGCTACTGTTGGATCAAAGAAGCCACGGCAGAAGCAACACAAAGAACTAAGATGAACTTCGCGTAGTACAGAAGAACACGCTAGCCCTAGCACGGATCTATGGCGCAGAAAGGGGAAAACTTACTGCGGGAGATCTGCTGCGGAGGGGCGCCGCCGTTTTCTGGTCATGTTCAGGTTGATGCAGCAGCCAAAGTCGACGGAGACGAAATGCGCTGCAGCGGCGGCGGCAGGAGCTCCAGTGATAGATGGGGGCGAGAGGAAGAAGACACGAACGGGAAGAATGAGGAAGACCTAGTTGGGTCTATTTATAAGGAAGGGTCGCTGAAAGAGCACGAAAAACGAGGAGGCCGAAAAATATAAGTTATCCAACTACAAGGACGCCTTGATTTTTGGGATGGTCATCAAGACAAAGATCCGTTGGGATGCATTGAATAAAATGTTCTTTTAAGACAGGTGACGTCGTGGAGGGTTACCACAAATCGAGAGGATGACGTCATGGCGGGTTACAAAATTTTATAAGGGCAGAAGATTTTTTCTTAAGTGACGAAGATTGACATGAACCAGTTCAAATCAATCTGGGGTGTAATGTTGGGGATATAACTATTTGTATGACCCACCCAAGAGGGGCCGGGTCATACTTACAAGTATTCTTGAAGCCCAAGACCCGGGATAGAGATGGCGGTTCAGTTAAGGGCCCAAAGCCCAGAGGCGACTTAAGGCCTATAGTGATAAACCGCCATGTATGTGTGACTTGTATTATAAGGCAATAATAGTTAAGAGACTGAGCCGGACACTGTTTAGAGCCGGCCGGGACTCTGTAAGCCACTAGGCGTCAACCTGTGTATATAAAGGGACGACCCGGCGGCGGTTCATGGCAAGTAACATCAACTCGAGAGCTAGGTCAAGCGAATTGCTCCCTGGTTATCGAGACATAAGCAATCCCACTCAAAACTGGATCGTAGGCTTTTACCTTCACCGTAAGGGGCCGAACCAGTATAAACCTCGTGTCCTTTGTCCCGATTAACCCCTTTAAGCTTCCTAGTTGCAATGGCTTCACGACTAAGTCCTTTCACTAGGACATTCTCCATGACAATTCCATGACAGAAATGCCCTGATAGGTAGGTATGGTGGCTGTTTTGAGGAAGATATAAGGAGGCTTATGTGTGATAGAGCATATTGTATCACGGGGTTTGGATGCACCGGTGAAGTTTGCACCAAGTCTCGAAGTGAGAAAGGGCAATGCACGGTACCGAAGAGGCTATCAATGATGGAAGGGTAAGAGTGCGTATAATCCATGGACTCACATTAGTCATAAAGAACTCATATACATATTGCAAAAGTTTATTAGCCCTCGAAGCAAAGTACTACTACGCATGCTCCTAGGGGGGAGGTTGTAGGAGTTAACCATCACGCGCCCCCGACCTTCACGCAAAGATAAACAATCAAAATACAATGTGCGCCAATTTGGTTACATAGTTAGGAGACCATACGTGCATGCTTCGGGAATCACAAACCTTAACAACAATATCCTTACTAAACACAATCATCTACTAGAACCTCCCAGATATTATCATCTCTATATCGCAAAACTATTGCAAGGAATCAAACATATCATATTCAGTGATCTACAAGTTTTATGTAGGATTTTATGACTAACCATGTGAATGACCAATTCTTGTCATCTCTCTAAATGGATATAAGTGAAGCAAGAGTGTCGTGGTGGGCGCACGGCAGATGCCAAGGGATGGCTAAAGAGAGGAGGAGGCTCGAGGGCGCTGGTGGACTCCAGAGGCGAGGTTGGCATGAGCGGGTGTGGGACGCCAGACATACCCAGGTTCAGGGCTCTCTGGAGAGATAACACCCCTAGTCCTGCCGAGTGTAGTTGGATGCTCGATAATACAATGCTGCTCCTGGAGCTGTATGGGGGAGGAAGGAAGCTGGCCAAGGCTTGGGCTGCTCCTTCTCTCCGGTGTTGCTTTGGTGGCTAGTTCTACGCTTAATGGCTTTCTTCTATTCCCTCTATGCCTGCCTCTATGATCATGGGCTCCTGGGGGATTTTATAGACCAACCCCCCAGGGGTACAATGGTAATGTGATAAGTCGGTGGGTCCGCATTGTCGGTGCCCGAGGACCCGGGCTGGGTCCCGTTGAGGGCATGTGGTTCGCCGGGTTACCCTAGGTGCGGTCCCCGCATGCCTAGGGGGACTGTATGTTGTTTTGTCGATCGCCAGGGCGTGGTCGAGTCGAGTTGTGTATAGTGGCTCTCCGTCAGGTTGCCACTTGCTGTCGTCAGCGGTGAGGGCGAGGGCACTGTAGCCACGCCGGCGCTGGTCAGCGGGTAGGTGAGGGGCACTGTTTCCACGCTCCGGCTGACCAGAGGCATGGGTGGGGTACTGTTGCCTCGGTCATCATTGATTGAAGACTCATCCCATCGTACGGCCTGGATGGGACGGGAGCTGACCCGTGGCTTGATTACGGAGCACGCCACGGGTGGAGCTGGCTTGTCGGGGAAGCCTTGGTTGTGCCGGGTTTGGTTGTCATGCGCTAGTTGTTGAGGCCGAGTCGACGCGTCTTGCCGGGTCGGAGGGTCTGGCCGGGTCGCGGGATTTGGCCGGGTCGAGCGACCCGGCCAAGCGCATGCCGGATTGACGGGCGGTGCCAGCCCCGTTGTTTATGAAGAGGATCCGGGTTCCGTTGCCTGCCCGAGGTTCATCCCCCCGATAGTAGTCCCTGAAGCTGTGAAGGTCCGCCGTCTTCGGATGAGTGGGCCTTCGCAGTTTCCCCCTTAAGCAAGGCGGATTCTGCGAGCGCCGGGTCCGGCAACACCCGCTTTGTGCCGGTTTTCTCGGAAACCAGATCGTGGCATCCCGGCCGTAGCGGGAACCGCGGAGTTCGTCGAATCTTGGGGCAATCCCTCGGGCTTCGCGCGGGCGCCACGTGGTGCCCGGAAGTCGGAGGGGCCTGACAGGCCATGCGCATGACGGGACTGGGCGGCAGGCTGGGGCCCGCCGCTGCGCGCCCTTGGCCCATGCGCGTGGATTTATTGCGGTGTCCAGGGGCCAGTTGCTCTTCCCCGGATAGTTACTGCGCGTGTATGTGCGCACTTATTGCGGGGTACTCGAAAGGGCGCATGCAGACGATCCCACTTCCCCACGTTCAAACCGAGGGTTATAAATCGGGGGCAGGGGCGGCACACATCATTCTCGCTCGCGCCCTCCTGCCCCTTTTCTCTCGCTCTGCTCTACGCAACCGACATACAGCTGCACCCGCTGCTCCGAGCAGAACTCCTTCATCGTCCATCTTCTTTCTCCTTCCCCTTCTTTGTTCATGGCGCTGCTGTCGGGCTCCTAGATGGGCTCGAATGTCACCACCGAGGACATCACCCAACCAGGCGTCAAGGGCGCCGCCACGGAGATGCACATCGGCGTCCGCTCTCACGCTGGCGAGCATAGGCCTCGTCCCGAGGACCAGGAGTGTGTGGTCTTCCTCATGCACTTCGAGCGCGGGTTCGGGCTGCCGGCGAGCACCTTCTTTCACGCGTTCCTGGAGTTCTTCGGGATCCAGATGCATCATCTTGGCGCCGGCACCATCGTCCAGCTCTCCGGCTTCGTCACCCTCTGCGAGGGGTACCTGGGGGTCGAGCCCACGATCTACCTCTGGGCACGCTTCTTCTCCTTGAAGCAGCAAGGCCCATCGGCCGGAGAGTTCGCCGATTGCAGCGACGCCGTCATCTCGAAGCGGTCGGGGGCGGACTTCCCCAAGATCCCGCTGGAGGATTCTGCCAAGAAATGGTAGAATTCTTTCTTCTACGTCCGCAACTTGGGTGCGGATCGCATCGACCTTCCGGCCTTCGCCATCGCGCCGCCGCGGGCGAAGATGAACTGGGGCTACTCGCTCAGGCGCCCGTCGCAGGAGATTGTCAATCTTTGCGAGCGGGTGACGGTGATGAGGACGCAGGACGAGCTCACCGGCACCGACCTCCTCGCAGCGTTCATCATGCGCCGGGTCCTTCCGCTTCAGAGGCACTCCTGCCTCATCAACGAAATGGTTGGCCTTCAAGACCCCAACCGCATGGGGTAGACGCGGCTGTCTGCAGAGCAGATCGCGCGCGGCGTGAACGACATCTCCAAGGCCAACCTTGGAGAGGACTGGCGGTTCGACAAGGCGCCGTACAACGAGTCGAACCCGGCGCCGCAGGTGAGTGTCTGGTCGTCTTACTTTGTTGCTGCGCACCTTCTCATCCGTCTTGACGCAACGCGGGAGGTGATTCTGAATGCGATTCGGCATCCTTACGCCCGGGCTCCGTCGCAGGTCGCACCGATGGCACCAGAGGAGCCCGCGGCCCACAGCGGGGCGGAGGAGGCTGAGTCCGATGCCGGTGTTGGGCGTCGCGCGGGTAAGTCTTGTACTTTTCTTTATGTGTCTTGAGTTGCTGACCATGACATGGTGCGGGTGATGTTGACGCTGGTTGTTGGTGCAGTGGCATTGGGCGGGGGAGGCGGCGACGCAGGCGGAGCCAGGTTTTTGCATGGGACGGCGCCGAGCCGCCCACACGGGAAAGATAGCGTCGCGCCGCGACCCTGGGCCCTAAAGTGCACGGCGGACCCAGCCGGGCCGGTAGGCCAGCCAAGAGGAAGCGCGACGCCGGGCACGGGAGTCCAACCCCGGTCCCTGTCTTGTCGGGGTAAGCTGTATCTTCCGCATGCATCCGGATTGTTGAGCTGGTCTTGTTTTTCTTTTTTGCTTATTCTGTCTTCTTCTTCAGGTCGCCAATCGCCCTGGCGAGGGTGGCGACGGAAGCCGCGATCGCTGAAGGGACCATGTTCCGCAGGAGCCAGTCCGACCTCGCCGACCAGACCGAGGTGGAGGGCCTTCTTCTGACATCTGCTTTCTTCAGCATCTCGACGCCTTCCGGGTTGCCACCTACAACCGTCTCCTGGGCAAGCACCGGGAGCTCAAGGAGCAGCTCACCTCCAAGGAGGAGGAGCTTCACGTCACCATAGGTATACTTGTGCTCTTTTCTAGTGGGGGCGCGCTAGTGCACCCACTGGGTGTAGCCCCCGAGATTCGGGCCAACTGTGTAATAGTTGGGCCAAATCTTAAGTCTTCTCTTCACATTTGCTGAACTCTTCTTTTTCGCAGCCGGGGTGCTGCCCTGGCGGACTCTTCTGTTCCGGGCCGGTCATCACTATGACCGGCTCGTTGCCGACACCAGCCGTCTTGGCGTCGAGGCGGCGCAGGCAAGGGTGGAGACGGCCGCGGCCCGGCGGTCTCTTGACAAGGCCAACCGGCTGCATGAGCAGCTGGAAGGTCACAAGAACTGCCTGGATGCCGAGGTGGAGCTCCTTAAGGCGGAAGCCGCCAAGGTGGTGGAAGCGCAGCAGGTTCTGGTGGAGGTGGACCGGTAACGCGGCCAGCTGGCCGACGACAAGGGCCGGCTCCAGGCCGAGGTGGATCGCCTGTGGGGGCAGGTCACCACGACTAAGGGGGCCCGTTAGGACGAGGCCCGTCGCCGCGAGGTGGCCGAGAAGGCGGTCGACGACAAGGACGTCGAGCTGAAGGCGGCCCTTGCCAAGGCGACCGATCCGAAGAAGGCGCTCCAGGAGCGCGACCGCGCCATTGAACGGGAGTGGTGTGTTACGTTGCTCGAAGCGCAGCACCTAGAAGAGTCCTTCTCCAATAAGTGTTTTTTCTTGCATTTTGCCGGGTCGGGATCCGACCTTAATTCCTTGTTGTTCTTCTTCTAATATGCTTGTTCTTTTGTGGTAGGGGCCTTCTCGGAGACGCAGCGGCTGGCGGAGGAAGCCGTCCGCTATCTGTGCGACCCGACCGGCGTCGTTGGGTCTGGGACAGATCCGCGGGTGGCCTGGACCTTCACGGAGATCATTGCCGTGGCTGAGGCCCGCCTGCAGGTCTTGGTAACGCAGATGGGGCGGCTGTCCCAGGCCGGCACCGCAATGACGGCAGACCTCTGGCCGGGATCCGTCGAGCCGAGCAGCTTCACGCGCCTGGCGTGTTGGTTGGAGATGGGGCCGGACCGGCTTGGCAAGTGGCGCGTCTCCGCCGCTCGTGCCGATGCCGAGATGGCGCTCCGGTTCACGCTGCTAAATACTCCTGGGTGACCGATAGCGAAGTAGTACCACGAGGGAAAGGTTAAAAGAACCTCCAGTGGGTAGTGAAATAGAATGTGAAACCGTGCTGAGCCCCTGCGAAAAAAAAAGAATTTCTTGAGATGGAAGTATAGATATAATATTCTTACCAAGATAACTGGAAATCCCAACCGATAAGAATCCTAGTGAACCTAGAAAAAGAATACAGGCGGATGTGACCGATGGATTTGAAGAGGGAACTCATTTTTTTCTGATTCAGACCGTTTACCAGAAGAGCGGTATGGTTGAGAAGAGGTACTCATAATACAGATATCGTTTAAGAATTGCCCGACTGATTACCAATTCAGTAAGCCTACCTATACCTCCTAAGGTTCCAGCCTACCTACTCAACTCGCGGACCCAGTACACAGACCTGCAGCTGGACGCGTTGATGGACCAGCGGGCCGACTCGGAGCAGCTCTTGCAGGAGCAAGCCGGTCGGATCGCCTCCCGGGCCAGCTACATCGCCGAGTTCGCCTTCCACGACGAGTTCCATCCGGAGCAGACGGAAGACGGCAGGGCTGTGGACGGCGATGACTACAGCTTTCTTCTCCACGATACGGAGGGGAGCTCGGAGGAGACGGGCGTCTACCGCGACGCGGGTGCCGAGGAGGACACCGGCGCCTCGCTAGACCCAGAGGACGCCAGGGGAGAGCCGTCGATGTCGCGACGCGGCGCTGGAGATGCCTGAGACACTTTATGTAAAATTTGTTAAGTAGCTGGTCCACCCACCCACTTGGGTTTTTAGGGTGTAATGAACTCGGGCCGTGGGCCTTTTCTTAAATATTTGTGTGCGAATGTCATGAGTGTTTTCGCTCTTGCCTTCCGTTTTTTGGACCGATTTCATGCGCTTTTTCCTTTCTCAAACCTCCCCCCCCCCCCGCGCAAATCAGATGGCCGAGGCTCTGGTCCGTGACAAGGAGTTCGATTCTTCGAGAGGAGCGCGCAGGACTTGGGTCCTTTGAAACGTTGAGCGCGAGCGGAACACCCACTGGGCCGGCTGGCGGCAATCCGGCGAAGCCGGTTGGTGAGCAGCCAGTTGTGCGGCTGTTTTGATGAGCGGTGGGCTGGGTTGATCGACCCGGCAGCCTTTTACTTAGTGTATGAAGCGTAAAGGAGCTCTGGCCCGTTGTGCTTGCCAGCCGACAGCCAAAGCTGGATCTTGGCTTTTAGGGCGAAGTAGGGGACCGCGGCATCCTAACTGTATCAGGAATCACCAAGTGAGGCGGCGGGGTGGCGACCGAGCCAGCCAGCCCCCGAGCCCCCGAGTCGAGCGAGTCGGACCGGTGGCCCGGTTCCGTGGCATAGTGATGTAGGAAAATCGGGACACAATAAATTGGTCGACAAAAGGCAGCCCCCGAGTCTCGTTCGGGAGCCCCATAGTTTCATGCGTTTACAAAAGGCGACGATACATACACTCGTGCGGCTAACTATAAAACAGGCGGAGGAGTTCCGCGTTGCACGACCGGGTCGTTTCTTCACCGGCGGTGTCCTTCTTGCACTTCCTTGACTTGCGTGCATCGATGAGGTAGTAGCCGTTGCAGTCGCACAAGGCCCTGCTCATGATGAATGGGCCCTCCCATGGAGGGGACAGCTTGTACTGGCCTGCTTGCTCTTGGATGAGTCGGAGGACGAGGTCGCCCTCGTGGAACGCGAGGGTCTTGATCTTTTTGTTGTGGTAGTGCCTCAGGCCTTGCTGGTAGATGGCCGAACAACTAAGCGCCAGGAAGCATGCTTCTTCAAGCAGGTCGACGCCATCTTCGCGGGCTTCTCTGGCTTCGGCTTCGGTGTACATCGCGATGCGCGGTGAGTCGAACTCGATGTCGGTCGGGATGACGGCTTCGGCTCCATAGACGAGGAAGAACGGGGTGATGTTGGAGATATGCCCTAGAGGCAATCAAGTATGATGATATTTCCTATGTGTTTATGAATAAAGATAGTCCTTGGACATTATCAATGATGTGTATCAGCAAGTACGTGACTTGTTTGTGGGAGTATGCATTGTATGATGACTGTCCTAAAAGGTCCCTAGTCGAAAGGGTTGTGTGGAAGCGCAGCCAACTAGACTAGCATATGACACGGTCGATGGCTTGGTCTCACTAGCCATGGAGCATTGGATGCTAACCGGATAATATGGACTTGGAAAGGTCTGGTCGGATTCGACGTAGTCGGATCCGAGTCGAGATAAGGTCCGAGTCGGACAGATCCAACTATGAGACGCAGCGATATGTCATCTGTGAGTCTCTAGTACAACATACGTTCTATGTCCTAAGACGAGAGTTGACGCATGTACTCGGGATGGTGACAGACTTGCTTTGGGCCGACCAAACGCTACTCCGTGACTGGGTAGTTACAAAGGTAGGTTTCAGGTTTGTCCAGTCCCATGCTGCGAGACATGGTCGAGCAAGATGGGATTTTCCCCTCCGATCAGGAGAGATATACTCTAGGCCCCTCGTGTGATCTGACCAGGATAAGCATGGCCATGCGACAGGGATTATGAGATAATCCGATTTGTGGTCGGTATCACTAGAACGAGAAAGAGGTCGGGCTAGCACGAGGATGACAGTCTCGCCTTGAGCCCGACAACATATATCGTGAGGCAAAGGGAACAGAAGTGTGACACATTGCACAGGTTCGCCTAACCAGCTTCATAGTCTGCTTGGTGGTCGGCATGCTTTGCTAGAGGATGCTACCAACCGTGCAAGTCAGAGGTGATCCGAACTGCGACCAAGCCGACTTGAACCTAAGGGGTCATGCGCTTAAGGGAAGGAACCTACGAGGTCGGTTCATAGGACACTGGTCGGATGTGATCCAAACTGGACTAGGAACGTGACCGAGTAGACTTTGGGCTTTAGGGTCCGTGCGAGGCCCAAGTATTGAGCCTGCGATGGACGCCTATATAAAGCGGAGGTGCGGCACACTCATGTGGTTGATCACTTCGGCGCTGCGACTAGGGTTTGCATGCGTTGCGAATAGCCACCTCCACTCGCCGCCGACTGTGTGATTGGACCTAGCAGTCCACCGCACGGTGTTCCTCCTGCACGCGTGGATACCGTTAGAGGCGGTGCATTTGCACCGCTCAGGCGAACTTGTACGTGGGATCGAACGACCAGCTGTTCGAGGGAGATCGGATGAGGAGGAGACGATCCACGAGGACGCGCTGCCCCAACTCTTCTTTCGCTGCACAGCACTGCGCGTCTAGTGGTAACAAACTGTGATCCATCTTCCTGTAGCATGTTCTTGGTTGTTCTGCGCGTAGGAAATTTTAATTTGCAGTCGACGCACCCTACCGTAGAACCCAACAGGTGAAACCGGTCGACCGATTCGGCGTCGTGCGTAGACTCCATAGAACGGCCGGCAACTTGTCAAGCCAGCTACCGGGTGAGCAGATGAGTGGCTCGATGAGTCGCGGCTTGACGCCGGACAAGATGAGTCTGTTGGCCCGCTCGACCCGCCCGTTGGACTGCGGATGTGCAACGGAGGCCGGGTCAAGGCGGATGCCGGAGACAGAGCAGTATTGCTCGAGCGCGCCCTTGGCGAAGTTGGTGCCGTTGTCGGTGATGATGCTGTTCGGCATGCCGTAGCACACCGCTATGTCCTTGATGAACCGGACGGCTGTTGGCCCATCCAGCTTCTTGATTGGTCTTGCCTCGATCCACTTGGTGAATTTGTCCACTACTACCAGCAGGTGCGTCATGCCGCCTCGAGCGGCTTTGAAGGGTCCCACCATGTCGAGTCCCTAGACCGCGAAGGGTCAGGCGATCGGTATGGTGCGGAGTGCTGACGCCCGCTGGTGGCTGCGTTTGCTGAAGCGCTGGCATCCCTCACACTTGAGGACAAGCGAGTCGACATCTTAGAGGGCCGTGGGCCAGTAGAAACCGTGGCGGAGCGCCTTGGCCACCAGGGATCGCGATGCGGCGTTGTGATTGCACTCGCCCTGGTGTATGTCGAGGAGGATGTCGATGCCCTGTTCCTGCTCGACGCAGTGCTGGAACACGCCGGTGGGGCTGTGCTTGATGAGCTCGTTGTTGATGATGCTGTAGGCGGACGCCCGGAGCTGCACTTGCCGAGCTTCGGTCTCGTCCATGGGGAGAACCCCGTTCCCCAAGAATTCTGGTATTGGGAGGGCCCAAGATGGAGCTGTAACCACGGCGAAGACGGCCACCAGGGTGGGTTCCGAGTCGGCAGTCCCCGAGCCGGGTTTTTTTTTCTGGGTTGGGCAGCCCCCGGGTCGGGGATGGCGACGGCCGAGTCCCAGGCGATGGTGGCCGGGTTGAGCTGAGCAGCCCCCGGGCCGGGTTCGGCAGCCCCCGGGCCGGGTTCAGTAGCCCCCGGGTTGTCTGGAATGTGGATGGACTCGGAGTCCGGCGATGGCTTGACGAATGGCTTGCGCAGGTGCTGGAGGGAGACGCCAGACGGGATGGCTTGTTGGGACGAGGCAATCTTGGCGAGCGTGTCGGCTGCTTCATTCTTCGCGCGCGAGACATGGAGAAACTCACAGCCCTCGAAGGATCCGGACAGCTTTTGGACGGAGCTTGCCATGTTGGAGTCGCGGGCGTCCCATTCGCTGGAGAACTGCTGCACCACCAGGTCCGAGTCGCTGTAGCTCAGGATGCACCGGATGCCGAGTTCCTTGGCAAGCCGGAGGCCGTGCGCAAGGGCTTCATACTCGGCGATGTTGTTGGAGGCGGCGAAGTGGATCTGGAGCGCGTAGTGGAGCCGGTCGCCCTTTGGGGATGATAGTATGATGTCGGGCCCCAGGCCGAGTCGCATCTTGGACCCGTCGAAGTGCATGCGCCAATGCATCGAGTCGGGGGGCGGCGGCAAGTACTGGGTCTCGGTTTAATCGACGAGAAAGTTGGCCAGGGCTTGAGACTTGATCGTGGTGCGGTGCTCGTAGAGGATGGTGTGGCCGGCTAGCTGGATCGCCCACTTGGCGACCCGGCCAGAGGCATCCCGGCACCCCATGATTTCTCCGATAGGCGTCGTGCTGACCACGGTGACAACATGCTCTTGGAAATACTGCTTCAGCTTCTTGGCGGTGAAGTACATGCTGTAACACATCTTCTGGTAGTGCGGGTAGTTCTGCTTGGAGATGGAGAGCACCTCGCTCAGGTAGTAGACTGGGCGCTGGACGGCTTGGATCTTACCCTTCTCTAGTCGCTCGACCACTAGCACCGTGCTGACCGCCCGCGAGGTCGCGGCTATGTAGAGCAACAGCGGCTCTTTGTTGGTCGGCGCGGCCAGGACTGGTGCGGTGGAGAGCATGCGCTTGAGGTCTTGGAAGGCCTCGTCTGCCTTGTCGTTCCATTCGAACGGGCTCGTCTTCTTCATCAGCTGGTACAGGGGGAGCGCCCTCTCGCCCAGCCGGCTTAGAAACCAGTTGACCGAGGCAAAGAATCTGGTGAACTTCTGGACATCGCGCAGCCGAGCCGGCTTGCGCATGCGCTCGATGGCCTTGATCTTCTCCGGGTTCGCCTCAATACCGCGCTCCGATACGAGGAAGCCGAGTAGCTTTCTGGCCGGGACGCCGAAGACGCACTTCTCCGGTTTAAGCTTGACCTTGTTTTCGCGGAGGTTGGTGAATGTTTCCTTCAAATCGTCGAGGAGCGTGAGGTGCTTTGGTCTTGACCACGATGTCGTCCACGTACACGTGGATATTACGGCCGAGTTGCGGCAGCAGGCATTTCTGCATGCAACGTTGGAAGGTGGCGCCAGTGTTCTTCAAGCCGAACGACATGGTGATGTAGCAATACACCCCAAAGGGCGTGATGAAGGACGTCTTCAGGGCGTCGGCTGGGTCCATCTTGATCTGGTGGTAGCCGGAGTAAGCGTCCAGGAAGGACAGGAGCTCGCATCCGGCGGTCGAGTCGATGACTTGGTCGATCCACGGGAGAGCGAACGGATCCTTGGGACAGGCCTTGTTGAGGCTGGTGTAATCGATACACATGCACCAGGTCTTGTTCTTCTTTAGGACGAGGACTGGATTGGCCAGCCACTCGGGGTGAAACACTTCCATTATGAAGCCGGCCGCCAAAAGCTTGGCGACCTCTTCACCAATGGTTCTTCTCTTCTCTTCGGAAAATCGTCGTAGGGGTTGATGGACAGGCTTGGCGTCCTTGCGGACATGAAGTTTGTGCTCGGCGTACTTCCTCGGGATACCCGGCATGTCCTTGGGGGTCCATGCGAAGATATCCCGATTCTCATGGAGGAAGTCGACGAGCTCGCCTTCCTATTTGCTGTCGAGGCGGGCGCCTACGACAACGTACTTGCTGCAGCTGGGGTCTTCCGGGTTGAGCTTCACTATCTTGGTCTCCTTGGAGGGCTAGAAGGCGGCCTCGTCGGCCGGGTCCAGGGTCAGGATCGACGCAGTGGAGGCCTCGCTTGCCAGGGCGATGATCCGGTCGAGCTGGTGCCGCTCCTCAGCAATGACCAGCGACTCGGCCAACTTGGCACCGTCTTGGGCGCATTCCAAGGACTTGCCGTAATCGCCGGTGGTGATGAGGCCCTTGGGTCCCGGCATCTTCATCTTCGGATACGCGTAGTGGGGAACCGCCATGAACTTGGCGAGCGCGGGCTGGCCCAGCAATGCGTGATACGTGCTGGACAGGTCCACCACCTCGAACCAGATCGGTTCACGTCGGAAGTGGCTGCTGTCACCGAACAGGACATCGAGCCAGACCCGGCGAATGGGAGAGCAGGAGAGGCCGGGCACGATGCCGTGGAAGATTTTCCGGGTCGGCTCCAGGTCCTCGGCCTTGAGGCCGAGCTTGGTCATCGTGTCATGGTAGAGGATGTCGATGTTGCTGCCGCCGTTCATGAGGACTCGGGAGAACTTGCACGTACACCGCTCGACGATGGTGGGGTTGAGGACGAGGGTGTACCCGCCCGGACTCGACATGACCGCCGGGTGATCCTCCCGGGTCCAGGTGATCGGGCGATCCGACCAATGCATGAACTCTGGCTTGGCCGGGATGACGGTGTTCACCTCCTGCCGAAGGAGGCGCTCGCTGCGCTTGTCTTGGCCGAGGCTGGTGAAGACGACGTAGGCCGCGTTGTGGTTCGGGTAGGCGTCGTCGCGCATCACACCGCCAGCAGGAGGCGGTGGTGGAGGCGGAGGCGGCTGTCCCACGCCTAGAGCTGGAGCCGGAGCCGGAGGAGGCGGGACGTCTCCCCTCATGATGCGCTTGGTGATGGCGCACTGCCGAAGCGTGTGCGTGGAGGGTCTTGCGCCGCTGTGGTGCTTGTAGGGGGCGTCGAGCATCTCTTCGAAACTCATGGCGGGTTGCCATGCCATCTAGCCGGTCTGCCGTCGCTTCGCCGTCAGGTCCGCCGCAGGCTCGGTGGCCGCGACGAGCCGGTTGTCGTGGCGATGCGCCGCCTGGTCGGCCTTGCACTTGTTGTTCTGGTGATGCTGCTGCCGGCTGCTTTCGCCGGCCGGCTTCAGAGGGGGAACCGGCTTCTCCTTGCCGGCTTCATCCAGCGCCACCTGGATCTTCATGGCGGAGTCGGTGTTGGCGTATTTGTCCGCCGTCACCATGAGCACGGCCATGGTGGTCGGCTCGGAGCATAAGAGCTTGTGCTTGAGGAGGGTGCCATCTCGGCACCCGCTGACCAAGTACTGGATCGCCTAGACTTCATGGACGCCCTCGTAGGCGTTCCGGAGTTCGGTCCAACGTGCAAGGTACTCGCGACTGGTCTCCGTAGGCCCTTGCGCGCACATGGCGAGCTGGCTAGGGCGGCCGGGTCGCTTGTAGGTCCCCGTGAAGTTGCGGACGAAGGCTTCCTCGAAATCGACCCACGTGTTGATGCTGCCCATCGGGAGGCTGTTCAACCACGTGCGGGCCGATCCTTGGAGCATGAGCGGTGCGTAGCGCACGGCGAGACGATGATTGGCACCGGTGAGGCCAATGGCCATGGTGTAGTTGGTGAGCCAGTATTCTGGCTTCACGGTCCCGTTGTACTTGGGGGTGTCGCGGGGGAGCATGAAACCTTTGGGGAAGAGCTCTTCCTGGATGCGTGGGCCGAAGCACGCCGGCCCGATAGCACCGCTCTCCTCCACCTCCAGGGAGCGAGCGAGCTGATCGAGGCGGTGGCGAGCATCGGCATCATCAATGGCACGCGGGCCAAGTCGACTTGCGGCCAGGCCACGGGGGGCCGAGTCGGTTGGAGCCGGACGCCGGCCATGCTGGACGGGTCCGCGCTGGATCTCTGGGACGGGCTCATCGCCCAATCCACCGGCGGCTGTGGCGGCCGGGTCGCGCCGAGTCCAGGCTCGGCCGGAGTGCGCCTCGCCGGGTGGCGAGGAAGCTGTATGTAGAAGTTCGCCGGGTCGGCCAATGCGGGCGGAGCCGGATCCCGCTGGCTTGGCGAGCTGGTTGAGGTGATCCTACTGGGTGTTGGCCGCGTTGAGGAGTTCGCGCATCCGCCCGATGCGCTCCTTCAGCTCCTCACTCGTGAGCTGGTAAAGGCCGACTACGGCTGCCTAGGCAGCACGCATGCTCTTCACTGGAGTCTCGTAGACGGTCGGGACAGCGCCAAGGGCCCGGCCGATCGCTCCTTCCCGGGCACGCACATTGGCGACCCAGCTTGGCTCGGCCGCGGCACCCATGTATCCGTAGGCGGCATCGCGCTCCAACTGAGCGGCATCCATGCAACGCTGAGTGGCGGCGAGTGTCTCGCTCAGGTCCAGCATCTGCTGGCGCCTTTCCTCGAGCTGGGTTCGGGCCTCAGCAATGTTGGTGGCGTCGACGTCAGTGTGGATGGGGATGCGGAGGCTCTGGATCGCGGCGCACAACGGATCGGACGGCTTGGTCCGTTCTGATGCGGCCCTAGCTTCGGTGGCCTTCCTCGTCTTGCTCGACGAGGAGGAAGCGCCATCGCCGATGACGAAGACCACCACATGGACGTCCATTGCCCCAGTGGAAACACCACCGCCTGATACATCCATTTTGCGTCATGCTTTTATATCAATATTTATTGCATTATGGGCTGTTATTACACATTATATCTCAATACTTATGGCTATTATCTCTTATTTTACAAGGTTTACCATGAAGAGGGGGAATGCCGACAGCTGGAATTCTGGCTGGAAAAGGAGCAAACGTTGGAAACCTATTCTGCACATCTCCAAAAGACCTGATACTCCACGAAACAAATTTTATAGGGGGGCCATACCCTGTCCAGGAGAGAGGGGGCGCAGCCCCCTATCTTCTGGGCCCCCTGGTGGGCTTCCGGCATCCATCTTCTGCTATGTGAAGGGTTTTGTCCTGGAAAAATTCGGGGGCAAGCTTACGGGACGAAACTCCGCCGCCACGAGGCGGAACCTTGGCGGAATCAATCTAGGGCTCTGGCGGAGCTGTTCTGCCGGGGACACTTCCCTCCGGGAGGGGGAAATCATCACCAACGTCATCACCAATGATCCTCTCATCAGGAGGGGGTCAATCTCCATCAACATCTTCACCAGCACCATCTCCTCTCAAAACCCTAGTTCATCTCTTGTATCCACTCTTGTATCAAAACCACAAATTGGTACCTGTGGGTTGCTAGTAGTGTTGATTACTCCTTGTAGTTGATGCTATTTGGTTTACTTGGTGGAAGATCATATGTTCAGATCCTTTATGCATATTATTACTCCTCTGATTATGAACATGAATATGCTTTGTGAGTAGTTACGTTTGTTCCTGAGGACATGGGTGAAGTCTTGCTATTAGTAGTCATGCGAATTTGGTATTCGTTCGATATTTTGATGAGATGTATGTTGTCTTTCCTCTAGTGGTATTATGTGAACGTCGACTACATGACACTTCACCATTATTAGGGCCTAGAGGAAGGCATAGGGAAGTAATAAGTAGATGATGGGTTGCTAGAGTGACAGAAGCTTAAACCCTAGTTTATGTGTTGCTTCGTTAGGGGTTGATATGGACCCATATGTTTAATGTTGTGGTTAGGTTTACCTTAATACTCGTTTTTGTAGTTGTGGATGCTTGCAATAGGGGTTAATCATAAGTCGGATGCTTGTCCATGTTAGGGCAGTACCCAAGTGCCGGTCCACCCACATATCAAATTATCAAAGTACCGAACGCGAATCTTACGAACGTGATCAAAACTAGCTTGACGATAATTCCCAATGTGTCCTCGGGAGCTCCTTCTTCATTATTAGAATTTGTCCAGGCTTATCCTTTGCTACATAAAGGATTGGGCCACCTTGCTGCACTTTATTTACTTTATTTACTTTTTGCTCATTATTATTTATCCTATCATAAAACTATCTATCACCTACTATTTCAGCGCTTGCAGAGGAAACCTTACTGAAAACCGCTTATCATTTCCGTCTGCACCTCGTTGGGTTCGACACTCTTGCTTATCGAAAGGACTACGATAGATCCCCTATACTTGTGGGTCATCAAGACTCTTTCCTGGCGCCGTTGCCGGGGAGCGTAGCGCTCTTGGTGAGTGGAACTTGGTAAGGAAACATTTATATAGTGTGCTGAAATTTTCTGTTACTTGTCACTATGGAAACTCATTAATCCTTTGAGGGGCTTATTTGGGGTATCTTCACCCCAACCAGAAGAGCAAAGAGATGCTCCTCAACCTACGGAACCTTATGAAAATATTCACTTTGAGATTCCTTCGGGTATGATAGAAAAACTGCTAGCTAATCCTTTTGCAGGAGACGGAACATTGCATCCCGACTTACACCTTATCTTTGTGGATGAAGTTTGTGGATTATTTAAGCTTGCAGGTATTCCCGATGATGTTGTCAAAAGGAAGGTCTTCCCTTTATCTTTGAAGGGAGATGCAATGACATGGTATAGGCTATGTGATGATACGAGATATTGGAATTATAAGCGATTGAAGTTGGGATTTCACCAGAAGTTTTATCCTATGCATCTTGTTCATCGTGATCGTAATTACATATATAATTTCTGGCCTCGCGAAGGAGAAAGCATCGCTCAAGCTTGGGGGAGGCTTAAGTCCATGTTGTATTCATGCCCCAAACATGAGCTCTCTCGGGAAATGATTATTCGGAATTTTTATGCTCGGCTTTCTCTTGATAATCGCAACTTGCTCGATACTTCCTGTGCTGGTTTCCTATATGCTGAAGACTATTGATTTCAAATGGGACTTATTGGAAAGAATTAAACGCAACTCTGAAGATTGGGGTTCCGACGATGGTAAGGATTCAGGTATGACACCTAAGTTCGATCGTGTTAAATCTTTTATGGATACCGATGCTTTCCGTGGATTTAGCTCTAAGTATGGACTTGACTCTGAGATAGTAGCTACTTTTTGTGAAACTTTTGCTACTCACGTTGATCTCCCTAAAGAGAAGTGGTTTAAATATAATCCTCCTGTTCAAGTTAAAGTAGTTGCACCCATTACAGTCGAAGAAAAGACTATTACATATAATGATCCCATTATTCCTATTGCTTATGTTGAAAAACCTCCTTTTCCTGTTAGGATAAAAGATCATGTTAAAGCTTCGACTGTTGTTAGTAAGAGTAATACTAGGACCTATACACCTCCTGAGCAAATTAATGTTGAACCTGGTATTGCTATGATTAAAGATCTTTTGGATGAGGATTTAGATGGGCATGTTATCTCTTTCTTGGGTGAAACTGGTAATATTGCTAGACCCGATACTAAGACACGTAGACATGTTGTAGGCACGCCTGTTATTTCTGTTAAAATAGGAGATCATTGTTATCATGGTTTATGTGATATGGGTGCTAGTGCTAATGCGATACCTTATGATCTCTATAAAGAAATTATGCACGATATTGCACCTGTTGAATTAGAAGACATTGATGTTACTATTAAGCTTGCCAATAGGGACACCATTAAACCTATTGGGATTGTTGGAGATGTTGAAGTCTTTTGTGGGAAGATTAAATACCCTGCTGATTTTCTTATTCTTGGTTCCCCACAAGATGATTTTTGTCCCATTATTTTTGGTAGACCCTTCTTGAATACTGCTAGTGCTAATATTAATTGTGAAAAGAATATTGTCACTGTTGGCATAGATGGTATGTCTCATGAGTTTAATTTTGCTAAGTTTAGTAGACAACCTCGTGAAAGGGAACCACCTAGTAAGGATGAAATTATTAGTCTTGCTTCCATTGCTGTTCCACCAACTGATCCATTAGAACAATATTTGCTAGACCATGAAAACTATATGTTTATGAAAGAAAGGGAAGAAATAGATGAAGTGTTCCTTAAACAAGAACCTATGCTGAAACATAACCTTCTCGTTGAAAATCTTGGGGATCCCCCTCCACCCAAGGGTGATCCCGTGTTTGAACTCAAACCATTACCTGATAATCTTAAGTATGCTTATCTTGATGAAAAAGAAATATATCCTGTTATTATTAGTGCTAACCTTTCAGAGAAAGAAGAAAGATTATTGAAAACTCTGAAGAAGCACAGAGCTGCTATTGGATAAACTCTGGATGATCTTAAGGGCATTAGTCCCACATTATGTCAACACAAAATTTCAGTGGAGAAAGATGCCAAACCAGTTAGAGATCCTCAAAGACGATTAAATCCCAAAATGAAGGAAGTGGTAAGAAAGGAGATACCAAAACTCCTTGAGGCAGGTATAATTTATCCCGTTGCTGATAGTGAATGGGTAAGCCCTGTCCATTGTGTCCCAAAAAAGGGAGGTATTACCGTTGTTCCTAATGATAAAGATGAATTGATCCCGCAAAGAATTATTACAGGCTATAGGATGGTAATTGATTTTAGTAAGTTAAATAAAGCTACTAAGAAAGATCACTACCCTTTACCTTTTATTGATCAAATGCTAGAAAGGCTATCCAAACACACACATTTTTGCTTTCTAGATGGTTATTCTGGCTTCTCACAGATACATGTATCAGCGGGGGATCAATCTAAAACTACTTTTACTTGCCCTTTTGGTACTTTTTCTTATAGACGTATGCCTTTTGGTTTATGTAATGCACCTTCCACGTTTCAAAGATGAATCATGGCTATATTTTCTGATTTTTGTGAAAATATTTGTGAGGTATTCATGGATGACTTCTCCGTCAATGGATCCTATTTTGATGATTGTTTGAGCAACCTTGATCGAGTTTTGCACAGATGCGAAGACACTAGTCTCGTCCTGAATTGGGAAAAGTGTCACTTTATGGTTAATGAAGGCATTGTCTTGGGACACAAGATCTCCGAGAGAGGTATTGAAGTTGATAAAGCGAAAGTTGATGCTATTGAAAAGAAGCCATGTCCCAAGGACATAAAAGGTATAAGAAGTTTCCTTGGTCATGCCGGCTTTTACAGGAGGTTCATTAAGGACTTTTCTAAAATCTCTAGGCCTCTGACTAATTTATTGCAAAAAGATATTCCTTTTGTCTTTGATGATGATTGTTTAGAAGCATTTGAAACACTTAAGAAAGCTTTGATCACTACACCTATTGTTCAGCCACCTGATTGGAATTTACCTTTTGAAATTATGTGCGATGCTAGTGATTATGCTGTAGGTGATGTTTTAGGGCAAAGAGTCGATAAGAAATTGAATGTTATCCATTATGCTAGCAAGACTCTTGATACTGCCCAGAGAAATTATGCTACTACTGAAAAAGAATTCTTAGCAGTTGTGTTTCCGTGTGATAAGTTTAGACCTTATATTGTTGATTCAAAAGTTACTATTCACACTGATCATGCTGCTATTAAATATTTTATGGAAAAGAAACATGCTAAGCCTAGACCCATTAGATGGGTTCTCTTGCTCCAAGAATTTGACTTGCATATTATTGATAGAAAGGGAGCTGAGAACCCCGTTGCAGACAACTTGTCTAGGTTAGAGAATGTTCTTGATGACCCACTTCCTATTAATGATAGTTTTCCTGATGAAAAATTGGCGGTCGTCAATGCTTCTCGTACTGCTCCTTGGTATGCTGATTCTGCTAATTACATTGTTGCTAAATATATACCGCCTAGTTTCACATACCAGCAAAAGAAAAAGTTCTTTTATGATTTAAGACATTACTTCTGGGATGATCCACACCTTTATAAAGAAGGAGTAGATGGTATTATTAGACGTTGTGTGCCTGAGCATGAACAGGAACAGATCCTACGCAAGTGTCACTCTGAGTCCTATGGAGGACACCACGCTGGAGATAGAACTGCACACAAGGTACTACAATCTGGTTTTTATTGGCCTACTCTTTTCAAAGATGCTTGTAAGTTTGTCGTATCTTGTGATGAATGTCAAAGAATAGGTAACATTAGTAGACGTCAAGAAATGCCTATGAATTATTCTCTTGTTATTGAACTGTTTGATGTTTGGGGCTTTGATTATATGGGACCTTTTCCTGCCTCTAATGGTTATACACATATTTTAGTTGCTATTGATTACGTTACTAAGTGGGTAGAAGCTATTCCAACTAGTAGTGCTGATCATAACACTTCTATTAAAATGCTTAAAGAAGTTATTTTTCCGAGGTTTGGAGTCCCTAGATATCTTATGACTGATGGTGATTCACACTTTATTCATGGTACTTTCAATAAGATGCTCGCTAAGTATGATGTTAATCATAGAATCGCATCTCCTTATCACCCGCAGTCTAGTGGTCAAGTAGAGTTGAGCAATAGAGAGCTCAAATTAATTTTGCAAAAGATTGTGGATAGATCTAGAAATAACTGGTCCAAAAAACTTGATGATGCATTATGGGCCTATAGAACTGCATACAAAAATCCTATGGGTATGTCTCCATATAAGATGGTTTATGGAAAAGCATGTCATTTACCTCTTGAACTTGAACATAAAGCATATTGGGCTATTAAAGAGCTCAATTATGACTTCAAACTTACCGGTGAGAAGAGGTTGTTTGATATTAGCTCACTTGATGAATGGAGAACCCAAGCATATGAGAATTCCAAGCTTTTCAAAGAAAAAGTCAAACGCTGGCATGATAAGAGGATACAAAAGCGTGATTTTAACGTAGGAGATTATGTGTTATTATTCAACTCTCGTTTAAGATTTTTTGCAGGAAAACTTCTCTCAAAATGGGAATGTCCCTACGTTATCGAGGAGGTCTACCGTTCTGGTGCTATAAAAATCAACAACTTCGAAGGCACAAATCCGAGGGTGGTATACGGTCAAAGAATTAAACATTATATTTCAGGTAATCCTATCAATGTTGAAACTAATATTATTGAAACCATAACCCCTAAGGAATACATAAGAGACACTTTCCAGAACGTTCGCACTCCAAAAGGCATAGGTACGTGGTACGAGAAGTAAACCGACTCCAAAACAACTCTAATGGCAATTTTTATCAGTTTTGGATTATTTTAAGATTTTAGGAAGAAAGAAGTAGTCCGAAAGGGGCACGAGGCTCCCACGAGAGAGGAGGGCGCGCCCCCCTGTAGGGCGTGCCCCCTGTCTCGTGGGCACCTCGTGCGCCTCCCGGACTCCCTTTTCTTGTATGTTACATATTTTGGTCAGTAAAAATTCATTATATATACTCCCGAAGGTTTTGGCCACCGTATCACGCAAATATCCCCTGTTTTTGTTTCGAGTTGTTCCTGTTGCAAAATAAAGTAAGATGTCCTCTCAGGAATCAGTTGGGGAGAGCCGGGTGTCTCACCCAACGCCAGGTCCAGGAGCAAATAGCGATGCCTACCAATTTGGACCATCAACGGAGGATGAGATGGAGGCTGATTTGAAAAGGATAGATGCCATGGAGGAAGATCAAGAAGTTACCTCTCGTCTCCAAGCAGAATTGACTATGGGGGAACTACCTAGCCTAGCTGTCCCTACTTCGGTCACTCCTTCCAACCATAGATTTCTTTCTTATGAAAATATGAAAAAGAGTTTTTCTTGTTCTCCAGAAGCTATGTAACATCCTTGGGTAAAAGGAGCTTTGTCCGTTACGGGCAAGCTCCATAAAGAAAATATGGACCTCGAACAACAAGTAAATAAGCTCGAGGAGGAGAACCGCATCCTGAAGGGCATCATCGCCAAGAATATCATAACACCAACCGTGAAGAAGGAGATATAATCACATGGGTATGGGCACTCCCCTTGGCAACTGCCAAGCTTGGGGGAGGTGCCCCGGTATCGTATCACCATCACACTCCTATCTTTACCACTTTATTTAGTTCAATCCTTTTAGTAGTATCTTGATCTATTAGTTCGAAGTTTTGATATCAAGTAGTTTTGAGTTTTTCATTGTGATCTCTTTATGTAATCGAGTCCGTGTGCTATCTATAATAAAGATTAGTGTTGAGTCAAGGGCTTTGCTATGTTTCTATGATCTTGAGAAAGTAGAAAGAACAAAAGAGTTCATATTGATCATATGGATAGTGATAACTTCACACATCGAAAGTATGAGGCACAAAAATTGTTGAGAGTTGATGAACGTAGCCTTGGTCATCATTGCAATTAATAGGAAGTGATAAGGAAAGAGGGGTTCACATATAAATATATCATCTTGGACATCTTTTATGATTGTGAAGCACTCATTAAGTATGACATGCTAAAAGAGTTGACGTTGGACAAGGAAGACATCGTAATGGTTTATGTTTCCGACATCTCAGGTAAAGTATATTGTCATTGACCTTCCAAACATGTTGAGCTTGCCTTTCCCTCTCATGCTAGCCAAGTTTCTTGCACCAAGTAGAGATACTACTTGTGCTTCCAAATATCCTTAAACCCAGTTTTGCCATGAGAGTCGACCATACCTACCTATGGATTGAGTAAGATCCTTCAAGTAAGTTGTCATCGGTGCAAGCAATAAAAATTGCTCTCTAAGTATGTATGACTTATTAGTGCAGAGAAAATAAGCTTTGTACGAACTTGTTGTGGAAGTAATAAAAGCGACGGATTGCATAATAAAGGTCCACATACAAGGGGCAATATAAAGTGACGTTCTTTTGCATTAAGATTTCGTGCATCAACCCTAAACGCGCATGACAACCTCTGCTTCCCTCTGTGAAGGGCCTATCTTTTACTTTATGTTTTTACTTTATGCTTGAGTCAAGGTGATTCTCACCTTTCCCTTTTTATTTTTATCCTTTGGCAAGCTCCTCGTGTTTGAAAGATCATGATACATATATCCAATTGGATGTAAGTTGGCATAGGCTATTATTGTTGACATCACCTAAAGGTGAATATGTTGGGAGGCAACACAATAAGCCCCTATCTTTCTCAGTGTCCGGCTGAAACTCTATAACCACAAGTATTGCATGAGTGTTAAAAATTATAGGGGACTACGAGATAGTTGAGTATGTGAGCTTGCTGAAAAGCTCTATTATTGACTCTTTCTGATGTTACAATAAATTGCAATTGCTTCAATGACTGAGATTATAGTTTGTTAGTTCCCAATGAAGTTTTTGAACCATACTTGACATTGTGAATTGCTTATTACTTGAACATAGGAAATCATATGAAAAAATCCATATATGTTGCTGTTATTAGAATGATCATGATGCCCTCATGTCCGTATTTTATTTTTATCGACACCTCTATCTCTAAACATGTGGACATATTTTTCGATTTCGGCTTCCGCTTGAGGACAAGCGAGGTCTAAGCTTGGGGGAGTTGATACGTCCATTTTGCATCATGCTTTTATATCAATATTTATTGCATTATGGGCTGTTATTACACATTATATCTCAATACTTATGGCTATTCTCTCTTATTTTACAAGGTTTACCATCAAGAAGGGGAATGTCGGCAGCTGGAATTCTGGCTGGAAAAGGAGCAAACGTTTGAAACCTATTCTGCACAACTCCAAAAGACCTGAGACTCCACGAAACAAATTTTTAGATTTAATAAGAATTTATGGGCAAAATAAATAGGTCAGGGGGCCAACACCCTGTCCAGGAGACGGGGGCGCCCCCTCCCCCCCTGTAGGGCGCGGCCCCCTATCTCTTGGGCCCCCTGGTGGGCTTCCGGCATCCATCTTCTGCTATATGAATGGTTTTGTCCTGGAAAAATTCGGGGGCAAGCTTACGGGACGAAACTCCGCCGCCACGAGGCGGAACCTTGGCGGAATCAATCTAGGGCTCTGGCGGAGCTGTTCTGCCGGGGACACTTCCCTCCGGGAGGGGGAAATCATCACCAACGTCATCACCAATGATCCTCTCATCGGGAGGGGGTCAATCTCCATCAACATCTTCACCGGCACCATCTCCTCTCCAAACCCTAGTTCATCTCTTGTATCCAATCTTGTATCAAAACCACAAATTGGTACCTGTGGGTTGCTAGTAGTGTTGATTACTCCTTGTAGTTGATGCTATTTGGTTTACTTGGTGGAAGATCATATGTTCAGATCCTTTATGCATATTATTACTCCTCTGATTATGAACATGAATATGCTTTGTGAGTAGTTACGTTTGTTCCTGAGGACATGGGTGAAGTCTTGCTATTAGTAGTCATGTGAATTTGGTATTCGTTCGATATTTTGATGAGATGTATGTTGTCTTTCCTCTAGTGGTGTGATGTGAACGTCGACTACATGACACTTCACCATTATTTGGGCCTAGAGGAAGGCATAGGGAAGTAATAAGTAGATGATGGGTTGCTAGAGTGACAGAAGCTTAAACCCTAGTTTATGTGTTGCTTCGTTAGGGGTTGATATGGACCCATATGTTTAATGTTGTGGTTAGGTTTACCTTAATACTCCTTTTTGTAGTTGCGGATGCTTGCAATAGGGGTTAATCATAAGTGGGATGCTTGTCCATGTTAGGGCAGTACCCAAGTGCTGGTCCACCCACATATCAAATTATCAAAGTACCGAACGCGAATCTTACGAACGTGATGAAAACTAGCTTGACGATAATTCCCAATGTGTCCTCGGTAGCTCCTTCTTCATTATTAGAATTTGACCGGGCTTATCCTTTGCTACATAAAGGATTGGGCCACCTTGCTGCACTTTATTTACTTTATTTACTTTTTGCTCGTTATTATTTATCCTATCATAAAACTATCTATCACCTACTATTGCAGCGCTTGCAGAGAAAACCTTACTGAAAACCGCTTATCATTTCCTTCTGCTCTTCGTTGGCTTCGACACTCTTACTTATTGAAAGGACTACGATAGATCCCCTATACTTGTGGGTCATCACCGCCGAGGGAGAGGGGAGAGTCGGAGTAGCTGAGCACCTCGCTGGGGTACTCGTCGGCCGCAAACGCATCGGAGATGCGCAGCGCGGCGAAGGAGGCGGCGAGCACGCCGACGACGTCGTCCGCCAGCGCGACGGACTTGTCAGAGTAGGAGAAGGGCCCAGTCTGAAGCATGCTCCTAGCCAGCTCCTCGAGCTGCCCCACGGTGGGCGCCAACTGTCGTGGTGGGCGCACGGCAGATGCCAAGGGATGGCTAAAGAGAGGAGGAGGCTCGAGGGCACTGGTGTACTCCAGAGGCGAGGTTCGCATGAGCAGGCGCGGGACGCCGAACATACCCAAGTTCGGGGCTCTCCGGAGAGATAACACCCCAAGTCCTGCCGAGTGTAGTTGGATGCTCGATAATACAATGCTGCTCCTGGAGCTGTATGGGGGAGGAAGGAAGTTGGCCAAGGCTTGGGATGCTCCTTCCCTCCGATGTTGCTTTGGTGGCTAGTTCTACGCTTACTGGCTTTCTTCTGTTCCCTCTATGCCTGCCTCTGTGATCGTGGGCTCCTAGGTGGTTTTATAGACCAACCCCCCAGGGGTACAATGGTAATGTCATAAGTCGGTGGGTCCGCATTGTCGGTGTCTGGGGACCCGGGCTGGGTCCCGCTGAGGGCTTGTGGTTCGCCGGGTTCCCCTAGGTGCGGGCCCCGCGTGCCTAGGCAGACTGTGCGCTGTCTTGTCGATCGTCAGGGCGTGGCCGAGTCGAGTCGTGTATAGTGGCTCTCCATCAGGTTGCCGCTTGCTGTCGTCAGCGCTGAGGGTGAGGGCACTATAGCCACACCGGCCTTGGTCAGCGGGTAGGTGAGGGGCACTGTTGCCATGCTCCGGCTGACCAGAGGCATGGGTGGGGTACTGTTGCCTCGGTCATCGTTGATTGAAGACTCGTCCCATCGTACGGCCTGGATGGGACGGGAGCTAACCCGTGGCTGGATTGTGGAGCACGCCATAGGTGGAGCTGGCTTGTCGGGGAAGCCTTGGTTGTGCCAGGTTCGGCTGTCTTGCGCTAGTTGTTGAGGCCGAGTCGACGCGTCTTGCCAGGTCGGAGGGTCTGGCCGGGTCGCGGGATTTGGCTGGGTCGAACAACCCAGCCAAGCGCATGCCGGATTGAGGGGCGGTGCCAGCCCCGCTGTATTTGAAGAGGATCCGGGTTCCGTTGCCTGCCCGGGGTTCATCCCCCCGACAAAGAGAGTTTAATTCTTTCTACAAAAGATATGCCCATGCTCTAACAAATATAAGTGAAGCAAAAGAGCATTCTACAAATGACGGTTTTCTATGTGAAGAGAAACAGGCAATCCAAACTTCAAATGATATAAGTGAAGCACATGAAGCATTCTATAAAGCCATACTCAAAAGATTTAAGTGAAGTGCAATGAGCATTCTATAAATCAACCAAGGACTTTCTCATACCAGCATGGTGCATAAAAGAAATGTGAAGACTAAATGCAAAAGACGCTCCAAGATTTGCACATATCACATGAACGAAACGAATCCGAAAACATCCCCAAGCTTGGGGTGCCTTAGGCATCCCCAAGCTCCAGTCTCTTTGAATATTTACTTGGGGTGCCATAGGCATCCCCAAGCTTGAGCTCTTTCCTCTCCTCCTTTTCCTCATATCGAGACATCCTCGATCTTCGAACACTTCCACTACAAAAGAAAGACACATCCGTGACATTTTGGGCCGAACGAATTTTTTTCTGTCATACATATGACACTTCTATGACAATAATTGTGACAAAACCCGGTATCATCATAGATGTGGTGGGCTCCTACTTCTATGACAAAAAATCATGACAGAAAATGGGCTTTTCGTCCTGGGCGGGCCGGAGACGCAACTGCATGACATTCTTTGGGCCGTCCATGACGGAAAAAACCGTGGTAGAAGCAAGGGGGAGGAAAATTTCGGGAAGTTGCCGGTTACGGTGGGAGGTCGGAGGTCGAGCGATGCGTGTGTCTCTCGTACACGTGCGAGGCGTTGGCTCTAACTGAACCCGAGCGAGGCATTGGGCTCTAACTGAACCCGAGCGATTACACTACAGGCTACGCGTTACTGAACCCGAGCGATCGATCGATGGCTGTTAACTGAACCCGATCGAGCGATTCCTTCGCTAGTGTTGCTAACTGAAGCCGATCAATTGGATGAACAGTGAGCGTTGCGGGGGGGTGGATGAACAGTGAGCGGTGGCGTTGCCTCTGGATGAACAGGAGCCCGTGGTGTGGAGGGCTGGATGAACAATAGATGGTGGAGGGGTGGCCGTGGAGGGGTGGTTGAACAGGACCCCGTGGTGTGGAGGGCTGGATGAACAGTAGACGGTGGAGGGGTGCCCGAGGAGGGGTGGTTGAACAGTAGCCGGTGGAGTAGCGCGCGGTGGAGGCTGGATGAATAGGAGCCAGTGGAGGCTGGAGGAGGTCGACGATAGCCCGTGGAGGCTGGAGGAGGTCAACGGTGGTGATGAACAGTATCCTGTGGAGTCCCGTTTTGCGGTACGCCACACCCTCCCGATGAACAGACCCCGCTTGACCGTGGCGCCAACACAAGTCTATTTCGTCCGTTTTGCGGTACGCCACACCCCTCCAAATCAACAGGACCCCCGTTTCAACCGTAGGAGGTCTGTTTCCTCCATTTTGCGGTATGCCACACCCCTCCAGATCAACAGGACCCCCGTTTCGACCGTAGGAGGTCCGTTTCCTCCGTTTTGCGGTACGCCACACCCCTCCTGATCAACAGGACCCCGTTCCGAATGTAGGAGGTCTGTTTCCTCCGTTGTGCGGTACGACAGGCCTCGTTTCCATCGCCTGTTCCGTCCAAGCCAGTTGGCTCCCACGCGTTTCGTTGCCTCCCAATGAACACGACGCATTTCATTGCCTCCCGATGAACACGACGAATTCCGTTACCTCCCGATGAACACAACGCATTCCGTTGCCTCCCGATGAACACGACGCATTCTGTTGCCTCCCCATGAACACGACGACGATGTTGTTTCTCCGTTCCGACCCAGCCATGTACGTATGCGCGAGTAGGCGTTCGAGACCCTGCCCGTATGTACGTGCGTGGTCGTATTTTCTTTGTTGCACCCTCGCCGTTGTACGTATGTGTACATGCTACGTGCGCGCCTCTACTACGACACGTGCGCGCCTCTACTACGACACGTCGCGGCGCCTTACATCGACCAAGATATATGCATACGCTTGCGACGAATGACAACACTACGTACGCTTCGACCAGGTGGGTCTCGACTGTCAAGCACTTCCTTGCCTGCGAAGATGTAGTTGGTGGGTCCCAGCAGTCAGGGGGGCGAATCATTTTTTTTGCCCGGACGCACTTCCTTGCGTGCGAAGATGTAGCTGGTGGGTCCCAGCAGTCAGGGGGGCGAATCATTTTTTTCCCGGACGCACTTCCTTGCGTGCGAAGGTGTACCTGGTGGGTCCTAGAAGTCAGGAGGGAAATGTTTTTTTCGCGAAATACGGTGGCCCGTCCGGTGGGTCCCTGCTGTCAAGTGGAGGAATCATTATTTTCTGCGTAATAAGGAGGCACTTCCTTGCTGCGGCCGTGGACCCAGCTGTCAGCCTCTCGATGTACAGTCCACGTCCAATGGAAGTCGTTCCTTGACCACGTTGACCATGCCGCGCCGAGAGCACCAGGGCGGTGGACGACGGCAAGGCCTAGGAAGGGGACAATGTGGAGCTGGTGAAGACGCGGCAATGGATGCCCACGCGGAGAGGAGTATGAGTATTCACTCATTCAGCTGCGGTGTGAGGCTGCCGTCACCGCAGGGCCTAGCCAGCGATGCGAATGCTAGGGGGTGGTGAGGCCTCTGCGGCAGCATAGCCGGCCATGGGAGGCAGGAGCAGGCGGCACGACCGGCGCTGCTTTGGGTGGCTAGAGCAAGAAGACCAGAGGTTGAAGAAGCACTACGGCCGTTGGATGGCATCGTACGGTCACTGGAGCTAGAATCGTTCATATTGACTAAGTTGACAAAGCCCTCCGTCCCCGTCAACTTAGTAGGCCCACAAGTCAGCCTCCCACCAAGGTGAGTCCCAGCTAGCAAGGGGAGTATTCATTTTTTTGTGCGTAATAAAGAGGCACTTCCGGTGGGTCTGAGCTGACAGCGGGGGGAACATTTTTTTCACGAAATACGGTGGCCCATCCGGTGGGTCCTAGCAGTCAGGGGGGGAACGTTTTTTTCGCGAAATAAGGTGGCCCGTCCGGTGGTTCCCTGCTGTCAGGTGGAGGAATAATTATTTTGCGCGTAATAAGGAGGCACTTCCTTGCGGCCGCCGTGGACCCAAATTGTCGGCCTCTCCACGACAAGACTCTTCGATGGAAGTCGGTTGTTGACCACATTGACCACGCCGCGCCGAGAGCACCAGGGCGGTGGACGACGGCGACGCCTAGGAAGGGGATGACGCGGAGCCAGGGAAGACGTAGCAGTGGAAGCCCGCGCGGAGAGGAGTACGAGGGTTCACTGGTTTGGCTGCGGTGTGAGGCTGCCATCACCGCAGAATAACAGGGGGTGTGGGTGAGTGGAGGGATGGCCTGGCCAAAGGTGGGAGTAGTATGGGGGCGGTGAGGCCTCATGATAGCACAGCCGCCACGGAGGCGGGGAGCAAAGGGACGACCGGCGCTGTTTGGGCGGCTGGACCAAGAAGACCAGAGGTTGAAGAAGCACTATGGCCATTGGATGGACATCGTACGATCACTAAAGCTAGAATCGTTTATATTGACTAAGTTGACAAAGCCCTTGGTACGCTCCAACTTAGTAGGCCCACAGGTCAGCCTCCGAAACGGTGCACCCCAGATGTCAGGGGGAGGAATCATTTTTTGGGCGGCCAAAGCTAAGAACATCCGAGATTGAAGAAGAAGCACGGCATCCGTTGGATAGACATCCAACGGCCACTGCTGCTAGAACCGTGTGTTGACTATAATAAGTTGACAAAGCCTTGCATACGCGTCAACTTATTTTTTAGGGGACGCGTCACTTAGTAGGCCCACAAGTGTGTGGCAGAGAACTTATAGCCCATTTGTGTTTTGTAAGAATGTACATCCCATTTTTGAATTCTAATGGAATTTACAACAGCCCATTTACAGTTTGTTAAAAGTACAACCCATTTTCTAGCTAGGACAACGATTAATAATTTGAACCAACCGTTGAAGACAGAATTCAATAAAATTTCCCACATTTTGATGGGATCCGAAATATTTTTATCCCGAAATTTCTAGTCAGATTAAATATAAATTTGTATTATGTAAAAATCCAACGAAACATTGCGCGCGTAACAATGAAAATTTAAGATTTTCAAAATCCATAAATAATATTTTATAAACTAATTTCATGTTTGGTGCATTTTTTATAGTTATTGCCCAGTTTTTATAATTACATCCCATTTATTA
Source organism: Aegilops speltoides (assembly GCA_021437245.1). Classification (NCBI taxonomy): domain Eukaryota; kingdom Viridiplantae; phylum Streptophyta; class Magnoliopsida; order Poales; family Poaceae; genus Aegilops; species Aegilops speltoides. Next base: position 465,276,563 of record CM038142.1, read on the forward strand.
TTTTTAAAGCCCATTTTCCTGTTAAGCCTAATGCATCCCTCCTAGGAAAGATTTGCAGCCCAGCGGGGCGGAGAATAACAAGTTGACCTTGCCTGGATATTCCTCAAAAGACGATAGCTGGGCTAGCCATTTTCATCTTGAAAAAGTAGTATCTGGGCTGGATATCGCTTTGGGCTAGACGGGCCACACCCCGCCAGCTTAATACCCTGCTCTCCTCTGAACGACAACGAAATCATCGCCAAGAAAAACTCTGCGGTGCTCATGCCTCAAAAACACAAATATCGCCGAGCTGCTTGGTCCCAGTTGCGGCCGCACCTTGTGCAATTCTCTCGCTTATATCGATTACATAGGTTGACAATAGTGTGGGACCGTCATGTCAGGAAACCAGGAGAAAGCAAAAAAATATATAGTTGTACATAATAAGGAGGCACTTGCGTACATACGGCTATGGCCCTAGTGGGTCCCTAGTGTCATCCAGTCAAAATAAAGTCATCTCCTGAATCCTCATGTTCGTTGACCATGTTAACACTGCTCGGCGCCACGGCGAGCGCAACAACTCCAAGGACAACGGAGAGAGCCTCGCAGGCCCTACGGAGGTCTGATACAGTGCCCGCTGCTCATTCAGGAAGCCAGGATCATCGGACACCTATGAGCACCTTCGAGAAACTGAAACGGCATGAAATGGTAAGGCCGCGCTTGGGAGCTCTGGTTTATTTCAAACATGTATTAACATACAAGTGTAATTTACTCGTCATCGGAAGGCCCGTGATCTGTAAGTAAAACCGGTGGGTTACGCGTGTAATTTGAGAGACTAGTGTATATTTTACGAGCACTGCTATATGGACGACATTACCAGACGATACATGCACGACGTGCGTATCATGCCATCCATGGGCAAGGCTGAAACAGCAGCTAACGGCTGGATTAGCAATCATTCGAGTGTCGTTCAACGTTTTTATCGTGTGTGAAGTACTTCCGATATTTTACTAGTCGAAATCGACCAACCAAGCGCCTTCGCCCGAGACCATCTGCTTTAATTTACAAGCGTCAGTTTTACAAGCGGTTTTGATTGGAAAACGATGATCCAATCACGGCCTAATCTCATGAGTTGGTCGGAAGATCATGTGGTTTCACGTCTAACCTACCCGACATGTCGTATAGGCTATGAATGAAACATCAGACGATGAACTTCTTACGCACGGAAACAACAGAAGAGGATGATCTTCTTAACAAGCAAATCACTAGCATTAGATCAACATGCAAAACAATACGAAGCATTATTCTCAGGAGGCACGGTGAACAGCTCGTGATGCCGCATGCCACAACATTCCAAGCTCAACTTTGCAATCAACCACAAGGCCTGGCATTACATAGACAATATTCAGAACAAACTCTTAACACATGAATATCTCAGCAGAGTAACTATTTACTTCTAAACCGAACACGTGAATAGGAAAAAACTCGACGCTGCTCACAAAGAAGGGCGTCCCACTCAAAAATATCAAATGCATGTCTTCTAGCTAACATCAATGAGCAAATTTTGACAAGGTTTTCCTATTCCAATATATTAAACTAACGTCTTCTTGCTAACATCAATGATTAAACTTTGACAAGCTTTTGCCATTCAAAATATGTAATGCCTATGATCGTGTCCTATCATAGCTTCTTGTACTTGTTTGGGCACTTTTTTCCTAGGGCACTCCACGTGTTGTTAAATTGCCAATGGTCTCTGCAGACTAGTCATGTCACCGGTGTCTAATAATACTCTGTAAAACTTCTCGGTCATTCCTTCTGTAATGTACCACAACCAAGGATCGCTTCTTTACGCAAAGTGGAATGACCAATGGACCTAGTAATGCAGCAGTTTGCCTTGGACACATTGGCTCCTTTTGTGCGCTTCAACTAAAATCAAGTCGAGAATAAACCGAGCTTTAATTTTGATATCCTCAGAAGCAACAATAGGTATAAGGGAAACAATTATCGAGAAATAACGGTTGATGACTTGTCTTAATGGGAAACAAAGCAGAGAGTAGCAATTCTCCATCGGTGTGATTCATTCATATTGACTCGAGACATTATCTTAACAATGCCTTGTTTCAACATGTATAAAGAACGACAAAGCAGAAAAGTACCATTCCTAAAACAATGCAACTGATTCATTTTTAAAGAGACATTATCTTAACAATACCTTGGTTAAACATGTAGAAAGAACTACAAAGCAGGATAGTGCCATTCCTAACAAGTGTTGCAGTTTTGAACTAAGATTCAATAGTTAATTAATTCTGAGAGTGGCATTGCTTAATTTACCAGCGGCATTAGATTAACGAAAAGCATAAACAGTTCCAGGGGAGAGTGGGTGCAACAACAATATGTGCTTCCATTTACTTATAAAGGGGGTGATGCAGAGTTTGTTGTAACAAAGCAACAAGCATCATGTCTGGGTTGGTCCCATTTTTGTTCACTACTTAATGGGAAAAGATAGCAATACAATAGCTTCAATTCAATATTTATTTGAAACAGTACCAATACAAGTAGCACAACATCTCAAAGCACACTGCACAATCATGTGGATGAAGGCCTGTACTGACCTTTCATGAGAACACCAGGATAAAATACGAATCTTCTAACACGAATAGGAAATCCAATCTCGTTTTGTGCAGTTGCACTGAAATCAAGCAAAGTGTTTCCCGTAGCGAAGCAAAATGTCTCAATCGCAACAAATTGAATAGATATCATGTGGTTGAGACCAAGATTTGAAACAACTCGACAGGAACACTGGAAACAAATCTCGATCTCCTTTTGTGCAGTTCCACCAAAATTAAGCAAAGTCACTGGTGTGACATTCAAGTTGAACTGCACAAAACACTCTTAAAACATAAGTGTTTCAAGTAGTGAAGCAAAATGTCGCAATAGCAACAAGTTGAATCGATACCCCTGTTTTAACATAGGCAAAAAAGGAAATAATTACTTGTCGATAAAGGAGGATGAAACAAACGGTGATAGAAAGAGGCATCTAACTTAACTTGGATGGAAAACAAAGTAGGATAGTAGCATTTCTAAAACGGTTGCATTGATTCATATTAACAGAGACACTCTCTTGAAACAACATTCATTAAAAAATGTAATTTACTTTTAACAGTGGCATTGCTTCAATTTTCTGGCGGCATTCTTAGTTTAACAACAGCAAAATAGTTGTATGGGACATGCTAGCACCATGTGCGTCCACACATATAAATGGGTGACGCAGAGTATGTAGCCAAGCAGCATATCTGTGTTGGTCCCATATTTGTTCTCTTTGAACTTTTTTCCTATGTGAGGGCACCAAATCTAGTCCTGCACAAACTACCCGACTCCCCCTCCCCCCAGTTTCTTTCCCTTTTCAACAAAGAGATCGGTTCCTTACAGATGTGTGTACTGGGCTACCCCTTTTTCCCTTTTCGACCAACAAAGCGGCTGGATAGCCAGTCTATACTACTTTTCCTCCCTCCTTTCCTCATTGAACCATGTCCTAGATTCATGCTCCACCCCACCGCACCTTTCTTTCCTCTTTGAACCAAGACCTAGATTCGACTACAGATCGAAAAAGATCCACATGCAGCTAGAGCAACAACAGTTTCAAAGAAACTTATACCTTAGGGTCGTCGAGATGTGGCAAGGCGTGCGGCGGGAGGCCGGATCTGCCCACACTACATACGGCAGCGAGGAAGAAGGGGTCGGTGGCCCTCCCGCACAGGCGCTGGGTGAAAGAGAACAGCACAGCCGGCAGTGGATTGCCTCCCTCACCGAAGGCGATAGAGTTAATGCTGCACCTCCTCCCCTTCCTGGTGCGACGAGATACGGACGCCTCCTTCACCAGCTGTGAGGGGGAGAGAGAGACAAGAGGCCAACGCAGTCTTGTTTAGATCTGGTGAAGAGAGGGTGAGAGACTGTGAATATAGCAAACCCTGGCAAATGAACGCTGAGCCTCCAGCATGTAACATATATGTATTGTGGCGAGCGTGTGGAGAGTGCAAACCCTAGCGAACAAGCGCTGAGGCTCCCACTTATATATATACTAATGTAGTACGGACTGAGCTCCGATGCCTTCACTGCATCTGCTTTTGGCTGTATGACAGGTGAGCCAGCCACATTTTGGGCCCACCTATCATAAACCCAAAGGCAGGTGCAATATGTCAATGAAGCTGCGTCCATATGGTACTCTCGTGTGTATACGACTAATATATAGTGGAGTGGTTTTCTTATTCTCTCCATAACAATCATTTTAAATTGTGTAAGTACGAAACAACACTCTTTATTTAATGTACAGTGAAGAAAACTAGTACTACTTCCGAAGAACTAACGATCCACGCCCACGCGTCCTGGTCGCACTTCCTGTCCTTCACGTGTGGTACACTACCCTCCCTTAAGTGAAGAACCACAGATGCGCCAAATTATCGGAAATGTGTGAGATTGTGTACAAATAAAGAATTTTAATTTCAATTATCAGAAAGGTTTGAGAGTATTACAAAGTTTGACTACAGTCAAATCTAATATACTGAGTAAATAAAAATGGAGGGCTACTACGTCCATCCGGGTTTTTAGTCCACACCATTTTTTAAATCAAAGTTAATAGCTAGACAAATGAAATTATAGGGGAGCTGGAGACAAAGTTTTGAGAAGGCTTAGAAATCAATACAAAACTTATGCTCTTAGTACCAACGTCGATCCTTCTTCGAGGAAACATTTGGTTCATAGCCAATTGTGTGATAAAATTGCACCAAGGTGAAAGACGACTGCGTCTCCAACGCAACCAAGGTGAACTGACGAAGGGTATCATCTTTGTGCGTAACAAGCAAAGAGCACTAATGGAAGACAGCTTGTTTTTCATTGAAAACCGATCAGCTTCACCAGCCGACGCAACCATGAGGCCAACCATAAGCATGGATAGGTCATCGTGGTGATGCATCATCCATTTGGCATCAAGTTTGGGTGAGGCACCTATGAAGTTCGACAAATCCTCATTGTGGTCTATTTCTTCTCAGTAATCAAGGTCAAGGAAGGAAGAACCACGTGGCAGAGGGCGGTGAGGCGGAACAACAATGGCCATCCAATTTTGTGCAGTTCACTAAAATTGAGGAAGACATGCCCGGGTATGGAGACACGCATCGCTGTTTCCAAAAATATAAAAAAGGGTTAATGAAAAGTACACCAACAAACAGAAGCATCATAATTATATCTTGATGGGAACTAAACCAGGATACCCGAGAAAAAAAGCATTTCTTCATTTAACCAAAGGATAGTACTACCACCATATGGACAATGACCGCACAACCACCATGTACTTTTTGTCGAAACAACATGTATACCTCCACCGAGGCATAAATCAGGACAACTTTTCGAGTGGCATTTCCTCTATAATAGTACTAGTAGGTGATGTTGGACCAGCCGACGAACCCTAGCTACTATGCATGGGGAGCTGGGGAGTAGTCGCATAGAAGAAAACCCGCACGCAACAACCTGGGGAGCTGGACCAGTACAAGAAGTTATACCTTAGGTGGGCGAGATGTTGTTTAGGCGACCAGGCAGGATCTGCCCACACGACGGCAACGAACAAGGGCGCGGAGGATCTTCATCCGCGCCAGCGCCGGCTCCGAGAGGACGATGTGCATATGCTCCCTCCATCTCTGACGGCGACAACATCAACGCTGCACCTCCTCACCTCCCACAGCGGACGGGATTCGGCCAGATCTGTGACCCCGGTGAGGAGAGAGATAGAGTGGACACTATCATCTTGTTTTGATATGGAGAGGGTGAGAGAGCGAGACGCGAGAAACTCTATCAAACAAGAGGCTATAATGGAGTAAAAAAAATCTCTCCATAGCAGTGATTTTAAATAGAATACGCGCGTTCCCGGAAAAAAGAAACGAAAACTGGCGGACAATTTTTTAAGGGTCTGTCTAGGACACATCTAGATGTGACATAGTTATGTCACATCTAAGTTGATGTCCACTCTGTTTGTGGTCTTTTTTTGTCCTAGTTTTTTTTGTTTCTTGTTGCTATATTATATACTTGTGGGAGCTTAGATGTGATATCCTTAAATAACATCTAGATGTGAATTAGACAAACTGATTTTCTAACGTACCAAGAAAGAAAACTCAATCAAAAACACGCCCCCTCTTCCAGGTCGCGAGAGTCGTCGCGCACACACACATAGACATAGACATGCATATCCGTGTTTACGTAAAATTCCATTTCCATCTCCATCTCCAATCATATTTGTCCAACTGGCACATTATTTACGTTGTTAATTATATACGCAGCAATATTAACGTACATCATCTCTTGTTTGCGCACGTCCGGACCGCTGCCACGGCCGGTCCTGACCAACCCGAACCCTCTTCATCACCCGTGCATGCTTTCCGCCCAAAACGGTCAGTGCCGCATTCATGCCCGGCCAGAGCGGACGCGACCTCTCACTGGTGCAGGCATTAAAGCGGCGCGCCGGCCAAGAGAGCGTCGCCCGCACCGATTCCGGGTGCACGCGGCTGCTCCGCATACAGAGGTCGCAATAGCTGGCTACAACACGCATGTAAAAAGTTCTCGGGAGTCCTTGCTACAGCTAGCTGTCCTCCCCCAACTCGTCAATCTCTTCCAGTAGTGCTAGTAGTACTCCATGGTGCGATCCATCGACAAGTAGGCGGGAAAGTTATCGTATACTCGGTTTGCGGTGAGTGGCATGCCGAGCGACCGTGTGGGGTTGAGCCGTGGAGGAGGGTGAGACACGAACACGACATACGTGATTTAAACGTTGGTTTTGCTCGATGGCGCGATCCAACGAAACGAAACATTGGTTTCTCTCCATTTCCATTTTTTCTCCGGAAAAACGAAAACTTTCCACTCCATTTTCATTCCTATTCCAAGGTTGCCCCGTTACAACATTCCATCAAATACAAAGGAAAACTAACACGCATGCTGATGCATCTAAATGATTCACATATCATAGCCAATATTTACTTCACAACTAAAGAAAAAAGTTGTGGGAGCGTGTACAAAAGAAAAACTACTGATGGGGTCACTACGACTTAAACCCTAAACCCTAAACATGATTTAATTCCCTGGCCAGGTAGAACCTCTCGAAGGAAAGACGGCTGGCACCCTCGGATCATACGATGCTTTTGTGAAGTTCCACTAAAATCGACCTGAGCATCCGTGATGGCAAAGATATTGAAGAAGTGTGATTAGAATAATAGTACAGGCACTAGTTCATGAGACATAAACTCATCACAAGTAGAAGCCGGTAGAAGTAGAGAAAGATCGACATGGAGATGGAGCTACGGCAGTGGAACAAGCCGACTCCAAAAGGAAGATGGACTACCTGGGACGTCGGGCTGTAGCTAGAAGGCCGGTTGGGACGCGGCATCGGCCCATACCGCGGTGACCCCTGATTGGGACGCACCGACTGTGGGTTTTCTTTTTCGACCGCGTCTACGCAGAACATTGTTCCCTTCCCCCAGCTGCGGGATCAGGCCCATCGTTCTATGCTTGTGAAGAGAGCAACCTTAGCAATCAGGCTTGTAGCTTAGGCTCCTTTTAGTGTATATATAGTGGTTTTCTTTTTCTCTCCATATCAACCATTTTATAATGCGTACGTGTCATTCAAGAGTGATATGATGGTTGCTTCTTCCGACTAACTTATTGTGTGATTTGACTACTCCTTAGTGGCCCCTATATGTACTCCCCCTACGTGTATGCGACAGTCACACATACACATGGACGCAAAAACGCGCGCGACTCCCTAATGCATGCATGTCCGAGCACACGACGGAACACACACGGTCATGCTAAGTGCTCAACCTACACATGCATGCACACACATACTCAGCCGAGGTGAGCTAGTGACCATATAAACACCGGAAAATATATATATTGAGCGCAATGAGCATATTATGAAGTCCACTGACCGTATTTTTACAAATATGCAGTGACAGACAGTGTATTTATCTCGTTTGAAATTAATCCATATTAACCGGAGAGGAGGCAGTATGGACTAGCATTACTCTGGCCATGTTTGGATACTCTAACTCAGTTAGAGGTTAGAGTTAGATTCTAACCCTGAACTAACCGTGAACTAACTCTAGCCAAAGAGGTATTTAGATGACAGGGTTAGATGGAGCCTTGATACGGCAGGCGCCTTCATGGGCGCTTGCGAGAGGAGGAGGAAGAGGACGAGAAGCTTGAGGAAGTGGCGAGGATTTGCTGCAAGCAGGGCGAGAGAAAAATGTGTTTTTTAGTGCTCCAGAGAAGAACTAACCCAAATAAGCACCTCTTGGGTGGGTTAGATTTTTTGGATGGGTTAGATGCTTCTAACCCAAACTAACCCTCCTGTTTGGATACTTTTGGGTTAGTTGAGTACAAACTAAACCAAACTAACTCTAACCCATGGATCCAAACAGGGAGAAGCTTGCGCGTGGTGGCTCGCAGGACAAGGAGAAACTTTTTTACTAATGCAAGCTCTCCCTCTCTGAGGCGGTGGACGTGCAACAGTTAATTCGGTGTCAGATTGCCAGAAGCATACACTATACTACTAGTGCTACTATTGTTCGACTTCCCGAATAGGCGAACAACCAAGCGCAAAGTTTACTAGTTCTAGTACTACTAATATAGTCTATAAAGGTACGTACTATACTAGTACTAGGAACCGGATGGAGGAGCGTCTGCACTCTTATTATAATTTTAAAATGTGATAAAGCAATCTTCAACACATTTGGTTCTCTTCGAGGGTTCTCGCATGTGATGATGGAAGTTGATTGCATGGAACACTCGCCACAATTCTCGCTTAGTTCTGGCTCATATCCTGTTACAAATAGTAGCGCTCGGTAATATTTCCTCTTTTTTTGTTATTCAGGATGTAAACAGGTCAGCAAACCTTGCGGCGCATCTTCGTGAGAACCGTGCTTGCTGCACTTTGAATGTGGCCGAGAGCTGGCTTGATGAAACACCTTGCTTCCTACTTCTTTTTTGCGAGGTACCTCGCTTCCTAGTGACCAGTGTCTTGGCTGATCGTCCTAAGAATGCTTATATATGAATAAAGCTCTCTCATTTACCCGCAAAAAAGATTAAGCCATATTAACCGGAAAGGAGGGAGTATGGACTAGCACTACTTTTTGGTGTGTCCCGTCAACTCGCAGAACGAGGAGAAGCTTGCAGGACAAGGTGAAGCTCGCTTACGCCTTTTGACTAATGCAACCTACCCTCGGTGGACATGCATCAGTCCATTCGGTGTCAGATTGTCAGAGGCATACACTGTAGTACCCAACATGCGGAGTACCATCATTGTTCGACTTCACGAAGAGGCAAAGAGCCAAGCGCAGTAGTACGAGTAGTACTACTACTAGAACCGCATGGTGGAGCGTCTGTACTCTTATTTTTTTTATCTCCGAGACAGTACACGTTTATTCCGTAGAAGGGCGGAAAACGCAACCCAACATGTAATGAATGATATCGATCAACAAACCATGCTCGAATATATCTTGGCCTCCATGCGAGTCTGTCTGTGTGTTCTCGCTCCTCGTCTCTCTCAAGGAACGGCGGGTTGGCTCTTTGCCGTCAATTGAGATTGGTTTGCTCACACTCCTGTCCCACATGTCAGTGATATGCCAAGAGGAGGCCATACTCGTACTTGGTTTTGAACCTTCATACTACTCCTCCCTCCGTCACAGTTTACAGGGCGCGCTTCATTATGATGCATTTCTCTCAATGCATTGCCACCACCAGAGAGACTTTAGACGCGTTTGGTTTAATGCTCAATTAATTAGGGTGTGGTAACCACAATCAAGTCCACAAATTTCTCTCCATGTACTCTGTACTACTACGAAGTGGAGTAAGTGCATGCATGTGTGTACCCAGGGTGGAAGCACTGCATGCATGTTTGTACGCATTATTCCCTCTAGTAATAGACGCTGTGCTATAACTACCAATGCTATTTTTCAGGCCGATCGCTAGTCGCCTTGGTCCAACAGATCTTTTTTCTTTTTTCCTAAGCGCGCTGTATAAACAGTGACGGATGGAGTAGTATGAGCGGATTCAAAGAAGAGCATATTGATGGTTGCTTCTTCAGAGCAACTTACAGTGGGAAAGGTGGGTCTTACGATTTGACTGTTCATTACTCACTATTAATGAGGCGCAACGACCGGGCTGAGTCTCCCATGCGGTTGTGCACTACCCCCTCGGTTCTTAAATATACTCCGGAGTATATTTGTCTTTCTAGAGATTTCACCGAGTGACTACTCAAATATTTGTCCTTTTAGAGATTTCAAATGGACTGGCACATACGGATGTATATACATATTTTAGAGTGTAGATTCACTCATTTTGCTCCATATGTAGTCACTTGTTGAAATCTCTAGAAAGACGAATAGAATATTTAGGAACGGAGGGAGTACACATATGAAGCAAAATGAGTGAATCTACACTCTAAAATATGCCTGTTTGAAATTGTTAAAAAGACAAATATTTAGGAATGAAGGAGTATAATTTTGTGCATGGCACATGGACCCGGATGATGAAGAGGCTTCTGGCAATGCTATCAAGCTTCCATCATTTGTTTACATAATTGACGTACTATACAAATAATTTTCCAGCGAGACATGAAATTGTACAATGGTGTGAGCTTTCAGCTTCCGTTTCGCGTGTCTTGCCATCGATGCTCTTTCGGAAACAATAAAAAACTAACTTCCTTGCTAAAGCAAATCAGAGCTAATAATTACATCACAACTGAAGACAGAGTTGTGAGAAGGTGTTAAATTAAAATTGATCCATGCTTTCATTGGCAGCAACGTCCCCCCAGCTCTGTCTAAATCAACAAGGCATGTTGGGAAAAAAGTAGTTGTCTGGAGCATGCAACATTCCGATCATTTTGTGCAGTTCCACTAAAATAGAGCTGAGCGTCCCTGTTCCAAAGATATTAAGTGTGATTACGATAATAGAGGACTGCTGATGAAACAATAAACACATAAATAGAAGCTGGTTACCTTTGCAGTCTCTCTTAAGACTAACTAGTTGGAGAAGATTAGGCTCGGAGTTGGATGAGGAGGATAGAGCAAAACCAATCTCCCTTTGTGCAGTCGCATTGAAATGTAGAGACGTTGCCCATGTGACATTTTAGTACAACTGCACAAAACACTCTTAAGAAAAAAGTGATTTGTGCAGTTCACGAAAAGGTAGCAATAGCAACGAGGTGAAATGGATAGCCCTGTTTGCAAAAAAGAGGTAGAAAGGAAACAATTACTGGCCAATAACAGTTGATGACACATGCAACGACAAAAAAGAAGCATATCCCTTGCCCTAAGGGAAGATAACAACACAGTTGTGTTTGTCTAAAACGGTGTGAGGACGAGAATGCAATATGGAAAGTACGCTGGACGAGCTACGTTTTGGGCAAAGAACTATGGAAGATCCACATGCAGTGACGTGGGAAGACGAGCAGTGGAGCAAGGCCGGAGGGGATACCTGGAGGTTGTCAGGATGTAACTAGATGAGCGGCAGCGGGCGGAATCTGCGAGCAGGTGGCAATAGGCCCTGCCGCGCCGGAGCTTGGTCAGAGAGAACGGCGTGTACCGCAGATCGGGACGTGTTGCCTTGGCACCGTCGAACGGAGAAACGATGCACTTCCTCCCTTTCCCCCAGCGGACGGGATGCGGCCGGATCAGTGACAACGGTAAGAGAGAGAGAGGCCAACGCACTCCCTTTCCCCCGGCGGACGGGATGCGGCCGATCAGTGACCAACGATGAGAGAGAGAGAGAGAGGCCACCGCAGCCTTGTGTGAGATACTCTGAAGAGCAACAAACCAGGCACGCAAGGCTCCATTGTATATAGTGAGCGGACTACCTTTTTCTCCATAAAAACCATTTTATATTATGTGTACGTGCCATTGAGCGCTATAACTTTATTTAAAAATAACGCGGCAACGCGGCAAGTCGAACTTTGTTTCATGCAGGCGTGGTGCACGACCTCCCTAGGTAAACAACCGCTACATGCATTCAAATTAGCACGTGGGCTGCCATTTCGTAAAGAAATGAGCTCCACCGTGTACCCGCGCGGGTGTGGCTGGGCACGAAGCGTGAGTACGTGCACGGTGCACCTATTCTATTCTTGTATACGTACACCACCTACGTGGGGTTGTGTGAGAGAGATACAAACCTAGAGAGATATAGTGTGTGGGTTCTTGAGAGTTTTTTTGGGGGGGGGGAGGTCAATCAAAAAATGTAACATATGCAATGTGTGTGAAATAGAGTCCTAGATATAACATATATATAGAGGGGGCGATCCACGAGAAGAGAGTGGAGGTATCACCGGCTTGAGGTGTCCATAGAATCGAAAAGAGGGATGATGTGTGTGTGTGTGCGCGCGCGATCGATAAAGAGTGCCATCGAATTTGTCTATGCCCACGTCAAAGATATAGAGTGGCTAGCCTACTGGAACGTGAGAGGGGACATGTGCATATTTTCTCTGTGGCATGGATACCTACGTGCAGCGCTCGACTATCGGTGTGTGGTGGGGGAAGAGGGAGGCCCAAATAACTATAGAGGTACAATGGCTGGTATATGTGTGGAGGAGGAGAGAGGCCTACCTCATGTATTAAGGAGATCGATCTGCCTCATGTATTAAGGGAGATCGATCGGCATCCATGCATATGTGCAGGAGAGGAATAAGGTTGGCAGAGAGACAGAGCTAGAGTGTTGGAGGGGGTGGTAGTGGAGTTGCTTCTAACAAATGGTGGGATAGGCTTGCTAGACAAACGGAGGGCACGCCCGCAATATCAATAAGAAAGGAGATGGCTGCTTGTTGTGCAGGCACGCGTGTGAGAGACGGGTCGAGGCATGCACGAATGATGAGGGGGACGATGTGGCTGTGGTAGCGGACATAACTACATAGGAAGATCAATCGCCCTTTGTTAGAGAAAGGAGAGACATAACTTGTGAGGTACGTCGATCGATGGGGGGGTAGTTAAAGTCGATCCAGGTATATGTTGGGAGATCGATCGGTATACATGCATGTGTGTGTTAGAAGCAAGCGAGGCACGAGGAGAAGGATAGAGAGAGAGGGATGCATGTAGGAGGTGGTACGAGAGGCATACTATATCGAGCGGGGAGGAGTGAGCGAGTACGAGAATGAAGAAAAGAGTGGTGGGAGTGAGGCATGGACGGTGACAAGAGAAGAGGGGAAGCTTGTGTTTGTGCTAGGCACACCTGGCTAGAGAGGCATATCGATCGATGTGTGCCGTAAAGAAGGAGCTGGGGGGCCTACACACACCGTGGGTGAACGACCTAAAGTGAAAAGACGAATTTTGTGATGGAGCTAGAGAATGCTTGAGGGAGGGTGAGAGGGATGCGGGCGTGTGCATGCACAAGAGAAAGTTAGCGCTAGCTACAAAGATAAGAGGGTTGTGTGGGTGTAAAAGACGAATAAAGATCATATATACTTCATTATAAAAAGCGAATTCGGATATTTGAAGAATTTATCATAGTGTTTTAAACCGACGCATGTGTGAATATATATAACGGTGATACACATGGTGTGTTTATGAACATGTTATACTACATTTAATATATTTTATCTCCACTCTTATAAAAAATGAAGTTGTTGATGATGGTGTGCCTGCCATCCTGCATTATAGGCCGTCCGATTTATATCTCGCGGATAGCAAGGAAACTATGATGGTTGAAGTTGGCAACAATAATGATTGTAGATTCTTATTGAAATAGAGAAAGGGATTCAAATTTAGTTCGAATTGCAGCAGTAGTATAGACATTTGGAATGCACTAAAATGTTGGTATGAGTAGGTTACATGCATTATACAGCAAGCAAAAAATTAATCGGATATAACATTGATTCATACTCCCTCCTTCCATCTATATAGGGCGTAATGAGATTTTTAAGACCTGTCAGATTTCGGGTTCCGGAAGACCCTGGAGGTTCGAACACTGGGGTGCGCGTGGAGATTTCGCCCTCTACCTACCTGTTCCTCGCCGCCTCGCTGAGATCTAAACTACGAAAGGAACAACACAAGAGACACAGAGTTTATACTGGTTCAGGCCACCATTGTGGTGTAATACCCTACTCCAGTGTGTGGTGTGGTGGATTGCCTCTTGGGCTGATGATGAACAATACAAGGAAGAAAAGCCTCGCGAGGGTCTGTTCTTGGCTGGTGCGATGAACTGCTTGGGGGAGTTCAGTCGCTCTCTCTACTGGCTTCTTGGTGAGGATTCTCGTTGCCAATGCTCGGTTCTGGATGCCTTCCAGATGCCTCTACCCCGGGGGTGGCTAGTCCTATTTATAGGCAAAGGCCCTGGGCCTCTTCCCAAATATTGAGCGGGAAGGGCGCCAACAATTGGCCATTTTGAAGGGGAACAGCGGGTACACTTATCCTGACTAAAGTTGGTCCTCGCCTATCAAAGGCTCTGGTGGTGACGCCTGCTTGGGCTCCACAATGACTTCCTTCCTGCTGTTGGGCTGGTCTTGGTCTTGTTGCACCAAAATGGACGCCTTTGTTGATGCTCTCGCCTGCGCTTGCTCCCTTTGCACCAAAGAGGAAAGGAGGACACTGCGCGGGCTGGCACCCGACTGGCACCCTTGGTCGTCATGGCTTGCATCATGGGCACCTCGCGAGGTACCCAGCCTTGATCTCTCCGCCACTCGCGAGCTAGCCTGATGAGGCCGTGCCTGAGGAAGCTCCTGGTCGTCCGCCCCGCGAGGCTTGGCCCCTCGCGAGGGTCTTGAGCTCGTGTTGATGAAGATGGGCCGTGCTGGGCCCCCCTTTGAGCCACGCCGCAGGCCGCAGGCAGGCAAGTCTGGGGACCCCCGTTCCCAGAACACCGACAGTAGCCCCCGGGCCCAAGGCACGCCCGGACTTGGCCGAGCAGAGGCGAAGGGCAAGTCTGAATCACATGAGCCCCTAACAACACGCTGACCTTAGGCGCCAAGTGGCGGTTGATTGGACGTGGGCGCCTCAGCAACCGCGCAAGTTGATAAAGGAGCGGCATCTGTCTAGGCTTTGCCTCCTTTGCTTTCTCCGGTTGCTGCTCAGATCCCCTTTCTTGCGCCTCTCCTTCCTGCCTCCGAAATCTTTAGATCTACTCCGTCCGCATGCCCTAGCAAGACATGGCGCCTCGCCAGGCCCCGGCTGGAGCTTGGTATTCGTCCGCCCTAGACTCGCCGAATGTGTCGGAGGCGAGCCTTGCCTGGGTGCGCCAGATGGCGGCAGCGCAGGGCATCGATGGGGCGAAGGTGTTCAAGGCTGGCTCTGCCTTCCCTGAGGGCCAAGGGAGCACCTTCTATCCGCTCTTCGTGAGCGCCATTGTTGCCGGTCTGGTGCCTCCCTTTTCTGAGTTCTTCCTCTCTGTCCTCCGCCATTACAAGCCACAAGCTCTGCATCTCCACCCCAACTCTGTCCTCCTTCTGGCAATCTTCGCCTATTATTGTGAGGCTCACGTAGGGGTGAAGCCCTCAGTAGCCTTGCTGTGCCACTACTTCTCCCTCCGGACCTCTCGTGGTCCCGTCTCTGCGTGCGCGAGCTTCGTCGTGTACGGTAGCTCCATCGCCATTTCGAACCCCGGGAAGAGGATTGAGGGCTTCAGGAGCAAGTGGGTCTTGGTAGATGCTGGGCGCATTGACCCTCGGCTGATCTTGCCCACGAGGCACCCCTTGAGCTCCGACGACTGGTCTCGAGTGGAGCTTGTGGACCCCCGCGCGAGGCTGGTGTTGAAGAACATGGACGCGGATCTGAGGCCGCCCAGCATGGCGGCGGCGAAGCTGACTGGTGCATCGCTGCTGAGGGAATTCCTGGAGCACCAGCTGGCTCCGCTTTGTCAGTAATCACTTCCGATGTGGAGGCCCCACCCGAGCCCCGCGGTCTTGGCCGGCGAGGATCTGGCTGCGATTCTCTAGTCTTTGGTCGGGGGCGACGTAGCGAGGTTGGAGGGCGCTCCTACGCCCCTGTTCCTCCGCGAGGACTGGGAGCGGGTAGTGGAGTCCATGCTTGTCTTCAACGAGGATGGGCCCGTGCCCGCGGAGGCTCCCAAGGACCCGGTGGGCGTGTCCTCCGGCGACTCCAGCGAAGAGAAGGAAGAAGGGGATTGGGAAAAGGGGGCTGACTCTGAGGCGACTGATGGACAGTCGAGGGCTCCCCCCCCTTCGGCGCAGGTCCCGCGCCCTCCGCCTCTCTCTGAGTGATGACAACGAGGATGATGACGAGCAGGGTGGCGGGAGCCTGCCCCCGATCCCGAAGAAGGACAGGACCGGGTTGATCCCCCGCGGGTCTGCCCCGGCCCCGAGGCGATCCGCGGACGCGCCTCCTGCTCCCGAGCTCCTTGAGGCTGATCCTTGTAGCCGTCTCTCGGGCTTCAAGTACGGCCGGAGGCTGCTCGAGCCATGAGGCGGCGACTGTAAGTGCTTGATTCTGTCTTATTTCTTGTTACATTCTTTGAGGCTTGACGTTCGTATCTCCCGGCTAGGCTGGCGCCCGCGGCAAAGAAGCCGAAGGGAGCTCCTGAGGTTCCATCCGTGGCAGCGCCTCTGCCCGCGAAAGAAGGTGACCATGACGCACAAGCCTCTCCTGCCCGGGCGCCCTCGCGAGGCCTGGCTAACCCGGCTAGGGCGAGCTCAGCCCCCACGGCCCAAGAGACTCCCGAGGTGCCCTTGCCTGATGCCGACACTACAGCCGTTGGGGCGCAGCAGGCTCCGCCTCAGGATACCGTGGTCACGCTGCCGTCTTCTCCTCCTACTCCACCGACTGTTGTTTCCCCGACTCCTCCTACTGTTCTAGATCGTGCTGCTGCTGAACTGGACCGTTTGCGGCAGGATCTTCTGAGCACCGACCCTCGTTTAGTGGCCGTGCGCTTGGAGCTAGCTTCTGGCTGGATTCGCTTCGACGCCTCGATTCGGGCGGCACTGGTCCAGGCCTCGACGGCTTGCGACGAGGAGAAGCAGGCCGTCCTTGGGGCGAAGGTTGCTCGCGACGCCGCCTTGGGGGAGGTGGCTAATGTCCGAGGTCACTGCAAGGCACTGGAGAGCAAGCTGAAGGGCCTGCAGGACCAGCTCGCCGAGGAGACCCGCCTTCGCCAAGAGCAGGAGGAAGGCATGAAGGCTCGCGAGGTGGCCGTCAAGGACCGGGACACCAAGCTCAAGAAGCGCCGTGACTGCCTAGGTGCGCTGGAGCAAGAGTTGGAGGTGAGGAAGGTCGAGCTGGACGGCAAAGCACGGGTTCTTGCCGAGGATCACGTGGCCTTCGCGGAGTTGGAGGAGAAGGCTCGCACTTCGTTAAAGACGCTTTATGAGAGCGGCCTGGAGAGCCCGCTGGCTGGCAACGAGGACGGCCCTGCCAAGCTGCTTCCCTTTCTGGTTCGTGCTCTTGAGGATGTCACCCTTGGCCTTGGCCCTATGGCTGAGGCCGAGGCGCATGCCTTGTCTTCTGCGGCGCTGACGCGGGTCCTTACCTACGTCTATCTTCGCGGCCCCAACGTCGACCATGACAGCCTGCTGGAGCCAGTGAGCGGCGAGCTTGCCACTGCCGCGCTGAGGCCGTGAAAGGTCATGCGGAGGCTCTGTTGGGGAAGTTCCGGGCCTTCAGCACCAAGCCGAAGCGGGGCGCTGCCGACCCTGCAGCTCCACGAGGCGAATCCGCTCCGCGCAGCTCTACCGCCGGCAAGTGACTTCGTCGTGGCTCCCGTCCTGCTTTTAATTCCTGCACATGTACATGCCTCGGGGAGGCGTTAAGACTTGCATTTGGTGCTGTGATAACAGTATGGACTGTAATATTTGCTTTTGAATTCCTTGAAATTTGCGCTATTTCCTTCCTACTTGCTTGTGTTCTACGCCGGCAGAGCCCGACCCCGCGCATACCTCAGCCGCCGTTAGCCCCGACCGGAAACCAGGACGGGACCAAGGAGTGAGGGGCTATGTGACAAGTTAGGCTCCTGAGTCGCGATGCTCAGGAGTCCCCCTTGGCGCTCGAACAGCAAGTAGAAAGGTGAGATGTGTGGGTGACTCCTTAGGGAGGTGAGATGCGGGTGGATCTACCGTTCTACGTCTGTAGAGCCCGGCCCCGCGCATACCTCAACCGCCATTAGCCTTTCGGAACTAAGGAGTGAGGGGCTACGTGACCAGTTAGGCTCCTGAGTCGCGATGTTCGGGAGTCCCCCTTGACGCTCAAAAGGCCTTCGTACCTTGGCTCCACTCAGGGAGGGACGTGCGACGAACCTGGCCCGGGGGGCCTGGCTAGGTGGCATGCGTCTGGGCGTGACCCAGGAGCAGCCCCCGTGCCCAGCCCCCTCGCGCGGCACTCCCGAGGGGAGGCGTTGCGATGAGGCTAGACACTGAGCTCTGGGCTCCCTGAGGTTGATGCGGCCCGGGGGCCGCCCTCAGTTGTTTATCACCAGCGCGGAGCATAGCGCTTCCCTATGTGTACGGGCATAGCCGCTCCTCGGCAGTGTCGTCAGCCAGCGGAGCATGGTGCTTCCACTAGTGCGTGGGAGGGGGCTCCCCTCCGGGAGGAGCCCCCGGCGCGTGTACAGCCCTGCCCTGACATGTGGCTGGCACGGTAGGGCCTGACGAGGTGTATCTGGGCACCCATGAGCCAGCGCGGGACTCACGGGGCCCTACCTCAAGGCAGGTGGCGCCTGGCACTGGGCCTTATCTTGGGGTGTGTTCCTGCAAATTTGGCTAGATGTCGGGGCTCTACGTCCTCGGGTCCCGGCCCTCGAGCTGGTCTCAGCCGTCGCTGGTATGCCAGGTCGCGATGCCGTGGACAAGGCCAGAGGGTGAGGGCTGGAGAGCCGGTAGGAGCCCTGAGTCGCGATGCTCAGGTACCCCCTTTAACGTGCAAGCTTGGTTAGATGTCGAAACTCTACGTCCTCGGGTCCCGGCCCTCGAGCTGGTCTCACCGTCATTGGTATGCGGTCGCGATGCCATGGACAAGACCAGAGGGTGAGGGCTGGAGAGCCGGTAGGAGCCCTAAGTCGTGATGCTCAGGTACCCCCCCCCCCTTTAACGCGCAAGCTTGGTTAGATGTCGAAACTCTACGTCCTCGGGTCCCGGCCCTCGAGCTGGTCTCAACCGTCGCTGGTATGCCAGGTCGCGATGCCGTGGACAAGACCAGAGGGTGAGGGCTGGGAGCCGGTAGGAGCCCTGAGTCGCGATGCTCAGGTACCCCCCTTTAACGTGCAAGCTTCCGACATCCAAGAAGAAAAGGTGCCACGGACAAGCACCAAATAACAAGCATGATGGGTCGAAAGCATAGCCCTAAGATAAACGCAAGAAGGGTACACGCCGCTAGGTCTGACCCGAGCGACTTGGGGATAATGCAGCCCAAGGGGCACCCCCAACAAAGTAAGCTAAAAACACGAGCAAAAAGGATACACGCCGCAGGGTCGGACCCACGTGGCCTGGGAATGATGCAACCCTGAGGGCGCTCCTAGCTGGAAATGAAACTTGAAAGATGTTACCTGATAGTGTTGACGATGAAGGGGTGTTGGTTTAGCAGACTCGGTGGGTTGTGGTAGCCAATCCACACGAGCCCCCAGGCCCTGGGGCCTCGGGAGGCTCCAGAGGCGCTGGTGGCTCCTCGCGGACCATCTCCATCTTCGCCAGGGCTGCGGAACGCCTGACCTCTTGAGCCTCTAGGATGCCCTGAGTGAGGCGCTGGTACGTGGCAGCCGCGTTCGGCAAGCCATAAGGCATGCAAACGTAGCTATGAGGTGGACCTTCGCAGCGCCACACTTGCGAGGGCCAGAGGCGCTCCTGAGATGCGGCTCGGTTGAGCCCTGGTATGTCGATGCAGACGCGCAGCCCACCATCCTCGCCTGGATGGGGGGCCACAGCGGGTAAGCGGAGGCTGCCTCTCATGACTCTTGACTCCTGTAGCTCCTAAACGGCCTTGCTGATGAACTCCTGAGGGTTTGGCCCTCCTTGCCTTGCTCCTTCTCGAGGGAGACGTGCTTCGAAACACGCCTCTAAGTGGTGCCCAAGAGCCTCCCTCGTGACCCTGGCGAGGTCGGCGGCCCTCCAGGGGAGAGCCCCCGAGCCCTGCCTAAGGAGGGCACCGGGCGCGCTTCCCTATGCGATGGAAGGAGGTTCCCCCTGAGCAGGCGCGGGCCCTGAGGGGCCTGCCTCTTGAGGGGCCGGGCCGGACGATGTCTTCTTCTTCTTGGGGGCGGTCTTGGGAAGCCTCCTGCTTCCGCGATCAGGGTCTTCCAGTGATGCAGCCTGAAAGGCTCGTTCCAGGGAGCATACCACGTCTTTCTCTTCACAGGGCACCGTGATGACTCCGCCACTTCTTGGCATCTTGAGGACGTTGTAGCCGTGGTGGGTTACGGCCATGAACTTGGCCAGCGCTGGGTACCCGAGGATGGCGTTGTATGGCAGGCGAATGTGGGCGACGTCGAAGTCGATGAGCTCGGTGCGGTAGTTGTCGCATGCCCCGAAGGTGACAGGGAGGCGGACCTGCCCAATCGGGATAGTGGAGCCGTCGGTGACTTCGGAGAAAGGCTTGGTTGGCTGAAGCTGATTGTAGGGCACTTGGAGATTGTTGAATGTTTCCACGGACAGGACGTTGAGCCCTGCCCCGCCATCGATGAGGGTTCTGGTGACTAGCACGTTCTTGATGATTGGGAACAAAGCATCGAGGGACTCGGCCGTGGCGCGACTTGAGCTGATCCGCTGAGCTGAGCGTGATGGTGCCGCCACCACCGAAAGGCGCGTGGGCTCGAGCTTGGGGAGGACTGCATTTACTTCGCGGGCGAACTGCTTGAAGATGCACTGAGAGGCTGGGGCTTGAGCTCCGCTCAGGATGCAGGAGATCGCACATGGCTCCTGGAAGCCCCCAGCCCCCTCGTCCTGATGACGGTCCTCATTTCTCCTTGGCTGCGGCGGCAGTGGAGGGAGGCATGTGTTGCCTTGCGGGCGATCCTCGTGAGGCTGATGCTTCAAGGCTCCCTTGCGAGGCGGGTCCTACCAGCGATCCTCGCGAGGTTGGTCGTGCCACCCTTGGCGAGGGCCGCGGTCTTCCCAGCGTCCTGCGTTCCTTCCTCCTCCTCGGCCGTAGCCCCGGTCACTGCGGTCGGGACGTCGGCCGACCCTTTCTTCACGCACGGCTCGGAGCTCTTGGCATTCATTGGTGTTGTGGGTGTGGAGGTCGTGGTACACGCAGTACCGACTGCCCTTGGAAGATTCGGGCTAATCTCTGCCCCGCTTGGTGTCTGCTTCTGCCGCGAGCATGGCAGCCCCCTTGCGCTTCACGTCTTTGGCCTTGGGTTTCTTCTCTTCTGGGTCTGCGGCAGGTAGCTCGAGGAGGGGGAGACGCCCTTCCTCAGCCTTGGCGCACTTGGTCGCCAAGTTGAACAGCTCCAAGGAAGTGCATAGGTCTTCATGCATCGCCAGCTCCTCCTTCATCTTAACGTCGTGCGCACCGTCTAAGAAGGCTGAGATGATGGCCTCCTCGGTCACCTTGGGAATCTTGAGGCGCACGTTGTTGAAGTGTTGGATGTACTTCTGCAGGGTTTCCCCTGGTTGCTACTTGATACGGTGCATGTCGCTCACGGCGGGTGGCCGGTCGCGAGTACCCTGGAAGTTGGCGATGAAGCGGGTGCACATCTCGTCCCAGAGGAAATCGTGCACGGAGCCGTGTTCGAGGAGCAGTGCGGGCCCGTCCCTGAGCGCCACGGAAACCAGTTCGCCATGACCTTCTCGTCTCTGTTGGCAGCCTCCATGCCCAGCTCGTGAGAGCTGGAGGAACTCGCAGGTCGGCCGCACTGTCGTGGCGAGGAGGCAGTGTCTGCTTGAACTTGCCGGCCCACGCAACACCGCGCAGCTCGGTGGTGAAGGCGCGGCAGCCCGCTGTGGCCACAGGAGGCCTTGGGTGACGAAGAGCTTGGTCCTGCTGGTCCCCATGCGCTGCAGCCGGGAGCAACACGGGTCTTGACGTCTTTGGGGCGGAGCGTGTTCGCGACGAGCCGGCGCAGGCCTTCGGGCGGCTTCTCGAGGGCGAGGGACTTCTTGGCAGCTCTGCTCTTGCCGCTGGCGGCGCCTAACGGAGCGGGTTCCGCCCAGGGGCCACGCGCCTTGGGGCCAGGGCGCCTTCTTGAGGGGGAGGCGGCTGAGGCGCCCCCGGAGCTTCATTGCCCGCGCAGGGCGGGGCGCGGTGTAGCAAGAAGGACGACGCGGGGGAGCCCCCAGCGGCGCGGACGAGCTCGGCGACTCGGTCGAGCCACTCTTCATAGACATCGTCGACTGGGCGGTAGCGCAGGACCTCGTTTGCCGCGATGAGCACGGCTCGAGCCTCCATAGCCTGGGCGCCAAGGGACGAAGAACCACCGGGGTGGCGAGGTGTAGCGATCGGCCGTCTCGCCTCATGGATGGATGCTGGGATGATGCTTGCTGCTCGTTTCCCGCCGGGCCGGTAGCGGCGTTGACGGCAGGCGACGGGGAACGGCGGGGGTGGCCGCCGACGGGGGCCATCTGGGTGACGCGGGAAGCGAGAGCGGCTCGGCGCTTGGCGCGGGCCCGACGAGCGTCAGACATGGATGCGACGGTCGGAGAAGAACAGGGCGACGGAAGACGAATTCCGGCGCACCCCTACCTGGCATGCCAAATGTCGGATTTCGGGTTTCAGCAGACCCTTGAGGTTCGAACACTGGGGTGCGCGCGAAGATTTTGCCCTCTACCTACCTGTTACTCGCCGCCTCACTGAGATCTAAACTACAAAAGGAACAACACAAGAGACATAGAGTTTATACTGGTTCAGGCCACCATTGTGGTGTAATACCCTGCTCCAGTGTGTGGTGTGGTGGATTGCCTCTTGGGCTGATGATGAACAATACAAGGAAGAACAGCCTCGCGAGGGTCTATTCTTGGCTGGTGTGATGAACTGCTTGGGGGAGTTCAGTCGCTTTCTCTACTGGCTTCTTGGTGAGGATTCTCGATGCCAATGCTCGGTTCTGGATGCCTTCCAGATGCCTCTACCCCGGGGGTGGCTAGTCCTATTTATAGGCAAAGGCCCTGGGCCTCTTCCCAAATATTGAGCGGGAAGGGCGCCAACAATTGGCCATTTTGAAGGGGAACAGCGGGTACACTTATCCTGACTAAAGTTGGTCCTCGCTTGTCAAAGGCTCTGGTGGTGACGCCTGCTTGGGCTCCACAATGACTTCCTTCCTGCCGTTGGGCTGGTCTTGGTCTTGTTGCACCAAAATGGACGCCTTTGCTTGATGCTCTCGCCTGCACTTGCTCCCTTTGCACCAAAGAGGAAAGGAGGACACTGCGCGGGCTGGCGCCCGACTGGCGCCCTTGGTCGTCATGGCTTGCATCATGGGCACCTCGCGAGGTACCCCGCCTTGATCTCTCCGTCTCCTCGCGAGCTAGCCTAATGAGGTCGTGCCTGAGGAAGCTCCTGGTCATCCGCCCCGCGAGGCTTGGCCCCTCGCGAGGGTCTTGAGCTCGTGTTGATGAAGATGGGCCATGCTTGGCCCCCCTTTGAGCCACGCCGCAGGCCGCAGGCAGGCAAGTCTCGGGACCCCCGTTCCCAGAACGCCGACAAGATCGCCTTTAACTATTGACAAGGTTAATAGTACATGACATGCACAATGTGAAAATTATATCATTGAAACAACCTTTCACCGACGAAGTTAACGGTGTGCTTTGTGTAAGTTGCATGTCATATATCATTGCTCTAATATTTGGTCAAAGTTAGCATCGAAAAATGCATTAGGCCCTATATAGATGGAAGGAGGGAGTAGCTTTGAATAGCATTTGTATAGTAAAACGGGGCAAGACTCTCTCTTTGTGTGGTGTGAATAGTTTTATTTTTTTCGTTTTCTTTTTGGTACATACAAAGAATATCCCGAAAATTCAACCCTAAAATATTACTACATGTTAGCATCGAATTGATTTGGTACATACAAGTACAATATTACTACATGTTAGGCTTGTCCCTAAAATTCAACCCGCGTCTTGTTATATCCCGAAAATTCATATATCGTGCTCCCAAAACTGGCGCCTTCACAACCCGTGCCTTGCCATCTCGAAATTACAACGCGCGCGAAAACTCCCTCCAGCTACCAAATCCCGACACGCGAAATCCCCCTTCTAACCCTGAGCCGAAAGGGCCGCTAGTTCAAATCGGTGGGGGGTCTTCACCCCCTCCCATCGCCCCCTTTTCGCTCGAAATCCCAGGCCACCATAACCTCTCAGCTCCAGCCGCGAAACCCCACCCTCCTCCGTCCGCCACATCACCGCTGCCCAGCCGGAGCCTCTTCCCCGACGACGTTGTCCACCGCAATAGCTCGACGTCCCTCGTCCACCTCCCTGGATGAGGATCCATCGTCCATCTCGCCATCCCGCCGGTTCAGCTACCCCGTCCTCCACCTCCAAGGAGCTGCTCTGATGATTGCCTCGTCTATCGCGGCTGCTCCATCCCCACAGCGCCGCCTTAACCTGCTCCACCAGAACCGCAGCATCCTCACCGACTCCTCGGACGAAGTCGATGCCTACTCGGCTCCACCAAAGAGGTTGTACACTCATCGCATCGCACCTTCTCCTTAACTCGACCTCCCGACGCCTACGGTGCTCCATCCCGCACCCCCATGGAGCGGATACCTTGAAGCCGGCGCCGCGGGCGACATCTCCACGGCGGCTCTCCCCCAGTGCGAGGCCCCTTCGGCGGCGACGTCCATACCAGCCGGATCTGCTGCTGCTGCTCCGGCTCTCGCTTCTTTCGCTTAGCTGCTATTCTGCTGCTTCCGCTCGGCTCTTGCTCGATCGCCGATCGCTTCGCTTAGCTTAGCTGCTGTTGCTGCTCTCCCCTTGCTCGTCTTCTTTGCTCTGCTCGATTAAGCCACACTTGATCGGCTGAATCGACTTTTGGGTCGATCGATTTTTCGGGTTGGGGGCTCACGGAGTTAAAGAAGAACCACTCGCAGCGGGGATGGGGGATCGCCGGAGAGGTACCTCACTATCTATCTTAGGGTTCAGGGTGGGGGCGGGGGGCTAGAGGGCATGCCGGGGCGGCGGTGGCAAGTTGTTTTGGGGCGGCGAGGTGGCGCTGGGGCCGGCGGTTCAGCCGGTGGTGGCTGGCGGCTCAGGGGGTGCAGGTTGAATATGAACTGCAAGCCCTCCCTAAACTACATGTCAAGTGCCTCTCTGCTACCATTGCATTCAGGCCGACAAAGAGTATTCAGATTCCACAAGAAATTTCAGTTTTGACAGCTTAAGTTCGAGTCACAGTTTTTACCTCATCTGTTGTAGTCGGTGGTTTTTGGTGATGTTAATTTTACATCCATTTTACATCATCTATTGGAGATGCTATTAGAATCCCACTTGAGATTGACGATGTCTGCCTTGTGCTTGCTTCACCTTGACGCCTTCTGACTCACGGAGCTGCTCCAATGATGAGAATGATCCATCACAATGAGCAAAGGCCTCGACGCCGCCTCATGATTCCTCGATCATCCTCCACACCTCCGACAACCACCTCTGCCTCAAGCCGCTTCAAATACCAACCCAATGATGCCGAGGTCGACACGGCTATGGCAAAGAGGTTGTACACTTGTTGCATCACTTATTACTATACATTCACGCCGATCCATTAGGGCTATTTTGGTTCAACGGAAAACGCCGATCCACGGGTTGTTACCATCACTCTAAATTTCTGCATGCTCTCCTTACATAATCTCACCATATTTTTTTCAGATGCATGTCGATATTGTACACAGTCATGCTGAACATGTAGAGAAAAAGAGAAGAGTTTTGCGCGGCAATACAATGTCATGCAGACATTGCTCCATGGTGGGTTCAATGGCAAACCCTCCCCACCCCTCTCCAGATTGTAATCCAGAGGAAGATATCTATTCTGAGGCATATTCAGACGCCGCTGACCACTCCTATTTACCCCCCAAGGTGTTTGCTCTACCTTGGCATGATGATGTTAGTCATATCATGCATATGTTGCCTTGCAATGCCTACTTTTGACATCATATATGTCATCTGCTTAGTTTATACATGTTCTGTAATGCCACCTGTTTAGTTTCTATATCATATATGGGAATTATGCAGTCTCATGTCTTTTAGCCAGCCATAATATATGTGAAATGTGCAATGCCATCCTGTTTAACCAGGCATCATATATTTGAATGATATCTTACCCATCCTTTTCTTCATTACATTTCCATTTGTCGACAATGTTTGTACATTAAACTACTCTTCCTGTGAATCAGCCATTTGGGTGGGAGATGGAAAAATCTGGAGTGAAAACAAGGCCTTCAGAGCAGACAGTGCTACGTGTCGAAGCAGATCTCTTATTGGGTCCCGATAGCTCCTCGGAGATGGATTCAGAGACAGATGACCAGTCCTATTCCCCCACTGAGGTGTATGCTCTAACTTGGCACGGTTATATCGCTCATATCATGCATACTGAGGTCTTGCATTGCATAGTTTAGACATCATATACACAATATTCAACACCATGTTCTTAGTTCAGACGTCATATCGAATGCCCTCTGTTTAGCATATAAATCACATATGTGAATTAAATGATGCGATCCTGATTACATAGATAACATGTAGGTGAATTATGTCATGCGATCCTGTTTAGTTATTCATCATATCTTTGAATTATTTTATGCTATGCTATCCAGTTTAGATAGACATCATATATGTGAAATTATGTCATGCTATCTGTTTTAGTTAAACAATATACATGTCAACTATTTCATGCCCTCTTTTTTCCACACTATCTATTGCATCTGTCTCTCATACAATGTCTGTACATTCAACTATGTTTCCTGTTTATCAGCCATTTGAATTGGAGTGGGTGATGCTAGTATCTAGCAGAATAAAAACACGGTCTTCAAATAAAACAGTGCTACCTCTTGGTGGAGATAGCACCCCGGTTGTACATGCACAAGAACCAGCCCTACCACACATAACCCAAACTCTCGCAGATTGTACCCCTACTGCGATGGACAGAGAACCAGCTTCACCCAATCTAACCCCAACCCCAGTCGATAGTAACCTAGTTCATGTTGACACAACACCATCTCCACCACAGAGCTCCCAAACAAGAGCAGTTAGTAAGGCAGCTCCAAAGGCCCAAAGGGCCAAGATTATCACGGTGAACCCCAACTCCACCGGTTAGTACGCCTATTCCTGTGGAGGAAGCACAACCAGCCAGTCGTAGTTTAGCATCTATCGCATTTGATGTTGTTAAATCGTATGTGCGTATCTTCCCATCATGGAAATATTATACTGAAGATGAAGGAAAATGCCAGTTGCAGGTGTTTGTCCAGGATTTATGTGTAAGTAATGTTATTCATGGCAATTACTTTGCTTCGTCCCATACATCCTACCTCTATGATGGTTATAATACAGCAAATTTTCCCATTTTTTTCTATAGAGAAGGACCGATTTGGAAACTCAGGATGAGGTAACTTGTGCTAATACCTCAGCTATCTTCAAGAATGATTGGTGGCAGTATCAGAATTACTTGAAGAAAACATACTTCACCGGCAAAGAAACTCATCAAATTCCCTTACGTTCTCCTGAGACACATTTACTGGACGATGACTGGGAACGCATTGTTCTGTACTGGTCCCGAACAAAGAATGTGGTAAGGTCTATGAGCTCATTTTTCTATTTTAAGTATTTTATTCTTGCATCTTACTATACTATGTTCATGTAGAACAACTGCCTAAACCTGAAGAACAACTGTTCTAATTTAAGATTCCATTGCTATCATAGTTCAAAAAAGTGCTAGGCATTAATTGTGTGTTTTGCCGCCGCCTTGCGCTTTACTGACCAAAGCGCATGCTTATGCGCAGTTATGCACAGATTATGCGTAGTTATGCGCAATGCATTTTGCCAATGCCTAGAGCCTAGGCGCGCTTAAGCGCTCGCTTAGGCGCGCCTTTTTTAACTATGATTGCTTTGCTCTTGTATCACTGTATTTTCTCATACAAACTTATTTTTAAATTGAAGGATCCAATCAAAACTCCAATGTCACAGCAGGTATGTTCACGCATGTTTCTTTAACAGGTTTGCTCTTATCAATAGCTCTGTTGATTTCAATTTCAATTGTGTATACAGTTGACTTTCATATCATGCACATTACTAGCATCACAATAGAGCCAATAGTGTTGTTGTACATGTAGACCCATGGTACCCATCTGAAATCTTGTTGTGCCGTGTAGTTTCCCACGCTTTGTATTCTTTCACTGTTGCTTTGTCTTGAACTGATATGATTTGAACCGTGTCTCTATTTTGATTTCGCAAGACAATGCAGTGACCATAGGACATAGATATATGTTTGTTTGATGCTTTTATTATGTACTAGTACTTGGCAATAGAAGACTTGGTAGTTTAATCCTGTCCACCTTACTAATGAACTGGTTCAGCAAAATAAGTTTCATATACTAGTACATGCTAAACTTGTTATGTGTCTACTTATTTCTTCTTTTAGAATGCTGACAGAATATTGGGGAAGAGTGCCTTATTAAGCAATGGTAAAGAAAGTAATGCAGATAAGGTTCAGGATAGTGACACATCCTTGTTGGTCTCCAACAAAGCTGATAAAACAGCTAAGAAGACTATATTGAAGACAGTGAGACAACCCCAAAGTCCCGCCTTGGTTTAGTGTTCGAAAGCATCGCCACTACCGCATGCACAACCTATTCAAACTCACCGTGCAATTAGTTCGGTTTCTTGAGTCTCAACTACAAGTTTGAAAGACATCGATCACCGTCTTTGCGACAAGAAGCGAAGGATCATGGAAGTCCTCGGAGCATTGAGATGCATACTTTCCGTGTAACAAAGCAAGCGTTGGAGGATTTTAGCGCCAAACAGGACAAAGCTAATCAGCTTGCTAATCTTATTGCCAGCATGGTGGATACCCAGGATAACGTTTCTTGAGCTCTTCTGAAGTTGTTTCAGTTATGTTCTTGTTTTGCTGCCGCATTTATTTGCACTGGTGGCCAATTTTGACGGCCAGTGTGTGTAATATGCTACTTTGTTCCCTATATTTGCACTGGTGGCGAACTTTGATGCCCAGTGGATGTAATATGTGTAATAGCGGTAATAGGCTAGCCTTAATTGCTTGCTTATTTATTTCCTTATTGTCTTGTTTAGTTGTTTGCTTGTAGTCACCGCAGCTTCTTTTTACGAGTTTTTCTAGTGGCCACAATAGCCTATTTTTGGTAACTAGGCCAAAATAATCATGGCAACACACGGACTGTTGTAACCATGGGCCTCCTGCAGGCCGTATGATCCATGGGCCTTCGTCCGGCCGTAGGATCCATTGGCCTTCTATACGGGTCGTAGGATCCATCGGCCTTCTATACGGGCCTTAGGGTCCATGGGCCTTATACGGGCCGTAGGGTCCATGGGTCTTCTACGGGTCGTACGATCCATGGGCCTTCTACGGGCCATACTATCCATGGGCCTCATACGGGCCGTAGGATCCATGGGCCTTTTACGGGGCGTATCATCATTTCGCCAATCATGGGTCGTACTATTCGTGGACCATAACGGGCCGTTAGTAGGCCATATTTGATAACTCTATGAAAACAGCCCAACTGGTTTTCTTGACATGAAAACGGCCCAACGTATTAACAGTCCGCAAACGGGCCGACTATAAGGACGGGCTGAATTTGGCCCACAAGCAGAAAATGACAGTAACGGGCCATATGTAACCGAATGCTGCAAATGAGCACAAGAATCAATGGGCCCTGAGAAGGCCAAAAGATAACTTGGGCTGGAAATGGCCCAATGGAGTAACGGGCCGTTAATGAGTATAAAGTGATACACTGTTCATTACGGGCCAGTTTCGCCATGGGCCGTTAATGGGCCAAGAGTTACAAAGGTCCTCATATGGGATGAAAGAAGTCATGGGCCACACATGGGCCGGAAGTTAAAACGGGCTAAATCATATTGGACGGCCCAGATGATGCTACTGGGCCTAATTCGGATAGGGCATAACGAGCCCTGGGTTAGCGGGCTGTAAATGGGCTATATGAGAACAGGCCGTTAACAGGCTTCCGTGGGCCGGGCCGCCACCTTTTGACCAAGTCAAATGGGCCGGCCTTTTCATAGGAATGGGCTTCTGTTAGGCCGTGCCACGTGTCGCCGTATCATAGGCGACTTCGGGCCAATGAACGGATGGCATCTGTCCCAACGGTGAGCCGACACGTGTTTCCTCCGGCCAATGATGATTTTACACGTGGAAAATCCCCATTGGTCGGGGCTGTTAACGGGTTATCGGAGCCAAAACCTGACCCGATAGCTTAACGGCGTTCCGTTACGGTGGATGCCACGTGTCGGTCACACTTGACGAAAGCACTTCTGTGACGCGCGATTTATCGTCATGGAAGTGGACACTTCCGTAATGATAATTTTGGTAATGTCATGGAACACTTCTACGACAGCACAGGTATGACTATCTTGATTCTGTCATAAATTTGTCATGGATGTACATGCATGACAAAAAACGCGACCTATTGTGACAAACACGTATCATCACGAAAGTGTATTTTTTTGTAGTGTTCATCGACACAAAACTTCAACAGAAAACTCGGTAAGATCTATTAGTATAATAAAGCAAATCACTACTGTAAGTACCATTGCAAACCAATTCATATTTTGTTTTTTCATTATAGCTACTGTAATATAACTTTTCCATGGCTTAATCCACTGACAGAAATTGATAGTTTTATCAAAACAAGCAAACTATGCATCAAAAATAGAATCTGTCAAAAACAGAACAGTCTATAGCAATCTGAACATTCACCATACTTATGGTACCCCAAAAATTCAACCAAAAATTGTAACAATAAAAAATTTGTATATAAAGACAGTGCAAAAAGTTTCAGAACCGTTTGATATTCCAGTAAAAAATGTAAAATCGCGCATACAGCCAAAGTTTCTAACCTGCACCGAACAAACCAACAAGCATTGTAAACATCCTAAAGGCAATCCTTGGCACATTATTTTTATAATACAATGGAATTGTACAAGGGGATAATTATTTTTGTTTAAAAGTTTCTGTAATCAAGATTCACAAAGTTTCCGTGAGCATGAACTAAGTTAAAGGCTAGCTCCCACTTTAACAATGCTCGTCTTTCTCACTTTTGCTTTCCTTTTTAAAAAGTTTTGGGTTCCCCTCTTTATTTTTTTGTTTTTAGACTATATAAAAGCACTCAACAGAAATAAATGACTCTCTAAAACTTCCGGATTGTCTCCCTGGCAGCGCTTTCTTTAAAGCCATTAAGCTAGGCATATAGTGCTCAAGTAATGGATCCACCCGGATTCCAAGGTATATCAAAACCAATTTTAATTAAAAATGATTTGTAATTTAGTAGTGAGCACAAAGTAACATATATCAAGCAATGACGAAGTCTAACTCTCTTCCTATGCATCGGCATGTCATAAAAGAACAATTCATGCACACATAATGAAGGCCAATGCATAGTATAAGCAGTTGCTTGCAATTTTATCATATTGGAAACATATAGAGGTGGAGATATAATTCCTCTCTCATAATAATTGCAAGTAGGAGCAGCAAGCACATGCATATTATATCTACCAAAATCATCATGTGTAGCAATAAAATGCAACCCATCAATATAATCCTTAATAAGGGCAAACTTCTCCGATAGAGTGTAGTAGGGAGACTTCAAAAAGGTAATAGGACTATCATGCGTGGGTGCAATAGCAACAATTTCATGTTTAACATAAGGAACTATAGCAAGTTCATCTCCATAAGCGTAATTCATATTGACATCTTGGCCACAAGCGTAGCAAACATCATCAAAAAGGGATATTTCAAACGAATTAAAGGGATCATAGCAACCATCCTTCGATAAGCATGAAGGGAAAGTAAACAATGTATGAGTTGAAGAGTTACTCTCATTAGAAGGTGGGCACGGGTAGCTAATCCACTCTTCCTCCTTTTGTTCTTCGCTCTCCTCATCATCTTTTTCATCCAATGAGCTCACAGTTTCATCAATTTCTTCTTTCATAGACTCCTGCAAAATATTAGTCTCTTCTTGGACAGCGGAGACTTTCTCAATAAATGCATCAATATCGGAATTGTATTCATAATTTTCATAACAATATTTAAGTATAGCAAAATTTTCAGGTCTGTAAACAACATCATCAAGATTTTCACACTCTTTAAACAAAGATTCAATCTCATAAGCAACGAATTCTTCTATTTGTTCCACATCGTAGTAATCATATATACCATTATCATAAGAAGCCAAGGTTTTATCATCATTGAATTTGCATGAAAAGGGAAGATGTGGAGCCTTCATCCTAGAGCAACAAGTATAATCATATCTCAAGCATAGTTGCCGAGCATACCAATGCAACATATAAATTTGATCCCATAATAGTTTCCCTTTTTGTGTCAAGCGATAATCCCTAAAGTATTCACGTTGATCCAACGTGTCTCCCATAACATAATTGAATGGGGTTTTCTCAGGATTATCAAATTATTACATAATATCTTTCACATAATGAGCATCGAGGGTATTAGGAGGTTCCCCATCTCCATGAAGAGCAAGTACACCTGATTTTTTTGGTATTTCGTGTTCCATATCCATAACTAAAGATAGAGAACAACTTAGAACAGCAAATAAAAATTACTTAGTGATAAAGCAAACAAGCACACACGAGAATATTCACCCCACACTATGACTCCCCGGAAACGGCGCCAGAAATAGGTCTTGATAACCCGCAAGTATAGGGGATCAATTGTAGCCTCTTTCAATAAGTAAGAGTGTCAAACCCAATGAGGAGCTAAAGGTAGAACAAATATTCCCTCAAGTTCTATCGACCACCGATACAACTCTAAGCAGGCTTGACGTTCGCTTTACCTAGAACAAGTATGAAACTAGAAGTACTTTGTAGGTGTTGTTGGATAGAATTGCAAGATAATAAAGGGCACGCAAATAAAAAGTAGGGGATGTTTAGATAAAGAAGCAATAAAGTAAATATATCAAGTGCGGAGAAGTGGTGGTAGGAGTTGTGAAATTGTCCCTAAGCAATTGACTACTTTACTAGACCGATAGCAAGTTTTATGTGGGAGAGGCATAAGCTAACATACTTTCTCTTCTTGGATCATATGAACTTACGATTGTAACTCTAGCAAGCATCCGCAACTACTAAAGATCATTAAGGTAAAACTCAACCATAGCATTAAAGCATCAAGTCCCCTTTATCCCATACGCCACAACCCCCTTACTCGGGTTTATGCTTCTGTCACTCAAGCAACCCACTATGAGCGAATCATGAACGTATTGCAACACCCTACAGCGGGAATCCCTCATGCTTGCGTGACACGGAGGGCACAATAGGACAGCAACATAACCACAAGCAAATTAAACCAATCATAGCAATTCACCAATGACCGATAGGACAACGAAAATCTACTCAGACATCATAGGATGGAAACACATCATTGGATGATAATATGAAGCATAAAGCACCATGTTCGAGTAGAGGGTACAGCGGGTTGCGGGAGAGTGGACCGCTGAATATAGATGGGGGGAGGTGATGGAGATGTTGGTGAAGATGACGACGGTGTTGGTGAAGATCGCGGTGATGATGATGGCTCCCGGCGGCGTTCCGGCGCCACTGGGTGAGAGCAAGAGATAGCCCCCTTCTTCTTCTTCTTCTTCTTCTTCTTCTTCCTTGACCTTCTCCCTAGATGGGAAAAGGGTTTCCCCTCTGGTCCATAGTCTCCATGACGTGGGAGGGGCGAGAGCCCCTCCGAGATTGGATCTGTCTCTCTGTTTTTGCGCTATCCGATTCTGCCCTTTCACCATTTCTTATATTCCCAGAGATTCGTAACTCCGATTGGATTGAAACCTTCACCACGATTTTTTCCCCAAAAATTAGCTTTCTTGCGGCAAAAGAAGAGTATCAACCGCCTTACGGGGTGCCCACGAGGGTCAAGGGCGCGCCCCCTGCCTCGTGGCCCCCTCGGGCATCGTCTCGCGTTGGTTTTTCTTCCCAAAAATCATAAATATTCCAAAAATATTCTCCGTCCGTTTTTATACTGTTTGGACTCCGTTTGATATGGGGTTTCTGCGAAACATAAAACATGTAACAAACAGGAACTAGCACTGGATCAATATGTTAGTCCCAAAAATAGTATAAAAAGTTGTCAAAAGTATATGAAAGTTGAATAATATTGGCATGGAACAATCAAAAATTATAGGTACGACGGAGACGTATCAGTTCCCAAGCGAATACATCCTTGTTGGCCTGGAAAAAGTTGATTAAAGCCTCCTCTTGATCCTGAGGGAGGCCAGCCCCTATGGTGAAGGTGGCTCTGGTCGTCCCGTCCTCGCAGACCGGCACTTGCTTCGTCTCGGCTCGGTCTTGGGAGAACAACTGCTTCTTCTTGGCTTCTTGGCAGGCGCTGCTTCTGGGGCCTCCTGATCCTTCTTCTCGCCGGGTAGCACGGTCGCGGCCGTCTTGAAGGCAAGCTTGAGGGTCTGCAGCGCGCCTTTGGTGTCCCCCGCCACCGTGAGGACACCATTGCTGACGGGCATCTTTATGAGGTTGTACGCGGGGTGGGTCGTAGCCATAAACTGTGCCAAGGCTGGGTATCCCAGAATAGCATTGTACGGCAGGTCGATCTTGGCGATGTCGAAGTCGACGAGCTCGGTGCGGTAGTTGTCACGGGTCCCGAAGGTGACAGGGAGACGGATCTGCCCCAGGGGCCTGGTGGAGCCGTCTCCGACCCCGAAGAAAGGCTTGGAGGGCCGGAGCCGGCTGGGCGGCACGTGGAGCAGGCCGAATGCCTCTGGGGAGAGCACGTTGAGATTTATACTGGTTCGGGCCACCGTTGTGGTGTAATACCCTAATCCAGAGTGGTGTGGTGGATTGCCTCGAGGGGCTATGGATGAACTAGTACAGTGTATGAACACGCCTCAAGAGGTGAGGTCTTCTTGAGTTGGAGTGGTGCTCTACTCGTTCTGATTCCAGTCCCTTTCTATGGTGGTGGCTAAGTCCTATATATAGTGGCCTTGGTCCTCATCCCAAATATGAGCGGGAAGGGATTCCACAACGGCGGGATTTGAAAGGGGACAAGTAGTACAGTCTATCCTGACAAAAGTAGTCTTCGCCTGCGAAAAGCCTCTGGTCATGACGATGCAGTGGGCTCGGTGATGACCTCCATCCTGCCGTCCTGGCGGTCTTGATCTTGTTGCACCAGAATGAAAACCTTTGGCTGATTTCTCGGGACTCCGCTCCTGTGGCTTGCCTCCCTTGCACCAAAGAGGAAACTTGCGCTCTGCACCCGCCTGGCGCCCGCCTGGCCTTGGTCGTCATGGCTCACGTCAGCTGAGCCTCATGAGGTAGCTGCATAGAACTCTCCGTCCCTCAGGAGCCCTCCTGAGGAGGCCACTTCCTTCGGGGGTCTTGGCGTTGCCCGCCTCGCGAGGCTTGGCCCCTCGCGAGGATTTTGCGGTGTTGGTGCTGAAGCTGGGCCGCACCAGGCCGTTGATGGAGTCACGCGGTGGGCCGCAAGTAGGCAGGACTGGATACCCCCAAGTCCAGGACGCCGACACCATCTCGAATGTACTAAAGTACCCTATCATCTCGAATTTGTCATATGGAGGGCACCCGAGAAAAAAAAAGTAGATTTAGTTATACGGGGCCAATCAAACATATAGTTGTGCACGGGTGTGTGGGATGCAACTGCATTTGCATATGGTCGGTGGTTGTTGCCTACATCCCGCGGGTGTGCAACCGCTGCGCACCGTGCACAGGCATTCAACTGCAGTTACACGTGGCCGGTTTACATGCAGTTGGACACAACTTATAGATGTATCGCTATAGTTGTGCGTCGATCGACGGACGTGATACTGTAATTTCCGCGCGGCGGACAGACATGCACGTTTAGTTACGCCCTAGATAAAAAAAGATTTAAAAAATCAATCAAATGGAAAAAATCCACAAAAATCCCCATCGTGAGGTGGAAGTTTTTTTGGGACAATCTTCTTTTTTTCTTAGAAAGGTCTCTTCTGAACACAATAAGGCGAAGGCGAACTAAGCTTAGCTTAGAAGGTAGTTTCTTGTGGTGGAACCAACCCACCTAGCTTCAAGTCCTAAACTTGACACGAATTCTTGTTTATTTTAGGTTCTTGGCCGCAAGGCTACATTGTTGAGCTCCGTAGTCAACTATTGCGAGCTAAAATCTCATGCAAATTTTTTTGCAGGATTTTTTTCATCTATTCATCAACTGTCAACATAGTACAAAGAACACCGGAAGTCAAAAAATACATCTCGGTCCGTAGATCACTTGGTGACAAGTATAAGCACTGGAGCGAGCTGAAGGCGCACTGCCATCATCGTCCCTCCATCACCGGAGTCGGGCACACCTTGTTGTAGCACACAGTCAGAAAGTCGTCGTGTTAAGGCCCCAGAGAACCAGTGCACCAGAACAGCAACCGTCACCGATGAAGAGAAGTGGATATCCGAAAGATCCAATCTGTAGACACACGAACATAGACGAAGAAAGACCGGATCCACAGAAGACAAGTGCCGACCAAATCTCATGAGATCATCCGAAGACAAACCTCCACACGCCTCCAACGACACTAGAAGCATCACCGGAACGGGGGCTAGGCGGAAAGAACCTTGTTCCATTTTCAAGAAGCCGACGCCGCCTTGCCTCCCTTGGCAGGACACAAAGCCTAACAAAACAAAAAAAACATGTAAAAACAAAGACCTTCCCCCGGCAAGGGCCGGGATCCACTACGTCTCCATGGTCCTAAGACCATAAAAGATGAGGCATGTCGGCGGGTGCGCGGCCGCAGACAGCTAAAACCCTGACGCTAGTGTCCTTGCGTGCGTGAGGAGCGAAGGGGTATCTGGCACACTTTCACCGACTGAACTTAACGCACAACATGTCTAAAGACTGGAGGTTCTATGATGGTAGTGTGAAATGCAATTTTACTTCTCAGGGTGAGAGCCCTTGTTGTTATCTTGTGGCTTTGGCTATGTATAGGTGATAAGGTTTTCAATGGTAAAAGTACTTCTCTTATGCAGATTATTTACATATGTATTGGTACGCCTTATGGCCGTCTCTACCGTGTGTGGAGAATTGAGACCTATTTACGGAGGTGAGTACATGCTTGGAGGCCACGGCGAGGAATACTTTTACCCAACATGGATGGCAATATGATCTTCGGATTGGCCCTCCGACGTCTTATGTGTACACAATCTCATTATGATTACGTCTACATCGTCTTCTCGTTTTTTTAGAATTTGGACTTGACGATGGTTGTGTGCATCTCAGTTATGCAGAGGCCGCGTGTAATGCTTAAACATCTTAAGTAATAAAGGGTATTTATTAAAAAATGTTTGTTTTTGAAGCAACTATATATTTTTTCGATGATCCAAGCAACCATATGTCAGTTCTTGCATTCTGAACACTTTGGTCAAACAAGATATCTTTTAAGATAGTCAAGATCACAGGAAGACTACATTGGGAAAGGCAGAAAGGTCTTCTAATCCGTGCTCCCCAAGGCCAAAAGACATTGTCAACCGAAGAAAATAATGCATGTTTGTTTAGTTATTATACTATATCACTCCATTTCATAATTCTTGTCGTGATTTTAGTTTTACTACTACAGTGACATACAACCCAGAATTTCCACTCAAGTTATACAACCCAAAGCTCAACTCAAACTGCTTAAATTTTAACTAAACAGAAACAACGGCATTCTTTGACTAGACAGAAACAGAAACAACAAGAATTACGAAATGAAGTTTCCTCTCAAGTGATACAATCCAAGCTCAACTCAAACTGCTCAGAGTTTATTTAAACGGAAACTACGGCATTCTTCTTCAATGTAAAATTCCCATCACCATACATCACCTTGTCATGTATGATATGAAGTCCTCCAGTTCCTTGTGCGATGATCCGCCCTGAGCTGCCGACGAACGGACGGCCTCCCCGAGCGCCTCTGCCCGCTGCCTCACTGCGACCCCTTCCTCGGCGGCCATCATCGTTTCAATGACCTCCTGTATGGTTGTCGCCGGTATCACCTCGCTGTGTTTCTCCCACGGCCTTGCAAGGAGGCCGGCCTTGATGTAGGTGCACACCAGCTCTGCATCCCACGGCTGGTCAGAGTGCATGGGCCAGGCAAGAATTGGCTTGCCGTGGCTCATGCTCTCCATGGTCGAGTTCCAGCCGCAGTGGCTCATGAACGCCGCCGTGGCGCCGTGCGCCAGGATCTCCAGCTGCGGCGCCCACCCCGTGATCGCCAGCCCCGTGCCTTCGGTCTGCTTGGTGAACTGGGACAGCAGCTCGGCGTGCCGGTTGTCGGCGGCGTCCGCGAATATGTCGCCGCGGTCGGCGTCCCGCAGCACCCAGATGAAGCGCTGCTTGCTGCCGTGCAGCGCCGCCGCAAGCTCCGCGACTTGCTCCTCTCGGAGCGAGGACGACGAGCCGAACGACACGTAGAGCACCGATGACGGCGGCTGCAGGTCAAGCCAGTTCAGGCACTCGTGCCGCTGCGTCTTCCCCTGGTTCGACGCTGTCGCCTCGAGCAGCGGGTTCAACGGCCCGATGGCAAAGAGCTTCTTGCCGTTGGTCGCCATCTGCTCCGCAACAACGTCGACGAACTCACCCTCAAGCGCGCGGCACGTGTTGACGATGATGCCGGCGCCGTCCGAAATCGACTGCCCCACCATCGCGCGTTTGCTGGCGTAGTCCACGAACTCCTCGGACACGCAGGTGGGGAGGTGCGTGAGGCCGTTGTCGCGCAGGAGGCGGTGCCCGGCGTCCATCCGCCCGACGATGGACGACACGGCGGTGCAGTAAAACCCGAAAGCCTCCCCGTTGGGCAGCTCCGCCGCCTCCTCGGGCGCGAAGGCGTTCATGAGATCGTACACGACGACGACGCGGCGGCGAGAAGCAGAGAGCTCGCGCAGGAGGGCCGCGAGCGGGGCGCGCGCGCCCGCGGTGAAGGCCTCGAACAGGGGCATGAGGTGGGAGGGGAAGGGCGGGTCGGCGGTGGGGTCTGGAGGCGGGGAGACGTAGGTGGAGATGCCGAGGTCGTGGAACTGGATGGAGCGGAGCGCGTCCTCGTCCCAGCCGTGCACGCGGGCGCGAGCCTGGCGGACGTGCGGCGCGGACGCCGCGTAGTGCACGTCCAGCCCGCGCGAGGCTAGCTCCAGAGACAGGTGCAGGAGCTGGTTGAGGTGGCCCTGCGCCGGGAACGGCACCGCCACGACGGCCACCGACTCCGCTGGGTTCTTCGCCGTCCCTTCCATTCTCTCTCTGTGTTGACCGTGAGTGGAGGCGGAACGAATTGGACGTTTGTGGAGTAGTACTAGAGAGTAGGAGTGCGGTTTATGAAATGAATGGCGCTGTTACCCTCGTGATCGATCTAGTATTATATTGCTTCAACTCGAGAGAATTACGGGGATACAAGGTTGGGTTCCTGGAGTCACGCCGAGGTCTGGATCAGATCGGCGAGAGAGAAAGCTAGCTTGGGGAAGGGGAAGAAAGAAGGAAGGCATGCAGAGCTCGCGTGTGGTTACGTGTTGGATAAGAAAGAGAATGAATCAAGCGCTCCATGGCCGGAACTTGTCATGCCACGGTCAACAATACTTACTAGCCTTGCGGCAATGATTAGCCCGCAATGCCAGCTGCCCACGTTAGGTTTCCGGCGAGTCGTCGGCTGGAGGACGAGCCCTCGCTGATGTTACTTGAGTTTGTTAAAAATTGCGAGGAAAAGCCTTCATTATTACTCGGAATAAGTGCTACTCCCTCTGTCCCATAATGTAAGACGTTTTTTGA
Source organism: Aegilops speltoides (assembly GCA_021437245.1). Lineage (NCBI taxonomy): Eukaryota > Viridiplantae > Streptophyta > Magnoliopsida > Poales > Poaceae > Aegilops > Aegilops speltoides. Next base: position 465,316,399 of record CM038142.1, read on the forward strand.
CACTAAACGTCTTATATTATGGGACGAAGGGAGTACTACATTCAACATCTCCGAGCCCCAGCAACAAATATGAGAGAGAGATAAACTCCTCGACAATTTAGCTAATGCATGCCCTAATCTATTCCGAGTACGAGAAACCTTCTTCAGCTGGACCTGAGCGAGCGCCTACAGGTTCCGATGCAGTCCACTTGTTACTTGAATCAAACGCTAATAAAATGCAATGTTGCATGCCGACTGTAGTTTAACCGAAATTTCCCTAAAAAACCAAAAACTGAGACGGAAAACATCCAAATCTTTGTCAAGTTTTTTTTTGCGATAAATTGTTGATCTATTCATCTCCAATCATGGCAGTACAACGAACACCAAAAATAATAAAAATTACATCCAAATTCATGGACCACCTAGCGACGACTACAAGCACTGAAGCGAGCCAAAGGCGCGCCGCCGTCATCGCCCCTCCCTCGTCGGAGCCGGGCACAACTTGTTATAATAGACAGTAGGGAAGTCGTCGTGCTAAGGTCCCATAGGGACAACACCCCAGAACAGCAAGCGCCGCCGATGAAGAAAAGTTTAGATCGAAAGAATCCAACCTAAAGACACATGAACAAAGACGAACAAAGACCGGATCCGAGCAGATCCACCAAAAACAACCACCGACCAAATCTCACGAGATCCGCCGAAGACACATCTCCACACGCCCTCCGACGATGCTAGACACACCATTGGAATGGGGCATGGTGGGAGAACTTTATTCCATCTTCAAGAAGCCGCCGCCGTCTCATCTTCTTGATCAGGACACAAACCTTAGCAAAACTTGAAGAATCACCTGAAAACGGAGCCCTCCCGCCGGCAAGGGCCGGGATCCACAGCGCACCCATGGCCCTAAGGCCACAAGAGACGTGGGAGATCAAAGTATAAGGAAATATAGCCCTAATCTATTATGAGTACGAGAAACCTTCTTCAACTGGACTGGCGTTCCTTTACTGAGCTAGCGCCTATAGGTTCTGATCCAGTTCAATTGTTACTTGAATTAAACGCTAATGAAATGCCATGTTGCATGTTGACTGTAGTTTAACTGAAATTTCCCATAAAAACCAAAATTTGAGACGGGAAAACGTCCAAATGATGTGCGGGTCTTTGTTGGATTGCCCATGCCACCACTGTTGTGGTGGGGAAGAATATGAAACGAGTCAATAATTGAAATAGAACAGGAGAAATACATCAATATTGTGTACTGCAGGCACCAATCTCAAGGAAAAGAAAAATGATGTCAGGGAGGACCGCGCCCGGGAGCATCCATGTATTTCTCTTTGTTTGCTACCATAGAAAACTAGAAAATTCACCTTGGTACGTCGTCTGTACCTCAACCCACAAGTGTACTATGAATACAGTCGAGCCAAGGAGCCGCACCGCTATCCTCCATGAAGATCGGATGCAAGCAGTGGCGGAGACGGAGGTAACTTTCAAGTCTAGCATAGTTTATGGGGAGAAAAGCATGTGTAGTGCAACCATACTAGAATATCAAATATACACAATTCAAAACTGAAGACCTACAACACGGAAATTGTGTGAAACCGCGAGATGAAGCTACTTCCAAAAGAAATTTTCAAATGGTTGCTCGTGTGAGACAAATTTGACAAACTCGTCTATAAAATCTCCAAACATCAGCGCAAAATGGAAGATTATAGTCAACAAATCTAGAAATCGACCACGGGGAAGAAATCACAACATCGATGTACATCTTTTTGGGTAGAGATGATCTCAAATCGAAACAATATTGTGTAAATTAGAATGTAGCTGAAGAAAATTAAGTAGGCGAGCACAACACAAGCACGTGCAAACCTTCCAGCCCGCACCGTCAGAGCCACAAGATGCATTGCTCTTTTACACTCGCCCCGTCCTGACGACTCGGTAGAAATGGTCGATTCTCGTTCCTTATAAGGCATGATTATTAGAGATGCTTTGACAAGGTTTATATGCATACCCGGCAATGCTCACATGCTACGGAAGAGACCAAATTTGACCCCGGAGGCCGCTTGAGGGACCTTTACTTTCCTCCCGTCACCGATAAGATTTGGGATCGAGTGCAGTGGGCATGGGCGGCGGCGTCGGCGGCGATCGGCATGGGTGCCGTCTCTCAAGGACAGGGGCGCTGTGAGATGCAGGTGCTATGGGTGGCCCACTTCCGACCGCACACACGTACATCTACAGAATGACTAATGGGACAGGCTAACGTGCCCCGGGTCTGATCGCTAGCAATTAATCGGCAGTCACGTGCTACACGCCCCTACAAATGCTGTTGCACCGTCGCCTCTGGCATGCAGAACCTGTAAAATAGTTGTAGCACTAGCAGTCCAGAAGGCAATCAGACGGTGAGCGGCTCGGGGAGAGGCGGGACTGCTGTACTATGGCTCCGGCGGCAATGGAGGTCGCGCCAGCGCCCGTGGCCGTCGTGGCGGTGCCGTTCCCGGCGCAGGGGCACCTCAACCAGATGCTGCACCTGTCGCTCCTGCTCGCGTCCCGGGGCCTGGGCGTGCACTACGCGGCGCCCGCGCCGCACGTCCGCCAGGCGCGCGCGCGCGTGCAGGGCTGGGACGCGCGCGCCGTCCGCTCGCTGCACTTCGCCACCCTCGACATCCCGCCCTACGGGACGCTACCGCCTGACCCCGAGAGCCCCATGGCGTTCCCGGACCACCTGCAGCCGCTCTTCGACGCGTTCTGCGACCACGCCGCGGCCCCGCTCGGGCGCCTCCTCGAGGAGCTCGCCGCCGAGCACCGCCGCGTCGTCGTCGTGCACGACAACCTCATGGCCTTCCCCGCGACGGAGGCGTCGCGGCTGCCCAACGGCGAGGTGTACGCGCTCCAGTGCGTGGGGCAGTCGTTCGGCGCCGGGTTCAAGGACCCCAGCCACCGCCTGGTGCGCGCGCTCGGTCTGCCCGTCCCGTCACCTGAGTCCTTCCTCACCGAGGACTTCATGGGGCTGGTGGAGCGGCAGGGCGGGCTCGGCGTGCCCGGCGCCGGGTTGCTCCTCAACTCGTGCCGCGCGCTCGAGGGAGAGTTCATCGACGCGCAAGCCGAGACCCTGTCCCTCGACGGCAAAAGGCTGTTCTCCATCGGCCCGTTAAACCCACTCCTGGAGCTGGACGCGACCTCGCCCGCCCCGCCGGCGCAGCCGCGCCACGAGTGCATGGACTGGCTTGACAAGCAGCCGACGTCATCGGTGATGTTCCTGTGCTTCGGCACAATGACGTCGCTGCCTGGCAAGCAGATTGAGGAGCTGGCCGGCGCGCTGCAGAGCAGCGAGCAACGGTTCATCTGGGTGCTGCGCGACGCCGACCGCGCCGACATTTTCACGGAGGCCGGCGAAAGCCGGCACGCCAAACTGATGTCCGAGTTCACCAAGCGGACCGAAGGGAGGGGGCTGGTGATCACCGGGTGGGCGCCGCAGCTGGAGATCCTGGCGCACGGCGCCACGGCGGCGTTCGTGAGCCACTGCGGCTGGAACTCGCTGCTGGAAGGCCTGAGCCACGGGAAGCCGATTCTCGGGTGGCCCATGCACTCCGACCAGCCGTGGAACGCGGGGTACGTGTGCGGCCACCTCAAGGCCGGGATCGTCATGAGGCCGTGGGAGAAGAGCCGGGAGACGCTGCCGGCCAAGGACATTCAAGAGGTCATCAACAGGGCGATGGACTCCGACGAAGGCATCGCCGCGCGGAGTGCGGCGAAGGCGCTCGCCGAGGACGTTCGCGCCGCCGTGGCGAGCGGTGGCTCGTCGTGGGCGGACATGGAGGAGTTCATCGCTCGCATCACAAAGTGAAGGACTGATTGCCGATTGGCGTCAATAAACTCTGGAATGACCAGTGCATGCTCGATCTTGCAGCGTCAATCAGAGCAGTGCACGTGTGTGATTTGAGGTGTCTCTAGTGTCACGTTCTTAGATTTGTTTCCTGTCTTTTTCGTTCGCTCCGTTCGGAACTCCGGATTCACGAACAGCACTCTGAAGTCCATCCGTGGTCCTTCTGAAAGGACAAATTGTGCCTATATGGTTCTACAAAATCGGTAAAATCGCACAAATAAATTATGTATGGAGCATATGCATGCAAACTTTGGTTTAAAATGAAAGATGGCGTATGCCTAGCAGGAACGCGTTGCATGTTTATATAGGCCACAATGCGGCTATGGTTTACAAGGATCTAGTTGGTTAGGTTATGGATTGATCTCCAAATTAGCTATACAAGATAGAGATCCTCCAACAACGTACCAACCGGATTACAACAAGGTAAATCTACCGCACCTGGACCTACAACGTATATACGATTTATAGTACACCATGCATATGTATACAAGTATTCTAACACTCCCCCTCAATCATAACTTCATCAAGTTGAGATTGTTCTTGAATTCTTCCAATTTGCGCCAACTTAGCTTTAGTGAACTTGTCTGCAACTTGGTCATTCGTGGGAATGAACCGAATATCAAGTAGCTTCTTGAAGGAAATATGCCCTAGAGGCAATAATAAAGTTATTATTTATTTTCTTATTTCATGATAAATGTTTATTATTCATGCTAGAATTGTATTAACCGGAAACATAATACATGTGTGAATACATAGACAAACAGAGTGTCACTAGTATGCCTCTACTAGACTAGCTTGTTAATCAAAGATGGTTAAGTTTCCTAACCATAGACAAAGGAGTTGTTATTTGATTAACAAGGTCACATCATTAGTTGAATGATCCGATTGACATGACCCATTCCATTAGCTTAGCACCCGATCGCTTAGTATGTTGCTATTGCTTTTATCCATGACTTATACATGTTCCTATAACTATGAGATTATGCAACTCCGCTTACGGGAGGAACACTTTGGTACTACCAAACGTCACAACGTAATCGGGTGATTATAAAGGAGTACTACAGTGTCTCCAAAGGCGTATGTTGGGTTGGCGATTTCGAGATTAGGATTTGTCACTCCGATTGCCTGGAGAGGTATCTCTGGGCCCTCTCGGTAATACACATCACTTAAGCCTTGCAAGCATTACAACTAATGAGTTAGCTGTGAGATGATGTATTACGGAACGAGTAAAGAGACTTGCTTAACGAGATTGAACTAGGTATTGATACCGACGATCGAATCTCGGGCAAGTAACATACCGATGACAAAGGGAACAACGATGTTGTTATGCGGTCCGACCGATAAAGATCTTCGAGAATATGTAGGAGCCAATATGGGCATCCGTGTCCCGCTATTGATTATTGACCGAGACGGTCTCGGTCATGTCTACATTGTTCTCGAACCGTAGGGTCCGCAAGCTTAAGGTTTCGATGACGGTTATATTATGAGTTTGTGTATTTTGATGTACCAAGGAGTTCGAGTCCCTGATGTGATCACGGACATGACGAGGAGTCTCGAAATGGTCGGGACATAAAGATTGATATATTGGACGGCTATATTCGGACACCGAAAGGTTCCTAAGTTTCCGGAGAAAACCGGAGTGCCGAGGGTTACCGAACCCCGGGAAGTAATAGGCCTTATTGGGCCGAGAGGGAGAGAGAGGCCGCACCAGAGGTGGCGCGCCTGTGGGAGTCCGAATAGGACAAGGAGGGGGCGCCCCCCTCTCCTCTCTCTCCTCTCCTTCCTTCCCCTTCCTCCTTCCTAGTTGGACTAGGAAAGGGAGTCCTACTCCCACTAGGAGGAGGACTCTCCTCCCTTGGCGCGCCTCCTAGGGCAGGCGGCCCTCCCCTTGCTCCTTTATATACGGGGCAGGGGGCACCCTAGAACACACAAGTTGATCCTTGAGATCGTTCCTTAGCCGTGTCGGTGCCCCCTCCACCATAATCCACCTCGGTCATATCGTTGCGGTGCTTAGGCGAAGCCCTGTGTCGGTAGAACATCAAGATCGCCACCACGCCGTCTTGTCGACGAACTCTCTCTCCGGAGCTTTGCTTTGGATCGGAGCCCGAGGAGCGCCACCGAGCTATACGTGTGTCAAGAACTCGGAGGCACCGAGTAACGGCGCTGGATCGGTTGGATCGCGAGGAGAACGTCGACTACTTCCTCTACGCCAGATCGCTCGCTTCGCTTCGTCTCGAGGGTACGAGACAACACTCTCCCCTTTCGTTGCTATACATCACCATGATCTTGCGTGTGCGTAGGAAATTTTTGAAATTACTACGCTCCCCAACAAAGGCATCCGAGCCTAGGTTTTTATGGTTTGATGTTTTGCACGAGTAGAACACAAGTGAGTTGTGGACGATACAAGTCATACCGCCTACCAAAGATGTCATACTTTGGTTCAGCGGTATTGTGAGACGGCGGCCCGACCGACATTACGCCAGACGCTTACGCGAGACTGGTTTCACCGCTACGAGCACTCGTGCTTAAAGGTGGTGGCGGGTGTCTGCTCTCTCACTTTAGTTGAACTGAGTGTGGCTACGCCGGTCCTTGTGAAGGTTAAAACGAGTCTATTTGACGAAGTATCGCTGTGGTTTTGATGCGAGGTGAGATTGGTTCTTGCTTAAGCCCGTAGCAGCCACGTAAAATTTGCAACAACAAAGTAGAGGACGCCTAACTTGTTTTTGCAGGCATGTTGTGATGTGATATGGTCAAGACGTGATGCTATATTTTATTGTATGAGATGATCATGTTTTGTAACCGGTTATCGGCAATCGGTCGGAGCCATATGGTTGTCGCTTATTGTATGAAATGCAACGCCCGAGAATTGCTTTACTTTATCACTAAGCGGTAGCGATAGTCGAGAAGCAATAGATGGCGAAACGACAACGATGCTACGATGGAGATCAAGGTGTCGCTACGGTGACGATGGTGATCACGACGGTGCTTGGAGATGGAGATCACAAGCACAAGATGATGATGGCCATATCATATCACTTATATTGATTGCATGTGATGTTTATCCTTTATACATCTTATCTTGCTTTGATTGACGGTAGCATTTTAAGATGATCTCTCACTAAAATTATCAAGTAGTGTTCTCCCTGAGTATGCACCGTTGCCAAAGTTTGTCGTGCCGAGACACCACGTGATGATCGGGTGTGATAAGCTCTACGTCCATCTACAACGGGTGCAAGCCAGTTTTTGCACACGCAGAATACTCAGGTTATACTTGACGAGCCTAGCATATGCAGATATGGCCTCGGAACACGGAGACCGAAAGGTCGAGCGTGAATCATATAGTAGATATGATCAACATAAGATGTTCACCATTGAAAACTACTCCATCGCACGTGATGATCGGTTATGGTTTAGTTGATTTGGATCACGTGATCACTTAGATGACCGGAGAGATGTCCGCCTAAGTGGGAGTTCTTAAGTAATATGATTAATTGAACTTAGATTTATCATGAACTTAGTACCGATAGTATCTTGCTTGTCTATGTTTGTTTGTAGATAGATGGCTCGTCTTTGTTGTTCCGTTGAATTTTAATGCGTTCCTTGAGAAAGCAAAGTTGAAAGATGATGGTAGCAATTTCACGGATCGGGTCCGAACTCGAGGATTATCCTCATTGCTGCACGTAAAAGTTACGCCCCGGATGCACCGCTGGGTGCGAGTGCTTCCGATGTAACCGACGACGTTAAGAACGTCTGGCGAGCAAAGTTGATGACTACTCTATAGTTCAGTGTGCCATGCTTTACGGCTTAGAACCGGGTCTTCAACGACGTTTTGAACGTCATGGAGCATATGAGATGTTCCAGGAGTTGAAGTTAATATTTCAACAGAATGCCCGGATTGAGAGATATGAAGTCTCCAATAAGTTCTATAGCTGCAAGATGGAGGAGAATGGGTCTGTCAGTGAGCACATACTCAGAATGTCTGGGTATTACAATCACTTGACTCAACTGGGAGTTAATCTTCCGGATGATTGTGTCATTGATGAATTCTTCAATCACGCCACCAAGCTACAAAGGCTTAGTGATGAACTATAATATGCAAGGGTTAGTAAAGACTATGCTCGAGCTCTTCGCAATGCTAAAGGCTGCGGAGGTAGAAATCAAGAAGGAGCATCAAGTGTTGATGGTCAATAAGACCACTAGTTTCAAGAAGAAAGACAAAGGGAAGAAGAAGGAACTTCAAGAAGAACAGCAAACAAGTTGCTTTGCTCAGAGAAGAAACCCAAGTCGGACCTAAACCTGAAATCGAGTGCTTCTACCGCAAGCGGTCGTCACCGGAGCGGAACTGCCCCAAGTATTTGGCGGATAAGAAGGATGGCAAGGTGAACAAAGGTATATGTGATATACATGTTATTGATGTGTACTTTACTAGAGCTCGCAGAGCACTGGTATTTGATACTGGTTCATTGCTAATATTTGCAACTCAAAGCAGGGACTACGGATTGCTTAACACCGCAAAGGACGAGGTAACGATGCGCTGGGGAAATGGTTCCAAAGTCGATGTGATCGCGGTCGGCACGCTACCTCTACATCTACCTTCGTGATTAGTTTTAGACCTAAATAATTGTTATTTGGTGCCAGCATTGAGCATGAACATTATATCTGGATCTTGTTTGATGCGAGACGGTTATTCATTTAAATCGAGAATAATGGTTGTTCTATTTATATGAGTAATATCTTTTATGGTCATGCACCCTTGAAGAGTGGTCTATTCTTGATGAATCTCGATAGTAGTGATACACATATTCATAATGTTGAAACCAAAAGATGCAGAGTTGATAATGATAGTGCAACTTATTTGTGGCAATCGCCGCTTAGGTCATATCGGTATAAAGCGCATGAAGAAACTCCATGTTGATGGACTTTTGGAGTCACTTGATTATGAATCACTTGGCACTTATGCGCACGTGCCTCATGGGCAAGATGACTAGAACCCGCTTCTCCGGTACTATGGAGAGAGCAACAGATTTGTTGGAAATCATACATACTGATGTATGTGGACCGATGAATGTTGAGGCTCGTGGCGGATATCGTTATTTTCTCACCTTCACAGATGATTTAAGCGGATATGGGTATATCTACTTAATGAAGCATAAGTCTGAAACATTTGAAAAGTTCAAAGAATTTCAGAGTGAAGTTGAAAATCATCGTAATAAGAAAATAAAGTTTCTACGATCGATCGTGGAGGCGAATATTTGAGTTACGAGTTTGGTCTACATTTGAAACAATGCGAATAGTTTCAAGCAACTCACGCCACCCTAACACCACAGATAATGGTGTGTCCGAACGTCAGAATCGCACTTTACTAGATATGGTGCGATCTATGATGTCTCTTACAGATTTACCGCTATCGCTTTGGGGTTATGCTCTTGAGACGGCCGCATTCACGCTGAATAGAACACCGTCAAAATCCGCTGAGACGACACCTTATGAACTATGGTTTAGCAAGAAACCAAAGTTGTCGCTTCTTAAAGTTTGGGGATGCGATGCTTATGTGAAAAAGCTTCAACCTGATAAGCTCGAACCCAAATCGGAGAAATGTGTCTTCATAGGATACCCAAAGGAGACAGTTGGGTACACCTTCTATCACAGATCCAAGGCAAGACATTTGTTGCTAAGAATGGATCCTTTCTAGAGAAGGAGTTTCTCTCGAAAGAAGTGAGTGGGAGGAAAGTAGAACTTGATGAGGTAATCGCACCTTCTCCCTTATTGGAAAGTAGTTTATCGCAGAAACCGTTTACGAGACATCTACACCAAATAGTGAGGAAGTTGATGATGTTGATCATGAAACTTCAGATCAAGTTACTACGTAACCTCGTAGATCAACCAGAGTAAGATCCGCACTGTAGTGGTACGGTAATCCTGTTCGGAAGTCATGCTACTAGATCATGATGAACCTACGAACAATGAAGAAGCGATGGTGAGCCCAGATTCCGCAAAATGGCTTGAGGGCATGAAATCGAGATGGGATCCATGTATGAAAACAAAGTATGGACTTTGGTTGACTTGCCCGAGGGTCGGCAAGCAATAGAAAACAAGTGGATCTTCAAGAAGAAGACCGACGACGGTAATGTTATCGTTTACAAAGCTCGACTTGTCGCAAAGGGTTTTCGACAAGTTCAAGGGATTGACTACAATGAGACCTTCTCACCCGTAGCGATGCTTAAGTCCGTCCGAATCATGTTAGCAATTGCCGATTTTATGATTATGAAATTTGGCAAATGGATGTAAAGACCGATTCTGAATGGATTTACGGAAGAAGAGTTGTATATGATGCAACCGAAGGTTTTATCGATCCAAAGGAGCTAACAAAGTGTGCAAGCTCCAATGATCCATTTATGGACTGGTGCAAGCATCTCGGAGTTGGAATAAACGCTTTGATAGTGTGATCAAAGCATTTGGGTTTATATGCACTTTTGGAGAAGCCTCAGATTTACAAGAAAGTGAGTGGGAGCTCAGAGCATTTCGATATTATATGTAGATGACATATTACTAATCGGAAATGACATAGAATTTCTGGATAGCATAAAGGGATACTTGAATAAGAGTTTTTCGATGAAGGACCTCGTGAAGCTTCTTACATATTGGGCATCAAAATCTATAGAGATAGATCAAGACGCTTAATTGACTTTCACAAAGCACATACCTTGACAAGATTTTGAAGAAGTTCAAAATGGATCAAGCAAAGAAAGGGTTCTTGCCTGTGTTACAAGGTGTGAAGTTGAGTAAGACTCAATGCCCGACCACCGCAGAAGATAGAGAGAAATGAAAGATGTTCCTATGCTTCAGCCATAGGCTCTATCATGTATGCAATGCTGTGTACCAGACTTGATGTGTGCCTTGCTATAAGCTTAGCAGGAGGTACCAAAGTAATCCAGAGTGGATCATCGACAACGGTCAAGAACATCCCAAATACCGAAAAGGACTAAGGATATGTTTCAGATATGGAGGTGACAAAGAGCTCATCGTAAATGGTTACGTTGATGCAAGCTTTGACACGATCCGGATGATTCTAAATCGCAGACCGGATCGTGATTTACACTAAACGGAGGAACTGTCGGTTGGTGCAGTTCTAAACAAAGCGTCAGAAGGGATCTACATGTGAAGCGGAGTACATAGCAGCTTCGGAAGCAGCTAATGAAGGAGTCTGGATGAAGGAGTTCATATCCGATCTAGGTGTCATACCTAGTGCATTGGGTCCAATGAAAATCTTTTGTGACAACACTGGAGCAATTGCTTTAGCAAAGGAATCCAGATTTCACAAGAGAACCAAACACATCAAGAGAAGCTTCAATTCCATCCGGGACTTGGTCCGTGGGAGACATAGAGATTTGCAAGATACATACGGATCTGAATGTAGCGCACCTGCTGACTAAGCCTCTTCCACGAGCAAAACATGATCAGCACCAAGACTCCATGGGTGTTAGAATCATTACTATGTAATCTAGATTATTGACTCTAGTGCAAGTGGGAGATCAAGGAAATATGCCCTAGAGGCAATAATAAAGTTATTATTTATTTCCTTATTTCATGATAAATGTTTATTATTCATGCTAGAATTGTATTAACCGGAAACATAATACATGTGTGAATACATAGACAAACAGAGTGTCACTAGTATGCCTCTACTAGACTAGCTTGTTAATCAAAGATGGTTAAGTTTCCTAACCATAGACAAAGGAGTTGTTATTTGATTAACAAGGTCACATCATTAGTTGAATGATCGATTGACATGACCCATTCCATTAGCTTAGCACCCGATCGCTTAGTATGTTGCTATTGCTTTTATCCATGACTTATACATGTTCCTATAACTATGAGATTATGCAACTCCGTTTACGGAGGAACACTTTGGTACTACCAAACGCCACAACGAATCGGGTGATTATAAAGGAGTACTACAGTGTCTCCAAAGGCGATGTTGGGTTGGCGTATTTCGAGATTAGGATTTGTCACTCCGATTGTCGGAGAGGTATCTCTGGGCCCTCTCGGTAATACACATCACTTAAGCCTTGCAAGCATTACAACTAATGAGTTAGCTGTGAGATGATGTATTACGAAACGAGTAAAGAGACTTGCCGGTAACGAGATTGAACTAGGTATTGGATACCGACGATCGAATCTCGGGCAAGTAACATACCGATGACAAAGGGAACAACGTATGTTGTTATGCGGTCTGACCGATAAAGATCTTCGTAGAATATGTAGGAGCCAATATGGGCATCCAGGTCCCGCTATTGGTTATTGACCGGAGACGTGTCTCGGTCATGTCTACATTGTTCTCGAACCGTAGGGTCCGCACGCTTAAGGTTTCATGGACGGTTATATTATGAGTTTGTGTATTTTGATGTACCAAGGAGTTCGAGTCCCGGATGTGATCACGGACATGACGAGGAGTCTCAAATGGTCGAGACATAAAGATTGATATATTGACGGCTATATTCGGACACCGAAAGGTTCCGAAGTTTCGGAGAAAACCGGAGTGCCGAGGGGTTACCGAACCCCGGGAAGTAATGGGCCTTATTGGGCCGAGAGGGGAGAGAGGGCCGCACCAGAGGTGGCGCGCCCAGGGGAGTCCGAATAGGACAAGGAGGGGCGCGCCCCTCTCCTCTCCTCTCCTCTCCTTCCTTCCCCTTCTTCCTTCCTAGTTGGACTAGGAAAGGGAGTCCTACTCCCACTAGGAGGAGGACTCCCCCCCTGGCGCGCCTCCTAGGGCCGGCCGCCCTCCCCTTGCTCCTTTATATACGGGGCAGGGGGCACCCTAGAACACACAAGTTGATCCTTGAGATCGCTCTTAGCCGTGTGCGGTGCCCCTCCACCATAATCCACCTCGGTCATATCGTTGCGGTGCTTAGGCGAAGCCTGCGCCGATAGAACATCAAGATCGCCACCACGCCGTCGGCCGACGGAACTCTCTCTCCAGAGCTTTGCCGGATCGGAGCCCGAGGAGCGCCACCGAGTTGTACGTGTGTCAAGAACTCGGAGGCGCCGGAGTAACGGCGCCGATCGGTTGGATCGCGAGGAGAACGTCGACTACTTCCTCTACGCCAGATCGCTTCGCTTCGGTCTCGAGGGTACGTAGACAACACTCTCCCCTTTCGTTGCTATACATCACCATGATCTTGCGTGTGCGTAGGAATTTTTTTTGAAATTACTACGTTCCCCAACACTTCTTAGCTACCCTTTTACGCACAAAATGATAATCCACCTCAATGTGCTTTGTTCTTGCATGAAACACTAGATTTGCTGAAAGATAAGTGGCACCAATATTGTCACACCACAAACGTGCAGCAGGAGAGTGATTTACACGAAGCTCATTCAGCAAGGTTTGAATCCATATTAGTTCTGTCGTAGCATTGGCCAAGGCATTATACTCAGCTTCTGTGCTTGATCTTGACATAGTAGCTTGTTTTCGTGCACTCCATGATATGAGATTTGGTCCAAAGAAAACAACAAAGCCCCCTGTTGACCTTCTATCATCAGGACAACCTGCCCAATCAGCATCAGAGAATGCACTCACCAAAGTTGATGTTGATCTTGTGATTTTCAAACATGTACTTATAGTACCTCTCAGATATCTCAAGATCCTTTTTACTGCTGCCAGTGTGCAAGAGTAGGGGTATGCAAGAACTGACATACTTTATTGATGGGAAAAGATATATCAGGTCTTGTAAGTGTTAGATATTGCAAGGCACCTACCACACTTCTATAGTTTGTAGATGCTTCAGCACTCAAAGGCTCACCTTCTTCCTTAGATAATTTTTCAGAAGTTGAGAGAGGCATATTTGAAATCTCGCAATTCATCATACCTGCTCGTTTTAACACATCTGACACATACTTTTCTTGACTTAAGACTATGCCATCTTTTACCTTCTTTACTTCTAGTCCCAAGTAGTGCAAGTCACCAAGATCTTTTAGAGCAAAGTCTCTTCTTAGATCTTCAAGCAATGCCTTAGTTGCATCATGTGACGAACTTGCAACAATAATATCGTCAACATATACTAACATGAAAATGATGATTTTTCCTTTTCTGTAAAAGAATAGTGATGTGCCAGCTTTGGATGGCTGAAAACCAAGCCTTTGGAGTTTTTCACTCAGCCTAGAGTACCATGCTCTGGGTGCTTGTTTTAAACCATATAAAGACTTATCAAGCCCACACACATAATGATGCTTATATTTTACCTCATACCCAGGTGGTTGCTTCATATATACTTCCTCCTCTAGAACGCCATGAAGGAACGCATTCTGCACATCCAATTGATGAAGACTCCAATTGTTTGATACTGCAATAGAGAGAACAAGTCTGACAGTAGCTGCTTTCACAACTGGGCTAAAGGTATCCTCATAGTCTATGCCACACCTTTGCTTAAAACCCTTTGCAACTAGTCTAGCTTTGTATCTGTCTATTTCTCCATCTGCTCTTATTTTAATTATGTAAACCCATTTACAATCAATTACATTTCTACCTTTTTTTGGAGGAACTAAATGCCATGTTCTGTTTTTCATAAGAGCATTATATTCCTCATCCATTGCATTTTTTCAATCTTTATGTTCTAAAGCTTATATCAAGTTGTATGATTCTCCTGTAGCAGCAAGACCAACAAACCGTACCTTATCGTACCTGACCGTACCATTCGTACGTATTTTTGGTGCCGAGATACCATGTTGTGACCTTGTTCTCTGTGTGGGTGCAGAAATAACTGCAGAGTCCTCTACCATAGAAGATCCATTCGTCCTCGTCGTAGACGCAGGGGCGGCCGATCCAAATGCATCGGATCCAATGCGGATGTTGTCGGCCTCATGCAGCGCGCCTGATTGGCCGACACGAGGAGGGAGGCAGATGCTACCCCCTGCCCGTGACGCACTTGGCTAGTCAGCCCGACCGCGCGAAGGGGACCGCGCCACTTGGCGGCTTGGGACGGGCGCGTGACTCGCGCTGGGTCCATCAGGCGCGGAGTGCACTTCCGGGCCCCCCCTACGGGCCCGCAGCTGGGCGCGTGGAGCGCCGGGGATGGCTCGCCTCCTCCCGAGGGGGATACGATGCCGCTGCTGCTGGCTGGCACGTCAGACGAGGGGAAATCAACCCTGGGATCACTGCTGTCAGGATTAGCTGCAGCACCTGAATCTGCATGGTGTTCCGCGCCTACCTGCTGCATAAAATCATGATATACAGCGGGATTTCCACCAAAATTAACACCAAGATTTTTATTATGAAGATTAATCGAAGGATCAACTGTTTGTTTGTCCCCATGATCAAGAGGTTCAGATGACATGGTTTCAGGAAGAAGTAGAACTTCGGAGTGAAGAGGAGTCCTGGCATTTGGATTTAATGCAGCAAAGGGAAAAATAGATTCATCGAAGATGACATCACGGGAAATATAAACACGTCATGCTTGTATGTCAAGACACTTGAACCCTTTGTGGAGATTGCTATAGCCAAGAAAACGCATTGTTTGGAGCGAAATTCTAACTTTCGGGAGTTGAAGGGGCGAAGATTTGGCCAGCATGTGCAACCAAAAGTGCGTAGAGCATGATAGTTGGGTTTTTCCTGAAACAGTTTTTCTAAAGGAGTTTCAAGGTTGATCACCTTACTAGGAGTGCGATTTGTGAGATAGGTGGTAGCTAGGAATGCTTCATCCCAAAACTTCAAGGGCATAGAAGCATGAGCCAAAAGTGAGAGGCCTACATCTACGATGTGGCGATGTTTCTTCTCGGCTGACCCATTTTGTTGATGGGTGTGAGCACATGACACATGGTGTGTAATTCCTACTTGACGAAAAAAGGAGTTTAGGCATTCATATTCGCCTCCCCAGTTCATTTGCATGGTGATAATTTTGCGGTCAAAGAGTCGTTCAACTAGTGCTTGAAACTCATGAAACACTTTGAACACTTCTGATCTATGTTTGAGAATATAAATCCAAGTGAACTTACTGAAATCATCTATGAAACTCACATAATAAATTTTCTTATTGATCGAATCTCGGGCAGGCCCCCATACATCAGAAAAAACTAGCTCTAAAGGAGCATTGGAAATACTACTAGAATTCGGATAGGGTAGTTGATGGCTCTTGCCTTGTTGGCAAGCATGACACACACCCTCTTTATTCAACCCATTGCTAGAAAATAAAATATTATTGTGCTTGAGAACATGTTGAACGATCGTCGAACACAGATGACCTAAACGATTGTGCCACCATGATGTTGAAATCTTGGTGGTGCCAAGTGCATGCCTTCCCGAGCTTATGGGAGCTGATGATAGGGGATAGAGCCCGCTTCTACACCTGCCGTGGAGGAGGGTTCTCCTCGTTGCCTTGTCCTTGACAAAGAGAAGGTGAGGGTGAGTTTCAAGAAACACATAATTGTCATAGGATAACCGATGAGCAGAGATCAAGTTTTTGGTGGCATTGGGTACATGCAAGATATCCTTGAGATGAAGATTGCGAGTAGGGGTACAAACATAAGCATGACCTATATGGGAAATCCTCATACGTGCGCCGTTTGGCATGTTTACTTGATCATGCCCATTGTACTTGTCCCGAGAGGTGAGCTTGTCGAGCTCGCTGGTGATGTGATCTGTTGCTCCAGAGTCCACATACCACTTTGTATCCACTCGGTAGGAGGATTGGGAGTTTGCGTGGTTGGTGTTGACGGTTGCACACTCTTTTCTTTGCTGAAGGAGGTGTCAAAGCGGCGGAAGCACTCCATGGAGGTGTGGTTTGGCTTGGTGCAGATTTGACAGAAGACTTCTAGGAGATCGTTGCGACCTCCTCCTCCATTGCCGTGGCCGCTGCCACGGCTTTGGCCACGGCCATCGCCCCCATTACCTTGGCCGCCTCCATAGCGACCATCGTTGCCACCGTGGCCTCCACAAAGGTTGGATTGCCCACCGCGGGAGATGGCGTTGGCAGAGGAGTGAGAGGACTGGCCGCCGCCCTCAAACATGGCCAGCCTGCTTTCAAAGTTGATGAGCTGCGAATAAAGCTCGCTCACCTTGATGGACTCAGTTCGGGCGTAGATGGTGGAGACGAAGGACATGTAGTCGAAGTCAAGTCCCGCAAGGATGTAGGACACCATGTCATCGTCGGTGAGGGGCTTCCCTGCAGATGCCATCTCATCGCCGAGCGCTTTCATGCGCCCGATGTACTAGGCCACCGTCGAGTTGCCCTTCTTCGTCATGGAGAGGGAGATCCTCGTATTGACGATGTGCGTCTGAGTCTGGGAGACAAAGATCTCCGTGATGGCGACCCATGCTTCAGCCGCCGTGTTGCAGTGTGCAACCTGGATCATAATGGGTGCTGAGATTGAGTTGAAGATGAAGCTCAACACCTAGGAATCTTGGGCCATGTCGATGTCGTACGCCGGGTTGGGCACGTCGGTGGGCTTCCCGTCTTTGTCGCTGAGCTTCCGGGCTGGCTGCTCCCTCTCTGGATCGAGATAGGAGACGAGCTGAGCGCCCCGGATGGCCGCCATAGCCTGTGCGTGCCACGCCAGGAAGTTGGAGCGTTGGAGTCGATCGGTGATCAGGATGAGGGCTGGTGCAGCGATGGCGGAGCTTGAGGAGGCCATGGCTGCGAGATGTGCTAGAGGAGATAGGCTCTGAATACCATGAAAGATGGTGTAAAGTGTATGCCTAGCAGGGACATGTTGCATGTTTATATAGGCCACCATGTGGCTAGGGTTTACAAGGATCTAGTTGGTTAGGTTGTGGTTTGATCTCCTAGTTAGCTATACAAGATAGAGATCCTCCAACAGCCTACCAACCGGATTACAGCAAGGTAAATCTGCCGCACCTAGACCTACAACGTATATACGGTTTATAGTACACCATATATATGTATAGAAGTATTCTAACATAAAATATTTGACCATCTTCGATTTGAAAAATATGTGTACAGCTCGAAATATTCATATTTGCAAACAAATCCGCACATAGTAAATCTTAACCTGTGACCTCTCTTTTTGTAGGAACGCCATAACACTTGAACTGGAGAATCTCTTGGAATGTGATTTGTGGCCTATTCGTCAAATATTGCAAGTTCTGTCACGCCATTTCCTCTGTAAGTTTATCTACTAGTTATTCTTTTGTGTTGTTCTTTTCATGATGTGAGACTCGTGAAAAGCATAGACTAGTTGAAGAGCACACGCTTTTACGTGTAGACCGTTGGCACTAGAACTTTGGCCTAATAATGATTTGACCAAACAAACTTCTTATGCAATTCATGTTTCTCTAGTATGCATGTTTCACTTTGTCTTCATGTTATGTCATATTCTATAAAGATCCAGTCGCCCCTGGTGTTGGTGTGGCAAAAACGTCTTCTACACGTTGATGGGTTCGATACTCATGAGCGGTAGGATAGCCAATTGGACATTTCTTTTCCAAGAACAAGCAAATTGTTGCTGGTCGTCCTCATTAGGATTGGAAAAAGGGAGGATAATTATAAGATGAGATTTTCCACCACTAGCCAATACTCCCATCACCTACTACTACTCATGGTATGGGTCGCCATTCATAATCTGAAATCTTAAAAAGCGATGGAAGCAACTGCGACAAAAGAGGTCGACTTAGCCTCAAAGACTCCCGCGTTACGCTCCAGCCACAATTTTCTCATCCCTACAGTTATAAGAGGTCTCTTCAATACGATTCCTCGGGATCCTCGATTCAATGGAGCACCACCAACCTCTAACTGAATCTTCATTATGAGAAGCAAGACTTGTCATATTCCTGAAACCAAGAAGTCTGAAGCACATGTCTCTCGCAAACAAGCATTGCATCGGAAGATGATCAATTGTTCTTGCTCTTGGTTACACAATGAACATTGGGTGCATCAAGGAAGCCTGCTACGCTCCGGACGATCTGTATTCCAACATTTGTCTCTCATT
Source organism: Aegilops speltoides (assembly GCA_021437245.1). Taxonomy (NCBI): domain Eukaryota; kingdom Viridiplantae; phylum Streptophyta; class Magnoliopsida; order Poales; family Poaceae; genus Aegilops; species Aegilops speltoides. Next base: position 465,335,192 of record CM038142.1, read on the forward strand.
GCTAACCAGTGAATAACTTCTCCTTTAAAGGTGCCTTGTTCTTTCATAATATCTTAGCACAATCCTCTCCTCAGATCCAAGAAAGACGATAGAATAAGCAAAGCTAGTAGAGTACTGCCCATTCACCGAGAACCTCCACAGGAAGCAATCCTCATCCATAGAGTCAGAGCATCATGAATTACTCTCCACGGTTCAAGAAATTCTGCTAAATCCCGCGTCGAGGGTGTTCCTCAAATATCCTCAATACATCCGTGATTATCAAGCCCTTCTGCCATAGTCTGTCGCCTTGCCCCTCGAGCCTTAATGAAGGTTAGCAAATTTGATGCAATGTCAGCAGAGCTTCTGCAATCTAACCATTGATCATGCCATAAATTGATGCCACCCCTTTGCCAACAAAACAATGGTCAATGTGTGGCCGCTAAAAATAGGGATCTCGCATGTGCATTAATCTGGACCGACATACCAGACCATACACACACCAGCCCTACTCTTTCCAACTAGAACCAACGAATCTGCAACACGTCCTTCAGGTATTTAAGATTATGAATTCCAAGGCGTCCCAATTGATATTGTCTCCAAACTTGCTCTGAGTCACATCACCGACCACCATTTGCATTTTTTGATCCCATCCAAAACAAACCTCGATGGATTTTGTTGATGCACTTGAACACCCACTGCCATAGATCCAAGGAAAGCATATGATATACTACTACTACAATGGCCACCATCACCGATTTGATAACACATGTAGGGTCCCGAAGGATTTGATTGGACATCATTTTTAACACAAGTTATTAGATCACACATGGCATATTAGAGCAAGCAACAAGACCCCAAAGAAAACAAGAATTAAAAACCAATCAATGCATTGTAAAGAAAAGGACCAAAGAATAGGAAATAAAAACACAATTCGGTCTCGAATGAGGTCTCCACCGAGAATCATGTCCATCGCCTCCGAGGACGAAACCACTTGGGACGGTGGTCATGCTGCTACTCCATCGCCAGGTGCTTGCTGGAAGGAGTCGCAGACGCCTCACATAAGTCTGAGCCTCCATGCTCACTCTGCTACTGCATGCTACTTGTGAGTTGCGTTGGGATTTCCTCGAAGAGGAGAGAATCATGTAGTACAATAGAGATAAGTATTTCCCTCAGTTAAGAATCAAGGTTATCAATCTAGTAGGAGAACCATGTAACACCTCATTAGCAGTACCTGCACACAAAATAACAAATCCTTGCACCCAATGCAAACAAGGGGTTGTCAATCCCGTGACGGTTATTTCCAAGATCAAAATTTGTAGTGGTAGATAGATAAATAGAACACAAAATAAATAAAAGTAAATAAAATTGCAGCAATGTATTTTTAGGATTGATAAAAAGTAGACCCGGGGGCCATATATAGTTTTCACTAGAGACTTCTCTCGTGAAATTAGCATACGGTGGGTAAGCAAATTATTGTTGGGCAATTGATAGAAAAGCAAATAATCATGACGATATCCAAGACAATGATCATGTATATAGGCATCACGTCCGAGACAAGTAGACCGACTCCTGCCTGCGTTTACTACTATTACTCCACACATCGACTGCTATCCAGCATGCATCTAGAGTATTAAGTCATAAAGAACGGAGTAACACCGTAAGCAAGATGACATGATATAGACAAAGTAAACTCACACATGAATAAACCCCATCGTTTTACCCTTAATGACAACGATACAAATATGTGTCATGTCTGCCTCTGTCACTGGTATTGAGCACCGCAAGATCGAACCCATCACAAAGCACCTCTCCCACTGCAAGAAAAATTAATCTAGTTGGCCAAACCAAATCAATAGATCGAAAAGAAATACAAAGCTATAATAATCATGCATAAATGAGTTCAGAGAAGACTCAAATAATATTCATGGATAACCCGACTATAAACTCACAATCCATTGGATCCCAACAAACACATCGCAAAATGTCATTACATCAAATAGATCTCCAAGAACATCGAGGAGATCATTGTATTGAAGATAAAAGAGAGAAAAGAAGCCATCTAGCTACTAGCTATGGACCTGTAGGTCTGTGGTAAACTACTCAAACATCATCGGAAGGGCAGCAAGGTTGATGTAGAGCCCCTGCGTGGTCGATTCCCCCTCCCGTAGAGTATCGGAGAAGACCTCCAGATGGGATCAAACAAGAACAAAAACTTGCGGTGGCGGAAAAAGTATTGCGGGTGGCTCTTTGATGTTAGGGGAATATTTGAGAATTTATGGAGGCGGAGTTATGTCAAGAAGTGCCACGAGGGGCCCACAATCTTGCTCCCCCCCCGGGGGGGGGGGGGCGCCTCCTGAGCTTGTCGCTCCTTCGTGACTCTTCAAGTCTTCTCTTGAACCTTCCAGGGTCTCTTCTGGTGCATAAAAAAATAATCCAAAGTTTTTTCTTCGTTTGGACTATGTTTGATATTGATTTCCTGAAATCCAAAAATAAGCACAACAAAAACAGTAACTGGCACTGGGTACTAGTTTAATAGGCTAGTCCCAAAATATGATATGTACTTGCATATAAATGCATATGAAATATTCAAGATTGATACTATAATTGCATGGAACTGAAGGAAATATGCCCTAGAGGCAATAATAAAGTTGTTATTTTATATTTCCTTATATCATGATAAATGTTTATTATTCATGCTAGAATTTTATTAATCGGAAACTTGATACATGTGTGAATACATAGACAAAACGTGTCCCTAGTATGCCTCTACTAGACTAGCTTGTTGATCAAAGATGGTTAAGTTTCCTAGCTGTGGACATCAGTTGTCATTTGATAACGGGATCACATCATTAGTGGAATGATGTGATGGACAAGACCTATCCGTTAGCTTAGCATAATGATTTTTTAGTTTTGTTGCTAATGCTTTCTTCATGTCAAATACATATTCCTCTGACTATGAGATTATGCAACTCCCGGACACAGGATGCCTTGTGTGCTATCAAATGTCACAACGTAACTGGGTGATTATAAAGATGCTCTACAGGTATCTCCGAAGGTGTTTGTTGGGTTAGCATAGATTGAGATTAGGATTTGTCACTCCGAGTATCGGAGAGGTATCTCTGGGCCCTCTCGGTAATGCACATCATATGAAGCCTTGCAAGCAATGTGACTAATGAGTTAGTTGCGAGATGATGCATTATGGAACGAGTAAAGAGACTTGCCGGTAATGAGATTGAACTAGGTATGAAGATACCGATGATCGAATCTCGGGCAAGTAACATACCGATGACAAAGGGAATAACGTATGTTGACATTGCGGTTCTACCGATAAAGATCTTCATAGAATATGTGGGAACCAATATGAGCATCCATGTTCCGCTATTGGTTGTTGACCGGAGAGGTGTCTCAGTCATGTCTACATAGTTCTCGAACCCGTAGGGTCCGCATGCTTAACATTTATGTATTATATGAGTTATGTGTTTTGGTGACCGAAGGTTGTTCGGAGTCCTGAATGAGATCACGGACATAACAAGGAGTCTCGAAATGGTCGAGAGGTAAAGACTGATATATTGGAAGGTAGTATTCGGACACCGGAAGGGTTCCGGAGTGTATCTGGTACATACCGGAGTACCAGAGGGGTTACCGGAACTCCCCGGTGAAAGATATGGGCCATAAGAGGGAGGCTAACGAGCCCACAAGGGGCTGGTGCGCCCCCCACAAGGGAGGAGGCCGAATTGGAGTGGGGAAGAGGGTGGTGCCCCCCTTTCCTTCTCCTTCTCCCTCTCCTTCTCCCATTCCCTCTCCGGTAAAAGGAACCATTTCCCACACGCATTGTCACCTCGTCCTTAGCCAATCTTCGCTTAATCCGTAGCCCTTGTTTCGAGTTGAAAATATGAGCAAGAGAACCAGTATCAAATACCCAGGTGCTACTGTGAGCATTAGTTAAGTACACAACAGTAACATGTATATCAAATATACCTTTCACTTTGCCATCCTTCTTATCCGCCAAATACTTGGGCCAGTTCCGCTTTCAGTGACCAGTCCCTTTGCAGTAGAACCACTCGGTTTCAGGCTTAGGTCCAGACTTGGGTTTCTTCTCTAGAGCAGCAACCGTTTTGCTGTTCTTCTTAAAGTTCCCTTTATTCCCTTTGCCCTTTGTCTTGAAACTAGTGGTCTTATTGACCATCAACACTTGATGCTCCTTTTTGATTTCTACCTCCGCGGCTTTTAGCATTGCGAAGAGCTCGGGAATAGTCTTGTCCATCCCTTGCATATTATAGTTTATCACGAATCCTTTATAGCTTGGTGGCAGTGATTGAAGAACCCTGTCAATGACACAATCAACTGGAAGATCAACTCCCAGCTGAGTCAAGTGATTATGATACCCAGACATTTCGAGTATGTGTTCACTAACAGAACTATCCTCCTCCATTTTGTAGCTGTAGAACTTGTTGGAGACTTCATATTTCTCAACTCGGGCATTTGCTTGAAATATTAAATTCAACTCTTGGAACATCTCATATGCTCCATGATGTTCAAAACGTCGTAGAAGTCCCGATTCTAAGCCGTAAAGCATGACACACTGAACTATCGAGTAGTCATCAACTTTCTCTGCTAGACGTTCTTAACGTCATCAGTAGCATCAGCAGCAGGACTGGCACCTAGCGGTGCTTCCAGGATGTAATTCTTCTGTGCAGCAATGTGGATAATCCTCAAGTTATGGACCCAGTCCATGTAGTTTCTGCCATCATCTTTCAACTTAGCTTTCTCTAGGAATGCGTTAAAATTCAAAGGAACAGTAGCACGGGCCATTGATCTACAACAACATAGACATGCAAAATACTATGAGGTACTAAGTTCATGATAAATTAAAGTTCAGTTAATCATATTATTTAAGAACTCCCACTTAGATAGACACCCCTCTAATCATCTAAGTGATCACGTGATCCAAATCAACTAAACCATGTTCGATCATCACGTGAGATGGAATAGTTTTCAATAGTGAACATCACTATGTTGATCATATCTATTATATGATTCACGCTCGACCTTTCGGTCTCAGTGTTCCGAGGCCATATCTGCATATGCTAGGCTCGTCAAGTTTAACCCGAGTATTCTACGTGTGCAAAACTGGCTTGCACCCGTTGTATGTGAACGTAGAGCTTATCACACCCGATCATCACGTGGTGTCTCGGCATGACGAACTGTAGCAACGGTGCATACTCAGGGAGAACACTTGTACCTTGACATTTATAAGGGATCATCTTATAATGCTTCCGACATTCTAGGCAAAATAAGATGCATAAAGGAAAACATCACATGCAATCAAAATATGGGACATGATATGGCCATCATCATCTTGTGCTCATGATATCCATGACCGAAGCACCGTCATGATCTCCAATGTCACCGGCGCGACACCTTGATCTCCATCGTAGCATCATTGTCGTTTCGCCACCTATTGTTACTACGACTATTGCTACCGCTTAGTGATAAAGTAAAACAATTACCTGGTGATTGCATTGCATATAATAAAGCGACAACCATATGGCTCCTACCAGTTGCCGATAACTTTGTTACAAAACATGATCATCTCATACAACAAATTATATCACATCATGCCTGACCATATCACATCACAGCAAGCCCTGCAAAAACAAGTTAGACGTCCTCTACTTTGTTGTTGCAAGTTTTACGTGGCTGCTATGGGCTTCTAGCAAGAACCGTTCTTACCTACGCATCAAAACCACAACGATTTTTCGTCAAGTGTGCTGTTTTAACCCTCAACAAGGACCGGGCATAGCCACACTCGATTCAACTAAAGTTGGAGAAATAGACACTCACCGGCCACCTATGTGCAAAGCACGTCGGTAGAACCAGTCTCGCGTAAGCGTACGCGTAATGTCGGTCTGAGCCGCTTCATCCAATAATACAGCCAAATCAAACTATGACATGCTGGTAAGCAGTATGACTATTATAGCCCACAACTCTTTGTGTTCTACTCGTGCATATAACATCTACGCATAGACCTGGCTCGGATGTCACTATTGGGGAACGCGGTAATTTCAAAAAAATTGCTACGCACATGCAAGATCATGGTAATGCATAGCAATGAGAGGGGAGAGTGTGTGCACGTACCCTCGTAGACCGAAAGCGGAAGCGTTATGACAACACGGTTGATGTCACTACAAAAAAAAGACACATCCGTGACATGTTGAGCCGAACGAAACTTTTTTCTGTCATACATATGACACTTCTATGATGATAATTGTGACCAAACCCGGTATCATCATAGATGTGGTGGGCTCCTACTTCTATGACAAAAAAAATCATGACAGAAAATGGGCTTTTCATCCTGGGCGGGCCGGAGACGCAGCTGCATGACATTCTTTGGGCCGTCCATGACGGAAAAAACCGTGGTAGAAGCGAGGGCGAGGAAAATTTCGGGGAGTTCCCGGTTACGGTAGGAGGTCGGGGGCCGAGCGATGTGCGTTTCTCTCGTACACGTACGCGCGTGTGTGTGAGGCATTGGCTCTAACTGAACCTGAGCAAGGCGTTGGGCTCTAACTAAACCCGAGTGATTGCACTGCAGGCTACGCGTTACTGAAACCGAGCGATCGATGGCTGTTAACTGAACCCGATCGAGCGATTCCTTCGCTACTGCTGCTAACTGAAGCCGATCGATTGGATGAACAGTGAGCGTTACGGGGGGGTTTGGATGAACAGTGAGCGGTGGCGTTGCCTCTGGATGAACATGACCCCGTGGTGTGGAGGGCTGGATGAACACTAGACGGTGGAGGGGTGGTTGAACAGTAGCCGGTGGAGTAGTGCACGGTGGAGGCTGGATGAACAGGAGCCCGTGGAGGCTGGAGGAGGTCGACGGTAGCCCGTGGAGGCTGGAGGAGGTCGACGGTGGAGATGAACAGTATCCTGTGGAGTCCCATTTTGCGGTACGCCACACCCTCCCGGCGAACAGACCCCTGCTTTGACCATAGCGCTCCAACACAAGTCCGTTTCGTCCGTTTTGCGGTACGCCACACCCCTCTCGATCAACAGGACCCCCATTTCGACCGTAGGAGGTCCGTTTTGTCCGTTTTGCGGTACGCCACACCCCTCCCGATCAACAGGACCCCCGTTTCGACCGTAGGAGGTCTGTTTCCTCCGTTTTGCAGTACGCCACACCCCTCCCAATGAACAGGATCCCGTTTCGAACGTGTCCGGTCGAGCACAAGGCCGTTTCCTCCGTTCTGCGGTACGCCATGCCTCGTTTCCATCGCCTGTTCAGTACAAGCCCTCCCTATGAACATGACGATGCATTCCGTTCCGACCCAGCCGGTTGGCTCCCACGCGTTCCATTGCCTCTCGATGAACACGACACATTCCGTTGCCTCCCCATGAACACGACACAGCCTCCCCATGAACACGACGACGACGCTGTTTCTCCGTTCCGACCCAGCCATGTACACGAGCCCTGGCCGTACGTATGCGCGAGTAGGCGTTCGAGACCCCGCCCGTATGTACACATATGTGGCTGTATTTTCTTTCTTGCACACTGGCCGCTATACGTACGTGTACATGCTACGTGCGCGCCTATACTACGACACGTGCGCGCCTCTAGTACGACACGTGCCGACCTCTACATCAACCAGTATATATGTACGTACACATTCGCGACCAGAATGACAACACTACGTACGCTTCGACCAGGTGGGTCCCGACTGTCAGGCACTGCCATGCATGCGAAAATGTAGCTGGTGGGTCCCAGCAGTCAGGGGGGCGAATCATTTTTTTGCCCGGACGCACTTCCTTGCGTATAAGATGTAGTGGTGGGTCCCAGCAATCGGGGCGAATTGTTTTTTTTGCCCGGACGCACTTCCTTGCGTGCGAAGATGTAGCTGTGGGTTCCAGCAATGGGGGAGGGGCAAATCATTTTTTCGGACGCACTTCCTTGCGTGCGAAGATGTAGCTGGTGGGTCCCAACAATTAGGGGGCGAATCGTTTTTTTTTCAGATGCACTTCCTTGTGTGCGAAGATGTAGCTGGTGGGTCCCAGCAGTCAGGGGGAAACATTTTTTTCACGAAATACGGTGGCCCGTCCAGTGGGTCCCCGCTGTCAGGTGGAGGAATGATTATTTTGCGCGTAATAAGGAGGCATTGCTTGTCATGCGCCGTGGACCCAACTGTCGCCTCTCCACGTCTGATCCACGTCCGATGGAAGCCGTTCCTTGACCACGTTGACCACGCCGCGCTGAGAGCACCAGGGGGTGGACGATGGCGAGGCCTAGGAAGGGGACGATGGGGAGCCGGGGAAGACGCGACAGTGGAAGCCCGCGCGGAGAGGAGTACGAGGGTTCACTGGTTCGGCTGCGGTGTGAGGCTGCCACCGCAGGCCTCGCCATGAGGGAATAGTGGGGCGGTGAGGCCTCATGGCAAAGACATCCGCCACGGGAGGCAGGAGCATGCGGCACGACCGGTGCTGCTTTGGGCGGCTGGAGCAAGAAAACCAGAGGTTGAAGAAGCACTACGGCTGTTGGATGGACATCGTACGGTCACTAGAGTTAGAATCGTTTATATTGACTAAGTTGACAAAGCCCTTCGTCCCCGTCAACTTGGTAGACCCACAAGTCAGCCTCCCACTATGCTGGGTTCCAGCTGGCAGGGGGAGTATTCATTTTTTGTGTGCGTAATAAGGAGGCACTTCCTTGCGTGCGAAGATAGCTGGTGGGCCCGACCTGTCAGCGAGAGGCACATTTCTTTCATGAAATACAGAGGCCCTTCCGGTGGGTCGCAGATGTCAGGTGGAGGAATCATTATTTTGCGCGTAATAAGGAGGCATTTCCTTGTGTGCGGCCGTGGACCCAATTGTCAGCCTCTCCACGCACAGTCTACTTCCGATGGTGTCGTTCGTTGACCATGTTGACCATGCCGCGCCGAGCTCATCCAAGGTGGTGGACGACGTCGAGGCCACGGACAGCAACGAGCTGGAGATGGGAAGACGCGGGAGTAGAGTCGCAGACAGAGAGGTGTACGAGGGTTAACTGGTTCTAGTGCGGTGTGGTTCGGCAGTCGGTGGAGAAGAATAGGAGGTGTGGAGGGGTGGAGGGATGGCCTGGCCAACGGTGGAGTAGCGCTTCATAGCGAAGCGTGCTAAGCAAAGCTGCTAGCAGCAGGAGGTGGGAGGTGGTCCCGGCGGCGCTGGAGGAAGAAGACGAGAGATTGAAGATGGATGCCGGTCGTTGGATGTAAATCCAACGGCTAACATGTCAGAATCATTTGTTGACTAAATTGATAACGACTTGCGTTCGCTTCGACCTATTGGCTCACATTTCAGCCTCCAAAAATGTGGCACGTATTCAACCCATTTTTCAGAATTTACAGTCTTTTTTTTTGCGCGGTAGAATTTACAGTCAATTTGATATATTTTTTTGAATTAAAGCCATTAGCTGGGCTGGGTGAACAAATTATGTAGCGTCCATGCGGCCCATTTATTTCCTAAAAAATTACAGGTCATTTGCACTATCTCGAAATACATGATTTTGCTGGGCTGATTCTAATTATAATGTTGGGTTGGGCCAGCAATGTTATCAAAAAATAAAAAGGGGCTGAGCATTTTGTTATAAATATATTTAAATAATAAGTGATATTATTACATTCGTCCTTAAATCTTACCAAGCTTTTGTACACAATCACTAGGATTTTCGTGCCAAAACAATCCAGGATTTTATTGTTAAGAAATTATTTTATAAGTTAATAAGATGTGGGATATTGTTTTCTTACATATGTAAGTATCTGTTAAATATATGATGACAAACAAATAATATATAATAACATATAAAATAATTTAAATATATAATATAGTTATAAGGGAAACATAAGTTGGACCTGGCGTTCCTATTCTTATTTAGAAAAATACAACAGACCTCTGCGTTTTCTTTAAAAAATACATAAATTGGGCTGCCGATATTCAAGAAAAATAAAACCTCGGATGGGAGGTCCATAGGCCGGAGGCCTATGGACCTCCCATCCGAGGTCATGGGCTGCGCATGTTAAAAATGAAAGCCTAGATGGGGCAGCCCAAAACCACGTCCAACACTTGCCAAAACTTCGTCCCTCGTTTTCTCTGTGTTTCGCACACTCGACATTGTGTGGGCATTTTAACTGTGCATCATATGAAGATGTGCTATGCATGAATGTAAATCAGCATGATGTTAACTGGCTGGTAGTTCCATTTTCGACCATGAATAAAACTTCCAACATGATGTTACCCTGTTTGAAAAGGCCGTGTTAATATAAATGCTCTGCCTCTGAAAGTTGGAGTTTCTTATCCGAAACTGAACTTGCAGTTTCTTATCTAAAACTGAAACTTGCAGTTTCTTCTCTGAGAATCACATTGTCTGCACTTTTATACTCCTATGAAACTACATTTTTAAGTGCTAAAAATAGATCTCTAGAATTCATAAAATACTTCATATGCTCAATACTGCAAATCTGAAATTCAAAAGACATTCATATCTGAAAGTACTCTCAAAATACACAACACAAAACACAATTCACAACCTGCAAATACTGACAACCCTAAGCACCTCCTAACAATTCACAACCTGCCCGACTATTTGGTCAGGCAGCCCTCCTATTCCTCGACGGTCGACATACCGCCTGTGAGACGATGTGAACGGCGAGGAGACGATGGCGGGAAGCGCCATCGCCAACTGCTTTTCTCCTCTTGCGCTTGGGTTCGGTCGACGAAGACTCCACCGCTCGCTCTGGTAGGACACCTCACAAACGGCACCTCAGATGCTCGATCCTTTAATCTCTGGTGGATGCTCCATCTGGGATTGATACTCCCACCACCGCTCCCTCACGATCGGATTCGGTGAATCTGTTTGCTCCATGGCCCAGAGGAGCAGCTCTATGTACTCCAGTGCGACTCCCTCCGGGAGTATCGCTGCCTTTTCGCTCTGTTGCAGATATTTGGCCATGGATGTCACCGTCGCCGCTAGTTGGTCCTTGTTGTCAAACCAAGACTGTATCTCCAACATCCTAGCTAGCTTCACAGGGTCGCCGCCTGCGATCCTCACGTATCGGTTGTACTCCTCCATCAATCTACTTCTCCACAACATCTTCACTCCCCGGCGGTGGTTTTTGAATGGAAGAGGAGAGGAGCAGCGCTGGTTTTGGATTAGAACGGGAGAGGAGTGATGCTGGTTTTGGACTGGAACAGGAGAGGAGGGGCGGTGGTTTTGAAATGGAAGAGGAGAGGAGCGGCGCTGGATTTAGATTGGAATAGGAGAGGAGCAGCGGTGGTTTAAGAGGAGAAGAGCGGAAGAGCGGTGCTGGTCTTGGAAGTTTTTTTTGTTGTTTTATGATTTTGGGTCAAAGTTTGACCACGTCTTTGATTTGACAAGCAAAATGTGAATGCATGTCACCAAGAATTGTATCGTTTGGTTCGTATCTGAATGTACTTTCAAATTATATTATTTTTGCAACGTATAACATATATTTTATGTGCGAAAATCATGGTCAATTATGACCCGGAATAAAAGGGAGACTAGTTAATGTGGGGTTGCTTTCTTAATTGAAGGGTCAATTGATTTTGATTTTGATCCACTCACAGCGTGCCGGCCCTCTCGTCCAATCCTAAATCGCTGCCGCACGCTCCTCTCCCTCTTGTCCATTGCAAAACCACCTCCTCTCCTCTCCATCATCTCCATTCCAAAAGCACCATCTCGCCTCTCCCTCTTCTGATCTTCTCCATTGCAAAACCACCTCCTCTCCTCTCCATCATCTCCATTCCAAAACCACCGTCTCGCCTCTCCCTCTTCTGATCTTCTCCATTGCAAAACCACCTCCTCTCCTCTCCATCATCTCCATTCCAAAACCACCATCTCGCCTCTCGCTCTTCTCTATTGCAAGACCACCGTCTCTCCTCCCATCTTCCAAAGCTAGCACCGGACCACTCAGAAGGACATCTATGGAGAGGATGCAGCAGCGAATCAGGTAGATCGCCGGCGGCGACCAAGCAAAGTTAGCCAGGTTGAAGGAGATCCTTGCTTGGTTTGACAATGAGTGGGAGATTTCGAGGACGGTGGGGGCCATGTGGCAATGTATGCAAAAGAGTGAGACGGCGGTGATGAGGGCGGCGATGTACATGTACTCCTCGGCGGCAGTCACACCGCAGTCCTCCGAGTTCATCAAGTATCTCCTTTGGGCGATGGAGCAGACAGATTCGCCCGTGGCGACAGTCAGGCGGAGGTGGTGGGCGTATAGGTCGAAGGTCGAGCACCTAGAGGATAACGAATCGATCGAGTATGGTGTGTCATTCGTGAGGGTGCAGAGCCAGCCGGAGCCACAGGAGTATTTGTTCTCCCACCGCAAGAGGAGGCCGGATGGCGCGACGTCGCTTCCCCGCTGTTCTCCACGGTTCCCTCGACGCTCGCCTCATTTCAACAGTGGCGGTAGGGTTTATGGTAAGCTTCGCACGGACCTTATCTTCCACCTGCTCATGCTTACAATCAGTGTGATAGCTAATGAAAATCATGCTTACAATCAGTCTCTGATTACTATGCCAATCACCCTAAAATAGCTCTGGACCTTTGGGTCAAAGTTGTGACACAGTGTAGAAATAAAGAAAAATAGATTGGTGCTTCTTTCAGAAAAGAGTACTCCCTAGAAAACTGCCAATATAAGCTACTAGTATTTGGTTAGAGGATTTGTCGCGAGAAAGATCCGTCCCACGAGAGCGCCACACATCCCACTGGTAGTGGTGGATGCCAATGCGTGCATGCAGCTTGGTTGGTCTCGATAATTTTTACTTGGCACACCTCGCACTCTGCATATATGCCGGTTCCATACATACATTTGTACAGTTCCACCAAAATGCAGCTGAATAACCTTGTTTGCACAGATAATGAAAAAGCGTGATTACATTATAGTGGCACTAGTTGATGAAACACACAAAATAAATAGAAGAAAATATTGCGATAGTATCATAGTATGCCATGCTTCAAGGGCGAGATGGGCCCTGCAACGCCTCATACGGTACGCCTCATACTAGACATCGTCCCAAGTCTCCCAGATACACCTTCTGCCAGTGATGAACATCAGTGTACAGCGGTAGTACAAGGAGGCGCCTTTAGACATTCAAATCTCTATTTTTGTACATATCAACTAAAATTAAGCACCCCAGTTTGCAGAAACGCTTAAACATTAACAATGGGACTAGTTGATGAAACATACATTAACGAAGAAGCACTTTCTTTATCTACATTGGAAATGAAATGATAGAGATGACACTGGATCTATTTTAACTGTATTATTACTTCATTTTATCAGTTACACTAGGGTCGAGCAGGTGGCAAACAAGGTGTACCGTGCGTCGCAAGGATGGAGGCCGGGGGTGCTTAGACTAGGATGCTGAAGTGGCTCTTTCAGTCACCAACATGGATGATTCAATTCATGGGACCTTTTGGTGCAGTTCACCTAAAATGAAGCAATGTCCCGTGAGCTAGCAGCTTCTTCTTCAAATTTTTTTAAGAAAAGGGCTCCAGCCCCGATTCCATTTCCATCAGAAAACGAAACCCACAAAGCTTCTTCTTCATTAGTTGCAATAAAATTGAGCAACATCAAGATTGGTTGTGAAGCTCCTGGAATGCTCAACTATAATTTGGATATCATTCGTGCAGTTCAACTAAGATCGAGCGTGAAATGTATATCTCTGTTTGCACAAAAAAGGTGTAAAGAAGGGTGACTAACAAGTGATGAAACATGCATCAAATGAAAAGAAGCATGTTCCTTATCTGAATGGCAATCCTATAAGGACAGTAGCAATTTCTAAAGCAGTGGCATTGCTAGATATTAGTGTGGGCATTAGGATTAACTATGACAACCGTTAAATACGACATTACTTTGGACACGGGAGAGTAGGCGGACTACGACAGTTGCATTTCTAACGAAAAGAACCAACTTATCTTAATGGGAAATTTTAGCAGAACATGTAAAGAAGTGCCATTGATTCATATTACTGGAGGCATTACATTGAAACAACATTGGTTTAACGTGTCCTTACTTTTTAACGGGCGATTGCTACATTTTACCAAAGGCATTACATAAGAGTGGCTCGGGCAACAAACAATGTAACAAGATATCCGGTTGGTCCCATTTTGTTCGGTATAGCCACCTTATACTGTGTGAGGCTAGCAAATCTAGTGCTGGACTTACTCGCTGACTTGTCCCCATCCCCACTTTCTTTCCTTTTCAACCAATAGATCGGGTTTATATTGAGTTTGTATTGTGTTTCCTTTATTTCCTATTTAGACCTAGAGACCGCTTGATAGCCACCTCTGCTACTTTTCGCCCCATTATTTCCTCTTTCGACCAAGTCCTAGATCCAGGTAACAAATCCTCCCCCACCCCACCCCCTTTCTTCCTTGTTTGAACCAAGTAGTACTAGATTCGAGTGCATGAACTAGTTTTACCTCTTAAACGTAAAAAAATTAGGTGGTTTTCGAACAGCCGATCGATACTATCTACGAGGGGGCTTGAGAAATAGTAAAAGATACAAATGCAGCGACGTCAGGAGCTCGGGAAGTAGAGCAAGGCCGGTTTCGAAGGAAGTTATACCTGATGGTCGCCGGGATGTCGCTAGGTGGGCGGCGGGAGGCCGGATCTGCCCACACTACGACAGCGAGGAAGAAGGGGTCGGAGGCCCTCCGTCGCCAGCGATGCTTGGGAGAGAACGGCAAGGCAGGCTCATCGGGACACGCCCAGCAGTGGGTAAGAGCCGTTGCCGAGGACAACCGCGTGAACCTTGCACCTTCTCACCTTCCCTGGCAGAGAGGATCCGGCTGGATCTGTGACCAGCGATGAGCAGAGAGAGAGAGAGAGAGTGTGGCCACCGCTGTCGTGTTTAGATCTGGAGAGGCCGAGACAGTGTGAAGAGAGCAACACTAGCAAGCAAGCGCGGAGGCTCCTGCCCATATAGTGGAGTAGTACTAGTTTTATTTTGTGTACTGGAGCCGGCTTGACCTCGTCAATGACTGTCGAGAAGTCTTCATGCACGTGGCCTGGAGGCGCAGTTGTCGTCATTTTGATCTGAAGCGCCGGATTATAATATATAACACGAGAAAATGCCACATGACAAGAAATCATAACCTCACTGCCCAAAGGAGACAACATGAATCCCGACGGACAAACTAGACGAGGAACAAAGCTCAAATTAAAGATAAACTCGTAGAAAAGGGGTCCATCGATAGATGTCCTAATTAACATAGCCGGCTTGACCTAGATGGCAGCCGAGTACTCACTGTTCGTGCATGTGCCCCCAATGACTAGCCCAACTCAGTTGTCGCTGTTTAACCCTCGCAGTGATCCGAAGCACATGACACCTAATTTTGCGAGATGACAAGAAACCTTTTTTTAGATTTCTCACCACAACTAAAGCCATGTACAACACATCCTGCATGATATGTAGACGATAGCCAATCCAGGCATGTCTGCTAGAGTCTGGTCACATGCATGGACGAACTGATCTTCCGTGTCTTGCAGGGATCGTCCAGGCTCATCTCCCTCTTCTATTAAGTCACCCGACTTGCGGGGCCAGGGAGTGTGCCTATGGTTGGTTCTAAATTGCGGTCCCACATGTGTGTGCAAACACAATATGATGTGTGTTCCATTCGGAGAGCAGCGTGCCAGACCGGCCGACCATCTGGGGTGCGACGCGAATGCGACGGGCGTGCTGTATACTCCGTACATGTGTACCGCCATTTTCTAGAGGCTTTGCTCCATGGCGCAATTCATGGATACAAGATTAGTATACTGTATACTATTTAAAAGTCGAGGGCGGGGCTTTTCCTGCGCGGTAGGCGGCGGGGCGTGTCAGGACCTCGACTCAATGTCACATCGATCTAGCCTGTAACACATCATATCACTTTGCGGCCTCACGACGGTAACCCAACGGTGTCGCCACCTTAGCCCGGACCGTTTACGCCTTTTGGCACACGATATGATAGTGTCGCTAGCATCCATATGAAAAGGAGCCCGGCCGACATGGCTAGTCGTAAACCCAAAGTGGCACAGACTTACGAGGACAGCATCCATGACTCAAAGATCGAACGTGTTTGTCATCGCAAGTAAGTTCCGGGCTGTAGCACTGGGCTAGCAGGACTCCGATAAACCGGGCTGTAGGCGGGCTAACAGGACTCCGGTACTAATGCGTGACATTTCCCAAGGAACAGACACAGAACGAAGAAGGACACATGCCGGCCAGCCTAAGTGTTCGGAGCAAAGAGTAAGCTACCAAGGCTCAAGGAGACACTAGGAGACATTTCCGTAAGAGAGGCTACTAAAGATAAACAACTAGATAGTCGGATCCCACACATACCAAGCATTTCAATCATACACACAATATGCTCGATATGTGCAAATACAACAAGGCATCACAACATGACTCTACGACACAAGTACTTTATTTAAAGACTCAGAGAGCCATACATAGCATACACACAAGTACGGGTCACACGACCCACATACAAGTCATACAAACATACAAGCCAACAATGAAGTGTTTTGCCCGAGTACGCATAACTAGTAAAATAAAAGAGGCTTGAGTAAGCCTAGCTATACTACATGGTCCTTCACTTGCTCAGATCACCACCGGGCCTTAGTCTACTCATCGATGTCAACGCCTACAAAGAACCCGTCGGAAGGGTTTGTGGCATCTTCCTAAAAATGTAAATTAAAGCAACATGAGTACAAAGGTACTCAAAGAAGACTTACATCGATCCTACATACATGCATATTATCAAGAAGGGTTGGTGGGGTTATTGCAGCAAGCCGGCTCCCGACTCATGGCTAAGCTATCCCACGTGACTCCAACTTGAAATAGTTTTATGAC
The DNA here is from genome assembly GCA_021437245.1 of Aegilops speltoides. Classification (NCBI taxonomy): domain Eukaryota; kingdom Viridiplantae; phylum Streptophyta; class Magnoliopsida; order Poales; family Poaceae; genus Aegilops; species Aegilops speltoides. The sequence goes on from CM038142.1 coordinate 465,352,061, forward strand.
TCGAGTCCACTACTCATCACTTCAATACACCACCGAGGATCCACCTCCGCCTTCCTACTAAGAGCCATCCTCGGCACTCACGCTTATCTTGAGGCTTTTAGTAGTATCCATTTACTTGTCTATGAACTGTATAGGCAAACTAAGTAGTCCTTTACATGACGCGCTATTCAATAGATGATGTTAACCTGCAGGGGTGTACTTCTTCATACATGTTTCACCACTTAGCGCTCAGACACCCACATGTGCTCTCGGCAGACTTCAAGCTTAAAACCGACGTGGGTGTAGACCACGACCTACCTAGACACTCAAGTCTCTAGTCCAGGTTTATCGCCTATTTGGGTTCCATCTATGAGGAGTTCCGCCAAGTTTCACACAGCCCCAAGCGATGTGAACAGGGTTCCCGAGATACCAAACGGGCATCCGTACACCCGCCACGCACCTACCGTGATCACAGCCCACCCCTTACGGTCAGCCTGTCCACGGCCTCCAAGAGGCTACAAACACCGAAACTACTTGCAACTCCCCGGATGAGGACTAGCGTGAATAAGAAGTCGAGCGGGGTCATATTTCAGGGCCCAATGTATGGTAGTAGCTGATTCTTAAATCACACATACAGATCTCAGTGCTTAAGGACGGCCTCAATGAAACAACCCACCATGTACTCCTACATGGCCTCTCATCGATACCTTTACCAAATCGTGTTCAACACCTTACTCTCATACCGACTCGATCATTTCACTCTAGCCATCACCCAGATGAACCAGACCTGACACGACTCTAAGCATAGCAGGCATAGCAAGGTAGGATCAACACAATCATATGGCTCAATCAACTCCTACACATGCTAGTGGGTTTCATCTAGTTACTGTGGCAATGACAGGTCATGCAGAGGAAATGGGTTCAACTACCGCAGCACACAGCAGTTTGAATCGCGTTGTCTTAATGCAGTAAACGAGAGCAGGAGCAAGAACATGGGATTTTATTGATATGATCAAATGGTTGGTTGGTTGCCTGACGGGTCGGTGCACGGGTATTGCTCTTCGTCGGGGTTATCACGGTACTCCTCGGGGGCAGAACCTACCGCAGAGAACACCGATACACAACATTACCAAACAATATGCAACAACATGATGCATGCATGAGACATGGCATATATGAGTGTGTTGGGCTAATGCAACTAAGAGCAGATGGGTTTGAACCAATTTGAACCAAAGATTCAAAATTCAAACTCATATGTTGCCATTTAAAGTGCTTTATCTTGTTCTGTGATAAACAGCAGTTTAGCTTCTGTAAACATGCATGAAACTAGTACAGATGGAAAGATTGGATTTTTCTGATCATTTTTCATATATAATTTGTTTCATTTGGAGCTACGGTTGATTTTATATGAATTTTTGAAATTTGAAACATTTTCTGGAATTTCCTGTGTAAAAATAATTCCAGTAATTAAATTACTGCGTCAGCACTATGTCATTATGACGTCAGTGGTCAACGGGCTGGTCAGGTCAAACTGACCAGTGGGTCCCGCTTGTCAGTGGGTAATTAAACTAATTAAATTAAGTTTTAACTAAATTGATTTAGTTAGCAGAGGGGGCCCACATGTCATAGACCCAGGGGGGTCAACCTGGGCCCACCCGTGGTCAAAGTCGGGGTCAAACCCGCCGGCGTTTAGCCGCCGGCGAGCCCGACACGGCGGCGAGAGTGCTTTTGGCCGTTCCGGCCACCAAATGAGTCGCGGAGGCCACCGGAGTGAAGCTGAGGACGAGCCGCAGCTCTTGGTGGAGTCCATTGGGGTCGGGGTGGCCGGAGTTGGCGCCGGCGGCGACTTTGGCGGCCACCGGAGTGCGGGTGAGATCGAACTCGGCCTGGGGTGTGCGGTGAGGTGCGGGGAGTGCATGGTTAGCTCCAACGCGACGTGGTGAGCGCGATGGACACGGTGAGGTTGCCGGAGGATGGCCGGGAGCACGTCGGCGACGAGGTCCGCGGCGCGCGCTGCGGCGTTGAACCGTGTGCTGCTGTGGTGCACGGGAGCGAGAGAGAGGGTGGGAAAGGTAGCCCAGCTCACAACGGTCTCAACGGGACGGCCGGCGTGGTCGGGGACGAATCGATGCGGCGGCGACGGCGAAGGGGATCTCCAGCGGTGGCGCCGGGGCGAGGTTGGTGCGGCGGCTGGCACGCGCGAGCGCTGAGGCTCGGCTAGCTCGGCGAAGTGGACGGCGGCGGAGTTTCGGACACGGTGGCGCGGGCGTGGAGACGGCGAGAGCGCTGCTACTGGCGGCGATCTTGGCGACGGTGGCGCTGCCATGGCTGGGGAGCGCGAGGGGAAGAGCCGAGAGGAGGAGGCGTCTGGGGGTTCGGGGAGAGAGGGAGTGATCCCGTCGTGGCGTGGCGAGGAAAACGAGGGCGGGCGTGAAAAGGCACCCCATGCGCGGCGCCTGTCGAGCACCTTGCTCGCCTGCTGGTCGGCAAGCAGCTCACGCGCGCTGCATATTGGGCTGGGCAGCCAGTGGGCTGGCTGGTGGGCAGTGTGGCGCTGTAGGTTTTCCTTCCTGTTTTCTTTTTTCTATTTTTCAGTAACTTTGTTGAATTTTTAAAATACCTAAAAGGTTCTAAAATTCACCAAACTACTCCTGGTCCATTGTTGGAATATTTCCAACATGAAACATTTTAGATCGGGAATATTTGGACATTTGAAATATTTTATAAATTTTAAATGCCCAAATTCAAATAATTATGATTTAATTCAAAGACCTTGGGATGACCTAGGAAATTGTGCATCACTTTTGGCGGAGGTTCTGAACCAAGACAAAAATGATGGACATTTTAGAAGGGCATTTCAGGTTCATCGAAAATATTTTTAGTAAACCCTAGTTTGTTTCAGAGGGCCGGAGTTACAGCAATCCCATTTCAGCTTTCTGTTGGAAAAAATAGACATGATGCAACACTCTAATGCAAGAACTAGCTAGGGTGTGACAGGGCGGTTCCGCCTAGTCGGTTTGACATAGACGCGAGAAGATGAGGGAGTGGGCTGCTGCAAACGTAGGGTTGTGTGATTTGATGAGTGAGTTATCACGATGTGTGGTGGGGCCCGTGATTTGACTTGCCATTATCATTTTAAGCTGCGGCGCTCGATCGGCGTGAGTCTCCCACCCTGACCACCTCCATCAGGTGCCTCTCCCAATGCTCCACCATGTAGTAGAGGCTGGCTCTTGCATGAGAGCCCACTTCTCCACTTTTTCCTTGCCTCTCTTTCCTCCACATATGCAAAAATGCCATGTAAAGCGCACTATTGTACTTACTTGCTCCTACATGTGCTTAAGCTTGCCACATAGGCATAAAGTCTGATGTGACAAGTTAATCAAGAAGAGAGAGACTAGTTTGGTGACCCAAGGAAGAAATGGTGCTAAGCGCGTGTACCTAGGTGAAAAGACAATTTTGAGTCTATAGCTAATTAAATGAAGCAAACTTAGCAACACCATTTCATTGGAAGAGGTCACCCTTGGTAAATGCATAGAATACTAGTACTCCTGTGTCCCATAATATAAGAACGTTTTTGGCACTACACTTGTGTCAAAACGTTCTTATATTATGGGACGGGGAAAATCTGAAGAAAGAGATAGAGAGAAGTAAAAAAATACACTTATAGCCAACCTTATAGCTAACCTTGTTGTAGTATGAGTGACTAAGTGATGACTATGTATGAAATGCCAACATCAGATAGCCTAACGCACCGTGTTAAATCTCCAAGGGCGCGACCGCACGAGCGATGCGACGGTCATGGTAGGCGCGGCCATGATACGGGCTGTTGGTAGCCCTTGGATCTGAGATCAAACTGTTGCATGCTAAGTTGTTGAAAATTTGCAGAATAACCCTCCCGCGGCAACCGGAAAATTTCCTCCCACGGGCCGGAGTAGGTTTCTCGGTTTGCATGCGGGTTTAATGGAGGCGAGGAGGCGTGTTCAGCCGGGCGTGCGCATTGGGCGGCGCGAAGATTATTCAATTTGACAACTACAACTAGTATATTATAAAAAATAAAGAAGAGTAGTAGAGATAGATATAAGAATAGAGACTAGGGAGGAGCACCATCTACTACTTCGTGGGCTACTCCTGCGCTCCATTCGGCGGGCGCTGTTGACATTTGGGGAGCGCACTCTCCCGACCGCTAGCAGCGACGACTTCACCGACGACGACTTCTTCCCCGACGTCGGCAACCTCTTCCTCAACGACATGGGCGACAACCTCAACGCCAATGGTGCTGCTCCCGTTGCACCGTATGTGTTTCTGTCCTTCCTGTTTGAAATCGTGGTAGAATTCATGTTTCTACTCTGTGTCCTAGACTCGATCTGTTCATCTACTATGCTAGTCCGCATGATTAGTTTAATCTCTGTTATAGCCGTCATGTTTTATTTTGTAGTAAATCTCGTTAGTAACTTGCTCATATATTCAACTGGTGGAACGTCCCCTACAGCCACTCCCGTTTCATGGACGGCCTGGTCGATGCCGCCAAGGAGCCCTTCGCTCTCATCGCTATGAGTGCCCGGCGTTATTTGGGGCTCGCCGGCGACATCGTATCATCCGACGCAAGCGTGGCGGGCGATCACTCATCGCCCTTGGCAAAGAACATCAAACGAGACGCGCTACCCGCTCACCGTGTTGGAGTCTCGGAGGATCAGCGCCGCTAGTCTCGGAGGAGGACGGCGCTCTTCTCTTGATCGTGGCCACCGGCGAGGCCCGCGCAGGCCGCCGCCACATCTCTATAGTGTGCGTCAGGGGCGACACCGCTGACGCTGACACTGACACAAGGCCGATGTACGGGTGCGTGCTCACTATTACTACCCCTTAGAGGTCCGTGGGCGGCAACACTGGCTACGTCAAGCTGACTTGGACTCTGCCGAGCTGGGACCTTCCCGCCGATGTGGACATGGAAGACGCATGGTATTTGACCCCCAACAATGTGCATGGGGACTCCAAGGAGGTTCACCTGGACATCTGCATTACTAAGTTAAATGTTGATCATTAGTCTTCGCTCAATGTAATCCGCTCCGCTGTCTAAGCATGTGGGGACTTCCATGCATGATCTTGCTCTATTGGAGTATCGCGCATGAATAAAAGTGTATCCATTTATGGTTTAGTCTAGAATCTTCCATGTATGAATTTTTACTACATTACCGGTGAAAGACTTATGATGAACCATTTCCTGCAAAGCACAATAAGATTTATTTCTTCACAAGTTTTGGATGCAGGTTGAACAGTTGAACGCTTTTGTTTGCAAAAGATAGTTTTTTTATCTATTTCACCCGGATGTTTGTGAGATCTAGAGATGAAATAATATCCGAAGAAACCTATCGATCTGCCGGCAGCCCTTGGATCTCAGATCAAACGGTCGCATGCTAAGTTGCTAAAAATTTGCAGAATAACCCTCCAGGATAGGATATTCACCCATAGGTCTAGAATCACGCCATGCAACCGTTTGATCTCAAATCCAAGGGCTCTCGGAAGCCCGTATCATGGGAGAATGGAAAGCCACTACCCTGCCGTTCACACGCTGGTAGTTCGCTCCTACTCGTCCCTGCACGTCCTTCAATACTACTGTCGGAGTAATGGGGAACTCGGCATTAGCGGATCACATACTTATGCGACTCCGACTTGGTGGTTCAGATCATCCGGCCCGGGGCGCCAGAGACAAACATAGCAAGCTACCGTTTCTTGGTGCGGCAACTCGGCGGATATTTTGAAGGATCGGAATTCCTCCCGCGTACCAAGCGACAACGATCAGCGAGATGCATTAGCGCGATCGGCTCCACTGCGCCCGGTACCTTCGGCGTCGCCCTTCAACGCCTCCTCAAGCGTCTATCAAGCCTTCACGAGAATCCGACTCCATTTTCGTGCGGCTCCCGAAGATAGTCGGATCCGACTCCAAGACCTCGGCAAGTGGCCCCAAAGCCACGATCAGCCCGAGGACTGTGCGATCGGCGGGGACTCGCTAGTCGGCCCGGGGGCTCGCGATCGGCCGAGGCTAACGCCCGATCGACCTAGAGATTCCCCAATTCAGCAAGCGGCGAGTCAACCCTGCGCCTCGGCCAGCCACCCTTGTCCAGAGTCGTTGTGTTGGCATCAGAGGAATAACAGCACACCTTCATGGGCGCAGCCCTCCTCAAGTTCCTAATCGACAAAAGAGTTGCTGCCGGATGAGACTACAGCTCGGCAAGTACTGGCAACGCGGCGGCCACCATAGTCAGCAGAGAGAGTTGGTCGGTGGCAGTCCTGGAGTCCACAGTGACTGCGTAGAATCGAACAAGGCAAGCGATCTCAAAGACATCCATCGGGCGAGTGTGGTCACCATGCGGCCTCGAGAGCTCGTGGCCAAAGCCTTTAAACCACGAGTTTCTTTTGGCCGACTGCCTGGAAGAAGCTAAAGAACTAGTCAAGAAGTGCAGGGGTGCGGTGTTCGCTCAAGCCTCTTGACCCGGCTTGCTGAAGACAATCCCAATTGCACGGCCCTTCAGCGTTTGGGGCCTGGACATGGTGGGACCTTTCAAAGGCGGCGGCGGCTGACTCATTGCTCGTCGCGGTGGACAAGTTCACCAAGTGGGTAAAGCAAAGCCCATCAAGAAATTAGCGGGCCTGGCGGTGACCTTCATTGCCGACATCGCGGTGCGGTATGGCATACCGCGCAGCATCATCACAGAACAATGGCACAATTTACGCCAAAGGCACCTTGGCTCCGTTCTGCGCGCCACGGCATCCGTGGACTTAGCGTCCGTTGCCCATCGCGATCAAGCGGCCAGGTGGAGCGAGCCAACGACCTCATCTGTCGACATCAAGCCTCGATTGGTCGAACCACTCGGCTTCGGCCGACTGTTGAGTAGAAGAGCTGCTGCCGTCCTGCGGAGTCTGCGCCAACACGAACAGATCAACGGCTTCACGCCCGTTCTTCCCGTCTCTGGTGCGAAGCGTCATCCCGCGGATATACAATTACTCTCCGGTCTCTATACACCGAAGGAGGCTGAAGAAACCGCCAAGGCGGCGTCGACCCCTCACTGGAAGAGGGCGGCTGTTGGCACTCAGTCGATCCGCATCTACGATCTGCGCGATACAACCGCCATGAGTCAAGCCAAGATCATTTCAAGAGGCGACCTTGTGCTCCGGCTGATCCGGAAGAACAGCGGCCACTGATTAGTCGGCGCCTTGAGAGTCCTTCATCATCGGCAAGGTGCTGGGGAGCGGCGCCTACTACTTGATCGGCCTCCGAAGCCTCGAGGCGCAAGAGAGAAGCGACTCGGCAAGGAGCAGGCGCGTGGAGCATAAATCTTCTTGAAGATTTTACGGTTGATGCGATGTATCTTTCTACCCCTTTATTAAGTACTAAGACCTGGCCCCGGACGATCTCGGGGACTGCCTTTTGATTATACTGTATGATATCGATCTCGTTTCGAAACGCTTTCTCCTTTTTATCATCTGTGCATGCCGGGTCCGACTAGTCGGCCGAGGACTCGCCGCTTGTGCGTGAAATGCTCCCTGGTCGGACAAGTAATGTGCTGCGCTCAAAGCCGTCTCCACGGAGCCGCGGCTCATGAGCGGCTGTCGATGGCGGGGGATGGAAAGCAGCCGCATGAAAAAAGGCTGAGACTTAGAGCTCATATAGCCCAAACCAGCTCCCGTTCCCCCTCTGAGCCAACTGCATGGCGATCGGCTCATAGTTTCAACCTTTATCAAAAGAAGCGGCGACTTTGATCGGCTGTCGATCTCAGCAAACTTACTCCTAAGCGTTCTAAAGTACTTGCCTCCCTAAAGTAGCTGGCGCTTGACCGGCTGACGATCATGACGGCTGCCGATTAACAAAAGCGGCAACGAAGAAGCGGCAAAGGAAAAAAGTCTAAAGAGCCAAAAGCAGGAAAGGCGGAAATTAAATAAATATTTACATAGGCCCTTGGCGAATACACGGTGGAATTCTTATAATGACAAGTTTTTAAAGAACAAAAGAGGCAGTGGCGATGCACTCTGAGGCGGCCTCGGGCGGGAGGCCCAGCGGCGTTAGACGTCGGGAGTGAGTAATTTGGCGGTCTCGGCTGGTCGCCTTGACAGTCGCCTCATCTTTCAGAGGCTCGTTCTGGAAACGCGATCGAGGCTTGAGCTAACGCTGCCGTGTTGGCTCCTCCTCCTCGCCTCAAATCCTCCGACTCGCCTCACCTGGTCTGGGCCGATCACCTCCGCCGAGTCCTCCTCGTCCACAGGTGCATCCCGAACCACTCAGGCGGAACCTCCTTGCCGTCCGTGGCCAGTCGCTCGGGCACAAAAGACACTAGTGTAGCGCCTTTCATCGATGCAGCTTCAACAGAAAGCGCCTTCGGCCCCCAACTCGGCTGGGCCGGCCGGAGCAGCGGCCGGCGGTCGAGGTCAGCCTGGTACCACCCCTTAGCGAACTCAAGGCCCGGCGTGCTGCAGCGCGGGCGAGAGCCTCAAGCCGGCGGCCAGCGGCGACCTCCGGCCGATCGGCCGTCCGGTAGCGTCTGACCCGGCACCTCCGGCCACCAGGCGGCAACGACTGGCGCGGCGCATTGAAACAGCGCATCAAGCGGTGGCGGGGCCGAAGCGAGCCCGATGCTCAAACTGCTCGTCAATGGTTGGGGCGTTGGCGGCGATCCCGCCCTGCGCCCTCCGCTCCTCGATCCGCCTCGATGGCGGAGGAGCGGACTGCAGTGTGGCGAGAAAGAAATCTGCCAAAGATGAAAAAGCGAGCGATTAGGAAAACTTGACGATCCGACAGTCGAAAAACCAAAGAAGAGAAGCGGGGTTACCGCCAGCGATGTCCTCGAGCTCGTGATGGCGGGAATCGAACATCGCCTCGCAGTGATTAGATCGAGGCCCGCTCCGCCGCGACTTCGGCTGGGAGGGCCTCTTCCACTTGACTTGGCGTCCTCCTGCGCTTCCGAAGCGGGTCCATGCCACAGGCCAGCTGCGTCGCTTGAAAGGTCGCTCTCGAGCGAAGCTGTCGCTCCTCCTCTTTAGTGCGGCCAGGCGGTGGCCTTATCCGGCTGCTCTTGAAGAGGCGGCATTGGCGTCTGAAGCTCAAAGAAAAGACAAAGCATCGTCAACAAGGAAGGTCGCAGGAGATCGGCCCGGCCTCAGCGATCGGCCGATCTCGGGACTACAGCCAGCCCGAAGCGCTTCGCCTTGAAAGAAAAAGACGTCGTGGAGAGATCCGGCGCTTTCGTGATCGGCCCAATCTCGAGGACTACAGCCCGTAGTGCGCCAGTGCGCCCTTGAAAGAAGAATCCGCTCACCTCGACTCTCGCCAGATCGTTGATCGCTCCTCGGCTCCTCAGCGTTGCGGTTGAAGAGAGCGGTGCGCGGAGGTTGTAGTACTCTGCAAGCCGGCAAAGCAAGTCAGCCTTGAGCTCGCTAGAAGGAGTTCGAGCCGCTGCTCGGCAGCGACTCGAACTGGGGACTACAGGTGGAGTGCTTGTTGGCGCCCACGAAAAAGACAAGACTAAAAGGAAAAAAAAGCATGGGGCCCGAGCGCGGGGTTCGTCTTGGTGTAGAGTTGGAGGTGTCGCCGTTGCGCAGCTTGAATGACGTCGAGCGCTGGTTGTGGGCAGTGCGCCGCCCGCACCCGGCCGGTGGGCGCGGCAACTGGGCCTGGCGTCCATATTACGCCATCACCGGCGGCGAGATCTCCCGGCTCATGGCCCGTGAACTCATCCTCTCGACCGGCGTGTCCAACGCAGCGACTGGAGGAAGCAACTGCAGCGTCGGCATCATCCGCGGTCGGCGGATCCTGCTGAGTCCACTAGCTGCTTGCCGTCGGCCTGAAAGGCGGCAGCGGAGGTGGCGGGCATTGGAGTGTCCCGAGGCCAGCGTCACCTTCCTCTGCGAAGAAGGATTGGCGGTGCCGACCTCCCCGTGCGCCCGGTGAACTTCGAGCGGCGGCGGCGACAGCGGAGGCGAGCATCGCCGCTTCGGCGACAAGCGGCCTCCTCGGCGCCCGCCGCGCGGGCAGCGTACAGCCTCCTCCAGATCTTAAAATTGGCGCCTTCTTTCTGCGCCTTCTCCGGTAGTCGGCCTCCTCCTCCTCGCTTCTCCCGCGTTCAGCGCCGTCGCCTCTCGGTCGGTGGCGGGGATCAACTCCCGCCGCGTATTGGGGCGTCGCCCCGACCCCATGCCAGCCGGAGGCAGCGCTCTCTCGGGAAAGAGAAGCTGGAGAAGGAAGGGGGAAGATCGAGAAAGATTCAAGCAAAAGTCGGAAAAAGAAACAAGGTGAGACTTACGAAGAAACAAGCGGCCTTTTTCACTTCCTTCGAGCGGTTGGCCTGACCGCCTCCTCTGCTTGATGTGGCCCGGTTCCCACAGTTTCTTCGACTGCCGTCGGCCTTTCGGCCCGCGTAGCGCGCCTGCGCCCGGCCTGGTTGGGCGGCTCTTGGTTGGCGGCGGCAGGATGACTTCGCGTCGATCGCCATGCCCAGGGCGGTCGCGAAGGTAGCGGCGATGCGGTATCATCTTCTTCTTCTCCGCCGCCGGCGTCGGCCTCGGCCGCCAGACCCAAGTCAGGGGTCGTCGATGTCGTGACCTCGCATGTCGAGGGCGTACTCACTTGACTCTCTCAAGGCACCGGCGGCGGTGCCGTGAAGTTCTGCTCAAAGATGCCAACAAGATCGAGTTGAAGCGGATAGCGAGATCGTCTGATGGAAACAACTTACTGGCGGGGGTTGTCCGCGTCGCAATCCTCCCGAACTGCCATTCGTCGGTGAACTTGCGATTGGCGATCAGGTTCACCATGTTGCCCACTTCTCCGCGGCATGTCCTTGGTACTGGCGGCTTGGATCGTGTCGACCGCTCATCGCAGAATAAGGTTAGAGGCAGGCCTTGGGCGGAAGTGCCGCGCGCGCCCACAAGCGGCGAGAGATCGAGCAATGGCCCCTCATTGCGTCATGACTGGAAGCCGCAGGCGCTAACTCCGGGCTGGCGGCTTCAGCGATGGGACCAGCTAGGCGGCGGCGGTCGGCGGCTCGGCGGCAGAGTTGACCCGATCGCCGTCGGTGGCGGCGTTCTTCCGCGTAAATCGTCTTACGCACATCTTCACCGACTTCACCGGCCAGGATGGGCGGAAAGGGTTGTCGACCGTCGTCGCGTCGCGATGTAGGTGCCGCCTTTGCGCGGCGTGCGGCAGCGTGCGAGCTGAAGAAGAACTCCCCCGGCTCGAGGTGGGGAAACGCCGATGTAGCCCTGCGCGGGGTGGCGGAGAGGAGCACCCGCATTGAGGGGTGAGTGATGCGGCTACAAGTTATACAACTCGAGGCGGCGGAGGAACCGCTCGCCGGAGCCCATCCCTCCCAGAATATCTGAAGATGACCCACTTTCTTGCCCGCCCGGCCTGGGCGGATCTCCCGGCGCGGGCGAACTTTGCTCAAATCCAGCGCTCGGGGCGGCGGGTTGTGAAGCTTCGATGTCCTCCGCATCCGCGTCGAGCCATCCCATTCCGGGGCGCGAGGCCAGGGCCTGGCGGAGAAGAGCTCGTCGTGGCAAGAAAAGCGGCGAAGCGAAGCGAAGAAGAAAAGGAAAGGCGGGGAGAATGCGCGTGCTATGCCCGCTCCCCTACTATTGCGACAGGCTGAAAGCGAGGCGGCGTGGGGATTAAGTCGCCCACGACCCCACGGCGCCCGATTAACCCCCACGAAGTTCACGCCCGGATAACCACGTGGGATATGCTTCGCCCTCGGCCGCGCGGATCCTTTCGGGGCGAGTAGCAGTATCGCGAACCCACAGCATCCGTCCGTCCAGCGTGGCGGGCAGGCTATCGCCTCCGCGTGGCGTCTGCGGTGAGACCGTCTCGCAAGTGGCAGGGAAGCGTAGCGATCGCCGCGAATTCCGCCCGCGACTTGCGGCGGCGGCTCCGCGAGCGAGCCGACTCGGCGGCGGCCCAAAAGCCAGCGGCAATCTGGATCGGCTCGCGGCGAAACTTCCGAAGCCCCGGTAGCGCGTCGAGCCGCCGGCTCGAGGACTCTGCCAGATAATGGGCCGCCGATGGTGACGGGACCAAGATCTTTCAAGACATCGGGGCAGGCGCGCCGGCCCGAGTCGGCAAAGCGACCTTGAAGACCGAGTCGGTGACCGCCGAAGGCGAGTCGGTAGGCGACCCGAGCCAAATCAGTGGCGACCTTGAAACCGTCTAACTGGCGACCTTCGAAGGCGAGTCGGTGGCGACCTTGAGAGCGAGTCCGAGGCGACCTTGAAAGCGGAATAAGCGACTACAGGCAGCGGCTCGGGCTTGCGACCTCTCAAGGGGCCGACTGAGAGTCGACCCGCGACTATCCGCGAACCGACGATCGGTGGCCCCGTCGTGGGCTGTCCCCTCGGACCTGGAAGAAGGCATAGCTCTGATGAGCAGCGTCACGGAGATCTCCGGGGAGGCCTTGACACTGTCCATGCCTCCTGTTGACCTCGCCACCGATGCGAGCCTTTATGCCTGACAGCAGCCGTCTGGCCGAAGATCGCCAGGCCCCCTGTCGGTGAGATAGAAGAAAGCGGCGGAGGAGTCCGAAGGCGGCCTGCTGATCGGCCTCCCAGTCGGCCGCCTCTGGCCATCCCCGAACCATAAACAGATTGGGCCGGGAGTGGCGCAGTGATCGCTGACAGGAAGCCAGCCTTCCCCGCGACCCATGACCAAACCTGCGTCATCGAAATCTTGCCGATGTGCACTTTGTCAGGGGCCACTTGATCGGCCAGGCCAGAGCAGCAGGAGGGCGGCTACAGAAGGCCCGGCGATGGGGCCCCGGTCGGATTACCGTGTACCCCGGGTAGGCTATATAAACCAGGGCACCCATGCAAGGTTCGGCCCTAGGCAGGTTTAGACACACATAGAAAGAGGAAAAAAGCTAGCCTTGCTCCTCCACCCTCCAAACAGCTCGGGAGCACCTTTGTACTATCACCCCATAGTGATCATGGAGACCCATTGAGCAGCATTAGGGTGTTATCTCTCGGAGAGCCCGAGCTGGGTAAGATTAGCGGCGTGCATGTCTTCGCCTCATCCGTTTCGAGCACGGCGGCGTTCTACCGCCCCACCATGATAAGCCACCCGTTGGCATATCGCGCATCAACCCCGGACAACTACGGCGGTTCCTCCTGAGTCGTCCGTCCATTCACATTACGGCAGTTCCACTAATCTAACCCTCCTCCCAAATCCATGGCGTCCCAAATCTCCACGATGGTGAGTACAAGATTAGAACCATCCGTGATGAGTTGATGTCATCTACACCGTTCTTCATGACGGTGAAAGGATGCCTTTCTCGCTTTAGACACATTGAAAGCTTCAGATGATGAGTGGGGTGGGCTATATTGGTACACCACAGTCCTAGGGCGAGAGTCTAAGGACGAAGAGAGGAAGAAGCCCGCCGTGATCCGGGTTTGCGTGCATGACTGCTTGGTCTACCACATATGCCATGCAATTGAATGCCTAGATTTTAAGGACTTCCTCGAGAGCAACCTAGTAAAATTCATTATTGTAGACTTTGGTAGCGACAAAGAAGTCACATGTCGGATAGGCCTCATTGTAGGCACCTTCGACCTCCGAAGAAAATTGGGTGTCCTCATTGGTTCAATGCTGACTGGCAGAATGGTTCATCCTTAAATTAAAAAGCGGAGAAACCTCCATACGTTTCATCTTATTATGCATGGCGGAATGTACTAGATATAGACCACTACGCTGCAATGGATGGCTACCTTTGTTTCAATATCTACAAGGGTTGGATGAAGAGCAAGAGCCAAGTGCGGTTCAAGCAAAGAAGTAAATTTTAAATGCCCAAATTCAAATAATTATGATTTAATTCAAAGACCTTGGGATGACCTAGGAAATTGTGCATCACTTTTGGCGGAGGTTACTGAACCAAGACAAAAATGATGGACATTTTAGAGGGCATTCAGGTTCATCGAAAATATTTTAGTAAACCCTAGTTTGTTCGGAGGAGGCTGGGGTTACAGCGATCCCATTTGACTACATTGGAAAAAATAGACATGATGCAACACTCTAATGCAAGAACTAGCTAGGGTGTGACAGGCAGTTCCGCCTAGTCGGTTTGACATGAAGCGAGAAGATGAGGGAGTGGGCTCTTTGCAAGCGTGGGGTTGTGTGATTTGTGGGTGATTCTTCTTTGGACAGGTGGGGCCCGTGATTTGACTTGCCATTATCATTTAAGCTGCGGCTCGACCGGCGTGAGTCTCCCAGTCTGACCACCTCCATCGAGGTGCCTCTCCCAATGCTCCACCATGTAGTGAGTGGCTCTTGCATGAGGCCACTTCTCCACTTTTCCTTGCCTCTCTTTCCTCCACATATGCAAAATGCCATGTAAGCGCACTATTGTACTTACTTGCTCCTACATGTGTAAGCACCACATATAGGCATAAAGTCGATGTGACAAGTTAATCAGAAGAAGAGAGACTAGTTTGGTGACCCAAAGGAAGAAATGGTGCTAGTAGCGTGTACCTAGGTGAAAAAGACAATTTTGAGTCTATAGCTAATTAAATGAAGCAAACTTAGCAACACCATTTCATTGGAAGAGGTCACTCCTTGGTAAATCACGATAAATACTAGTACTCCTGTGTCCCATAATATAAGAGCGTTTTTGGCACTACACTTGTGTCAAAAGCGTTCTTATATAGAGACGAAAATCTGAAAAAAATAGAGAAGTAAAAAATACACTTATAGCCAACCTTATAGCTAACCTTGTTGTAGTATGAGTGACTAAGTGATGACTATGTATGAAATGCCAACATCGGATAGCCTAGCACCGTGTTAAATCTCCAAAGCTGTGACCGCCAGGCGATCTTGACGGTCATGGTAAGCCTTGACCATGATCACGGGCTGTTGGTAGCCCTTGGATCTGAGATCAAACTGTTGCATGCTAAGTTGTTGAAATTTGCAGAATAACCCTCCAGCAGACGGAAAATTTCCTCCACGGGCGGAGTAGGTTTCTCGGTTTGCATCGCAGGTTTAATGGGCGGGCGTGTTCGGCGGGCGTGCGATTGGGCAGGCATGATTCAATTTGACAACTACAACTAGTATATTATAAAAAATAAGAAAGAGTAGTAGAGATAGATATAAGAATAGAGACTAGGGAGGAGCACCATCTACTACTTAAGTGGGCTACTCCTGCGCTCCATTCCGAGGTATTTATTGACATTTGAGGGCGCACTCTCCCGACCCGCTAGCGCGGCGACTTCACCGACGACGACTTCTTCTGACGTCGGCAACCTCTTCCTCAGCGACATGGGCGACAACCTCAACGCCAATGGTCTGCTCCGTTGCACCGTATGTGTTCTGTCCTTCTGTTTGAAATCGTGGTAGAATTCATGTTTCTACTCTGTGTCCTAGACTTCGATCTGTTCATCTACTATGCTAGTCCGCATGATTAGTTTAATCTCTGTTATAGCCGTCATGTTTTATTTTGTAGTAAATCTCGTTAGTAACTTGCTCATATATTCAAGCTGGTGGAGCGTCCTCTGACCCTCCCGTTTCATGGGCCGGCACTGATGCGATGCCGCCAAAGGCCTTAAATCTCTTCTGGAGTGCCCGGTGCCATTTTGGGGCTCGCCGGCGGACATCGTGCATCACGGCCCTTAATGCGGCGATCACTCACAGCCTTGGCAAAGAGACATCAAGTGCGGGCGTGCTACCCGTTCACCGTGCGGAGTCTCGGAGGATCAGCGCCGCTGCTAGTCTCGGAGGAGGGCGGCGTCTTCCTCTTGATCGTGGCCACCGGCGAGGCCCGCGCCGACCGCGCCACGTCTCTATAGTGTGCGTCGAGCGACACATTGTGGCGACAACGACACAAGGCGATGTCGGGTCGTGCTCACTATTACTACCCCTTAGAGGTCCGTGGTGACACGCTACGTCAAGCTGACTTGGACTCTGCCCATTTGGGACCTTCCGCGATGTGGACATGGAAGGCATGGTATTGACCCCAACAATGTGCATGGGGACTCCAGGAGTTCACTGGACATCTGCATTACTAAGTTAAATGTTGATCATTAGTCTTAAGCTCAATGTAATCCAGCTCCATGTCTAAGCATGTAGGGGACTTCCATGCATGATCTTGCTCTATTAGATATCAGCATGAATAAAAGTGTATCCATTTATGGTTTAGTCTAGAATCTTCCATGTATGAATTTTTACTACATTACGGTGAAAGACTTATGATGAACCATTTCTGCAAAGCACAATAAGATTTATTTCTTCTGAAGTTTGGATCTGGTTGAGCAGGTTGAGCGCTTTTGTTTGCAAAAGATAGTTTTTATCTATTTCACCGGATGTTTGTGAGATCTAGAGATGAAATAATATCGAAGAAACCTATCGTCTGCGGCAGCCCTTGGATCTCGGATCAAGCAGTGCGCATGCTAAGTTGCTAAAAATTTGCGAGAATAACCCTCCAGGATAGGATATTCACCCATAGTCTAGAATCACGCCATGCAACGTTTGATCTCAAATCCAGGGCTCTCGGAAGCCGTATCATGGGAGAATGGAAAGCCACTACCCTGCCGTTCACCGCAATGGTAGTTCGCTCCTACTCGTCCACCGTCCTTCAATACTCTGTGAGATAATGGGCCATGGGTAGGCTGACCAGGACCCAAGATCTTTCAAGACAGCCGGGGCAGGCAGCGCCCTCAGCCGAGTCAACAAGCGACCTTCGAAGGCCGGTCCCAGTGGCGACCTTGAGAAGGCGATCGGTGAGCAACCGAAGAGCGAGTCGAGTGGCGACCTTGAAAGGCGAGTCGGCCAGGCGACCTTCAAGAAGCCGAGTCAGTGAGGCGACCGAGAGGCGAGTCAGTGGCGACCGAGGCCGAGTCAGTAGGCGACCTTGAAGAAGCGGAGAGTCCTCGGATAGCGACTACTGGAGCGAGGCGGCTCGGGCTTGCGACCTCTCAAGAGCCGACTATGAGAGTCGGCCGTGACTATCCACGAACCGATCGGTACAGCCCGTCGTGGCTGTCCCCTCGGACCCAGGAAGAAGGCATAGCTCTGATGAGCAGCGTCACGGGGAGATCTCGGGGAGGCGGCTTGTTACTGTACCTCCTTGACTCAACCACGGTGCAGACGCTTTGTGCCAACTGGCCAGCGTCTGGCCAGATCGCCCAGGCCCACATCGGTGAGATAGAAGAAGGCGGCGGAGAGTCGAAGGCGGCCCACCTGAGAGTCGGCCTCCCTAGAGTCGGCCGCCTCTGGCCAGGCCCGAGCCATAAGCAGATTGGAGCGAAGTGGCGGCGGAATCGCTGACAGGCAGCGGCGCATTCCCCGACCCCATGACCAAACCTGCGTCATCGAAATCTTGCACAGTGTTACGCACATCCATGAGGCCATGATGGCCGGGAGCCCAGAGCAGCGAGGAGGGCAGCTGCAAAGAAGGCCCGGCTGGGGCCCGCCCGGTCGGTTACCGTATGCCCCGAGGGTAGGCCTCTCAACCCCTCGGGGCACCCATGCAAGGTTCGGCCTAAGCGAGGTTTTGACACATAGAAAGAGGAAAAGCTAGCCTTGCTCCTCGCCTCCAAACAACTCGAGGAGCACCTTTGTATATCACCCATAGTGATCATCGCGGAGACCCCTTGAGTGCGTGATAGGGTGTTATCTCCTCGGAGAGCCGAAGCTGTGCAAGATCGCGGCGTGCATGTCTTCGCCTCATCCCATTTCGAGGCACCGGCTGACGTTCTACTCGCCCCCACCATGATAAGCCACCCGTTGGCATATGTCGCATCAACCCCGACATTTGGCGCCCACCATGGGGCGAGGTGCACCGTCGTCCGGAGATACATTCTGGGCAGAACCCTCTTCCTCCTGGCGGCGCAGCGGCCCGGCTTCGCAGATGGTCTGCACGCCAGCGCCTTCTTGGCGCCGAAGCGCTTTAGCAGCGAGTAGCCTCGCCGAACTCGCCGGTGGTCGCCTCTCCGGCGAACTGCGCCCGGCGGCGGTGCGGGTGGCCCGAGAACCTTCTCGCGGGCCTCCTCGACCAACTTCAAGTCGCGGCGAGCCGCCCGTGAACTTGGGTTCGTAAATCTCCGACCCGATGCTGGTCGACTCCGGCGCCCGTATCGCGATACCTTCCCACCAGCGTGGTGGTTCACGACGAGCAGCTTCGTACGAGAGAAGCGGCGGAAATGCCGTCCGCGGAGGTGCTACGTCGCCCGGCCTGGCGAGCACTCCGGTAGCCGAGACCCACGCCTCGGCCCTGCAGGACCTGTCGCGCCCCTCGAGGAAGCGGGCCTTGAAGGAAAACTGAAGCGCCGCCTTCAGATCATTGGCGCCAAAGAGATAGCAAGCATGAGGCGCTTGTCGAAGCCTACCAGTGAGATGGACCTAGCGCTGGCTCGCCCGGCTCAGCCCGGGCGAGCCGTCTGGTCGCGATCCGGAAGCGGCAGCCATCGCCGATCTATTCGGGCGAAAGCGCCCGTGTCGCCACCCTCGGAGAACATCCGCGCCCAGCGGCGGCCCGAAAAGCGAGAACCTCGGCGAAGGCGCGTGTAATGCCAGGGCGAGTTCAGCAGCTCCTCGGCAGTTGCTTGCGCCAAAAGCAGCGGCGGCGCGCCGGCCAGCGGCAAGAATGACTTACCTCTTGAGATCAAAGCGCGACCCCGGGCCGGTTGGCGGAAGTCGCGGGAGAGAAGAAGAGAGCGGCTGCGAGCCTGGCGGACTTCGCATCTCTCGGCCGCGACCAAGATACCGCCCGAGCGTTGGGCGGCAAGATGATTATCTGCCTCCCGCCCGAAGAGGCGATCTCTCCGCGCTGTTGACATCCGACTCTGGAATCGCCTTGGCGGCGGGAGAGTCGGGAAAACGATGCCCATGCCGGATCGACCGACTCCACAGATCCATGGCGTTAGAAAGAAGAGCTGAATTAGCCTTGCTTGGGCCCGTGTCAACGAGCCCTTCCCCAAAGTTCCGCTCCCTCGAATCGCCCAGTACACGGCTCCGTGAAGCGGAGGATTGGTGATAGACTACTCCTGGCCGTCAACGCCGCCAGCGGCAACAAGCGAGTATTTGTAAAGTATGTTCCCCTCATGCTCGAGTACGGCCGGACATGGCTGAACAACCTGAAGCCCGTAGCATCAACAGCTGGAGTCGACTTCTTTGAAGCCTTCATTACGCCTTCACCGGCCGCGTTACAGCGACCTCCCAAGCCGCCCAGCTCTCCTTGTCGTCAAGGCCCGAAGAATCGTGGCGACTATCTCCCTGTTGAACGAACTCGAAACTCCTGCGGCGTGCGAGTGCGAGCCATCAGTACTTCGGCGGGTGCGAGAGGAACTGCAGGCCGAAACCCTCGACAAGCTGCGATCATAGCGAACAAATGCATACAACCGACTCCTCTATGAAGCGGAGATCCAAGTCAGCGCGGTAGCAAGGTGACTCGGGCTCCCAGAACCCGGTGAGAATCTGCGGCGGCGGCAATGACGAATGATAACAAGCGTAAAGCCCCAACCCGACTTCCAGCGATCGGCGGTCGCTGACGATAGAATCGAGCAACTAGAGGGCAGCCTCGGTGGCGGCGAAGGCGGCAAGTCAATTGGTTGCCGGCTTTCTCTTATGAGCAGACTGGATGGTCCTTGTAAGTTTCACGGCGGTAGCGAAGCCCGTCCAAACCACTGCGAAAGTGCCGCTGGCTCGTCGGGATCGCCAGAGACAGCCTCGCCCTCCGCCGCTGCGGGCGCGCCGCCCTCCGCCTCTGCGGCGGCTCGGCGGTCAGCCTTGATCCAAACGAGTTCGGAGGAGCAGGAGCATATGTTGTGTTCGCGAGTCTGGCCCGGCGGGCGTTGGCGCCAATGGCGACAGAAGTCAGCAGTGGCGGCGAAGCTCGAGTTCATGCATTGGTCCGAGAAGCCTGCTCACCGAGTCGGGCGAGATCACCCGGAGGTGATGCCGAGCCCGGCTCTACGCCTTGAGTTCTCTGAGCAACCTTGGTCATGAGATAAGCGGGCCGCCTGCTCTCGTGGGTCCCGATAGACGGAGGCAGCAACGCAAACATCCTGCATAAGGACACCATGGAGAAGCTCCTGAATCAGCGGAGGCAGGCAGCGGAGCAGCCGCACCATGTTCCATGGAATCGTTACCCGCCTCTCTCCTGCGGGCCGATTGGCAAGATCTCGATAGACGCCCTCTTTGGAGACAAAAGATCACTCCACGAGAGCCAATCTGGTTGAGAGGTAGGATTTGAGAGTCTGCATCACAGCTACAGCTAGGTCGGGCCCGCCCTGGCCAAATTCATGGCGGTTCACCCTCGCCTTACCTCAAGATGAAGATGCCGACCTCAAGGGATCCTGACCGCTGCCGGGCGACCATAAGTAAGTCGTCTACCAGGCGCCGAGAGCAATGTGGGCTGGCCGAAGTCTTTTGGTGATCGTAGCCGAGAAGCTGCTCCTTGATCGCTTCGTGGCGATGGCTGGGAAGCAGCCGAGATGTCGCCTGACCCCAAGGAGTCGGAGGCGTATGATCATTCAAGCCGCTAAAGAAACCAAGAAGATACCCTTGGACCCGGAGCACCCAGAGTGGTACGTTGTCATGGGCAATCGGCCTCACGACAAAGAATAGGAAGGCCCGAGCTAAATCGATTTCCTCCGTGAGAATCGGGACATCTTGCATGGTCCCCAAGGACATGCCAGGTGTACCCGACCAGAACCACGAGCACAAGCTACATGTCGCCGGATGTGAAGCCCGCCAAAGCAGCCTTTGCGCTACGCTCGTCAAGAGAAAAGAAGAGTAGTGGGAGAAGAGATAGCCCGATTCCCGGCGGCTTCATCATGGAGGTGTTTTTCCTAATGGTTGACCAACCCCAGACCGTGCATCAAGAAGAACAAGCGATGGCGGATGTGCATCGACTACACCAGCCTCAACAAAGCCTCCTCTGAAGACCCGCTTGCTCGCCAAGGATCGATCAGTGATAGACTCCACGGCCGGATGCGAGCTTGTTGAGCTTCTTCAGATGCGTATTCAGGATACCATCGGATCAAGCTGAATCCAGCAGATGACCAAGACACGCCTTCATCACGCCTGCTTGGAGCCTTCACATTGCGACCATGACGTCGCTTGAGGAACGCCGGGCGCCACCTTTCAGGCCAGACATGTAAATGCCTCCTCAAGCAACTCGGCTAGAATGCCTATGTTTATGTAGATGATGTAGTGGTAAAGATAGAGACCTTTGAGAATCAAGCGCCGATTCGAGATCAAGCTCAACTCAGCAGAAATGTTGTTCTGAGTCCCACCGGCCAGCTCCTTTTTGGTTTTCCGGTTCCGAACAGCCGCATAGAGTGCAACCCCCGGAAGATCAAGGCCATTGAGAGGATGGAGGTACCCAATTGATCGTTGGATGCGGTTCAACGGGCTTAGCATCAATAAGCCGATTCATCAGTCGGCTGGGCGAGAAAGCCCTGCCATTGTACCAATTGATGAAGAAGACCACTTTTTTTGATTGGAACCACAAGGCAAATGAGGCATTTCTCCAACTGAAGAAGATGCTGACGACTCCCCCTGTGTTGGCGGCTCCGACTCCCAAGGAGCCCATGCTTTATACATCGCCGCCACCAAACGGAGGTAGTCAAGACGTTATTGTAGTCGAGCGCAAGGAGGAAGGCAAGGCGCCCCGTCCCAGACCAAGATATTACTTGAGCGAGGTACTGTCGACTTCCAAGCGTAACTACCTCACTACAAGAAGATGTGCTACGGCGCGCATTTTGCCGCCAAGAAGATGAAGCCCTACTTTCAAGAGCATCCTATCACCGTAGTGCACCGCCCACTCGCCGAGATCATCGGAAGTCGATGCTTCCGCCGAGTGGCCAAGTGGGCTATCGATCCGCTCCTACACCATCTACTACCAACCTCGCGACCGCCATCGTCGCAGCGCTAGCCGACTTCCTCGTCCGGGCCGAGACTCAATACTTGTCATCATACCGACTTCTACTCATTGGCGATGTGACTTCGACGGCTCCAAGATGCGCCCGGCCTCGGAGCCGGGTCGTCGCCCTCACCTCCCCAAGGGCGACAAGCTCGGATACGTGCCAGAATCCACTTCGCCCCAACAACGTCGCCCGAATATGAAGCGCTCATCCACGGCTCCGGCTTGCCAAAGAACTCGGCATTCGCGGATCCCGTGCTATGGCGACTCGACTTGGTGGTTCAGTAGTCATCCGCGCATCGGGACGCCAAGGACACAAACATGGCAAGCTACCGCTTGGTGCAGCAACTCAGCGGATATTTTGAAGGATGCGAATTCCTCCACGCATCAAGAAACGATAACGATCAAGCAGATGCATTGGCACGAAGTCGGCTCCACTCGCCAGCGATACCTTCAAGGCCGCCTTCAACGCCTCGCCGCTCTATCAAGCCTTCACCAGAATCCGACTCCATTTTCGTGCGGCCCCGAGAGATAGTCGGATCCGACCCAAGACTCGTTAGTGGCCCCAAGAAAGCCACGACAGCCCGGGATCGTGCAAGGCTGCCCGGGACTACGCTTAGTCGGCCCGGGGGCTGCGCCAATCGCCCGGGACTGCGCCACTGGCCTAGAGATTCCCCAATTCAGCAAGCGGCAGCAGAAGTTCAACCTCGCCCCCCAGCCCAGCCACCCTTGTCCAAGTCATTGTGTTGGCAAATAAGATAGCAGCAGACCTTCATGGGCGCAGCCCATCCTCAAGTTCCTAGTCAACAAAGAGTTGCTCGCAGATGAGACTCGCTCGGCAAGTACAACGCCGAGCGGCAGCTTACACCATAGTCAACAGAGAGTTAGTCAGCGCCAGGCCACTGAGTCCACCAATACCAGAGAATCGAGACAAGGCCAAGCGATCCTCAAAGACATCCATCGTATGAGTGTGGTCACC
The DNA here is from genome assembly GCA_021437245.1 of Aegilops speltoides. Classification (NCBI taxonomy): domain Eukaryota; kingdom Viridiplantae; phylum Streptophyta; class Magnoliopsida; order Poales; family Poaceae; genus Aegilops; species Aegilops speltoides. The sequence continues at coordinate 465,374,903 of CM038142.1, forward strand.
ATGCGGCCTCGAGGGCGCCAGGCCAAAGCCTTTCAAGACGGTTTCTTTTGGCCGATCGCCTGAAGAAGCTAAAGAACTAGTCAAGAAGTGCAAGGTGCTGTGTGTTCCGCTTCCAAGCCTCTTCAACAAGCCAGATCAAGACAATCCCAATTGCTCGCCCTTCGCAGTTTGGGGCCTGGACATGGTGGGACTCTTTCAAGACGGCCCGAGCGGCTCGACTCATTTGCTCGTCGCAGTAGGACAAGTTCACCAAGTGGGTAGAAGCAAAGCCCATCAAGAAATTAAACGGGCCCAGCGGTGACCTTCATTGCCGACATCACGGTGCGGTATGGCATACCGCATAGCATCATCACGAATAACGGCACCAATTTCGCTAAAGGCACTTTTGGCTCGCTTCGCGACGCCGACGGCATCCGATCGACTTAGCGTCCCGCCCATCCGCATCAAACGGCCAGGTGGAACGAGCTAACGGCCTCATCCTCGTCCGGCATCAAGCCTCGATTGGTCGAACCACTCGAAAGCGCCGCCGACTGTTGGTAGAAGAGCTGCTGCGCCCTTCGAGTCTGCGCGACACACAACAATGATCAACGGCTTCACGCCGTTCTTCCTCGCTCACGGTGCCGGGCCGCTATCCCGACGGATATACAATTCGACTCTCCGCGAGTCTCTATGTACACCAAGAGGAGGTCAAGAAGCACGCCAAGACGGGCGCCGACCCATCGAAGAGGGCCGTGTTTGCACTCACCGTCCAAAGATCTCACAGCAGAAGTTCCATACGATACTACAACCGCAAGGTCAAGCCAAGATCATTTCAAGAGGGCGACCTTGTGCCCGGCTGATTCAGAGAACAAATGCCAGCACAAGTTGTCGCGCCTTGGGAGGGTCCTTCATCATCGCTAAGGTGCTAGGAACGACGCTTACTACTTGATCGACGCCGTAAGCCTCGAGCACGCAAGAGAGACGACCGGCAAGGAGACAGAGCGCCAGGAACGCAAATCTTCTTCAAGATTTTACAGCTTGATGCAGATGTATCACGCTACCCTTTTGTATTAAGTACTAAGACCTTAGGCCCCCGGACGCATCTCGGGACTGCTTTTTGATTATCTCAGATGATATCGATCTCGCTTCCAAACGCTTTCTCCTTTTTATCATACCGTTCGCACTGGTCCGACTAGTCGGCCCAGTGGACTCGCCGCTTTGTGCTGTGAAATGCTCCCCGAGGTCGACAAGTAATGTGTCAGCCAAAGCCGCCTCCCCACGGAAAGCCGCAGCTGCAGAGCGACTGCCGTAAGCTGGGATGGAAAGAGCGAGCCGACATGAAAAAAAAGGCTAAGGACTTAAGAGCTACGATAGCCCAAGCCGCTCCCGCTTCTATCGAGCCAACTCAACTCAAAGCAATGGCTCATAGTTTCAACTCTTATCAAAGACGGCCGACTTTCGAGTCGGCTCGTCGATCTCCAGCCAAACTTACACGGCGTTCTAAATGATTACTTGCCTCCCTAAAGTAGCCGAAGGCTTGACCAAGCGGTAGTCCGCAGAGCGGTTGCCCGATTAACAAGGCGGCAACCGAAGGAAGGCGGCAAAGGAAAAAGTCTAAAGAGCCAAAGCAAGGAAAGGCGGAAATTGACAAATATTTACATAAGGCCCTTGGTCAATACACCCCCTGGTGGAATTCTTCAGAATCGACAAGTTTTTAAAGAACAAAAGAGACAGTAAAGTCGATGCACTTAGGGGCGGCTCCGGAGCCGGAGGGCCGGAGGCGGCGGGGCGCTGACGCCGGGTAGTCGGCCGGGCGGTTCGGCTTGGTCGCTTTCAGCGACGGTCGCCTCATCTTTCCGAGGCTCGGCCGAGGCACGACAGCCGAGGCTAGCCGCCGCTTGCTGTTCTCTGCCTCCGCCTCTCCTCCGACTCCGACTCCCTCGTGCCGGAGCCGACACCTCCCGAGTCCTCCTCGCACTGGTGCATCCCAACCACTCGGGCGAACCTCCTTGTTGCCGGCGGTCCGCCGGGCACAAAGACACTAGTGTCCGTGGTATCGGCGATGGCCGCCAAGCCGACAGGGCGCCCACGGCCCCTAACTCGCTCCGGCTTCGACCGAACGCTGCCAGCGGTCCAGTCCAGCCTAGGGTACCACCTCTGATTTAACTCCAAGGTCCGGCGTGCTGCACGGGCCGAGGAGCCCTCCAAGCTTCAAGCGCTAACGGCGACTTCCAAATACCGGCCGTCCGACCGGCGATGCGAAGAGCCGGCACTCTCCGCCATGTGGCGGTAACGATTTGGCGCCGGCCAAGATTGAAGACGACGATCAAACGGTGAGCAGGACGGCGAGCCCCGATGCTCAAGAGCTGCTCGTCAATGGTTCTGGGCGCGGCGGCGATCACTTCCGGCAAGGCCTCCGCCTCCCGATCCGCCTGATGGCACAGAGGGACGGCTCATGAAAGTGGTTGTGAAAGAAGTCTCACAAAGATAAGAAAAGGCATAGCTTAGGAAAACCAGAAGACAGTCCGACACAGAGTCGAAACCAAAGAAGAGAAGCCGGAGTTACCATCGACGATGTCCTCGAGCTCGTGATAGCCGGAGGTCAAGACGCCACGGTCGGTCCAGCGGCCCGCCCATCGCGAACTCCGCTAGGAGGGCTCTTCCCGCGATTTGGCGCTCCTCCCGCTTCCGGCAGTCCTTCGCCGCCAGCCGCGTCGCTGTAAGGTCGCGCTCGAACGAAGCTTGTCGCACTCTCCTCTTTAGTGCGACGGGCGGTATTGGCCTTTGTCCAGCTGCTTTGAAGGGCGGTATTGGCGCCCAAGCTCAAAGAAAGACAAAGCATCGCCAACAAGGAAGGTCGCTGGAGATCCGCCCACGCCAGCAATGCCCAATCTCGGGATACAGCGGCATGAAGCGCTTCGAGCGAAGAAAAAAGGAACGTTGCCGAGATCCGGCCGCTTCCGCCAGCCGCCCAATCTCGTGGATGACTACAGGCGCTGCCAGCGCTTCGCCAAGAAGGAAGAATCCGCTCACTCGACCTCCGCCAGATCGGGCGGTCCGCCTCAGCTCCTCAACGCTATGGTTGAAGGCAGTAGCGCGAGGTTGTGGTACCGCAAGGCCGCAAAGCAAAGTCAGCCTTCGAGTCATAGAAGGAGTTCCGAGCCGCCCGCCAGCAGCCGACCAACTCGGGATTACACTCAGCAGGGCCATGCGCCCCACGTAAAAAGACAAGAGACTAAAAGGAAAACAAAGCATACCGGACGGAGACTGCAGGCCGAGCGCCTTGGTGTAGAGTTGAGGGTGTCGCCGTGCGCAGCTTGACCAACGCCCAAGCGCTGGTCTGGTTCGGGTCGGGCGGCCGTCACAAGACTCCACCGGTGGGCGCGCATCGAGGCCTCGGCGCCCATGTTCGCCATGCCGGGCGACGCTGCCTTCCGAAGCCATGGCGCTGAACTCGCCCTCTCGACCAGGCGTGGCGTCGCACGGCGACTGGAGGAGCAGCCGCGCTGCATCGTCCCGCAATGGGCGGATCCTGCGGGTCCACTCGCTGCTTGCCGTCGCGCCTCAAGACGGAGGCGCGGAGGTGGCGGAGGCGGCGCTGGTGTCCGAAGCCCGAGGCGCGCCACCTTCCTTCGCGAGAGGATTGGCGGTGCCGACTCTCCCGGCCTGCCCGGTGAACTCGGGGCGGCGGCGCTGACGACAGCCGGAGGAACGAGACGCCGCCGGGCGACAAACGGCCTCCTCGGCCGCCTCGCCGCGCCTGCTGCCACGCCTCCTCCAGATGCCTGCCGGGCTGGCGGCGCTTCTGCCTGCGCCTTCTCCAGCGGTCGGCCTTCCTCCTCCCCGCTGCTGCCGCTGGGCCGCCGCCTCTCGGTCGGCGGCGGATCAACCCGCCACAGATATGGACGCCGCTTCGACCCCATGACGGAGGGCACGGCGGTTTCTCAAGGGAAAGGGGCGCTGGAGAAGGAAGGGGGAAGATCAGAAGATTCAAGCAAAGTCGGAAAAGAAACAAAGGGTAAGAGACTTACGAAGAAACAAGCGGCGTTTTTCACTTCCTTCCGAAGCGGTTGTTCGCGTCGCCTCCTCCGCTGGTCGCAGCGGCGTTCCTGGTTTTTCGACCGCCGTCGGGCGACTCGCCCGGGCGGACGCTTTTTTGCGCTGCCTGGTTGAGGGGCTCTTGGTTGGCGGCGCGGATGACTTCCGCCGATGTCGCTTTTGGGCCACGGGCGGTAGCCGACGGTCCGAGGTCGCTTATCTTTCTTCCGCCGCTTCGGCGGCTTCAGCCATTGCTGCCCCAAGTCGGGTCGTTGATGTCGCCACCTCGCTGTCAGGACGACCACGCTTTCTCAAGGCACCGCAAAAAAAGCGCCGGAGAGGATTCTGCCAAAGATGCCAACAAGATCAGAGTTCAAGGCGGATAAGCGAGATCAAGTACGTGACGGAAACAACTTACCACCGGCGGGGTTGTCACGCGAGTACGGCTTCGTCAACTGCCATTCGTCGGTGAACTTGCAGCATGGGCGATCAGGTTCACTATGTTCGCCACTTCCACGCGGCATGTCCTGGTGCACAGCCGCTTGATCGTGGTCGACCGCTCATCCGCGTATAAGGTGGGGCAGGCCTTGAGCGAAGTACCGCCGCCACGGCGTGCCAGAGATCGGAGGCAATGAGCCCTCCGATCGGCTATGATCCGGAGGCGCGCACGGCGCTAACTCCGAGGGCGAAAGCGATTTCAACCGGATGGGACCAGCTAGGCCGGCCGCCAGGCCGGCTCGAGTCGGCGGGCGGTAAGTTGACCTGTCGCCGCCGGTGACGACGTTTTCACGAAGTACGCTTTCTGCCACATCTTCACCGACTTCACCAGCTGGATGGGCGAAAGGGGTTGTCGGCCGTCCGCCGCCAAGGTCGCGATGTAGGTGCCGCGATCATCCGGGCGTGCCGGCAGCCCGAGTGCCGAAGCCAAGAGAAGAACTCCCCACAGCTCGAGGGTGGGGAGAACGCCGATGTAGCCTCGCACAGGTGGCGGCGGAGAGGAGCACCACCGCATTGGGGTGAGGCAAGCGGCTGCAAGTTATACAACTCGAGGAACGAGCGGAGGAACCCGCCGCCGGAGCCCCATCCTCCCATAAGATGCGAGCGGAAGATGACCCGCTGCCACCGCCGCTGGCCGGATCTTCCCGCCGCGCAGGGCGGGCTTGCTCAAATCCGCGCCGAGGCGGCGGGTTCGCGAAGAAACTCGATGTCCTCCGCATCCACGCCCGAGCCATCCCATTCACCGAGCGCGAGACGGAGGCGCGGGCGGAGGAAGAGCTCATCGTCGGCAAGGAAGAAAGCGACGGAGCAGGGCGGCGAAGAAGAAAGGCAAGAGCGGGGAGGAGGCGCGCGCTATGCCGCCGCTTCCTCTCGCTTATTTATAGCCCGACGGGCCGAGAAGCCGAGGGGCGACGGGGATTGGCGCGCCACGACCCCACGACGCCCACGATTAACTCCCCACGGTTATCGCCCGCAGAACCACGCAGATGCTAACCGCCTCGGCCATAGCCGATCCGCCGGGAGCCGAGGCGCGTAATGGCGGGCCCCACCGGCATCCCGTCCCCGCCACGCTGCAGGCAGGCAGGCTATCGCCTCCACGGGCGCCACACGGTAGGACCGCCTCATAGGTGGCAGGAAGCGAGCCGACACGCCATCAATTCCGCGCCACGACTTGCGCAGCGGCGGCTCCATCGCGAGGCCAGCCGACTCAAATGAGGCGGCTCAAAGACGCAGCAGCACGATCTCGAGTCGGCTCGCAGAGATCGAACTTCCGAAGCCCCACGAGGCGGCGCCCGCCGGGCTTCGCCAGCTTCGGGGACTACTGTCGGAGTAATGGGCCATGGGTAGGCCGACCCAGGACCCAAGATCTTTCAAGACATCGGGCAGGCCGCCTCACCGAAGTCCCAAGAAGGCGACCTTCGAAGGCCGAGTCCCAGCTGGCGACCTTCGAGAAGGCCGAGTCCCAGCGGGCGACCTTCGAGAAGGCCAAGTCCCAGCTGGCGACCTTCGAGAAGGCCAAGTCCCAGCTGGCGACCTTCGAGAAGGCCGAGTCCCAGCTGGCGACCTTCGAGAAGGCCGAGTCCCAGCGGGCGACCTTCAAGAAGCAGAGTCCTCGATAGCGACTCGAACGAGCCGGCTCGGCTTATGACCTCTCAAGGGGCCGACTATGAGAGTCGGCCCGCGACTTATCACGAAGACCGATGCAGGTACAGCCCCGCCGTGGCTGTCCCCTCGACCCACGGGAAGAAGGCATGGCTACAAGTGAGCAGCGCCACCGAGAGATCTCCGGGAGGCGCGCATCACGTGCCATGCCTCCTTGACCTCACCACAAAGCATGTGGCACTGTGCCCACGACGGCACGCGCCAGACGCCCAGAGATCGCCAGGCCCCCTGTCAGTGAGATAGAAGAAGACGGCCGGAGAGTCCGAAGACGGCCCTGCGGGAGTCGGCCTCCCCAGAGTCGGCCGCCTCCTGGCCAAGGCCCCACGAACCATAAACCAGATTGGACGGGGAGTGGCGACAGTGATCGCCTGACAGACGGCGGCACTGTTCCCACGACCCCATGACCAAACTCGCGTCATCGAGTAATTGCCACAGTTGTTCTGGCTTGTTCGGGGCCGCCAATCGGCGGGCCCCGTGGCAGGCAGGAGGACGGCTGCAAGAGAGATCGACGATCGGGGGCCACGCCAATGGATTACCATTGTACCCCCAGGGGGTAGGCCTATATAAACCCCCGGGGCACCCATGCAAAGGGTTCGGCCCTAGACAGGTTTTAGACACATAGAAAGAGGGGAAAGAGCTAGCCTTGCTCCTCCCTGCCTCCAAACAGCTCGAGGAGCACCTTTGTACTATCACCCCATAGTGATCATGCGGAGACCCCGCAGAGCAGCATTAGGGGTGTTATCTCCTCGGAGAGCCCCGAAGCTGGGTAAGATTCGCCGACGTGCATGTCTTCGCCTCATCCCGTTTCCAGGCACCGGCGACGTTCTACTCGCCCCCACCATGATAAGCCACCCGTTGGCATATGTCGCATCCAACCCCAGACAACTACGGCGGTTCACTCCTAGTCGTCCCGTCCATTCACATTACGGCAGTTCCACTAATCCTAACCCTCCTCCCAAATCCATGGCGTCCCAAATCTCCACGATCAATGGTGAGTACAAGATTAGAACCATCACCGGCGATGAGTTCGATGTCATCTACACCCGTTCTTCCGCGACGGTGAAAGGATGCCTTTCTCGCTTTAGACACATGTTCGAAAACTCAGATGATGAGTGGGTCGCTGGGCTATATTGAGTACACCACAGTCCTAGGACGAGAGAGGGATCTAAAGGACGAAGAGAGGAAGAAGCCCGCCGTGATCCAGGTTTGCGTGCATGACTTATGCTTGGTCTACCACATATGCCATGCCGACGTTGAATGCCTAGATTTTAAGGACTTCCTCGAGAGCAACCTAGTAAAATTCATTATTGTAGACTTTGGTAACGACAAAGAAGTCCTGTGTCGGATAGGCCTCATTGTAGGCAACACCTTCGACCTCCAGAAGAATCGGCTGGTGTCCTCTCGTCAGCCTTCAATGCTGACCCTGGCAGGAGCCATGGTTCATCCTTCAGACGCAGTAAACTGGGAGAAACCTCCATACACGCTTTCATCGTTATGCATGGCAGCGAATGTACTAGATATAGACCACATCCACTACGCTGCAATGGATGGCTACCTTTGTTTCAATATCTACAAGGGTTGGATGAAGAGCAAGAGCCAAGTGTGCGTTCAAGCAAAGAAGTGTCGCCAAGAGGAAGAGGGACAAGGACAAAGTCGAGGACATGGACGAGGACCCGAGTAAGGTGGCGATGTCGTTGCTCATGGTGGTTCTAATGCAAAGTGTCTACCGGAATAGTTGCAAAGTTTAATTTCAGTGTGCTTAATTTAATTTGAGGGTGTGTTGTGTTTGAGCCCCAAAGAGAACTATGTTATGTTTCTTCTCGTTACTTTAACTCTTCACTACGTACATACTAGTATTTCTTACATTTCATCTTTTAGTTGGTATAGTACTACCACTCGTTTCTTCACATTATATACGTACAATATATATGGCCAACATCATATAGCCAGCAGTTTAGTTGTCAAAGAATTTCGGGGTGCTTAGTTTTGTCAAAGAATTCCAGGGTGCTTAGTTTTGTCAAAGAATTCCAAGGTGCTTAGTTTTATTTGAGGGGTGGGTTGTGCACTTGTGCTGGACACCATTATTGTGACATGCCTTTTTAATAGTACTATATGCATAATTTGGCGACGAGCGCTCTCTATATGTACCGCCTTTTTTTTAATTTCAAGTTTTGCTCCATGGTGCAATCCATCGATACTACTCCTGTTCAAAAGTGGAGTATATACATTTTTAAAAGGCTAGAGGGCAGGGCAGTCTAGCTCGGTCGGTTTCACGAGAGGCGAGGGCCTTTGTGATTTGACGACTCATTACTGCTGGAAGGAGGGGCCTTGTGATTTGACTGCTCGTATAAATGTGCCGACGACCTAGGGAGGAGCAAAGAACTGTGCGGTATACTCAAGTTTTCCATTGGAGTAGTACTGCGATGGAGGAGCACGAAACACGGCAACCCAGTGCCATATGGCGATAAAAATGATCTAATTTGCTAGTCATCTCATTGTTAGCATTGTTCTATTCATTCCCTCAAAAAAAGCATTGTTCTATTCATGCCCCGCAGAGAACGTGACACGTGCGGCAAAACACCCGAAGCAAAAGATGAAACACAGGAGCAAAAGAAGGAAGATTATCACCCCAAATGATCTAGTTCGCCGCGGAGTCATAACTGCTTCTTCATCGCCTCCACGACCTCCATCTCCTTGCGCGTCTCCTCCGCCGTATTCTTCATTCTGTCCATGACGCGGATTTCGACGCGAGCCTTCATCATCTGCTCCACGGCCAGATTACGCACCTTGACAAGCAGCCGGTGCTCGGCGCGAGCTTCGCCAACTCCTCCTTCGCTCCATGACGAGGGCCCGCAGATCTTCATCGAGGAACTAATATTCTCATGCAGCTTCTTCCAGCTGGCGTTCTTCTCCTTCAACAGGTCGATCTCGTGGCAGAGCTTCGCCTTGTCCTCCTGAAGTCGCAGGATTTCGCCGGTCGCCTTCTTCTCCGAGGCAATGCTCTTCTTCAGCAGCATCACCAAGTCGGCGATCAACCCCCCCTGCTTATTGACCTCACTGGGCATGTCGTCGAGGCTCTCCTTCAGCAACTCCATCAAGCCTTGGATGAACTCCTTCTGCTTATTGTGGTGCTTATTGAGCTGATCGGGCATGCTGTCGAGGGATAACGACCCCAGCTCCACCGGCTCGGCATGTTCGCCTCCGCGGCTAGGGTGCTCCTGGGAGCCATCGCCTGCCTGTGAGAGATCTTTCGAGGTCTCTGCGTGGCGGCAAGCCCTCTTTTTTTCGCAGCCTTGGTTGCCGCTCCCTTGTTACGAGTAGTTCTCGACCTAGAGCTCTGCTCACCGGCCATGGCAACGACGGACGAAGAAGAAGCACTTATGAGGAGGAAAGGTAGAGTAATTTTCGGTTAGGTAGTTCCCCTTTTTATAACCTAAGTACTAGCACTAGTACTAATACCTGCATAGTGGGAACACGTTCAGGTTTGGTAGGTACTAGTAGGTGTGAGCAGGCTTTCGAATGTGATAGGAACAAGGTAAAGATTAATTGATGGTTTTGGTTTTGAGGACCGAAACGGCTCCCGATGAGTTTAGCAGAACATAAATTTCAAGTACTACACTGCTCAAATGCGTAAATATTATGTTATTGTCAAAAATTGGCACAAAATAGGAAGGAGACCAATGGAAGTACTACTAGCAACCCATGATTTAACTACTCGCATGCACGCAGTGGAGTAATAATGTCTTTCTTCCGCCCTCACGTCCACTCAATTTGCATGCGCTGTATTAATTGACCATCAATGAAGTGAACAAATTTACATGCGTCAAATTATCACATGGGGTGGATCTTGGTACAAAATTGCGTCGCTCGTACTGCAGCAGTGTGCGTGCGAGGGAATGAGTGCATGCGTGGCGTGCGTGCACATCTTCGCTTTGTGCATGTACCGCCAGTATGGCTCAGGGAGGACGAGTACATTCTTCTGCAACTAGCAGCACGTCACTATGATCAATCCACGCAAGGAGGTCGCGACAACACCTCCACATGTGCCACGTGGCTTCATGAACTATAAGAGAGACACTGTGTAGCGTGCCATTGGTATTCTAATTTACGTGTTTTGCACATACTCGAAGTACTAGTAAGGTACATGTGCATTGCACACATCAGATTTTGCAACCAAATTATGAATAAATACCACACTATAGCATGTAAGCTCTGAGTCATATATGCCTGATGTAGCCCTTCGTTTAATTCTTATAGTTCATCTCATTCAAAATCAATTAGTTTTTATAAAAAGCTAAGAACGCGAATAGGAAAAACATGGGATTATAGTGGAATGTCGCCTTGAATCCTACAGGATTGTACGAGTGTTTGATTGTGCATAGAAAAACACAGAATTCTTTCAAAGAGGTTTGAGTGGATGGGATGTTTCCTATGAAATCTAGTGCAAATGAATCATATGGAAAAATTCCTATGGTTTACAATCCTACGAATCAAACAACCAAGATAGAAAAAATTCCTAATGATTAGAATCCTCCAAAATTCCTTTGAGAATCCTTTGAATAAAAGAAGCCCTTAATCTATTTTATGATTCATGGAATTGTGCGTTGTAAAGCATAAAGTAAAAACAAATAATGGCAATTCAACTAGAAAAAAGTTTGGGCAGTTATGATACGGAAGATTCTAGAACAAAAGAGAACCAGTGTTGTTTTGAGGTTTGTGCATTATGCTTAAGTTCAACCATGGAGTCTGCTAGATTGTACATGTGGCAAAATCCGGTGGGGGGCTAGAAGATGGTGCGAGGGGCCGAGTGGAGGGAGACTATGAAGGAATGCACAAGTGAGAGATCGATATTTAGAGAGTGGGGGCGAGAACGCATGCTGTTGTTGCAGTGGGCGGAGCCATGAAAATAAATGAGCTAGGGGCCAAGCATTGCTAATCCTTTACGAGGAGGGTCAATTCATGAACTTAAACCATTTTTAGCAGTAATTGTGTAATTATCACATTCATATTAGCCTCGATATATAGTGATGTTAGGGGGGCAGGGCCCTTACTGCCCCTGTCTTCGCCATTGTGCACGTGTTTGAGAGATGAAGCGGAAGGCATGGATGATGAGAGGGGAACGTTGGATATATAATTAATGTGGGTGTATTAGCTATATATGTTAATCCTATAAAGAGAGGTATAGATTGATCGATGTGGACGTGGGAAAGAGGGTGAGACCTCACTGGATATATCGATTGATCGGTTTGTGTGGAAAACTATGAAAGACCTAGCTATATACACACATACATAGAGGAACATCGATCGTTGCGTATGCACGCGTGAGAGATATAGAATGCCCGATATGATGGAGAGGGGGATGTGTGTGGGTGTGTGCCTTCATGGGAGACCGACCTGAAGAAAAAGATTGCATGTGTGCGATGGATAATGTCGACGGGTAGTGTGTGTGCATGCATGCACGAGAGAAAGTTAGTGGTACAATTATAAAGAGAAGACGACTGTGTGGGTGTAAAATACTAGGTGAGGTCATAATCAATGTAAACTTTAATTCAAATATTTGAATAAGAGATCCTGATGTTTGAAACCCATGCATCCATGAATATAACGAAGATCTGCGCGGTGTGGTTTGGAAACGAGCATGGTGTAATGTATACACATTGAACAAGGTCAGACTGATTTGAATTTGAGATACCGATGGAAGACATCATTTGGCCACGTCGCATCTGTGCATGGACACACTATTCTAATTGGAGATGATGGGAAGCTTTCGCATCACATATCTATATCTATACCCCTATATATATTATATTTTATATTTTTTTATATTGTGTGTGGGTAACTTTAACTTTGAAAGATGGTCGTTGGATGAGGCGAATCCGATGGTCCAAAGATGGCAAATTTGAGCACTACTGGCCATTGGGTATCATCTAGATTCCACCAGATTTCGCCACATGTATAATCTAGAAGACTCCATGGTTGAACTTAAGCATAATGCACAAACATCAAAACACAAGCACTTCTTATTTGTTCTAGAATCTTCCGTATCAGAATTGCCCAAATGTTTTTCTACATGATTTGCCATTATTTGTTTTACTTTATGTCTTACAACGCACAATTCCATGAATCTTAAAATAGATTAGCTTTCTTATAAAACTAGATCATTTTGAATGAAATGATCTATAAGAATTAAACGAACATCTACATCATGCATATATGACTCAAAGCTTACATGCTATAATGTGGTATTTATTCATAATTTGGTTGCCAAATCTCATGCGTGCAATGCACGTGTACCTTACTCTAGTCTAAATGGTGTTTGTGTGTGTTGAGGTGCAAATTGTCTTTTTTTGGTACACGTTAAGCTTGTTCTTCCAAAATTTCAAGTCGTGCCTTGTTATGCCGAAAATTCAAGCTAGCGTCTCTGTCTATCGTGCTGCGAAACTCCTGCCTCTTCAACCCGCGCCTTGTTAGCCCGAAATATTTAAGATATATCTTTGTCTCGTTGTGCTCCGACAACTCCCTCCATCTCAACCCGCGCCTTGCTATTCCGAAATTACAACGCGCGCGAAAACTCCCACCTCCTGTGAAATCCCGACACGTGAAATGCCCGTGGTACCCCTGAACCAAAAGAATAGCCTCAAATTGGTGGGGGTACTTTCGTAACTTACCACACATTTCGGACAAGCGCGTCCCTAAGCCATGGTTCCCCACTGCCATCCCATCCGCCCACCCATTCATACACCGAGGCCGCAAAAACCGCGACGAAACCCCACACCCTGCTCCGTCCGCCACCCAGCCGAAGCCTCTTCCCCAATGACATCGTCCACAGCAACACCTCGACGTCCCTCATCCACCGTACCAGATGAGGACCCGTCGTCGATCTCGTCATCCCGCCGATTTAGCCACCCCGTCCTCCACCTCCAAGGAGCTGTCCCGACGTTCCCCTCGTCTTTTGCGCCACCTCCATTCCCACACCGCCGTCTTCACCGCACCACCGGAAGAGCATCATCATCACCGCTTCTCGATGAAGCCGCGCCTAATCAGCGCCACAAAAGAGGTTGTACACTAATCGCCGCATTTTCTTCTTGATTCGATCTCATGGTGCTGCCGGTGCTCGGTCCCGAGCCGACACGGCGCGACTCCATCCACGGCGGCGTCGCCGCCACTTCCTCCACGTCGCTCCTCGGCGGTGACATCCACATCGAGAGGAGCTGCTGTTGCTTTAGCTCTCGCCGCCGCTGCTTCTCTGCTCTTGCTCTCGGTCCCTGCCTGGTCTGCTCTTGCTATTGTTTTGCTCGACTGCTGCTCTTGCTCTTGCTCTTGCTTGCGATGCTGCTCGATTTAGCTACACTTCATCGATGAATCGACTTTTGGGTTAGTCAATTTTCGGGGGTGGGGGCTCACCGGGGTGAAGGAAGAACCAGCCGCAGTTGGGAGGGGGGCTCGCCGGAGAGGTACCCCACTATCTATATAAGGGTTCAGGATGGGGCGGTGGTCGCCATGTGGCGGGCGTTGGCGGGGCGGTGGCGTGGGGATCGCCGGAGAAGAAGCTCGGCACGGGGGCCTAGAGGGATGGCCCGGGCGGCGGCGGACCGGCAGTGGGGAGTGTTTTCGGGGCGGGCGTGGCGGTGCACCGCCGCGGGCGGCGGGGGCTGCTGTTTGGCCGGTGGTGGTCATGGCTCGGGGGTGGAGGTTGAAGATGAACCGCAGCCCTTGATTTCATATCCAACGGCTGCATAATCGATCGAACAGAGATGAAAAAGTCGACGACCGACGTAGCCTCACCTTGCTAGTGCGTTCGGTTTAGAGAGCAAAATTCAGTTTCGGCAGCTTAAGTTCAGCTTGACGATTAAGTTCGGGCCGACGCTAAATTCAGTTTCGACAATTGTTCGAGATGAGCGCTGATGTATTTTACATCTAGCACTTTGTGGTTATGTATTTTACGCCATGTATTGAGATGCTATTAGATTTCCACCAGGTTAATGTTGTTCATTGTCTCTCTTGTCCTGCTTCAGCCTCGGCGTCGTATAACTCACGGAGTTGCTCCAACGATTTAAACCCTCCATCACAAATAAGCGATACCTCGGCTCCATCTCCGGACGCCTAAGATCTTCTTCCTCTCCTCTGACAGCCAAGTCAGCCGGAGCATCCTCACCGGCCAACCAAATCACGTTGAGATCGACATGGCTTTGCCAAAGAGGTTGTACACTTGTTGCATCTCTTTTTTACTCTACATGTTATATATATTGTCCACTGAGTACTCGTAGTAACGGGAAATACGCTTATTTTGTCCTACTATATGACAAGCAGTCAGGTTCCAGGCAATTTAGCTATCCGTGATGGACTCTCTTGAACGCCATCTGTCGGTGTCAAAACCGGCGGATCTCGGGTAGGGGGTCCCGAACTGTGCGTCTAGGCGGATGGTAACAAGAGACGAGGGACACGATGTTTTTACCCAGGTTCGGGCCCTCTCGATGGAGGTAAAACCCTACGTCCTGCTTAATTAATATTGATGATATGGGTATTACAAGAGTGGATCTACCACGAGATCAAGGAGGCTAAACCCTAGAGCTAGCCTATCGTATGATTGTTGTAATGTATGTTGTCCTACGGACTAAAGCCTTCTGGTTTATATAGACACCGGAGGAGGCTAGGGTTACACAGAGTCGGTTACATTGGTAGGAGATCTACATATCCGTATTACCAAGCTTGCCTTCCACGCCAAGGAAAGTCCCATCCGGACACGAGCCGGAGTCTTCAATCTTGTATCTTCGTAGTCTTGGAGTCCGGCGGATATTGATAGTCCGGACGTCCGGACACCCTAGTCCAGACTCCTCAAGAGCCTCGAACCAGTCTTCAATGACGATAAGTCCGGCGTATAATGTTCGGCATTGCAAGGCGGGTTCCTCCCTTGAATAATCCAGAGAAGATCATGAACACCAGATAGTGTCCGCTCGCAAAAATAATTTCCACATTCCATCGTAGAGAGAATAAAATGTACACTTAGTTCAATCTGCGATGTATTATGCGGCGTGACGTCACACCGCTACCAAGCCTTTGTTTGAATCGCTTTTCTTGTACCACCTCAAAGACGCTTAGCGGCGGTTTCAGCACGCCTCGTCAAGCGTAGATCGTGTTCCCTTATTCCGGATTCTCATCAATACGTGCGTGGGTAACCCAACCGCCATTGATGGTGGCGCTTGGGAGATAAGCGAGTTTTACCAGGGCTGGTGGGGGACGATAGTTTTGTCCGCCTATATATAAGGGATAAGGATTCACCTTCTCACCCACGCCTTTTTCCTCCTTTGCTTATCCACCCGCGAACTCAAGCTCCAACGCCGAGCTCACAGATCTTGCCTCGACCTTCTCCGAATATGTCCGGAGCGGAGGAAATGGTTGGCCTCCACCGCTAAGGAGGAGGACATCACCACTCCGCGCAGCCGGATACCTTTCCGGCGATATCAGCAGATCGGGTCCTGGACGAGGGCAGCTCATCCCTACCCCGGCCTCATGAGAGGGTCGTCTTCCTCCCCACTTCCTCCGCGGATCGGGCTTTCCGCCCATCCATTTGTCCGGGGCTCATGTTTTACTATGGCCTGATTTCCACGATCCGCGCCAACTTCATCCTCAACATCTCGGCGTTTATTGTGGTGTGCGAGGCCTTCCTCGCATCCAGCCCCACTTCGCTCAGTGGCTCAAGACCTTCAACGCTGTCAAGGTTGTGAAGGGCACGCAAGCGAATGCGGAGGCGCCATGTTGGGCAATTGCCCAACGCCCCTTGGCTTGAAGGGACCTTCGTGGACTCCGCCAAGGGGTGGCAATCGGGTGGTTCTACATCACCGAAGCTGCGCAAACCCACATGGGCGGCGGCCCCGAAGTTTAGATCTGCATCCCCACGCAGCTCACCTCACGGAAAGAGAAGGGCTTGCAGGTGGTGGAATCCGTGGAGGTGACGGACTTGAGCATGTATCAAGAAGATGGTGAGCAATAGGCTCGGGCTCGCCGACGTGGTCCAAGTCATGCTCATCCGCGGATCCTCCCATGCCAAGAACGGGCATTTAATTTGTGGGAGTTCAATCCGAACAGCACCAGCGCTAAGCGGGCTCTTCGATACAACATACGAAGGCGCTGGAGGGTGTTGTTCAAGGGCGCCGGCCCGCGTCCGCTGACGGAAGATCATGGATTCAGCTCGCAGATCCAACCGACGAGGTAAGTGACTCAACCCCATTACGGGACACTTGTGATAATTAAATTGAATCTTAGTGAGGTTTCATTCGCCTCTTCCTTTGACAGAATGGATGGAGAAGGCCAAGCTGCTTATCAGCCCGGCTCCCATGCCGAAGACCCGGTGGACGCCCGCCATCAGTGAAGCTGCTGGTTCCGCACCGCACGTGGTGCCGAGAAGAAGGCAAGAAGGTGGCGCGGGGACTCGAAAGAGTTCCGCAATCGGCATCTCGACAACGACGAGGACTCTCCCCGAAGACGACGACGAGGAGTATTCTCTCCTGAGGAGGAGAGAAGAAGAGGAAGGCTTCCCAATCGGGAGGCCAAGGGTCCAAGAGGGGAGAACTATTCCCGGACAGTTTTGCCAACATCAGCGTTGGCGAGGATGAGTGGCCTCAAGGGCCAAAGCGTCCGCAAGATCATAAGTATCCGGATCATTTATATGCCGTACCTTTCATGTCACGTAGTATCCTTCTAACGCCGCATTCATGCCTAGTCCGCCGATGACGATCTTCCCGACTCATCGAGCGGTCGCTAACCTCGCCGGATTTGAATTCCATCCCGATCGCTTCTACCCCACGCCGACGAGGACGCCGAGGTGGGATCCCGCAGAGGGACCCATCGGAGGAGGCTCCGAGGCGCCGTCGAGCAGCCTCCGGACTTTGTGCCGGACTCTACATCGGAAGCCGCAGTGGTTCCAGAGTCCGCAAGCGCCCTTCAAAGAAGGGCAAGACTGCGGACGCCGGCGGCCTCCGCTCAACCGGAGGTGCCGGATAGCTTGTTGGAGGCGCTTAAAGGCGCCCATCGAGGAAGAACACCGCACTATCATGAGTGCGGTGATTGAGAAGGTTCACTCGCTAAGAGCGGGCCGACCGAAGCTCGCAGCAGCCTTCTAACAAAGCTTTGAGGTAAGAAGTTAAAATTATGTAATGTAGTACCGCATAGACAAGAGTTCTCGATGCTTAGTTCGGTGTTCGGAAAGAAAAGCCGGACTAAGGATCTATCAAGATATGCGCAGGTTGCTAAAAATATGTCAATATGGGTTTGCAGGCTGCGCTGCTGCCTCTCGCCGCTTTAACGGCGGAGGTCGATGTGTTGAAGAAGGACCTCGAGCGGTCCGAGCAAGAGCTCGCCATGCCAAGAGGCAGCTCGAGGAAAAGAAGGTGAGTAACACCGCTTTGAATAGGTACCTTACGGAAAAGGATTTTGCTGCAATAAAATTTGACAAGGATAATGTGTATTGCGGGGCCACTAACGAGGTGGCAGCCACGAAGGATGCTGTGTCCGCGTCGAATGCAATGCGACGCTGAACGGGCCCAGCGAGAAAAGCAAGAGGCACGGGTGGCGGAAGTTCGGCAAGAGCTCCGTGCTCTCATGGAAAAGCATGAGAGTTTGGAGCGTGACTCAAGACTCAAGAGTCCGAGCTTGCCTCGCCTCGAAAGTGCCAAGTCCGCCAAGGTCAAGCCCGTAAGGCCCTTCGAAGGTTGAGGACATAAAGAAGATAGCGGGTAAGGCATTTTTCATGCAAAGCAGCATGTTAATGTGAACTACCCGACACTTACCCGCATTCGGAGCTCTGTATGCGTTTGCAGATCTGCCGAAGTCGCCCGATGCCGCCGCATTCTATCGTGGCGAGGAGGGAGCTCGATGGAGAAGGTCTTCGGTCTCAAGATGCCGAGGCCGCCATCCGGTGCCCCTGCGACCAAATGAAGCAATGGTCGAACTCCACAAGGTAGCCGAGGAGGCCATGAAGGGCCTCATAGTCCGTTGTGGCTCGACAGCTATGCTCGGAGCTACTTTGGCCTCGGCGGCGGCTGGTGGATGCAAGCCCCGGGTGGAGGTCGTCAAGCGCTCCGCTTGTATTGAAGGCGCCACGGGCTCTTGCCCGCATAAAGGTGCAATGGGGCAAGTTGATGCGGAGAAGCTTCACGGACCCACCGCCGGGCAAGGAGTATCGCACGGGAGAAGTATTATAAAAT
Organism: Aegilops speltoides; assembly: GCA_021437245.1. Taxonomy (NCBI): domain Eukaryota; kingdom Viridiplantae; phylum Streptophyta; class Magnoliopsida; order Poales; family Poaceae; genus Aegilops; species Aegilops speltoides. The sequence continues at coordinate 465,393,283 of CM038142.1, forward strand.
TGTCCTGAAGGGAGCCTGCGATATTGCAGATGAGTGCTCTCGAAATGTAATCTTTGAGTGAACTCGCTATGTATTTATCCTATGCGCTGAAAACTTCGTTCATATGCGCCATGAGCAACTTGTTTAATTTAAAATATTACCTTCTGTGCGGCCGTTTATAAAATCTGAGAGATGGCAAGTCGTTGGCTTCAGCCCCCAAGCCGCGAGTGCTGGGGTGTTCGGGATAAACATGAGCACTCTTGTTCCCATTGTTGGGTCCATCAAGGGAGGTGCTCAACACAACGAACAAGGCAACCAGACTTATAATGCTTGAACACCCTCACTTAGCCATAGAATTCTATAATTTTAAATTTCGGCGAAGCCCCTGGTATTCGGAAGACCGAATCCGGGGCGCTATCCACGCCTTCTTCGGACATTGTCCTAACTTCGCCAAGCGGCGTGAGTCTTTATGACCAAACAAACCTCTCGAACAGCGACCGGTCTCTCGCCTTATCATGCCGCCGGTTTTAGCTTTCCATCGAGGCGCCACCCGGCCAACCGGGCGCAATCGCAGTGGTTCTCCCAATGCTACCTTAGCCGACGGAACGGAACATAAGGCACCAAAACATGGGAGCCGGGCAAACCCAACTATTGACCCAAGACATGATTCGGAGCCGATTCATATAATGCTATAAGTTCAGGGTGCCGCACTTGTGAAAGTGTTTGGACTTAATCACACCATAATTTGGGGAACAGAAGCCCCTGGCATATTCAGCCGTACCAAAATATACGGGTGCAAGATGTCATGTGATGAACATATATATAAAAGATAATGCCATTGCAATAAAAAGGTGCTGCATTATTTATGAAAGAAAGTCTGCTAGTAGAGCGGACTGATACAAATAGTGCGATAAGCAAGGGATTTGGACTAAATAAACATGTCCCCCTCCAGGGATGAGCTGCAGACTTGGTGTATGTAATCGAATTTACTGCTCGTAATTGAGACCACCTGGATGTTCTTCGCGGACTTCTTTAGTCCCCGATCACAGATCATGAGTTCGCGGAGTTCGCCACGGACAGGCTTCGTTAACAGAGTCTTGCGTACATAAAAGAAGAAAAAAAAGGGGGCACACTTGCGAGCCCCGGTGTGGTCGAACCGCACTCTGGGTCCGCTTGATCGTGCCCCCCCCCATGCCCATGGTATCTCCAAGGCGAATGATGTACGCGAGTGTTATTCTTGCGATCATGCGCGCGGGCGAGGGTTAGGCCGCATTGCTACGCGATGCTCGATCGCGCCAGTGGTCTTGGTTGGCGTTGCTTCGAAGCGCTTTCTTGTATCCGCCGCTTAACGCCGGACTAGAGAATTGCCTTAGAAGGCTGCTCAGTACTTCCGCGAGAGCCACCGTATGTTCCTCCGCTTGAAGGGCGCGCCGTATTCCCATTGACCGTGATGACTCCACGAGGGCCCGCATCTTGAGCTTTAGGTATGCATAATGCGGCACCGCGTTGAATTTTGCAAACGCGGTTCATCCGAAAGCAGGGCATGATAGCCGCCGCGAACGGGACTATGTCAAGATTAACTCTTCGCCCGAAATTAGCCGGGATCCAAGACCACTTCGGCAGTGGTGAGCTCTGCATAGCTTGGCTTCCACTCTGGTATGACACCTTTAAAGGTTGTCTTTGTAGGTTTAATCCTTGATGGGTCTATGCCCATTTTGCGCCTTGTCCCGATAGAGCAGGTTCAGGCTGCTACCGCCGTCCATCGGGACTCGTGAGGTGGAACCCATCGACGATTGGGTCTAAAACCAGTCGGCGAATCCGCCATGGCGATGCTGGTCGGATGGTCTCTTCGATCGAAAGTGATCGGACAAGAGGACCATGGGTTGAACTTTGGGGCGATGGCTCCATCGCATAGACGCCCGTGAGTGCGCTTCCTCTCCCTCTTGGGTATGTGGCTCGCGTATATCATATTCACTGTTCGCACTTGCGGGGGAAAACCCTTCTGTCCTTTGTTGTTTGGCGGTCGGGTCTCTTCCTCGTTGTCGCTATTTAGCCCCTTGTCATTGTTTTCGGCAATTAACTTGCCGGCCTGCTTGAATACCTAGCAATCTCTATTGGTGTGGTTAGCTGGCTTGTCAGAGGTGCCGTGTATCTGGCATAAGCGGTCGAGTATTCGGTCCAGATTGGATGGACCCGGAGTGGTTCTTTTGAATGGCTTCTTCCGTGACCGGTTTAGAGCCTCGAATCCGGCATTGACGGCTATATCCTCCTTATCGCCGCCGTTACGCGACGCTTGTTTTGTTTCGTCGTGACTCGCCGTTGTTGTCCTTGGTATCCGGACTGCCGAGTTTTACGGAGATTGTTGCTGCAGGCTAGCCAGCTGTCCTCTCCGCGCAAAAGCGGGTCATTAACGATGTGAGGGCTGCCATGGATTTCGCTTTTCCTGCCCTGTGCCGGGCTAGCCATTCGTCCCGGATGTTATGTTTGAAGGCTGCAAGGGCCTCTCGCATCCGGACGATCGACGATTTGATTTTTCTTCGTCAAGAACCGTGTCCGTAATTGTCCGCCGATTCGTCTGCTGCTGAATGATGTGGCTTAGGTCATCGGCGTCTAGTGGTCGCACATATGTACCTTGGAAGTTATCAAGGAATGCGGCCTCCAGGTCTTCCCAACACCCAATTGACTCTGCGGGCAAGCTGTTAAGCCAATGCCGAGCTGGTCCTTTAAGCTTGAGTGGGAGGTACTTGATGGTGTGGAGATCGTCGCCGCGGGCCATATGGATGTGGAGAAGATAGTCTTCGATCCACACCGCGGGGTCTGTTGTGCCATCGTAAGATTCGATGTTTACGCGTTTAAACCCTTCGGGGATCTGATGATCCATTACTTCGTCAGTGAAGCATAACGGATGTGCGGCGCCCCTGTATTGAGCGATATCACGACGCAGATCGAGAGAGCGCTGTCTGCTGTGTTCGGCCCGGCCGGGGTTATTGTATCCGGCACGACGGTATTCGTCGTGGGTCGTAGGGCGCCCACGTGATCCATAGATGGATCTGGATTGCCTTGCTTTGTCCTTCAATAGGTCTCGCAAGTCCGGCGCGTTCCCTCTTGGCTTCGTACTTTTGGAGCGATGTCGGGGTACGGTAGTGGCTGGGGGCTTGGATGCCTCTCTATCACGACCACGCGGTGGTCGGTCAGCCATATCGTGCGCTGGTGATGGAGGTGTGTATGCTTCCTCCTCTAATCGGGGAGCAGCTTGCGCCTTGGGTAACTTTTGGAGGGACGTTCGAGTTTATACTCTTCGGCCGCGAGGACCTCGGTCCATCGATCGGCCAGCAGGTCCTGATCAGCTTGAAGTTGTTGCTGCTTTTTCTTTAGGCTGTTTGCTATGGCGATAAGCCGGCGCTGAAGCGCTCTTGTTCGACGAGATCCTCGTGCACGCATTTAATTGGCTCATCGCTGAGGCTTGCTTCATCTTCGAGGGAGGCATATAGTTATGATCCTCAACCTCTTCGTCTGCCGCCCCTCATGAGGGCTTGCTTCGCATCCTCCCGCCATGAGTCTTGCCGAGGGGATTGTCTTCGGCGCTCTCGGAGTGTTATTATCTCCTGTGCGGAATCTCCATTCTTCTTTGTGGCGGATTTAGAGCGCGCCACGACGCCGCGCGTTTGGGCTGCTTTTTAAAGAGTCTCGCCTCACGCATCTTCGCCATCCCGTCTTTTGGGGTGTCCACCATATATATGTCGATGACGAGGTGGTCTTCCAAAGGCCTCGTAGGCGCTGGTTCTGTTCGCTCTCGGCATCGCCGCCCATAGCGCCGATGTCTTGAGTCGTAGTCTAGCATGTCGGTTAGATCGCCGACGGTGGCTACAAAGTGGGTGGTGGGTGGGCTCTGAATTTCTTCGTCGTCCAGATCCCAACCATCCTGGCCATAATCCGCCAGACTCTCCGATAACGAGAGATGCTTTAGTGAATTCAAGATATCGCCGAAAGGCGAGCATTGAAGATGTCCGCGGCGGTGAATTTATAACCGCGCCAATCCGGATCGATTGGTAGGGCGCGGGAGGTTCGGAGTCCGCAAGGAGTCCGGCGCCTCGAATCGCGAGTTTCGCGGGGACAAGATTGGTGTTCGCCCATCGCCGTGGATGTTGAAGCCCCTGTGGCGGCGCTCTATCCACCGCCTCGATCTAAGGCGATCGGCTCCGGGCTAATGGCGAAGCAGATCCGCAGTCGCCACCAAGGCACTGCTCGCGGCAGAGCTAGGTCATGCCCATCGCCAAAGTGCGGCGCTGCGGGTGGCTCGAGTCCATCAAGATCAAGTCTCCGCGACATCGGCCGTGAAGTTTAAGCTTCCAAATCGACCGACGGCGGGCGAAGCTTCGATCTGCTCCAGATGGCCAAGTGAATTGCCCGCAGATCGAAAGCCGCCCGAATCACGAAGATCTGTCCGGGAGAAAAGTCTCACCACGACAGCGTCGTTGGTCGAAGATGCCATCAAGCCTATCGGTGACGACACGGAGGAACTCTCAATGAAAGCACCAATGTCGGTGTCAAAACCGCGGATCTCGGTAGGGGGTCCCGAATCGTGCGTCTAGGCGGATGGTAACAAGAGACGAGGGACACGATGTTTTACCTGTGTTCGGCCCTCTCGATGGAGGTAAAACCCTACGTCCTGCTTGATTAATATTGATGATATGGGTATTACAAGAGTGGATCTACCACGAGATCAAGGAGGCTAAACCCTAGAGCTAGCCTATGGTATGATTGTTGTAATGTATGTTGTCCTACGGACTAAAGCCTTCCGGTTTATATAGACACCGGAGGAGGCTAGGGTTACACAGAGTCTGTTACAATGGTAGGAGATCTACATATCCATATTGCCAAGCTTGCCTTCCACGCCAAGGAAAGTCCCATCCGGACACGAGCCGGAGTCTTCAATCTTGTATCTTCGTAGTCTTGGAGTCCGGCGGATATTGATAGTCCGGACGTCCGGACACCCCCTAGTCCAAGACTCCCTCACCATCATTATTTATCTCTGCATGTTTGAGTTGTGCATTTGTTGATGGGCCTGGGAGTTGAGCTAGTATGGCAGTGGCCTGGGTCCAAAGTAATAGAAGTAGCACAAAAACATTTTTTTAGTGTAGGATTTTCCTTGCTCAAGCCTGTCTACTAGAATCGCCAGTGCTTGAAAGGAAAAGTGAATGAAAAACATAGGAATTGGAAAGTTTCCTATGGTACTACTTTTCATGAATTTTGTGCAAAGGAATGGAGCAAAGGAAAACTGTAGGATTTGTTCCTTTAGTGTCTCCTTGAAAGAAAAACCGTAGGAATTCTAATTTCCACTTCTCCTCCTTTTTATATTCCTATTCATCAAGCACAAGACTAAGAGATAGTAGCATAATAGCATTATAACCGTACATTTTCTTGTGGTTTGACTTAATCTCACCATGCTTTTTTGCATCCTGTGATCTTTCAATTGTTGTGAATCAAACACCCGGATTGGCAGAAATCCTGTGTTTTTAAATTCTTTGTTTTGCACGTGCATTCCTATCATATTCCTGTCTATTTCCTATCCCTGCATTGTTAGAATCCTCAAATTCAAACAAGCCCTTACTCAATTACTTCATTATGATATGTGTCAAAGAAAACCTTGTGTGGTTTGTCCTGCTCTGCTGGCGCCAGGTTCCACCCAGCTCAATTGCTCCAACGACGGAAGGGTTCACCACAAAGAGGATCCGCTCTCCGACTGTCTTTCGCCGCCTCAGATCTTCTTCCCTGCCGCCGGCAGCCACGACAACTACATTACCATCATCAACTGAGCAGATGACCTTGAGGACTACACGGGTCCGCAAGAGAGGTTGCACTCTTCCGTGTCTGCTTACGTTATGCATCACTTAATATGATGACATGCTACATTATCGTCGCGTTCACCTATTAGACTCCGAGTCAGGTCCAAACTAATGCTGAAACTTGAGTTTTTAAATGGTTGTGGGGTACATATTAGGGGAGCAATCAGTACTATCTGTCTACTATCTGGTTAATCCCCGGTGTCTACTATGAGTTTCATGTTAGGTGCAAACAAACATTAAAGGAGCCATTATCTGTGTTTTTTAACTAAAGCTATTATCTTCCTGCTATCATTGGTTTTGGGTCTATCCACAGTTTGCTACCATCACTCTGGATTTGTGCATGCACTCCTTACATAATCTCACTATGTTTTATTCCTATGCATGCCAGTTATTGTACACAATGGAACTGATCATGTAGAGCAAAAGAGACAAGCCTTGCGTGGCAATAAAATTTCATGCAGACGTCGTTCCATGGTGGGCACAAAGGCAGCCCCAACTCCACCCATTTCAGATCATAATCAAGAGGAAGATAACTGTTCTGAGGGGGATTCAGAAGGAGAAGACCTCTCCTATTTACCCCATGAGGTCTTCGCTCTAACTTGGCATGCTGATGTTGGTAATATCATGCATATGGTGCCTTGCATTGCTTACTGTATACATTAAAGATGTCATCTGCTTAGTTTAGACATGCTTTGTGTCAATGCCATCTGTTTAGTTTCTTTATCATATATGTGAATCATGCAATGCCATCTTATTTAGCCAGGCATCATATATCTGAATTTTGCAATGCCACCCTAGTTAGCCAGTCATCTTATATGTGAATTATATCATGCCATCATTTTTTTATTACGTGTTAAATTTGTCAACAATTTTAGTACACTCAATTACTCTTCCTGTGCATCAGCCATTCGGCACGGTCATGGAAAAATCTGGAGTGGAAACAAGGTCTTGAGAGCGCATAATGCTATCTCGACGAAGCGCATGTCTTGTTTGGTTACCGATAGCTCCTCGAGGAGGATTCGAGAGACAGATGACCAATCATATCCCCCGAGGTGCATGCCCTAACTTGGAAGGGTTATGTTGCTCATATCGTGTGTATGGTATCTTGCATTGCTATGTCATTTGCTTAGTTTAGACATGCTTTGTGTGAATTGCCACCTGTTTAGTGTCTAATTACCATATATGTGAATTATGCAATGCCATCTTGTTGCAAGACATTATGTATGTGAATTATGCAATGTTATCTTGTTGCAAGGCATTATGTATGTGAATTATGCAATGCCATGCTGTTTAGGCAAGCGTCATATATGTGAATTATATCATGTCATTCTTTTTTTTGTATTTCTCATTGCTTTTGTCGACAATGTTTGTATATTCAACTGCTCTTCCTATGCATCAGCCATTTGAATTGGTGATGGAGAAATCTGGAGTGAAAACAAGGTCTTCAGAGCAGACAATGCTACCTGCTAAAGCAGATATCTTGCTGGTTACAGATAGCTTCAGAGGAGGATTCAGAGGCAGATGACGAGTCCTATTATCCCCCTGAGCTGTATGCTCAAACTTGGCAGGGTTATATTACTCATATAATGCATATGTTGTATTGCAATGCTTAGTTTTGACATCATATACACAATATTGAATGCCATCTCCTTAGTTGACACATCATATATGCGATTGCCCTCTGCTCACTTCCTTAGTATATAAATCATATATTTGAATTATGTCATGCCATGATGTATACATAGACAACATGTATCTGAATTATGGCATGCCAACCCATTTTCTAAAGACATAATATAGTTATATCATCTCATACTGTTTACATAGTCATTATATTTTAAATTATGTCATTCTATCCGTGAATTATATCATGCCATCATGTTTCCATCGACGGCATGTTTGTGATTTATGGCATGCCAACCACTTTAATAGACACATCGTATAGTTATATCATGTCATCCTGTTTACATAGTCATCATATTTTGAAGTATGTCATTCTATCTTGTTTAGTTAGCCATCATACATGTGAAATTGTGTCATGCTATCATGTTTAATTAGCCATCATATATGTGAAATTATGTCCTGCTATTCTGTTTGCTTAGACAACATAAATGTGAATTATTTCATGCCCTGTTTTCTTCCCTACTATCCATTGCACCTGTCTATCTTACAATGTCTGTACATTCAATTACTTTTCTTGTTTATTAGCCTTTTCAATTGGAGGGAGTGATGGCAGTATCTGTGGGAGTAAAAACATGGTCTTCAGAAAAGATCGTGCTACCTGTCGATGCAGATAGAACCACGGTTGTAATTGCCCAAGAACCAGCCCCACCACACATAACCCACACTCATGTAGATTGAACCCCTACCCAGTTGGACAGAGAACCAGCTACACCCCTTTAACCCCAACCCCAGCAGATAGACACCCAGTTCCCGTTGACACAACACCGTCTCCACCACAGAGCACCCAAACACGAGCAGTTAGTAAGGCAACTACAGTGCCCAAATCACGAGGACCACCACTCCGAACCCGAAGTCAACACTTAAAGTAGAAGAAGAATTGTTCTCGGGTCAGGTTCCATAGCTATGGTTCATACTACTTTGCTCTTGCATCACTGTATTTACTGATACCAACTAATTTCAAATTTGAAGGATGCAACTGAAACTCCAATGGCACAACAGGTATGTTTTAAACCTATTTCTTCAACGTGCTTGGCTGTTTGCTGTTGTAACTTGCTCTATCTTGATTTCAGTTTCAATTGAATAAACAGTTATATTCTCATGCGATGCACATTACAAGTGTTGTTATTGTTGTGTAGTTTCCCACACTTATATTCTGTCTATGCTGCTTTGTCTTAAATAGATATGATTCGAACTGTATCTATCTTGATTTGGCAACATAAACTAGAATGATATAGACCATATAGTGACCATACTACATAGTTATATGTTTGTTTCATGCTGTTATCCTGTCCACCTTACTACTGAACTGGTTTACCAAAATGAGTTTCAAATACTACATTGTAAACCTGAGACTGCCTGAGATGTGTTTGTTTGTTTCTCTTTTACAACGCGGATAAAATATTGGAGAAGAGTACCCTGTTATGCAATGGTAAAGGAATTAATGCAGATAAGGTTCAAGATAGTGAGACATCCCTGTTGGTCTCCAATAAAGCTGATAAAAACTATATTGAAGACACCGAGACAACCCCAAAGTCCTGTCTTGATGTAGTGTTTGAGTTACTGGCTACCACTGCTGGCACCAGCTCTTCGAACTCGTTGCCTGAATTAGTTCGGCTTCTTGAGTCTCAACTTCAAGTTGAAATACATCGATCAGATGTTATGTGACAGGAAGCCGAAGGACTGAGGAAGTCCGTGCAGAATTCAGATCCATACTTTCTGGTGCAACAGCAAACGCTGGAGGACTTAAGCACCAAACAAGAAAAAGTTAATAAGCTTGTTAAGCATCTTGCCAGCATTATGGGTACCAGTGATATTGTTTCTTGAGCTCTTCTGAAGTGGTTTCAGTTCTGGACTTGTTTTGCTACGGCGTTTATATGCTATTGTGTTCCCTATATTTGCACTGGTGGCGAACTTTGATGCCCAGTGGATGTAATATGTGTAATAGCCGTGATAGCCTAGCGTAAGTTGCTTGCTTATTTATTTCCTTGTTGTCTTGTTTATTTGTTTGCTTGTAGTCATTGCAGTTCTTTTTCCGCAGTTTGCTAGTGGCTGCAATAACCTATTTTTAAAACTAGGCCACAATAACCATGGGCTAATATTTACCGTAGTGACACCGGGCCTCCCACGGGTCGTAGAAAGCGATGGGCCTTCTACGGGCCGTGAAAAACAATGGGCCTTCTACGGGCCATAGAAATAGTGGGCCTTCTACGGTCAGTAGAAACAATGGGCCTTCTACGAGCCAGATCATCAATGGGCCTTATACGGGCAGATGATCGATTACAAAACATGGGCCAAACAGATCGCATTATGGCAGTAACGGGCTAGAGTTGGAATCGTCCGTTCATGGGTCGACCATAACGGGCCATCGTTAATAGGCCGATTTGATGATGCTATGAAAACGCCCAACATATTAACGGACCACAAACGGGCCGATCAGAACCACGGGCTGAATTTGGCCCACAAGCGTAAAAATGACATGAACGGTCGTAAGTAAACGAATCTTTGGAAGTGAGACCGAGAATAAATGGGCTCTAAGAAGGCCGAAGATAACATGGGCTGAACGCCCAATGTAATAACGGGCCGTTAATGGGTATTAAGTGATACATCGTTCATTACGGGCCGATTTCACCAAGGGCCGCAATGGGTGTAAAGTGATACATTTGTTCATTCCGAGCCGCCACCACGGGCCGTTAATAGGCCAAGAGTTACATATGACCTCATTTGGGCCGAAGACGCCATGGGCCATACATGGGCCGGCGAAAATGGGCCGAATCATATTGGATGGCCCGGATGACGCCATCGGGCCTAATTCGGATAGGGCGTAACGGGCCTTGGGTTAGCGGGCTGTAGATGGGCTATATGCGAACAGGCCGTTAACAGGCTTTCCATGGGCTGGCCCGCCACCTTTTGACCAAGTCAAACGGGCCGGCCTTTTCACAGGAATGGGCCTCTGTTGGGCCATGCCACGTGTCCACGTATCATAGGCGCCTTCTATACAATGAGTGGATGACATCTGTCCCAGCGATGAGCCGACACGTGTTTCCTCCTGCCAATGATGATTTTACACATGGAAAATCCCCATTGGTCGGGGCTATTAACGGGTTATCGGATCCAAAACCCGACCTGATAGCTTAACGGCGTTCCGTTATGGTGGATGCCACGTGTTGGTCACCCTTGACGGAAGCACTTCTGTGACGCGCGATTTATCATCATGGAAGTGGACACTTCTGTGATGATAATTTTGGTAATGTCATGGAACACTTCTACGATAGCACAGGTATGACTATCTTGATTCTGCCATAAAATCGTCATGGATGTACATGCATGACAGAAAATGCAACCTACTGTGACAAACACGTATCATCACGGAAGTGTATTTTTTTTGTAGTGTGTAGTTGTACGTCTTCACGATCCGACCGATCTTAGCACCGAACGTATGGCACCTCCACGATCAGCACATGTTCAGCTCGGGGTCGTCCCTCATACTCTTGATCCAGTTGAGGCCGAGGGAGAGTCTCGTCAGCACAACGGCGTGGTGACGGTGATGATGAAGTTACCGGCGCAGGGCTTCGCCTAAGCACTATGATGATATGACCGAGGTGTGTAACTGTGGAGGGGGCACCGCACACGGCTAAACAATGTCAACTTGTGTGTTCTAGGGTGCCCCCTGCCCCCGTATATAAAGGAGCAAGGGGGAGGCCGGCCGGCCCTTGGGGCGCGCCAAGGAAGGGAGGAGTCCTCCTCCTAGTAGGAGTAGGACTCCTCCTTTCCTAGTCCAACTAGGAGGGGGAAGGGGAAGGAAGGAGAGGGAGAGGGAGAGGGAAAGAGGGGCCGCGCCCCCCTCCCCTAGTCCTATTCGGTCTCCCCTTGGGGGGGTGCCACCTCCTGGGCTGCTGCCCTCTCTCTCCCCTAAGGCCCACTAAGGCCCAATACTTCCCGGGGGTTCAGAACCCTCCAAGACTCGGTTTTCTCCGAAATCACCCGGAACACTTCCGGTGTCCGAATATAGCCGTCCAATATATCAATCTTTATGTTTCGACCATTTCGAGACTCCTCGTCATGTCCGTGATCACATCCGGGACTCCGAACTACCTTCGGTACATCAAAAAACATAAACTCATAATACCTATCGTCATCGAACGTTAAGCGTGCGGACCCTACGGGTTCGAGAACTATGTAGACATGACCGAGACACGTCTCTGGTCAATAACCAATAGCAGAACCTGGATAGTCATATTGGTTCCTACATATTCTACGAAGATCTTTATCGGTCAAACCGCATAACAATATACGTTGTTCCCTTTGTCATCGGTATGTTACTTGCCCGAGATTTGATCGTCGGTATCTCAATACGTAGTTCAATCTCGTTACCGGCAAGTCTCTTTACTCGTTCCGTAATACTTCTTCCCACAACTAACTCATTAGTCACAATGCTTGCAAGGCTTATAGTGATGAGTATTACCGAGAGGGCCCAGAGACACCTCTTCGAAACACGGAGTGACAAATCCTAATCTCGATCTATGCCAACCCAACAAACACCTTCGGAGACACCTGTAGAGCACCTTTATAATCACCCTTTTACGTTGTGACAATTGGTAGCACACAATGTGTTCCTCCGTTATTCGGGAGTTGCATAATCTCATACTCTGAGGAACTTGTATAAGTCATGAAGAAAGCAGTAGCAATGAAACTAACACGATCATAATGCTAAACTAACGGATGGGTCATGTCCATCACATCATTCTCCTAATGATGTGATCCCGTTCATCAAATGACAACACATGTCTATGGTTAGGAAACATAACCATCTTTGATTAACGAGCTAGTCTAGTAGAGGCATATTAGGGACTATAGTTCTTGTCTATGTATTCACACATGTACTAAGTTTCCAGTTAATACAATTCTAGCATGAATAATAAACATTTATCATGAATTAAGGAAATAAATAATAACTTTATTATTGCCTCTAGGGAATATTTCCTTCAATCTCCCACTTGCACTAGAGTCAATAATCTAGATTACATAGTAATGATTGTAACACCCATGGAGCTTTGGTGTTGATCATGTTTTGCTCGTGAGAGAGGCTTAGTCAACGGGTCTGCAACATTCAGATCCGTGTGTATCTTGCAAATCTCTATGTCCCCTTCTGACACTTGATGACGGATGGAATTGAAGCATCTCTTGATTTGCTTGGTTCTCTTGTGAAATCTGGATTCCTTTGCCAAGGAAATTGCACCCGTATTGTCACAAAAGATTTTCATTAGACCCGATGCACTAGGTATGACACCTAGATCGGATATGAACTCCTTCGTCCAAACTCCTTCATTCGCTGCTTCCGAAGCAGCAATGTACTCTGATTCACACGTAGATCCCGCCACGACTATCTGCTTGGAACTGCACCAACTGACAGCTCATCCATTCAATAAAAATACGTACCCGGTTTGTGACTTAGAGTCATGCAGATTAGTGTCAAAGCTTGCATCGACGTAACCATTTACGACGAGCTCTCTTTTACCTCTGTAAACGAGAAACATATCCTTAGTCATTTTCAGGCATTTTAGGATGTTCTTGACCTCTGTCCAGTGCTCCACTCCGGGATTATTTTGGCACCTCCCTGCTATGCTTATAGCAAGACATACATCAGGTCTGGTACACAACATTGCATACATGATAGAACCTATGGCTGAAGCATAGGGAATGACTTTCATTTTCTCTCTATCTTTTGCGGTGGTCGGGCTTTGAGTCTGACTCAACTTCACACCTTGTAACACAGGCAAGTACCCTTTCTTTGACTGATCCATTTTGAACATCTTCAAAACTTTATCAAGGTATGTGCTTTGTGAAAGTCCAATTAAGTGTCTTGATCTATCTCTATAGATCTTGATGCCCAATATGTAAGCGGCTTCTCCAAGGTCTTTCGTAGAAAAACTCTTATTCAGGTATCCCTTTATGCTATCCAGAAATTCTATATCATTTCCAATCAATAATATGCCATCTACATATAAGATCAGAAATGCTACAGAGCTCCCACTCACTTTCTTGTAAATACAAGCTTCTCCAAAAGTCTGTATAAAACCATATGTTTTGATCACACTATCAAAACGTTTATTCCAACTCCGAGAGGCTTGCACCCGTCCATAAATGGATCGCTGGAGCTTGCACACTTTGTTAGCACCCTTCGGATCGACAAAACCTTCCGGTTGCATCATATACAACTCTTCTACCAGAAACCCATTAAGGAATGCAGTTTTGACATTCACTTGCCAAATTTCATAATCATAAAATGCAGCAATTGCTAACATGATTCGGACAGACTTCAGCATCGCTACGGGTGAGAAAGTCTCATCGTAGTCAACTCCTTGAACTTTTCGAAAACCTTTTGCAACAAGTCGAGCTTTGTAAACAGTAACATTACCGTCTACGTTGGTCTTCTTCTTAAAGATCCATTTATTTTCTATGGCTTGCCGATCATCGGGCAAGTCCACCAAAGTCCACACTTTGTTCTCATACATGGATCCCATCTCAGATTTCATGGCCTCAAGCCATTTCACGAAATCTGGACTCATCATCACTTCCTCATAGTTCGTAGGTTCATCATGGTCCAGTAACATGACTTCCAGAATAGGATTACCATACCACTCTGGTGCGGATCTTACTCTGGAAGACCTACGAGGTTCGATAGTAACTTGATCCGAAGCTTCATGTTCATCATCATTAACTTCCTCACTAATTGGTGTAGGAATCACAAGAACTGATTTCTGCGATGAACTACTTTCCAATAAGGGAGCAAGTACAATTACCTCATCAAGTTCTACTTTCCTCCCACTTACTTCTTTCGAGAGAAACTCCTTCTCTAGAAAGGATCCATTCTTAGCAACAAAGATTTTGCCTTCGGATGTGTGATAGAAGGTGTACCCAACAGTTTCCTTTGGGTATCCTATGAAGACGCACTTCTCCGATTTGGGTTCGAGCTTATCAGGTTGAAGCTTTTTCACATAAGCATTGCAGCCCCAACTTTAAGAAACGACAACTTTGGTTTCTTGCCAAACCACAGTTCATAAGGTGTCGTCTCAACGGATTTTGATGGTGCCCTATTTAAAGTGAATGCAAAGGTCTCTAGAGCATAACCCCAAAACGATAGCGGTAAATCAGTAAGAGACATCATAGATCGCACCATATCTAATAAAGTACGGTTACGACGTTCGGACACACCATTTTGCTGTGGTGTTCCAGGTGGCGTCAATTGTGAAACCATCCCATGTTGTTTTAAATGAAGACCAAACTCGTAACTCAAATATTCTCCTCCACGATCAGATCGTAGAAACTTTATTTTCTTGTTACGATGATTTTCCACTCCACTCTGAAATTCTTTGAACTTTTCAAATGTTTCAGACTTATGCTTCATAAAGTAGATATAACCATATCTTCTTAAATCAACTGTGAAGGTAAGAAAATAACGATACCCGCCACGAGCATTGCTACATCTTGAGCTTGCATTGGTTTTCCTTGAAGAGGAAAGGGTGATGCAACAATAGTATTGTAAGTATTTCCCTCAGTTTTTGAGAACCAAGGTATCAATCCAGTAGGAGGCTCCTCAGAAGTCCCATGCACCTACACACACAAACAAAGAACTCGCAACCAACGCAATAAAGGGGTGTCAATTAGGGACGAAAATGGCGCGGAAATGGACGGAACTGGGTGCAACCATATTTGTTTTCATATTTTTTGCAGAAGCGGAAACGAACACAGAAACCCCGGAAACGAATATGGAAACAAATACTTCCGGAAAAAAACACAGAGCGAATACAGAGCGGACACGAAAACAAAACGGTGTGTTGACCAGAACTTAGAAACCCCTTTAATCACAGAGAAATATAGACAAAAACAAACAAATTTATGGAATTGTTAACATGGCTACAAAATAATATGGTTGTGTTAGCAACATAGGATAGTATTGTAGTAGTAAATGACAATTCCGTATAGGGTATAGTTGAGTACGTGTGTGGTAGTAAAAGTTGGTCCTCAAATGATCAATTCAGCTCATTCTACTCATTGTGTCATTGTGTGTTGTTTGGTAGTTGGTCTACAAAGTAGCCATAGGCCTATAGTAAAAACAGAAATTCCATATTTACGGAAACAAAAATTTCCATTTCCACATCTGTTCCACCAGAAAACACCATTCCATTTTTGTTTCCGTTTCCACATAAAACATTCCATTTCCATTTCTGTTTTGCAAATTTCCATTTCCGTTTTCACATTTCCTCTCCATTTCCATTTTTCCTCCGGAAAAGCGAAACTTTCTACTCCATTTTCATCCCTAGTGTCAATCCCTTCATGGCCACTTGCGAAAGTGAAATCTGATAGAGAAGATAAATATATTTTTGGTATTTTATAATATAAATAGGAAAAGTAAAGATGCAAATAAAAGTAGATTGAAAGCTTATATGATAAAAGATAGACCCGGGGGCCATAGGTTTCACTAGAGGCTTCTCTCAAGATAGCATAAGTATTACGGTGGGTGAACAAATTACTGTCGAGCAATTGATAGAAAAGCAAATAATTATGAGATTATCTAGGCATGATCATGTATATAGGCATCACGTCCGTGACAAGTAGACCGACTCCTGCTGCATCATCTACTACTATTACTCCACACATCAACCGCTATCCAAAGATGCATCTAGAGTATTAAGCTCATAAGAACAGAGTAACGCATTAAGAAAGATGACATGATGTAGAGGGATAAACTCAAGCAATACGATATAAACCCCATCTCTTTATCCTCGATGGCAATAATACAATATGCGCCTTGCAACCCCTGCTGTCACTTGGTAAGGACACCACAAGATTGAACCCAAAGCTAAGCACTTCTCCCATGGCAAGAAAGATCAATCTAGTAGGCCAAACCACACTGATAATTCAAAGAGACTTGCAAAGATAACTCAATCATACATAAAAGAATTCAGAGGAGATTCAAATATTTCTCATAGATAAACTTGATCGTAAACCCACAATTCATCGGATCTCGACAAACACACCGCAAAAAGAGTTACATCAAATAGATGTCCACAAGAGAGGGGGAGAACATGGTATTGAGATCCAAAAAGAGAGAAGAAGCCATCTAGCTAATAACTATGGACCTGAAGGTCTGTGGTAAACTACTCACAACTCATTGGAGGGGCTATGGTGTTGATGTAGAAGCCCTCCATGGTCGATTCCCCCTCCAGCGGAGCGCCGGCGAAGGCTCCAAGATGGGATCTCACGGATACAGAAGGTTACGGTGGTGGAAATTGTTTTTCGTTGGCTCCCTGGATGTTTTCGGGGTACGTGGGTATATATAGGAGGAAAAAATAGGTCGGTGGCCGCCCGAGGGGCCCATGAGACAGGGGGCGCCCTGTAGGGGTGGGCGCGCCCTCCTATCTCGTGGCCGCCTCGGCTGCTTCTTGGCTTGCACTCCAAGTCCTCTGGATCACGTTCGTTCCAAAAATCACGCTCCCGATGGTTTCATTCCGTTTGGACTCCCCTTTTCTTCGAAATACTGAAATAGGCAAAAAAAACATCAATACGGGCTGGGCCTCCGTTAGTAGGTTAGTCCCAAAAATGATATAAATGTGTAAATAAAGCCCATAAACATCCAAAAGGGGTAATATAATAGCATGGAACAATCAAAAATTATAGATACGTTGGAGACGTATCAAGCATCCCCAAGCTTAATTCCTGCTCGTCCTCGAGTAGGTAAATGATAAAAACAGTATATTTGATGTGGAATGCTACCTAGCATAATTCTAAATGTAATTTTCTTTATTGTGGCATGCATGTTCAGATCCAAATGATTCAAAATAAAAGTTCATATTGATAAAAAGAATAGTAATACTTCAAGCATACTAATCAAAGAAATCATGTCTTCTCAAAATAACATGGCTAAAGAAAGTTCATCCCTACAAAATCATATAGTTAGGCTATGCTTCATTTTCGTCACACAAAAATGTTCCCAAATTCTACACCCCCGATGACAAGACAAGCAATTGTTTCGTACTTAAATAATCTCAAACTTTTTCAACCTTCACGCAATACATGAGCGTGATCCATGGATATAGCACTATGGGTGGAATAGAATATGATGATGGGGATTGTGTGGAGAAGACAAAAAGGAGAAAGTCTCACCTTGACGAGGATAATCAACGGACTATGGAGATGCCCATCAATTGATGTCAACATGAGGAGTAGGGATTGCCATGCAACGGATGCACTAGAGCTATAAATGAATGAAAGCTCAACAAAAGAAACTAGTGGGTGTGCATCCAACTTGCTTGCTCACGAAGACCTAGGGCATTTGAGGAAGCCCATCGTAGGAATATACAAGCCAAGTTCTATAATGAAAAATTCCCACTAGTATATGAAAGTGACACCATATGAGACTCACTATATGAAAAACATGGTGCTACTTTGAAGCACAATATATGAGACTCGCTATATGAAGGACATGGTGCTACTTTGAAGCACAAGTGTGGAAAAAGAGATAGTAACATTGCCCCTTTTTATTTATTTTCCTTTTCTTTTTTTTCTTTTTTCTTTGGCCTTTCTTTTTTTATTTTGGCCATTTTTTTATTCTTTTTTGGGGACAATGCTCTAATAATGATGATCATCACACTTTTATTGATTACAACACAATGAATTACAACTCAAAACTAGAACACGATATGACTCTATATGAATGCCTCCGGCGGTGTACCGGGATGGTGCAATGAATCAAGAGTGACATGTATGAAAAATTATGCATGGTGGCTTTGCCACAAATACGATGTCAACTACATGATCATGCAATGGCAATATGACAATAGTAATGCGTGTCATGATGATAAATGGAACGGTGGAAAGTTGCATGGCAATATATCTCGGAATGGCTATGGAAATGCCATAATAGGTAGGTATGGTGGCTGTTTTGAGGAAGATATAAGGAGGTTTATGTGTGATAGAGCGTATCATATCACGGGGTTTGGATGCACCGGCGAAGTTTGCACCAACTCTCAAGGTGAGAAAGGGCAATGCACGGTACCGAAGAGGCTAGCAATGATGGAAAGGTAAAAGTGTGTATAACCAATGGACTCAACATTAGTCAAAAGAACTCATATACTTATTGCAAAAATCTACAAGTCATCAAAAACCAAGCACTACGCGCATGCTCCTAGGGGGATAGATTGGTAGGAAAAGACCATCACTCGTCCCCGACCGCCACTCATAAGGATCCACAATCCAAGGACACTTCATGTTTCAAATTTGTTACACAACTTTAACCATACATGCATGCTACGGGACTTGCTAACTTCAACACAAGCATTCTTTAAATTCATAATCACCCAACTAGCATGACTTTAATATCACTACCTCCATATCTCAAAACAATTATCAAGTATCAAATTGACCATAGCATCCAATTCACTTCCTATGATAGTTTTTATTATACCAAACTTGGATGCCTACCATTCTAGGACCAATTTTATAACCATAGAAAATACCATGCTGTTCTAAGAGACTCTCAAATAATATAAGTGAAGCATGAGAGACTAACAATTTCTACAAAATTAAGCCACCGTCGTGCTCTAAAAGATATAAGTGGAGCACTAGAGCAAAACTATCTAGCTCAAAAGATATAAGTGAAGCACATAGAGTATTCTAATAAATTCTAATCAAGTGGGCTTCTCCCAAAAGGTTTGTACAGCAAGGATTATTGTGGTAAACTAAAAAGCAAAAACTAATATCATACACGATGCTCCAAGAAAAACACATATCATGTGGCGAATAAAAATATAGCTCCAAGTAAAGTTACCAATGAACGAAGACGAAAGAGGGGATGCCTTCCCGGGGCATCCCCAAGCTTAGTATTTTGGCTACTCTTGAATATCTTGGGGTGCCATGGGCATACCCAAGCTTAAGCTTTTGCCACTCCTTATTCCATAGTCCATCAAATCTTTACCCAAAACTTGAAAACTTCACAACACAAAACTCAACAGGAAATCTCATAAGCTCCGTTAGTGAAAGAAAACAAAACCACCACATAAGGTAATTTAATGAACTCATTATTTATTTATTTTGGTGTTAAACCTACTGTATTCCAAGTTCTCTATGGTTCATACCACTTAATACTAGCCATAGATGCATCAAAATAAGCAAACAACACACGAAAGGCAGAATCTGTCAAAAACAGTACAGTCTGTAGCAATCTGTAACTAAAGCAAACTTCTGGAACTTTAAAAATACTACCCAAATAGGAAGTCCTGGAAAATTTATCTATTGATCAGAATCAAAAAAGAATCAACACAAAATAACGTTTCTGTGATTTAAAAAAACTAATTTCGTGCTCGCAAAGTTTCTGTTTTTAGCAGAATCAAATCAACTATCACCATAGGTTATCCTATAGGTTCTACTTGGCACAAACACTAACTAAAACATAAAAACACATCTAAACAGAAGGTAGATGCAAAATTTATTACTAAACAGAAACAAAAAAAAAACACAAATAAAATTGGGTTGCCTCCCAACTAGCGCTATCGTTTAACGCCCCTAGCTAGGCATAAAAGCGAAGATAGATCTAAGTAGTGCCATCTTTGGCACTCAATTCATAAGTAGCTCGCATGATAGATTCATAAGGTAATTTAATCTTCTTTCTTGGAAAGTGCTCCATGCCTTTCCTTAATGGAAATTGGAATCTAATATTCCCTTCCTTCATATCAATAATCGTGCCAATCGTTCTAAGGAAAGGTCTACCAAGAATAATAGGGCAAGAAAGATTGCAATCTATATCAAGAACGATAAAATCTACGGGCACCAAATTTCTATTTGCAACAATGAGAACATCATTGATCCGTCCCATTGGCTTTTTAATGGTGGAATACGCAAGGTGCAAATTTAGAGAGCAATCATCAAGATCATGGAAACCTAGAATATCACATAAAGTTTTTGGAATCGTGGAAACACTAGCACCCAAATCACACAAAGCAAAACACTCATGATCTTTAATTTTAATCTTTATAGTAGGTTCCCACTCATCATTAAGTTTTCTAGGTATAGAAACTTCCAAATTAAGTTTTTCATCATAAGATTGTATCAAGGCATCACGATATGTTTGGTAAAAGCCTTATTTTGACTATAAGCATCAGAAGAATTAACAACGGATTGCAACAAGGAAATACAACCTTCTAAAGAACAATTATCATAATCAAATATCTTGAAATCCGAGATAGTGGGTTCAATGCTATTTAAAGTCATGACCTCTCTAATCCCACTTTTACCAAATTTAGCATCAAGATCAAAAAACTCCGAATTATTGGGACGCCTTCTAACTAAAGTTGACTCCTCTCCAGTCCCATTATTATTAAGATTCATATTGCAAACAAAGATCTAATAGGGGACACATCAATAACTTTAAGATCTTCATCATTATTTTCATGGAAACTAGAAGAACACGCCTTCACAAAGCAATGTTTCTTAGCACGCAATCTAGCGGTTCTTTCCTTGCACTCATCAATGGAAATTCTCATGGCTTTGAGAGACTCATTGATATAATGCTTAGGAGGAGTAGATCTAAGTTTAAGAGAATCAACATCAAGTGAAAGTCTATCAACGTTCCTAGCCAAATCATCAACTTTGAGCAATTTTTCTTCAAGCAAAGCATTAAAATTCTTTTGAGAAATCATAAATTCTTTCACACTATTTTCAAAATCAGAGGGCATCTTATTAAAATTACCATAAGAATTATTGTAGGAATTTCCGTAATTATTAGAGGAATTACTAGGGAACGGTCTAGAATTAAAGTTTCCTCTATAAGCATTGTTTCCAAAACTATTCCTACCAACAAAATTCACATCCATAGATTCATTATTATTCTCAATCAAAGTAGACAAAGGCATATCATTGGGATCAAAAGGAGCACTCTTAGTAGCAAATAATTTCATAAGTTCATCCATCTTTCCACTCAAAACATTGATTTCTTCTATAGCATGCACTCTTTTACAAGAAGATCTTTCGGTGTGCCATTGAGAATAATTAGCCATAATATTATCAAGAAGTTTTGTAGCATCTCCTAACATGATTTCCATAAACGTGCCTCCCGCGACCGAATCTAAAATACTTCTAGAAGCAAAGTTCAAACCGGCATAAAAAATTGTATGATCATCCATAAATTCAAACCATGAGTAGGGCAATTGCGAATCATCAATTTCATTCTTTCCCAAGATTGGGCAACATGCTCATGATCAAGTTGTTTAAAATTCATAATATCGTTCCTAAGAGTGATGATCTTAGCGGGAGGAAAATATTTAGAGATAAAAGCATCTTTGCACTTGTTCCAAGGATCAATACTATTTTTAGGCAAAGACGTAAACCAAACTTTAGCACGATCTCTAAGTGAAAACGGAAATAACTTCAATTTAACAATATTATTATCCGTATCTTTCTTCTTTTGCATATCACACAAATCAACAAAGTTGTTTAGATGGGTAGCGGCATCTTCACTAGGAAGGCCGGCGAATTGATCTTTCATAACAAGATTCAGCAAAGCAGTATTGATTTCACAAGACTCAACATCATTAAGAGGAGCAATCGGAGTACTAAGGAAATCATTATTATTGGTATTGGAGAAATCACACAATTTGGTATTATCTTGCGCCATGGCAACAAGTAATCCAACACACAAGCAAACAGAAAAAGGCAAGCGAAAAAGAGAGGAGAAGATTGGGAAAGAGAGGGCAAATAAAATGACAAGGGTGAAGTGGGGGAGAGGAAAACGAGAGGCAAATGGCAAATAATGTAAATGCGAGGGAGATGAGTTTGTGATGGGTACTTGGTATGTCTTGACTTGAGCGAAGACCTCCCCGGCAACGGCGCCAGAAATCCTTCTTGCTACGTCTTGAGCTTGCGTTGGTTTTCCTTGAAGAGGAAAGGGTGATGCAGCAATAGTACCGTAAGTATTTCCCTCAGTTTTTGAGAACCAAGGTATCAATCCAGTAGGAGGCTCCTCAGAAGTCCCACGCACCTACACAAAAAAACAAAGAACTCGCAACCAACGCAATAAAGGGGTTGTCAATCCCTTCACGGCCACTTGCAAAAGTGAAATCTGATAGAGAAGATAAATATATTTTTGGTATTTTATAATATAAATAGGAAAAGTAAAGATGCTAATAAAAGTAGATTGAAAGCTTATATGATAAAAGATAGACCCGGGGGCCATAGGTTTCACTAGAGGCTTCTCTCAAGATAGCATAAGTATTACGGTGGGTGAACAAATTA
Source organism: Aegilops speltoides (assembly GCA_021437245.1). Lineage (NCBI taxonomy): Eukaryota > Viridiplantae > Streptophyta > Magnoliopsida > Poales > Poaceae > Aegilops > Aegilops speltoides. The sequence goes on from CM038142.1 coordinate 465,416,076, forward strand.
ATGTCGAGCAATTGATAGAAAAGAGAATAATTATGAGATTATCTAGGCATGATCATGTATATAGGCATCACGTCCGTGACAAGTAGACCGACTCCTGCCTGCATCTACTACTATTACTCCACACATCGACCGCTATCCGGCATGCATCTAGAGTATTAAGTTCATAAGAACAGAGTAACGCATTAAGAAAGATGACATGATGTAGAGGGATAAACTCAAGCAATACGATATAAACCCCATCTCTTTATCCTCGATGGCAACAATACAATATGTGCCTTGCAACCCCTGCTGTCACTTGGTAAGGACACCACAAGATTGAACCCAAAGCTAAGCACTTCTCCCATGGCAAGAAAGATCAATCTAGTAGGCCAAACCACACTGATAATTCGAAGAGACTTGCAAAGATAACGCAATCATACATAAAAGAATTCAGAGGAGATTCAAATATTTCTCATAGATAAACTTGATCATAAACCCACAATTCATCGGATCTCGACAAACACACCGCAAAAAGAGTTACATCAAATAGATCTCCACAAGAGAGGGGGAGAACATTGTATTGAGATCCAATAAGAGAGAAGAAGCCATCTAGCTAATAACTATGGCCCCGAAGGTCTGTGGTAAACTACTCAAAACTCATCAGAGGGGCTATGGTATTGATGTAGAAGCCCTCCGTGGTCGATTCCCCTCCGGCGGAGTGCCGGCGAAGGCTCCAAGATGGGATCTCGCAGATATAGAAGGTTACGGTGGTGGAAATTGTTTTTCGTAGGCTCCCTGGATGTTTTCGGGGTACGTGGGTATATATAGGAGGAAGAAGTAGGTCAGTGGCTGCCTGAGGGGCCCACGAGATAGGAGGGCGCGCCCACCCCTATAGGGGGCGCACCCTATAGGGGTGGGCGCCCTCCTATCTCGTGGCCGCCTCGGCTGCTTCTTGGCTTGCACTCCAAGTCCTCTGGATCACGTTCGTTCAAAAATTCACGCTCCTGAAGGTTTCATTCCGTTTGGACTCCGTTTGATATTCCTTTTCTTCAAAATACTGAAATAGGCAAAAAACGGCAATACGGGCTGGGCCTCCGGTTAGTAGGTTAGTCCCAAAAATGATATAAATGTGTAAAATAAAGCCCATAAACATCCAAAACGGGTAATATAATAGCATGGAACAATCAAAAATTATAGATACGTTGGAGACGTATCAAGCATCAACACTCATTGGACCACATACATTGGTATGTATTATTTCCAACAAGTCAGTAGCTCGTTGCATTGTTCCGAAGAACGGAGTTTAGTCATCTTGCCCATAAGGCACGGTTCGCAAGCACCAAGTGATTCATAATCAAGTGATTCCAAAAGTCCATCAATATGAAGTTTCTTCATGCGCTTTACACCGGTATGACCCAAATGACAGTGCCACAAATAAGTTCCACTATCATTATTAAACTTCAATCTTTTGGCTTCAACACTATGAATATGTGTATCACTACTACCAAGATTCAACAAAAATAGACCACTCAGCAGGTGTGCATGACCATAAAAGATATTACTCATATAAGTAGAACAACCATTATTATCTGATTTAAATGAATAACCGTTTCGCGTTAAACAAGACCTAGATAATGTTCATTCTCAATGTTGGCACCAAATAACAATTATTCAGGTCTAAAACTAATCTCGATGGTAGATGTAGAGGTAGCGTGCCGACTGCGATCACATCGACTTTGGAACCATTTCCCACGCACATCGTCACCTCGTCCTTAGCCAATCTTCGCTTAATCTGTAGCCCTGTTTCTAGTTGCAAATAGGAGCAATAGAACCAGTATCAAATACCCATGCGCTACTGCGATCATTAATTAAATACACATTAATAACATGTATATCAAATATACCTTTCACTTTGCCATCCTTCTTATCCGCCAAATACTTGGGGCAGTTCTGCTTCCAGTGACCAGTTGATAACCCGCAAGTATACGGGATCAGTTGTAGCCTCTTTCAATAAGTGAGAGTGTCGAACCCAACGAGGAGCTAAAGGTAGAACAAATGTTCCCTCAAGTTCTATCGACCACCGATACAACTCTACGCATGCTTGACGTTCGCTTTACCTAGAACAAGTATGAAACTAGAAGTACTTTGTAGGTGTTGTTGGATAGGTTTGCAAGATAATAAAGAACGCGTAAATAAAAAGTAGGGGCTGTTTAGATAAATATGCAATAAAGTAAATATAGTGAGTGTGGAAAAGTGATGGTAGGAGTTGTGGAATTGTCCCTAAGCAATTGACTACGTTACTAGACCGGCAGTCACTATTGCAATTTTATTTGAGGGAGAGGCATAAGCTAACATACTTTCTATTCTTGGATCATATGCACTTATGATTGGAACTCTAGCAAGCATCCGCAACTACTAAAGATCATTAAGGTAAAACCCAACCATAAGATTAAAGTATCAAGTCCCCTTTATCCCATGCGCAAACAACCTACTTACTCGGGTCTGTGCTTCTGTCACTCACGCCACCCACCATAAGCAAATCATGAACATATTGCAAACCCTTCTGCGGGAATCCCTCACGCTTGCACGACACGAAGGGAACAATAGGACAACACCAATAATAAAACATGCAACTCAAACCAATCATAGCAATTCATCAATCACCGATAGGACAACGAAAATCTACTCAGACATCATAGAATGGCAACACATCATTGGATAATAATATGAAGCATAAAGCACCATGTTCAAGTAGAGGGTAAAGCGGTTTGCGGGAGAGTGAACCACTGAATATAGACGGGGGAAGGTGATGGAGATGTTGGTGAAGATGGCGGAGGTGTTGGTGAAGATCGCGGTGATGATAATGGCCCCAGGCGGTGTTCCGGCGCCACTGGAAGCAAGGGGGAGAGGGCCCCCCTTCTTCTTCTTCTTCCTTGACCTTCTCCCTAGATGGGACAAGGGTTTCCCCTCTGGTCCTTGGCTCCCATGGCGTGGGAGGGGCGAGAGCCCCTCCGAGATTGGATTTATCTCTCTGTCTCTCTCTGTTTCTGCGTTCCCAGATTCTGCCCCTTCACCATTTCTTTTATATCCGGAGATCCGTAACTCTGATTGGGGCGAATCTTTCGCCCAGATTTTTCTCATAAAATTAGCTTTCTTGCGGAAAAAGAAGAGCGTCAACCGCCTTACGGGGTGACCAGGAGAGTCCAGGGCGCGCCTGCCTCCCTGGGGGCGCGCCCCCTGTCTCCTGGCCCCCTCGGGCACCGTCTCGCGTTGATTTTTGCTCCCAAAAATCACAAATATTCCAAAATAATTCTTCGTCCGTTTTTATCCTGTTTGGACTCCGTTTGATATTGGCTTTCTGCGAAACATAAAACATGCAACAAACAGGAACTGGCACTGGTCACTGGATCAATATGTTAGTCCCAAAAAATAGTATAAAAAGTTGCAAAAGGTATATAAAAGTTGAATAATATTGGCATGGAACAATCAAAAATTATAGATACGACAGAGACGTATCACCAGTCCCTTTGCAGTAGAAGCACTCAGTTTTAGTCTTAGGTCCAGACTTGGGTTTCTTCTCTTGAGAAGTAACCTTTTTGCCGTTCTTCTTGAAGTTCCCTTTCTTCCCTTTGCCCTTTTTCTTGAAACTAGTGGTCTTATTGGCCATCAACACTTGATGCTCCTTTTTGATTTCTACCTCCGCGGCTTTTAGCATTGTGAAGAGCTCAGGAAATAGGCTTGTCCATCCCTTGCATATTATAGTTCATCACGAAGCCTTTATAGCTTGGTGGCAGTGATTGAAGAACCCTATCAATGACACAATCAACTCGAAGAACAACTCCCAGCTAAGTCAAGTGATTATGATACCCAGACATTTTGAGTATGTGTTCACTGACAGAACTATTCTCCTCCATTTTGCAGCTGGAGAACTTGTTGGAGACTTCATATCTCTCAACTCGGGCATTTGCTTGAAATATTAACTTCAACTCTTGGAACATCTCATATGCTCCATGACGTTCAAAACATCGTTGAAGTCCCGATTCTAAGCCGTAAAGCATGGCACACTGAACTATCGAGTAGTCATCATCTTTGCTCTGCCAGACATTCTTAATGTCCTTAGTAGCATCAGCAGCAGGCCTGGCACCTAGCGGTGCTTCCAGGACGTAATTCTTCTGTGCAGCAATGAGGATAATCCTCAAGTTATGGACCCAGTCCGTGTAGTTGCTGCCATCATCTTTCAACTTAGCTTTCTCTAGGAATGCATTAAAATTCAAAGGAACGGTAGCACGGGTCATTGATCTACAACAACATAGACATGCAAAATACTACCAGGTACTAAGTTCATGATAAATTAAAGTTCAATTAATCATATTACTTAAGAACTCTTAGATAGACATCCCTCTAATCATCTAAGTGATCACGTGATCCAAATCAACTAAACCATGTTCGATCATCACGTGAGATGGAATAGTTTTCAATGGTGAACATCACTATGTTGATCATATCTATTATATGATTCACGCTCGACCTTTCGGTCTCAGTGTTCCGAGGCCATATCTGCATATGCTAGGCTCGTCAAGTTTAACCCGAGTATTCTACGTGTGCAAAATTGGCTTGCACCCGTTGTATGTGAAGGAAATATGCCCTAGAGGCAATAATAAAGTTATTATTTATTTCCTTATTTCATGATAAATGTTTATTATTCATGCTAGAATTGTATTAACCGGAAACATAATACATGTGTGAATACATAGACAAACAGAGTGTCACTAGTATGCCTCTACTAGACTAGCTTGTTAATCAAAGATGGTTAAGTTTCCTAACCATAGACAAAGGAGTTGTCATTTGATTAACAAGGTCACATCATTAGTTGAATGATCTGATTGACATGACCCATTCCATTAGCTTAGCACCGATCGTTTAGTATGTTGCTATTGCTTTTATCCATGACTTATACATGTTCCTATAACTATGAGATTATGCAACTCCGCTTACGGAGGAACACTTTGGGTACTACCAAACGTCACAACGTAACTGGGTGATTATAAAGGAGTACTACAGGTGTCTCCAAAGGCAGATGTTGGGTTGGCGTATTTCGAGATTAGGGTTTGTCACTCCGATTATCGGAGAGGTATCTCTGGGCCCTCTCGGTAATGCACATCACTTAAAGCCTTGCAAGCATTACAACTAATGAGTTAGTTGTGAGATGATGTATTACAGAACGAGTAAAGAGACTTGCCGGTAACGAGATTGAACTAGGTATTGGATACCGACGATCGGATCTCGGGCAAGTAACATACCGATGACAAAGGGAACAACGTATGTTGTTATGCGGTCTGACCGATAAAGATCTTCGTAGAATATGTAGGAACCTATATGGGCATCCGGTCCCGCTATTGGTTATTGATCGAGAATGGTTTTAGGTCATGTCTACATAGTTCTCGAACCCGTAGGGTCCGCACGCTTAACGCTTTTGTTGATTTATATAGTATTATATGAGTTATGCATATTGGTAACCGAATGTTGTTCGAGTTTGGATGAGATCATGGACATGACGAGGAACTCCTAATGGTCCGAGATAAAGTTTGATATATGGGATAATAGTGTTTGATCTCGGAAGGGTTCCGAATTCACGGAAGGGGTTCCGGATGTTTCAAATGTTTGGGTACGAGAACACGTTATTTGGGCCAAAGGGAAAGCCCACAAGGTTTTGGAAAGCGCAAAGGAAGTTTTGCGAGTTCAGGCCGACACCGTGGTCCTCGGCGTGCGGGTCCAGACGCCGAAACCTGGCGTCTGCCCCGAGTCCGAGAAGGACTCTTGCCTTTCGGGTGAAACCGACTTTGTGGAGGCTTTACTCCAAGTTTTGACCCCAAGGCTCAACATATAAATAGAGGGTAGGGCTAGCACCAAAGACACATCAAGAAACACCAAGCCGTGTGCCGCAACCCCGCCCCTCTAGTTTATCCTCCATCATAGTTTCCGTAGTGCTTAGGCGAAGCCTGCGGAAATTGTTCTTCACCAACACCGCCACCACGCCGTCGTGCTGCGGAACTCATCTACTACTTCGCCGCCTTCTTGGATCGAGAAGGCGAGGACGCCATCGAGCTGAACGTGTGCGTAACTCGGAGGTGCCGTGCGATCGGTACTTGGATCGGTCGGATCGTGAAGACGTCGACTACATCAACCGCGTTGATAAACGCTTCGCTTAGCGATCTTCAAGGGTATGAAGATACACTCCTCTCGTTGCTATATCATCACCATGATCTTGCGTGTGCGTAGGAATTTTTTGAAATTACTACGCTCCCCATCGATGGCATCCGAGCCTAGGTTTTATGGTTTGATGTTTTGCACGAGTAGAACACAAGTGAGTTGTGGATTATACAAGTCATACCGCCTACCAAGATGTCATACTTTGGTTCAACGGTATTGTGAGATGAAGCGCCCGGACCGACATTACGCAGACGCTTACGCGAGACTGGTTTCACTGCTACGAGCACTCGTGCTTAAAGGTGACCGGCGGGTGTATGTCTCTCTCACTTTAGTTGAACTGTGTGTGCTACGCCCGGTCCTTGAGAAGGTTAAAACAGAGTCTATTTGACGAAGTATCGCTGTGGTTTTGATGCGTGGGTGAGATTGGTTCTTGCTTAAGCCCGTAGCAGCCACGTAAAATTTGCAACAACAAAGTAGAGGACGCCTAACTTGTTTTTGCAGGGCATGTTGTGATGTGATATGGTCAAGACGTGATGCTATATTTTATTGTATGAGATGATCATGTTTTGTAACCGGTTATCGGCAATCGGCTGGAACCATATGGTTGTCGCTTATTGTATGAAATGCAACGCCTCAGTAATTGCTTTACTTTATCACTAAGCGGTAGCGATAGTCGAGAAGCAATAGATGGCGAAACGACAACGATGCTACGATGGACATCAAGGTGTCGCGCGGTGACGATGGTGATCACGACGGTGCTTGGAGATGGAGATCACAAGCACAAGATGATGATGGCCATATCATATTACTTATATTGATTGCATGTGATGTTTATCCTTTATGCATCTTATTTTGCTTTGATTGACGGTAGCATTTTAAGATGATCTCTCACTAAAATTATCAAGTAGTGTTCTCCCGAGTATGCACCGCTGCCAAAGTTCGTCGTGCCGAGACACCACGTGATGATCGGGTGTGATAAGCTCTCGTCCATCTACAACGGGTGCAAGCCAGTTTTGCACACGCAGAATACTCAGTTATACTTGACGAGCCTAGCATATGCGAGATATGGCCTCGAACACGGAGACCGAAAGGTCGAGCGTGAATCATATAGTAGATATGATCAACATAAGATGTTCACCATTGAAAACTACTCCATCTCACGTGATGATCGGTTATGGTTTAGTTGATTTGGATCACGTGATCACTTAGATGACTAGAGATGTTTGTCTAAGTGGGAGTTCTTAAGTAATATGATTAATTGAACTTAAATTTATCATGAACTTAGTACCGATAGTATCTTGCTTGTCTATGTTTGTTTGTAGATAGATGGCTCGTCTTTGTTGTTCCGTTGAATTTTAATGCGTTCCTTGATAAAGCAAAGTTGAAAGATGATGGTAGCAATTACACGGATTGGGTCCGTAATCTCGAGGATTATCCTCATTGCTGCATGTAAGAGTTACGCCCCGATGCACCGCTGGGTGCGAACTGCGTCTTGATGTAACCGACGACGTTAAGAACGTCTGGCGAGCAAAGCCGATGACTACTCTATAGTTCAATGTGCCATGCTTTACGGCTTAGAACCGGGTCTTCAACGACGTTTTGAACGTCATGGAGCATATGAGATGTTCCAGAGTTGAAGTTGATATTCCAACGAGAATGCCCGGATTGAGAGATATGAAGTCTCCAATAAGTTCTATAGCTGCAAGATGGAAGAGAATGGGTTTGTCGGTGAGCACATACTCGTAATGTCCGGTATTACAATCACTTGACTCAACGGGAGTTAATCTTCCGGAAGATTGTGTCATTGATGAAATTCTTCAATCACTACCACCAAGCTACAAAGGCTTCGTGATGAACTATAATATGCAAGGGTTAGTAAAGACTATGCCTGAGCTCTTCACAATGCTAAAGGCTGCGGAGGTAGAAATCAAGAAGGAGCATCAAGTGTTGATGGTCAATAAGACCACTAGTTTCAAGAAGAAAGGCAAAGGGAAGAAGAAGGGAACTTTAAGAAGAACAGCAAGCAAGTTGTCGCTCAGAGAAGAAACCCAAGTCTGGACCTAAACCTGAAACTCGAGTGCTTCTACTGCAAGCGGTCGTCACCGAAGCGGAACTGCCCCAAGTACTTGGCGGATAAGAAGGATGGCAAGGTGAACAAAGGTATATGTGATATACATGTTATTGATGTGTACCTTACTAGAGCTCGCAGAGCACTGGTATTTGATACTGGTTCTTGCTAATATTTGCAACTCAAAGCAGGGCTACGGATTAAACGAACACGGCAAAGGACGAGGTGACGATGCGCGTGGGAAATGGTTCCAAAGTCGATGTGATCGCGGTCGGCACGCTACCTCTACATCTACCTTCGGATTAGTTTCGACCTAAATAATTGTTATTTGGTGCCAGCGTTGAGCATGAACATTATATCTGGATCTTGTTTGATGCGAGACGGTTATTCATTTAAATCGAGAATAATGGTTGTTCTATTTATATGAGTAATATCTTTTATGGTCATGCACCCTTGAAGAGTGGTCTATTTTAATGAATCTCGATAGTAGTGATACACATATTCATAATGTTGAAACCAAAAGATGCAGAGTTGATAATGATAGTGCAACTTATTTGTGGCACTCGCCGTTTAGGTCATATCGGTATAAAGCGCATGAAGAAACTCCATCTTGATGGACTTTTGGAGTCACTTGATTATGAATCACTTGGCACTTATGAACCGTGCCTCATGGGCAAGATGACTAGAACCCGCTTCTCGGTACTATGGAGAGAGCAACAGATTTGTTGGAAATCATACATCTGATGTATATGGTCCGATGAATGTTGAGGCTCGTGGCGGATATCATTATTTTCTCACCTTCACAGATGATTTAAGCAGATATGGGTATATCTACTTAATGAAACATAAGTCTGAAACATTTGAAAAGTTCAAAGAATTTCAGAGTGAAGTTGAAAATCATCGTAATAAGAAAATAAAGTTTCTACGATCTGATCGTGGAGGCGAATATTTGAGTTACGAGTTTCTTCTACATTTGAAACAATGCGGAATAGTTTCGCAACTCACGCCACCCGGAACACCACAACGTAATGGTGTGTCCGAACGTCGTAATCGCACTTTACTAGATATGGTGCGATCTATGATGTCTCTTACAGATTTACCGCTATCGTTTTGGGGTTATGCTCTTGAGACGGCCGCATTCACACTGAATAGAACACCGTCAAAATCCGTTGAGACGACACCTTATGAACTATGGTTTAGCAAGAAACCAAAGTTGTCGTTTCTTAAAGTTTGGGGATGCGATGCTTATGTGAAAAAGCTTCAACCCGATAAGCTCGAACCCAAATCGAGAAATGTGTCTTCATAGGATACCCAAAGGAGACAGTTGGGTACACCTTCTATCACAGATCCAAGGCAAGACATTTGTTGCTAAGAATGGATCCTTTCTAGAGAAGGAGTTTCTCTCGAAAGAAGTGAGTGGGAGGAAAGTAGAACTTGATGAGGTAATCGTACCTTCTCCCTTATTTGAAAGTAGTTTATCACGTAAACCGGTTTCGCGACATCTACACCAAATAGTGATGAAGTTGATGATGTTGATCATGAAACTTCGATCAAGTTACTACTGTAACCTCGTAGATCAACCAGAGTAAGATCCGCACTGAGTGGTACGGTAATCCTGTTCGAAGTCATGCTACTAGATCATGATGAACCTACGAACTATGAAGAAGCGATGGTGAGCCCAGATTCCGCAAAATGGCTTGAGGCCATGAAATCGAGATGGGATCCATGTATGAAAACAAAGTGTGGACTTTGGTTGACTTGCCCGAGGGTCGGCAAGCAATAGAAAACAAGTGGATCTTCAAGAAGAAGACCGACGCCGACGGTAATATTATCGTCTACAAAGCTCGACTTGTCGCAAAGGGTTTTGACAAGTTCAAGGGATTGACTACGATGAGACCTTCTCACCAGTAGCGATGCTTAAGTCTGTCCGAATCATGTTAGCAATTGCCGATTTTATGATTATGAAATTTGGCAAATGGATGTAAAGACCGCATTCTGAATGGATTTCGGAAGAAGAGTTGTATATGATGCAACCGAAGGTTTTATCGATCCAAAGGGAGCTAACAAAGTGTGCAAGCTCCAATGATCCATTTATGGACTGGTGCAAGCATCTCGGAGTTGGAATAAACGTTTTGATAGTGTGATCAAAGCATTTGGGTTTATACAGACTTTTGGAGAAGCTCAGATTTACAAAAAGTGAGTGGAGCTCAGTAGCATTTCGATATTATATGTAGATGACATATTACTAATCGGAAATGATATAGAATTCTGGATAGCATAAAGGGATACTTGAATAAGAGTTTTCAATGAAAGACCTCGGTGAAGCTGCTTACATATTGAGCATCAAAATCTATAGAGATAGATCAAGACGCTTAATTGACTTTCACAAAGCACATACCTTGACAAAATTTTGAAGAAGTTCAAAATGGATCAAGCAAAGAAAGGGTTCTTGCACGTGTTACAAGGTGTGAAGTTGAGTAAGACTCAATGCCCGACCACCGCAGAAGATAGAGAGAAAATGAAAGATGTTCCTATGCCTCACCATAGGCTCTATCATGTATGCAATGCTGTGTACCGACACGATGTGTGACTTGCTATAAGCTTAGCAGGAGGTACCAAAGTAATCCAGAGTGGATCATCGGACAGCGGTCAAAGACATCCTGAAATACCTGAAAAGGACTAAGGATATGTTTCTCGTATATGGAGGTGACAAAGAGATCATCGTAAACGGTTACGTTGATGCAAGCTTTGACACTGATCCGGACGATTCTAAATCGCAGACCGGATACGTATTTACACTAAACGGAGGAACTGTCGGTTGGTGCGAGTTCTAAACAAAGCGTCATAGCGGGATCTACATGTGAAGCGGAGTACATAGCAGCTTCGAAGCAGCTAATGAAGGAGTCCGGATGAAGGAGTTCATATCCGATCTAGGTGTCATACCTAGTGCATCGGGTCCAATGAAAATCTTTTGTGACAATCTTCGAGCAATTGCTTTAGCAAAGCAATCCAGATTTCACAAGAGAACCAAACACATCAAGAGACGCTTCAATTCCAACCGGACTTGGTCCAGTGGGAGACATAGAGATTTGCAAGATACATACGGATCTGAATGTAGCAGCACCCGTTGACTAAGCCTCTTCCACGAGCAAAACATGATCAGCACCAAGACTCCATGGGTGTTAGAATCATTACTATGTAATCTAGATTATTGACTCTAGTGCAAGTGGGAGATCAAGGAAATATGCCCTAGAGGCAATAATAAAGTTATTATTTATTTCCTTATTTCATGATAAATGTTTATTATTCATGCTAGAATTGTATTAACCGGAAACATAATACATGTGTGAATACATAGACAAACAGAGTGTCACTAGTATGCCTCTACTAGACTAGCTTGTTAATCAAAGATGGTTAAGTTTCCTAACCATAGACAAAGGAGTTGTCATTTGATTAACAAGGTCACATCATTAGTTGAATGATCTGATTGACATGACCCATTCCATTAGCTTAGCACCCGATCGCTTAGTATGTTGCTATTGCTTTTATCCATGACTTATACATGTTCCTATAACTATGAGATTATGCAACTCCGTTTACGGAGGAACACTTTGGTACTACCAAACGTCACAACGTAATCGGGTGATTATAAAGGAGTACTACAGGTGTCTCCAAAGGCGATGTTGGGTTGGCGATTTCAAGATTAGGGTTTGTCACTCCGATTATCGGAGAGGTATCTCTGGCCCTCTCGATAATGCACATCACTTAAAGCCTTGCAAGCATTACAACTAATGAGTTAGTTGTGAGATGATGTATTACGAGCGAGTAAAAGACTTGCGCAGTAACGAGATTGAACTAGGTATTGGATACCGACGATCGGATCTCGGCAAGTAACATACCGATGACAAAGGAACAACGTATGTTGTTATGCGGTCTCGACCGATAAAGATCTTCGTAGAATATGTAGGAACCTATATGGGCATCCAGGTCCCGCTATTGGTTATTGACCGAGAATGGTTTTAGGTCATGTCTACATAGTTCTCGAACCCGTAGGGTCCGCACGCTTAACGTTTCGTTGATGATATAGTATTATATGAGTTATGCATATTGGTAACCGAATGTTGTTCGGAGTTCCGGATGAGATCATGGACATGACGAGGAACTCCTAATGGTCCGAGATAAAGTTTGATATATGGGATAATAGTGTTTGATCTCCTAAGGGTTCCGAATTCACCTAAGGGGTTCCGGATGTTTCCAAATGTTTGGGTACGAGAACACGTTATTTGGGCCAAAGGGAAAGCCCACAAGGTTTTGGAAAGCGCAAAGGAAGTTTTATGAGTCCGAGGGCCGACGCCAGGTCTCGGCGTCTGGGTCCAGACGCCGGAACCTGGCGTCGCCCCGAGTCCGAGAAGGACTCTTGCCTTCGGGTGAAACCGACTTTGTGGAGGCTTTTACTCCAAGTTTCACCCCAAGGCTCAACATATAAATAGAGGGTAGGGCTAGCACCAAAGACACATCAAGAAACACCAAGCCGTGTGCCGCAACCCCGCCCCTCTAGTTTATCCTCCATCATAGTTTCCGTAGTGCTTAGGCGAAGCCTGCGAAAATTGTTCTTCACCAACACCGCCACCACGCCGTCGTCTGCCGAACTCATCTACTACTTCGCCTGCCTTGCTGGATCGAGAAGGCGAGGACGCCATCGAGCTGAACGTGTGCGAGAACTCGGAGGTGCCGTGCATTCAGTACTTGGATCGGTCGGATTGTGAAGACGTACGACTACATCAACCGCGTTGATAAACGCTTCCGCTTAGCGATCTTCAAGGGTATGAAGATACACTCCCCTCTCGTTGCTATATCATCACCATGATCTTGCGTGTGCGTAGGAAATTTTTTGAAATTACTACGTTCCCCATCAGTATGTGTACGTAGAGCTTATCACACCCGATCATCACGTTGTGTCTCGGCACGACGAACTGTAGCAACGGTGCATACTCAGGGAGAACACTTGTACCTTGACATTTATAAGGGATCATCTTATCATGCTTCCGACGTTCTAAGCAAAATAAGATGCATAAAGGATAAACATCACATGCAATCAAAATATGTGACATGATATGGCCATCATCATCTTGTGCTCATGATATCCATCACTGGAGCATCGTCATGATCTCCAACATCACCGGCGCGACACCTTGATCTCCATCGTAGCATCGTTGTCGTTTCGCCACCTATTGTTACTACGACTATCGCTACCACTTAGTGATAAAGTAAAACAATTACATGGCGATTGCATTGCATACAATAAAGCGACAACCATATGGCTCCTGTCAGTTGCCGATAACTTTGTTACAAAACATGATCATCTCATACAACAATTTATATCACATCATGCTTGACCATATCACATCACAGCAAGCCCTGCAAAAACAAGTTAGACGTCCTCTACTTTGTTGTCGCAAGTTTTACGTGGCTGCTACGGGCTTCTAGCAAGAACCGTTCTTACCTACGCATCAAAACCACAACGATTTTTCATCAAGTGTGTTGTTTTAACCTTCAACAAGGACCAGGCGTAGCCACACTTGATTCAACTAAAGTTGGAGAAACAGACACTCACCAGCCACCTATGTGCAAAGCACGTCGGTAGAACCAGTCTCGTGTAAGCGTACGCGTAATGTCGGTCCGAGCCGCTTCATCCAACAATATTGTTGAATCAAAGTATGACATCTTGGTAAGCAGTATGACTATTATCGCCCACAACTCTTTGTGTTCTACTCGTGCATATAACATCTACGCATAGACCTGGCTCGGATGCCACTGTTGGGGAACGCGGTAATTTAAAAAAAAATCCCACGCACACGCAAGATCATGGTGATGCATAGCAATGAGAGGGGAGAGTGTGTCCACGTACCCTCGTAGACCAAAAGCGGAAGCATTATGACAACGCAGTTGATGTAGTCGTACGTCTTCACGATCCGTGATCAGCACACGTTCAGCTCGGGGATGTCCCTCGTACTCTTGATCCAGTTGAGGCCGAGGGAGAGTTTCATCAGCACGACGGCGTGGTGACGGTGATGATGAAGTCACCGGCGCAGGGCTTCGCCTAAGCACTATGACGATATGACCGAGGTGTGTAACTGTGGAGGGGGGCACCGCACACGGCTAAACAATGTCAACTTGTGTGTTCTAGGGTGCCCCCCTGCCCCCATATTTAAAGGAGCAAGGGGGAGGCCGCCGGCCCTTGGGGCGCGCCAAGGAGGGGAGGAGTCCTCCTCCTAGTAGGAGTAGGACTCCTCCTTTCCTAGGCCAACTAGGAAGGGGAAGGGGAAGGAAGGAGAGAGAGAGGGAGAGGGAAAGAGGGGCCGCGCCCTTCCCTAGTCCACCCGGTCTCCCTTTGGGGCACCTCTGGGTTGCCCTCTCTCTCCCCTAAGGCCCACTAAGGCCCAATACTTCCCCGGGGGGTTCCGGTAACCCCTCCGGCACTCTGGTTTTCTCCGAAATCACCCGGAACACTTCCGGTGTCCGAATATAGCCGTCCAGTATATCAATCTTTATGTCTCGACCATTTCGAGACTCCTCGTCATGTCCGTGATCACATACGAGACTCCGAACTACCTGCCGTACATCAAAACACATAAACTCATAGTACCTATCGCCATCGAACATTAAGCGTGCGGACCCTACGGGTTCGAGAACTATGTAGACATGCCCGAGACACGTTTCTGGTCAATAACCAATAGCGGAACCTGGATGCTCATATTGGTTCCTACATATTATACGAAGATCATTATCGGTCAAACCGCATAACAACATACGTTGTTCCCTTTGTCATCGGTATGTTACTTGCCCGAGATTCGATCGTCGGTATCTCAATACCTAGTTCAATCACATTACCGGCAAGTCTCTTTACTCGTTCCGTAATACTTCATCCCGTAACTAACTCATTAGTCACAATTCTTGCAAGGCTTATAGTGATGAGTATTACCGAGAGGGCCCAGAGATACCTCTCCGAAACACGGAGTGACAAATCCTAATCTTGATCTATGCCAACCCAACAAACACCTTCGGAGACACCTATAGAGCACCTTTATAATCATCCTTTTTACGTTGTGATGTTTGGTAGCACACAAAGTGTTCCTCCGGTATTCGGGAGTTGCATAATCTCATAGTCTGAGGAACTTGTATAAGTCATGAAGAAAGCAGTAGCAATGAAACTAACACGATCATAATGCTAAGCTAACAGATGGGTCATGTCCATCACATCATTCTCCTAATGACGTGATCCCATTCATCAAATGACAACATATGTCTATGGTTAGGAAACATAACCATCTTTGATTAACGAGCTAGTCTAGTAGAGGCATACTAGGGACTATAGTTTTTGTCTATGTATTCACACATGTACTAAGTTTCTGGTTAATGCAATTCTAGCATGAACAATAAACATTTATCATGAATTAAGGAAATAAATAATAACTTTATTATTTCCTCTAGGGCATATTCCCTTCACAACCTTCTTCTCTTCGAGCATGGTATTCTTCTCTGCAAGGTTGAGCTTCTTCTCGGTCGCCGCCATCAACATGTTAAACCTCTTGGCCTTACATGCCCCCTGATATCGGAGCGCTTGACAAATGCCTCCTTCTTCGCCAAGATGTCCTTGAACCTCTTTGTCATCTTGGCCACCACCCCTCTCGCCTCGCCTTCTCCTCCTCCCACTTCTTTCCCTGGAATACTCTTCTGACCTTCTTGGGTGGCTCTTTTGTTGGGTCTGTTGGATCACCCATTTCTTCCTCGGTGCCCATGCCGGTGGTCTTGGCGGAGTTGGCACTATATACATTCCACTTGGGTTGCCCATTCAACTTCATCCAACAATGCATGACGACGAAGTTCTTCTTCTCCAAATTCAAGAACAAGTTGTATGCACGGGAAGGCTACAAAGTGAAAGATTGTCAAGAAGTTGCTTATCCGATCCGGCCAACTGACCAACACATAGAGCATATCCAGCCAACAAGTTGCATATCTGACCAAATGATCAACACATATAACAACTTACTTGCTCGAAGACTTGTGCACCACTTGACCACCATATGATGAGTTTCTTCAAGTGTCCACAATATTTGGACACGACCTCTTGGATGACGTACCATCGATGGTTGAAAGACTTCACCCCATGGTTGCGGATGATTTTGTCGACATAGGGCTCGAAATGTTGGTGCTCGTTGAACCAAGTGTGAACGTTGGCCCAAAATGTTGAGCCCGTTTGCTCTGTGACATGGATCAGATCGATGCTAGTGGCCAACCATGCATCGCACAACAACTCGTCCTTCCTCATGTTGAAGCTTTCTCCTCTACCCTCTTCTTTAGATCAGAAACAAATTCATCTGAATCAAGGTCATTGTTGTCTTCCTCCTCTTGCTCCTGTTGGACGGTGGCTCAATTTGGTTGTGTGTATGTGCCCGGCTCCGTGCCAGGGTAGTTGTATGTGTCAGACTGGGTGTACGTGCCAGACTGCAATCCGAGCCATCCATCTGCCCGTACTCGTAGTAGCCTCCTCCTTTATCGTGGATCATCTCAAACTTATGTTTGTCTGCGTCATCATATGACGGCTCACCCCCTTGTCGCATACCAGTGAACAACATGCAGGCACCGAGGTGCTCCACACTCAGCATCTAGAACCGGACAAGCGCGGTGATGCAGACTCCGAGAAAATCAGTCGCGCCACGTTGATGTCGGGGACTGCCTACCGAGTTGTTTGGTGGCGTAGAAGTAGGGAGGCTTCACGAAAGTTGTTCCTGTAGATGAGGTGGTGCTGGCGGCAGATGGTATGAGTTATTGCGCTCGTACCATGCACCATCTTGCACTCTGATGCAACTTTGCCAAAAAGGGAAGTTGCTTCATTTGACTTCATTTGCTGGGATCTTGATTGGTTCCCGTCCATTTCCGTAGAACATCATGAAAAACGAGTTTTTTGTTTCTCAAAGATTAGCTTTAGCAAGACACAAGAAATATCGAAACCCGGTGAAAACCACATCACAACTCTCTTATAAAAGTGGCAAAATATCGAGCCATCACCAAGCCCAACTTCCCTTCCCCCACCTCGGAGGCGTAGGAAGAGTGGCCCAAGCGCATAGGTTGTCCCCAGATTTGGGGCCTTAAAGAGATTATTCAAGGGGGTTTGCCAGTGACGCCGCCGTTCACCTCTGGCTCTAACCGCCAGAGCACCATGGACATGAGGATCACTGCCGACAGTCACCAAGAGCTACTTGCCCGAGAACCTGCAGCCTCCACGAGCATGGCCTATTGTCAGTCCACCTCACAGAAAATCTAGCTATACTACTAATATTACTACTATAAACATGGCTAGCACAACCTCCTCCCCCACCTCAACTCCGGTCAGGCCAGTGGAGAGGGAAGGAGGAGCCCCGATGGTGGATGGGTGATTCGAGAGAGAGGGAGACTAGAACTCTCAGGACAAAGGACTAGACCAATGTAGTACTCCCTCCGTCTCAAAATAAGTGTCTCAACTTTATGCTAGCTCTAGTACAAATTTATACTAAGCTCAAGACACTTGTTTTGGGACGGAGGGAGTAATATATGTTGTTTAGTCAATATGCGCATGGCTCACATCAAACCCACGTCCCCGAGCGCTTAAAGCTCCCTTCTAGGGAGCTTAAAAGTTCAAATATTATAGTGATATGAGAAATCTATGTTTTAATAATAAAAATTCACAATTATACCCTAAAGTGGTTGTCTAATCCTGAAAAAATCAGAAACAAAATTCAAATAACATAATTACTTATACAACAAACGTTGCTTAGTTTTCCTTCGCGTGCAATTTTTTGTGATAAAATCACATTCGTGGAGTTCTAAACAAAAATAACAATATCGATACTCCAAATCTCTTTCAAAAATAGTCTTTTTGGAACAATGATTTTATTTTATTTGTCCAAAGCATTAGGAAAGGTTTTTCTTTACGTAAATTCGCGCACACATATAAGATTTAACAATGTTTGTTGCCAGAAAAAAATTATTCCCTCTGATCCATATTAATTGTCGCTGCTTACTTTGTTTCTCTTTTTTTTGAGAAACTTACAATTTATTCATCTTCGATCATGATAGGACAACAAACATAAAAATAATAAAAATTACATCCAAATCCATAGACCAACTAGTGACGCTACAAGCATTGAAGCGAGCTGAAGGCACGCTGCTGTCATCGCCCCTCCCTCATCGGAGCCAGAAATTTTTTGTTGTAGTAGACAGTCGAGAAATCGTCGTGCTAAGGTCCCATAGGACCAACGCATCAGAATAACAACCGTCGCTTATGAGGAAATACGTAGATCGGAAGGATCAAACCTAAAACAAAAGAACGTAGATGAACGAAGACCGAATCCAAATAGATCCACCAAATATAACCACTGACCGAATCCTGCGAGATCCGCTGGAGATACACCTCCACACGCCCTTCGATGATGCTAGATGCACCATTGAGACGGGCTAGGCGAGGAGAACCCTATTCCATCTTCAGAAAGCCGCCACCGTCGCCTTCCTGAGCCGGACACAAATCTTAACAAAACTCAGAAAAAAAACATTTAAAACGAAGCCTTCTCGCCGATCGATAAGGGCCGGAATCCACCATGCCTCCATGGCCCCGGGGCCATCGGAGATGATGCGGACCGCCGACGATGCTGGCAGGAGGCAAAGGAATCCTAGGCTTCTTTTTATAGGCGGTGGCGGCTAGGTATCGATGCTGCTTACATTTGGTAAGTTTTTTTTTGTTTTTTTAGGAACATATTTTTTTAGACAATTTTGAGAAACATGTGGCATGATATTGGATGGACTTCTTTTGGAGGGACATACATGATGGACATGAGCCCAACGAAGCCCAAAATAAGAAATGGCCCATGACTTCTCAGCGGTAATTTTTCTTGTACTCCCTCTCAGACAGTAAGTAGTTCGTACAGAGATGATAGACTCACGCTAACCACCTTCTTCTACTTAACCATCCACAACCTGCAAACACCGAAACAACTTTAAGCCCCCACCATCAGCCTGAAAACCCTGAAGCTCTCTGCAACGCCACTGTTCCGCACGCAGACGGCGAAAAGATCACGCGCCTAGGGTTCGGCACCGCTCTCCATCGAAATCGGCGGCGGGGTCTCTGGCTCCAGGCGCTCCTCCCCGCAGCAATGCGACCGCCGCCCGCGGTGATGACGGCCTCCTCGTCGGAGAAGAAGGCGGGGAAGCGGAGGAGCGGACCACCGAGGCCCCGAGGGAGGAAGTCGCAGCTCGCCCTCCTCGGTGAGTACCGTTCGCGCCCCTTGTTTTTGCTCGCTGTTCACTTGATTTGTTTGCGCTCTTTCGGCTTTGGAGCTCCATATTTTAGTGGCGGGACCTTGTTTTGGTGCTGCACATGTAGTCTTTATTTAGAGTTGTTAGGATGTGGGGATGATTTGGATGTGGTGTGGTGCCTGGGGAATTAATTAGAGGGCCCTTAATTAGAAAAGGTGATCTTGGAAGCGAACCGAGAGAACGACATCCTAACTATTAGCGCTTCCAGTCGCGTGCTTTTTACTACCAAGATGTAATGGTTGCCACTGTCAAAGTAATAATATGACATTGGTGATGGACAATGTTCTCAGCAACTGTTCTGAAACAAAGGTGCTCCTTTTCCATGCGCAATCTGTCACCATGATGTCCAAGAGATGTGCAAACGCCACGTGATCATAAATGTCGTCTAGCTTCTTCTCACAGTAGAACGGGTACGAGTGTCAACTCTAAATGTCTAGAAATTTGACAGTCAAAGCACGTGGTGTGTTTGTGCTTGTGTATAACTGGATGTTACAACGTACCGCCGAAGTTTACTGCTCAAGAATTTCATCTCCTTCGATAGAAGGCTTGACCTTCTGTGTGTTCATCAAGTGGCCCTGAATTTATGTTTTGATGATCAACAGGGGGGTGCTCACCTGGAAATGCATTTGCTCCACATATACTGCTCATCAATCGGGGAGAGGTATGCAGCTTCAGGCACCTACCCATCTAAGTTGCAAATTACAAGAACAATACCAACTTTTATTTTGCTTTGTGTATGTTTGTTGTTTTACTATTCATTACGTTAGATTAATATGGCGCTTCAGCTGCTGAGAAATGTTCCCATTTTTTTCGTCTAACCTGGTTTACTCTGTTTCTGTTTCTCTGAGTCTTGAGCCTGTAGATACTTTACTGTATGATGTGAATAAATTACAAGATTACTTTGCGATAATTTACTATGTGGTGTCACTGATGTGTGAAAATAATGTCTTGTAGGAGTACTATTTTTAGTTTACTGCTCTTTGGAGTTTATTGTCTGCAAGATGATCAACGTTAATGTTTGTCCGCTCTCCTTGTTCTACTCCCTCCGATCCAAAATAAGTGTCGTGGTTTTAGTTCAAATTTTAACTAAAGCCACGACACTTATTTCAGATTGGAGGGAGTAGCAATTTTCCAAATTTAGACAAGTGTGAACTTCATTCTACCAAACTGCGGGTTCTCAACATTAACACAATACATATTTATTTGACTACCATAAGGCCCATAGCATTTCAAACAGAACTTCAGTGTACTTCTATCTGTATGTTCTTGTGCAGTGCAGTGCAGTCTGTACGGGATCTTCCTTTCATGTGTTTTATGCACTGGGTAGGTCCTTCATCCGTATATGACAGACTAAAGAATTTTGCTCTTGTCAGGCTTCTGCACAGATCTTTGATGTGGCTGTGTTTGGTCTCAATATGTGATAGAAAAATCACTTGCTTTCTACTTTTATCACCCAGTTCCTTTTTCTAAAGAAAATGGGTGCGGCCATAGAAGATTCATTGAGTGCACACTGTTCATATATTGTACATAATTTAACAGCAATACTGAAAGTACTTTTATGCACAGGATGTTACCTCCAAGATTATGCTGTTATCAGAGCTGCACTCCAAATCCATCTGTATTCTATCAGCCAATGGCCCATTATCAGCTATAACTCTCCGTCTATCTTCACATTCAGGTGGCCTTGACAATGCAGTTTACCAGGTTCGCCTCAGTGTTCTCAGTGTCCAACATTGGCTAGTGGCTACTACTATTCCCCCATTTTCAGCAATTAATGAATTGCCTGTCTTATATCAGTTCAATGTGTGCTAATAGACCAGTACAAGTTCTTAATCCCCTTATGTAGCGTGGAAAAAAAATGGTTCCCCTCCTTCAGTCCATTTTATATCCTAAAACAAAGCATTTCCATCTCTTGGTCTTACTTTGAACTGATTTTGCAGGGTCAGTTTGAGATAATTTCACTAAAAGGCTCTTATCTGCTGTCTGATGAGGGTGGCTCAGGAAACAGCAGTGGGGGTTTAAGCATTATGGTTTCTACTCCTTGCGGCAGCTTGTTTGGAGGTAGTGTTGGAGGGCCGCTGATCGCTGCTGACCCTGTGCAGGTACATATAATTTTGCCACTTACCAAGTGGAACTGCAGGCACATGCCACAGTAAAAAATACTAATGCGTAAATTCTCCAAACAGTTGTGGTGACAGTCGATGACATCTTCCTGATGTTCTTTTCCGCCTTTGTTCTCTCTTGTGTAGAAGCTCACACAGTGTTTTGCTACCTCAGGTAATTGCTGGAAGCTTCAATTACACGGTGACAGAGGAAATGAAGGAGCCAAAGACCAGTGACAGCCAACTTAATGAGCTGAAAGTACCTTGGGAGCTGGATGCGATGCCTTATGAACCATTTTCACCTTTGCCTCTGTTTGGGTGGTCCAGGATTGAAGATGTCAAACTTGATCGCCATGACTTCGACCTGACCAATGGTTAGCACTTGGCTTCACCATGCTGCGACATATGCATGAAGATAATACATGATGGAGATATAACGTAACAGTTGTAAGGGCAAGCTATAGAAACTTTGGTTTCCAAAGATATTTTGTGGGCGGAAGTGTACTTCCAAACTCAAATTCACGGAGGAAAAGTAGTTCTAAATTCTAACTAAGACTTCTAGAGACGTGTAAAATTGATATGTCGTTTGCTAAGTCAGGAACAACGGTGTAGTTCTGCAGACTTATATCAGTGAGAGCTATAAACTAGTAATAGCAAGTCATTTTATGTCGAAGGATTGATACACATTCAGATGACAGAAGCGTCTTCTGAACATTTGTGATACGTGGGATTTATCTATGCTATCCAAGATTTTGGCACAAAATTAGCCTAAGTTTTTTGCCGCTATTAAATGCAGAGTTGAATCATGCTATCAAGCTGATGCAGCAATGTGAGAAATTATGTTCTTCAGAAACTTGACCAGACAACAACACGATCCAATGAAAGGCACACCGAACAGCTACAATATTTGAATTCATTCATTAAGACGACATATACAACAAGTACAGAGCAGGATGCTGAAAATATAGCAGATGCATCCTCTGAAATGCTGGGTACAGATTTTATTTCAACACAGACATTATTCTTGTTTCTAGAATACAGAGTGCCGATTTCTCTCGAGGCTCCAGCCAGCGGCGGGTCTAAGAGCTCCCAAGCAGCTTCTTGATATCCTTCTGCAGATTATACAAAGCAAGTGTTATGTTGATGGCTAGTGCTTCAGGATTAAGCATGTGCAAGGGGATGTGAATCACGGTGCACTGTTAGTTACCTCAATGCTCAGGGGGGAAGTGGTCGGGGCATAGCGGTCCACAACGTGACCCTCCTTGTCAACCAAGAACTTGGAGAAGTTCCACTTGATGCTGTCGCCGAAAAGGCCACCTTTGCTAGACTTCAGGAACTTGTACAGGGGGGAAACATTGTTGCCGTTGACATCAACCTGACAGACAATACAAACTAGGGCTCAGTACTGCAGCATAAACCTTCTCGGATGGATTATTCTTAAGATAAAATGGAGATTCATGGGCATCCCACTGAAACATTTGCAACATTATCACACTGAAACAGATGAATGCATTGCTTTCGCCTAGGAAGATCACAGCACAAATGTACCTTGTCGAAAATGGGGTACTCGGCCTTGAAGCGAGTGCAGGCAAACTGAACGATCTCATCGTTGGTGCCAGGCTCCTGCCCACCAAACTGATTGCATGGGAAAGCCAAGATCTCAAAGCCTATAAACCACAAATTGGCAATAGAACACAGAGGTTAGCATCCAATAACCAGAGTTTGTCATGTAAATCGACTAACTAGTACATCATCAAGCAATATGCAGATTAAACCCAGTAATCCATATGACATAGATATAATAACAAGGTAAAGGGGAACAAAAAATAATGGATGAAGAAGAAACCTTGGTCCTTGTACTTCGGGTACAGCTGGCTCAGCTCAGTGTAGTTGGAGTTAGTTAAGCCACTGGAACAATTGGTCACAGATAATAATTAGCAGCGTAGCTGAAGAAGTAAGGTTTTCTATGACATTCATTCAATAAAGAGTCGATGTTTTGTAGACGATCATTATTTTGGACAATCAAGCAGGACACGGCATATAATAACCTATTGATTTGGACTGTACTTATTTTTCATTTGCTGTGGACCAGACAAAATAATTTGATTCAACGCACTGCCTGTAAGTTGGAGATATCTCATTGCCGAGCTGTAATCAAGGGAGGTTACAGGTCGTACGTACCACTGGGATGCGACGTTAACAATGAGAAGAA
The DNA here is from genome assembly GCA_021437245.1 of Aegilops speltoides. NCBI lineage: Eukaryota > Viridiplantae > Streptophyta > Magnoliopsida > Poales > Poaceae > Aegilops > Aegilops speltoides. The sequence goes on from CM038142.1 coordinate 465,439,996, forward strand.
CCTTCCCCTTGTAGACGCTGAGGTCGACGTCCTTGCCGCTTGCATCCTGCGCACCAAGGAGAACCCGTTCAATACAATCGTACTGCTGCACAATTCACCTAAGCGGCTTCCAGAAATCAGGCGCAACGAACTACTGGTCAGCGAATTCAGATGGTTCAGCGGTCTAAATCCAACAGATCGGCAGAGAAATTCACGCGAAGATCCACCCGACCAGGCAAGGCGCGAAGCAAGCACACCTCAAGCAAAGCGCGAAGACGGAGCAGGCCGAGCAGGGGATCTAGCACGTGTGAACAAAATACAGAGACCGAAGGGGAGGGGAGGGAGAGCGGGGATGACCTTGACGGTGAAGTCGTGGACGGAGGTGGCGGAGGACGCGGCGGCCATGGCGAGGTTCCCCGTGCGAGTGGACGGAGCGGCGTCGGCGGAGATCGAGCGGGCTCGGTCAGGAGCAAGCGGGTAGTTGGGAGTTTGGGGGGAGGGCGGTAGCGTGGAGACGACGAAGATGGGAGAGTGGGCCGGGACGTCACCGGAAGATTTATAGGGCCAGGCCCACGGCCAGGGGGGGAGGTTGGGGGCTTGGAATCTTGTTATGGACAGAGGTGTGAACGCCCGCGGCAGTGAATAATGAATGCGCGTGGCCCGCGACGGAGGAAGCACGTAGCCGCCGGGACCCGTCCGTGCGAACGGAATCGAGGCGCTGGGGTCAACTTGGGCGGCTGAGGCCTCGCCGTCCGATCGGATCGGATGGTCTCGGCGGATCGCTCATCTCGTACGCGGAACTGGCGATGGTGGAAAGGCAAATCCGCAAATGTCGCACAAGCGCTACTGGAGGCCGTTTTCATGTTTTCACTCTTTTGTGAAAGTCGGACCGCCAGAATCGATGACTGCAGGGTATAACAGCCTACCATCAAGGATTTTGATGGTAGAGGCGCACACCCTACCGTAAAAAATTTCTAAGTATCAAATACGGTGTGTGTACTCATCCGTTGCCGGACACATCGGCGGTATGGATACACAGGCTACCGTCAGCTTGTTTGGCGGTAGGGCAACATTGCGCTGACATGCATAAGTTGGATACCTTTAGAGACCTTGGCGGTAGGCTATTATACCTGACGAACTCTAGCGTTTGCAAAAGGGTCTGATCACGAAATACATTCAGATGGGGTCGGATCCGGCTTAACTTTAGTAGAAGGCCTAAATGCGAAAATCGGCCGTAGTGAACTCTGGAAGCATTACGTGTACATGGTCTCGTGCAGTCGCCGACGTACTTGGACGGCTTTCATGCATGTCATATTCTTGTCGTCACGGACCTGACAGATCTTGTCGTCGGAGTAAAAATAATAAGAATTAGAGCACGTGCGCGGTTTTTCCCCCCGAAAAACCCGGTGCCTGGCGAAAAGGCGATTAGGGTTTACAGGTGGCTCGTGGCGGCGCTCGTCGGATCTGTCGACGGAGCGCAACTCAGGCTGGGTGGAGGATGGCGTCGTCCTCTACGGCAGGCAAAGAGAAGGGATCCCTGTCCCCTAGGGCGGCGAGGGCGAAACTGGCGGAGGCCTTAGGCAAGTTAGACATCACCGACGAGGAAGCTACGCCCCTGGTCGTGGATGATCTCGAGGATGGAGAGCAGCAGAAGTAGATGGTGGCTGGCAAGGTTCTTCATCTTTATACTCTGCACATCCAGACGATCATCAATGCTCTCCGACCTGCGTGGGGCAATCCCAAAGGTCTGGCCTTCAGATTTGTGGGAGAGAACATGTTTGTAGCAGATTTTGCTACCAAGAGACAGAGATCGCGTTTGGGAGGGATCGCCATGGCATGTCAGCAAGCACGCAGTGATTCTCTCGGATTTTGATGAGTGCATGCGTCCCTCTGAACTGCAATTTGACAAGCTTCAGTTATGGGCTCGAGTTGTCCATCTCCCTTTTAATCTCTGTAATGAAAAGTGGAGTAAAGCAATAGCAGGTCAAATTGATAAGCTGGCGACGGACATTCAGTTTGATCATACGGCTGGATATCTCAGAGCCAGAGTTACTATAGATGTGGGGAAACCTCTTAGGAGGTGGATCCTGGTTGAATCAAAGAGAAGGAACGACATGGATCTATATGACATACTTTATGAAAATGTTCCTCACTTTTGTTTTTCCTGTGGCTGTCTCGGTCATGGGGACCTCTATTGCCCTACACCTGGAACCAGAGATGCAAATGGCGATCTTCCCTTCGGGAAAGGACTGCGAGCGCCAGATGATAGGAGAAGGGCACATCGAGGGATAGCTCGTCAAGGGAGTCGAGTATGCCCCAGCACAGGAAGGCTGAAACACGTCAGTCTTCTACAGATGCAAAGGGAGCAGCCGAGGTAACATCTCCTCTGAAGAATAAGACCAATCAGAACAAACGCAAAGGGGGGCCTCAGGTGCAAAAGCAAGTATACATGAAAGTTGAGATGCCTTTGCTGACTAATAGCCCGCATATGGAAGATACTGATACAATAGAGAATCACTACAGGAATCAGCTACTTTGCCGTCTGCCACGGCGGACGGCAAAGGCATGAATGGCGGACAGCAAAAGTCTTTGCCGTCCGCCATGGACGGCAAAAGTCTTTGCCGTCCGCCACGGACGACAAAAGTGGACGGCAAAGAAAGGTCCGGTAAAGAGCTACGTTGTCGTCTGCTTTTGGTGGCTGATGGCAAAGGGGCCTTTGCCATCAGCAGCGGACGGCAAAGAACACAGACGGCAAAATTTTTGTTGTTAGTCCGTTAGGTGGCTAACGGCAGGACTTTGTCGTCCGCCGTTGACGGCAAAATTCGTCCTGCCTTTGCCGTCCGCCGCTGAGGGCAAAATTCGTCGTGCCTTTGCCGTCTGCCATTGTAGGCAAACTGACTAAATGGGTCAGCTCCCAGAAAGCACAGTTGGCTGCCACGTGCCTTATTTGCCGTCCGCGGCTGTTGGCAAAGAGGCCATTGTCGTTAGTGGCGGACGGCAAAGAGCCTGCATATTGGCTCTTTTTTCTGTTTTTTTTAATCCAACAATTTTCACAACAAATATATATGACATATATAGATATATTTCACAGGGCTATTTAACAGCACATAAGTTTCATCGTACATACATATATAGTTCCATCCATTCATACATAGCAAGTTGCACATACACATAAGTTGCAACCATTAGGAAGTTGCACATACATATTACAATGCAAAGTTTCATCAAGATAGCAAGTTCTATCGTAGCAAGCTAGAAGAATACTAGAAGAGAATGAAATAAAAAACAAGCACTCCATCATAGCAAGCTAGCTTCCGAGAAGTGAATGAAATCTGCAAAATGGCAAATAAGAAAGTTATGAAAAGGTGACTAGAAGAAGAAGACTAGAAGAAGAAGCACGCCATCGTTTGTGAGGTAACTTAGGTGAAATGGATCGTTTATGAGCTAACTTAGGTAAAATGCATCATTTTAGAGCTAACGTAGGTAAAATGGATCGTTTATGAGCTAACTAAGCTAATTATGCCGTTTTTTTACATAAGTAAGCTAAGTACATGTCATTATTGAGCAAACCTAGTTAACTAAGCATATTATAACTAACTTAGGTCATTTTGGAGGAAACAAAACTAAGTATAGATCGTTTTAGAGCTAACTTAGGTAAAATGGCTGGTTTTGGAGGTCAGTAAGCTTATTAAGTCATTTTGGAGGAAAAGAAGTTAACTCTAGGTCATTAAGGTAAGCATATTGGAGGAAATAAAGCTAAGTCTAGGTCTTTATGCATTTGTTAAGCAAAAAACTAGAGAAACTTACCTTGATCATGGAGGTGTAGGAGCGGGTTGGCTCGTGCCAGTAGCTGGAGAAGGATCGTGTGATGCTTGTGTGGAGTTACGCTGCACCAAAGATCATTTCCAATGTTCCGTTAGCATGATGACACTCAAATTTAAGACTAGCAAGTAACGTCCATTCAAATTAAACTCACCGTGGTCTCAGGAGCAATCTCTGGATCAATGGCTATGGAGCCACGGGACCTCCCGCCACTAGATATCATCACCTGCTCTGGATCAATGGGAATCTGGCTCAGGTTAAACTCCTCCTCTTTCCTCGCCTTCCCCTTGACTTGCTTGTAAGAGGCAGTGTGGGCCATAGCATACAAGTCGTACCCCTCTGGCACCTTATCCGTCTTATTGTAGCATGCCTGAAAGTGAGAAACAAAGTAAATTAGTAATTAAAGGGCTCAAGCTAGCATGATGAATGAATTGCATTAATCATGAAGCAAACCACATACCCAATTCCGCCTGAATCGATATAAGTGGAGCTACCTTGATGGTGTGGCACACCTTCAATTTGGGCACGTTTGTCCTTGGCCTCAGTCAGCTCCCCATCCATCTTTCAACACTGCCATGACAAAGAGTAAACGAAATTAGTATAACATAAAAAAATGCCGACATGAATAATAATATGTATATCACTTAAGTGTATCATCATCAAGTACAACATAAAAAAATTGAATACCTGACACTACTAATAATCTCGATCAGTATCATCAATAAATGCATAATCATCATCATCACTATAATCAATGACGGGCTCATAGGGTTCAGTGACATCAACATGTGGAAGGCCACCTTTACGTAATCGGTCAAGCATTGACAGGTCATCCGCAGCAGTAACCCCTTCTTGTTCTGGCTCTTCTTGTTCCTCCTCTTGGGTGATGTGGGATTCACTGTCGCTGTCTACTTCAATGTTTTGGGGTGAAGTATACCGGTTCTTGAAATGCTTTTTGGAAAGACGTGTCTCTTGGAAGGATTCTCCTTCATATGTGTCTGGGTTAATGTGAGGTTCATAATCCTCTTCCTTTGGTGGAGATAGTCTAGCACGTGGCGGCACTTCATAAACGACATCACAACCTTTCAGATTTGGATTAGTTTGGCAGGCCCACGGTAGATAGAATACTTGGGTCGCCTATTGAGCCGTAATATAGACATCAGGAACATCTAAATGGGTGCTTTGGTTGATTTCAACTAGCCCTATATGTTCATGAGTCCTTCTAGTCTCCTTCGGCTGAAACCAATAACATTTGAAGACTACGACATTCGGTGGGTTTTCACCATAGAATAGAAGTTCATAAATTGCTTCAACTCTCCCATAATACTCGGTACCTCCTTCGCCGATAGCAGATACACAACAATTTGTAAACTTTCGGTCGTCCATAGATAGCTCTTTGCCATAGGTACGAAAGCGATACCCGTCGATATCGTATTTGTCAAATGAACGGACCTTATAGTCAAAACCATTAGCGACTTGTCTTAGTTCAGCGTCCATAGACTCTGAATTAGCCTACAAGTTTAATATGAAAGGATTGTTGCATTACGCACAAATTAGCGAATGTTGAAATTGTCTAATAGAAATTACCGTTTGTTTGAACCAAGAGATGAAACTGGGATAGCCGCCTCCTTGCTTTGCGAGAAGCTCATACTCTTAGACGGAATCCTTTTGGATCACCGCTCCATACGAGAATAGGGCGACGTATCAATTGTATGAAATATCTAGGAATAAGAGCAGTTCAAAGGAAATAGAAGTTGCGAAACAATGTGCCGAGAACTTACTCGATGTACGGCCGCACTTCTATCAGGTTGTTGAAGATATGCAACGAAATGGTTCGCCATTCTTCGTTATCCAAAGATACTGGATTTGAAACACTGGCTGGTGCGAGATTCCCTTTGAATAGGCTGAGGTTGGATCCACCCTTTTTAGGCTCGTCAGCATTGTACCGAGGCTTTGGATTATGCAAATGACGATTTTTGGTTTCGTAGTGTGTTGTCACGAAGTTTGCCGCCTCCTCGATGATGAATGCCTCACCATCGATGCTTCAATTCTCGCTTATTTTTACATTTTTTCTCGGCGTATCGCATCCTCTCGGTTAGGTAGCACCAACGATTTTGCACAGCCCCCCCCAATCTTGCCTCGGTCGGGAGATGCAAAATCAAATGCTGCATTGGATTAAAGAAGCCCGATGGAAAGATCTTCTCTAACTTGCAGATCAACTCCGACGCCAACTCTTCCATTTCTTCTGGCACGCTAGGCGATAGTTCTTTCGCACAAAGAACACGGAAGAAATAGCTGAGTTCTGCCAGTACTAGCCATTCATCCTCAGGGATGAAGCCACACAACATCACCGGCATTACCCGCTCAATCCATATGTGCCAATCATGACTCTTGAGACCAAATATCTTCAATTTATCAAGACTCGCTCCCCTCTTTAGATTTGCTGCATACCCAACCGGGAACATCAACTGCATTTTCACCCACAAGATAATTTCCCTCATAGCTGGCCTTCCAAGATTGAACCATGCCTTTGGCTTCGTCCAATTCTGCTTTCCTTTCGGTTCTTTCATGTTTTGTAACAGCCTATCACATAGCGCCTCGAGATCGACTCTAGCCTTAGTATTATCCTTTGACTTCCCATCTATGCCGAACAATGTACTAAAAAGTGCCTTGGCGATATTCTTCTCGATGTGCATCACGTCGATGTTGTGTGGGCAAAGGAGGTCTTTGAAGTAAGCGAGATCCCATAAGCATGTTTTGTGAGTCGGGCATGCTCGAATTATACCCTTGAAGTACCTCGGCGCCTGGATCCGCTCGAGGCGTTTAATCGATCCAGGTATGTTGGCTGTCAACACAGGTGGTGCGAGTTTTTACAACTCTACCTCGATGAAGTTCTTCTTGTCTTTCTGAACTTATGGCGAGGATCCAAGAACTGTCTATGCATGTCGAAGCAAGAAAAATTGCGACCGGCCTAAAGCCAACGAAACTCAAGAGCTCCCTTGCATGTGGGGCACGGGAACCTTCCATGCACACACCAGCCAATCTAATAAGCGCATACGCTGGCAAGTCATGCGTCGAGTACATGTACCAGACACGCATTATGAAGTTTCGTTTGCTATAGGCGTCGTATGTCTTGAACCCATTATCCCAGGCTTCTTGCAATTCGTCCTTAAGCGGCTGCATGTACACATTCATATTTTTCCCGGATAGTTGGGCCTGGAATTATCAACATCGGAAAATGTTCTTTCTTTGCATAATCTGTCCGGGGAGATTGAGTGGAAAGACAAATATGGGCCAACAAGCAGTATTGGGCTGCCATCATACCAAACACATCGAACCCATTCGTCTTTGAAGCCGACTCGAGGATGCCTCGGATCTGCCGCTTTGTCAACATGTAATTCATCAAACTTTTTCCACGCAACACCATCCGATGTGTGTACCATCATCGATTCCCATCGCATCTAGTTCGGTTCTTTTGCTGTTTTGTGCCATGTCATCATCGGCCGTCTCTTCGACCATGAAAAGACGTTGAAGTCTTGGTACGATTGGAATATACCGAAGAACACTAATGGGGATTTTGGTCTGTGTCTTCTCACCCATACCGTTGTCTACCACAATATACCTGGAAGACTTGCAAATGGGACAATAGTTCAAGTCCGCATAGTCGAGCCTAAATAAGGCACATCCTTTCTCACAGGCATGTATCTTCTCATAGGGCATCTTCAGTGCGCGGAGGATTTTGTCTAACTGCTACAGGTTTGCAGGCATTACATGGCCTTTGGGTAGAAAGCGTCCAAATACTGTCATAATTGCGTCGTAGCATTCTCTGCCCAAGTTGAACTGAGCCTTCCGAGCCATTACTTGTGAGATGGCATCCAACTGACAAAGCTCAGTGTGCTCGTGGAGCGGACGTTTTGAAGACTCCAACATTTCATTGAAGGCCTTTGCAGATTCCTCCATCTCCTCGTCCGAATCCCGAGCATCATCATAGTCTTGCACCATGTTTTCTATCCCGGTACCATGCTCGTCGGTGCGAGGACGATCCACCTCAGCTCGGTCACGTTGGGCAGACTCACCATGAAATATCCACACCGTATAATCGGGCATAAAACCATTCTTCTGCAGGTGTTTGCCCATTTCAGCCTCTGTCCTCTTTTCCCAATTGCCGCACCGGAAACAGGGCACCAGTTTTTCCTCTGGCCATTTGCAAATGCGGCTTGCACAAACCCCTTGGTTTTTGTGAACCATTCAACGCTCCATTCGTTCTGACCAGCGTGACCGGTATACATCCACGCACGATCACTCATCTTGACTTTCAGAGCTACTGGACACACAACAATTATATATATAATTCACCATGTATATATTCATCAGTTGATCTACTTTGTCAATTTTACTACGTCCATGCAACCTACACTCTAATAGGTAATGATAGGTCCTAATCCCACAGTATGTGTAGATTGGGTTCATTTTCCCATGCTATGCTCGGATCGGACGCAAAATTTGGCAGCACCTCCCGCTGTTCTCTCTCGATACGTCTCGCAATAAACAGAGAGGATGTGTACCGGAGAACAACAAGGAGGCAGCAGCGAAAATTTATGCGTCGGATCCGGAGCAAAGCATATGAGAATATGAACCCAATCTACACATACTCGGTTGTCCATGGATAGCGTTGGACAATTCGGAAGAATCAATGTTATAAATATGCAAATGCATGCATATTTATAACTATGACGCTTTCGAACGGGAGACACATATTGGTTACGCATACTGATGATTCAAGACACATATATAGCTAGCTATCAAATTTCATCGAAGACGAACACCGTAACAAAGCAAATAATTAATGGGGAGGAGGATATGTCATTTGTGCTCACCCACGAATGAAGGGCAGAGCTCACAAACGCATACGGCGAGGTCGTCGAACACCAAACCTCGCAGCGGTGAAACAATCGCACATTTAAATCAACCCGATCAACACAATTATATATGATGTTTTCATAACAAAATCGAAAAATATATGACCTAACTAATAATTTACAAATATAAGAACCCGTCGGCCTCGGGGGTCGGGTGTCGGGGTGTCTGGGTGTCGTGTCGGGGTCGGGGTGTGGTGTCGGGGTCGGGGTGTCGGGGTCAGGGTCGGGGTCGGGTGTCGGGGTCAAGGGGTCAGGGGGTCGGGGTGTGGTGTCGGGGTCAGGGGTCGGGGTCAGGGGTCGGGGTCAGGGGTCGGGGTGTTTCCTTCTATCCTTCTTCTTCTTTCTTTCTCTTCTTCTTCTTCTTTCCTTTCTTCTTCTTCTTCTTTCATCTTTTTTCTACTTTTTCTACTTCTTTTCGTTTCTTCGTTTCTTCTTCTTCTACTTCTTCTACTTCTTTTCTTCTTCTTCTTTTTTCATCTTTCTACTACTTCTACTTCTTCTACTACTTCTAATTCTTTTCTAACACTAACACTAACACTATCTAGCACTAACAATTAAATAGCAAAAAATGAAAAATAGAAAAAAAAGTAGTAGTCCCTCACCGCAATGGGACGGTCGGCGGGGGGCACCAGGCGGTGGGGCGGCGCCGGTCGGCGGTGGCGGGCGACGGGCATCGGCGGGTGGGGTGGGGCGGAGGGTGGTGAGGCGAGGCCAAGGGTGCGGGCGGGCGGCGCCGAGCACGAGGTGGGGAGGTGGTGGGGCGGCAGGCGTCGGCAGGTGGGGTGGGGCGGAGGGTGGTGGGGCGACAGGCCAAGGGTGCGGGCATGGGGGTGGCGCCAGGCGGGCGGGGGGCGGCGCGGCGGGGGCGGCAGTGGATCTAGCTAGGGCGGGGCGTCGGGGATGAGAGAGGAAGAGAAGAGAGAGTAACGGGCAGGGGGGTGGCGTCCGTTAGTTACTCGGCTCTTTGCCGTCCGCCGTTTTCTCTCTTTGTCGTCCGCTAGCAGACGGCAAAGAGGTGGGGCGTTAAGTTTTTTTTAAACGGGTGGGTGGGTGGGGGCTACCTCCCTCTTTGCCGTCAGCTGGCGGACGGCAAAGAAATGGCGCATGGCAAAGAGCTTCTTTGTCGTCTGTCGTTTCTTTGCCGTCGGCTTTTCGGTGGCTGATGGCAAAGAGCTTCTTTGTCGTCCGCTAGCGGACGGCAAAGATCTGGCAGATGGCAAAGTAGCTGATTCAGTAGTGAATGATTCCTCTGTTGGAGGTTCTGAGACAGGAAAAGAACCAGAGGGGGATTTCGAAAGGGAGGCCGAAAAAAGAAACCTACCCCGACCACTTCAGATGCATCGGCAGAGGCTGCGGAGCAGCTCTGCCGGAAGCAATGAGTTGCATGAGCTGGAACTGCCGCGGGCTTGGGAACCCAGAGGCAGTTCGAGAGCTTCGCAATGTTGTGAAGCAAGAAGGTCCCGGTCTCCTCTTTCTGATGGAGACAAAGATTTCGGCAAAGAGAGTGGAAAGCTTGCAGAATCATTTAGGTTTTGCGGGATGTTTTGCAGTAAACAGTAATGGTTTGAGTGGGGCATCGGTATGTTCTGGTCAGCGGATGTGGATGTGGAACTGAAAAATTACAGCGCAACGCACATTGATGTCAAGCTCAGTAAGAAAACTCGAAACTCGGTTGAGTGGAGAGTGACAGGTTTTTATGGAGCTCCACAGGCGGAAGATAGACGCCATAGTTGGAGGTTCCTTCATAATTTATTTAAAATGCAACACGAAGCTTGGCTGCGCGTTGGGGATTTCAATGAAACAATGTTTGCTTCTGAACACTTTTCTCGCGCCGAACGGCCGGAATGGCAGATGAGGGCGTTCAGAGAAGCTCTTGACGATTGCTCACTCCTGGATCTTGGTTGGAAAGGAGTGGAGTACACATGGGATAATGGGCAGAGTGGGGAATTCAACGTGAAAGCCAGGCTCGACAAAGGCTTGGGCAACTTGCAGCTCACCCAAATTTTCCCACACACGTCGGTGCATCACATTAGCACTACGGAGTCGGATAATTGCTTTGTTTCGGTCGACTTGCATGATAATCGGGCCGCACATCGACAAGGAATAACGCGACAGTTTCGATACGAAGATGTATGGCAAACACACGCTGAGTATGATCATTTTGTACTGGAAGAGTGGCAAAAGGGAGCTGGCCGGAACGGTCTTGAGGGTATACTCAATGCGTTGCATGACATGCAGACCAAGTTGACTGCATGGGGGGCAAAGGAGTTCGGGTGTCTCACGCGAAAAGTGAGGAAGCTGCGGGATAAATTGGACCAGCTGCGTCGACGACCGGGGAGACATGGCCCGTCCGAGGAAGAGAGGGCCATAGCTAAAAAGCTCCGGGAGACACTAAGACAGGAGGTAATCTGGTTGAGACAGAGATCACGAGTTCCTTGGCGGCGAGAGGGGGATCGTAACACGGGGTATTTTCATGCCCAAGCAGCTCAGCGGCAGAGAATGAATAAGATCGAGGGGCTCGAACGCGTGGATGGCTCTACGTGTCAAACGTCGGACGAGACACATGCAGAAGTCCAAGGGTTTTATGAAGGCCTTTACACAAGTCAGGGATTCAAACCAATGGATGAGCTGCTGGCTTTTGTTCCACCAAAAGTGACAGAACAGATGAATGAAGAGCTTGACAAACCGTATACTGCGGAGGAGGTCAAGACGACTTTGTTTCAAATGGCGCCATCTAAGGCGCCGGGTGTGGACAGATTTACAGCAGGGTTTTTTCAGCATCATTGGTCCTTGTTAGAAGATGACATAATCCCGGCTGTACTTGATTTCTTGAATGGGGGAGTGCTACCTAAGGGCATGAACGACACTTCTATCACATTAATTCCAAAGGTGCGCCACCCACAGTGTATATCTTAGTATCGACCCATTTCATTGTGCCCTGTTCTATATAAGATTGCCTCGAAATGCATCACAAACAGGGTCCGAGTGTTAGTGGGCGAGATAATCAGTGAGGAGCAGAGTGCTTTTGTGCCTGGCCGGCTCATTACTGACAATGTTCTCATTGCTTATGAGAGCGCTCACGCTATGAGACGGAGGAAAAGAGGGAAGAATGTTGCCTGTGCAGTAAAGCTTGATATGATGAAGGCATATGACCGAGTGGAAAGGCATTTCCTTGAGGCTATTATGCTAAGGCTGGGTTTTAGTTCACAGTTTGTCAGACTCATGATGAAGTATGTAACATCGGTAAGGTTTACAGTTCGAGTGAATGGACAGTTACTTCCATACTTCACACCATCTAGAGGTCTCCGTCAGGGAGACCCTAGTTCACCGTTTCTATTTCTTATTTGCAGAGGGTTTTACCTCATTGCTGAAATATTATGGAGGGACCCACGTTGACAGAGGCATCCGGGTTAGCCCTCGTTCTCCTTGGATTAATCACCTACTCTTCGCTGATGACAGTTTGATATTTCTGAAGGCAGAAAGGCAGAGTGCGACTAGGTTGAACGAGGTGCTCTGAATTTATGGTGATTGCTCGGGACAAGTGTTAATAGGGACAAAAGCTCCATCTTTTCCAGTCCAAACACACCCGATGCAGTCCGACAGGAACTCAAGGCAGTGTTGGGAATTAATGTGGAGGCGTTTAATGAATGATATTTGGGTCTTCCAATAGCCATCGGGCGCATTACCAGTGGTATGTTCGAATATCTGGATGAGAGGATTAGACGCAAGCTTCAAGGGGGCACCGAGCGGCTTATCTCATGTGCCAAGAGGGAGGTCAGGATTAAGGCCGTTGCACAGGCGATCCCGACCTACTCAATGAGTTGCTTCAAGCTCACAAAAAAGGTGTGTAAGGGTTTTTCATCAAAAATGGCTAGGTATTGGTGGAGTAGTTCAGTTGATCGCAGGTCTCTGCACTGGATCGATTGGAACTCACTAACCAAGCCAAAGAATGCAGGAGGGATGGGGTTCAGAAACTTGGAAATGTTCAACTTAGCTCTGCTTGGGAAGCACGGGTGGATGCTGATCACGAATCCGGAATCCCTCTGTGCTCGTGTCTTGAAAGGAAAGTATTTTCTCGCCGGCGAATTCATGGATGCAGCTATCCCGAAGCATGCATCAGCCACGTGGAGGGCAATAGTGGCGGGGAGGGAAGCCTTACATATGGGTTTAATAAAAAGAATTGGAGATGGCACGAGTGTTTCAACATGGAATGATAGCTGGATCCCAGGCCTTCTCACACTTCGGCCTTCGGTGCAAATCGGAGATGCCAGTATTCCTTGAGTTGCTAATCTGATCAATGCCGATCAAGGTACGTGGAAGAGCGAACTCGTACGACAAAATTTTATAGCCCATGAAGCAGACGCAATTCTGACTATTCCGTTGAGCTTCGAAGGAGGGGATGATTCATGGGCTTGGGCTGCAGAAAAGTCTAGGATCTACTCTGTGAAATATGCTCACCGATCTTTGATGACCCGTAACGAGCATGGCGCTCTAGGGGAAGGGACGGTGACCGAATCTTCATAGAACCAAAAACAGTTATGGTCTAGACTCTGGAAGCTCAAGGTTGTGCCAAAAGTGCGGGTGTTTTGGTGGCGAGTACTCAAGAATACTTTGCTTGCTGAAAGCATATTGAAGCACCGTCACATTGCGGAGATGGCTCGACGTAAAGTCTGTTTTCATACAGACGAAGATATCTATCATGCACTGATCAAGTGCACGCATGCAAAGATGTTCTGGAGCGAGGCAAGAAATTGGCTCAATGTCAAGCTCCCAGATCTTCATACAATGACATGGTCCCAAGACATCTTGTGTGATCCCAGGTTTGAAGACAGTGAACGTGAAAAAATCATCACAGTTATGTGGACGATTTGGACGTCCCGGAACAATATCACTCATGATAGATCAAGTCTTGACCCAGTGGTGACTATGAAGAAGGCCAGGGACGACCTGGCGATTCTGGAGCTACCCAGGGCGGTGGCGCGATCCCTACCAGGATTTGGGTGGCGCCCTCCCGAGGAGGGCTGCATCAAGATCAATACCGATGCAGGGATATCGATGGAGGCAAGGCTTGCTGGATTGGGAGGTGTCGCGCGTTCATCTTCTGCATTCATCGGAGCTTGGTGCAAACCGGCTCGTGGTGTTACCGACCCGCTAGTTGCGGAGGCTATGGCTCTTCGTGAAGGCGTGGTTTTTGCAAAGCTTCGAGGCTTTGGGCGAGTACAGATGGAGACTAATAGCAAAGATGTGGTGGATCTCTGAAACTCGCGTCGTTCTTCGCGCTCCCTCATAGCGCCTGTGTATTAGATATTGAAGAGCTAGCAGATACTTTTTCTAGTTTTATTATTATTCATGTAAAGAGGCATTCAAATGTTCCGGCCCACCTTTGTGCAAGACATGCCAACACATTGGAGGTGACGGAGTGTTGGATGAGCTCTCCCCCTGGATTTCTGGTCACTAGCCTGATGGCGGACAGTGCCGGAGCTCGATTAATTGAATAAAGCTCTTCAGTTCCACGCAAAAAAAAAGACAGTAAAAATAATAAGAAGAAAAAACTCACAGATCTTGAGACACAACACCGTGCCGAAAAAGGTTTTGTGGCTGAGCCGTGGACCCGGGAGTCTGACAGAGAAAGCATGCAATTCGCGCCACGGCAGATCACCACCGATTTCCCGAAGGCACGAAGCTTCTGGAAGCATCATCCGTTCCGTCGGCGGCTGGACCGGACCGATCGCGGTCACGCCTCCTGCATGCAGATGAGACGAGATGGGCAGGTGCTTGGCTTGGACGGAGCAACTCACGTGGACAGCTTTCAGCGCGGTATCTTACTCCTGTGGCTCCGGCCGGCCGTCCCGCTCACGCCCGCCCGCACGTCCTTTCACGTTCACACGCATGGTATGGTTGTCGTCGCTGCTCGCTAGTCACACGTTTTTTCTTTTAGAACGCTAGTCACACGTAGTACGCGCAAATTTGCAGACGATCACAACAGGAATCCGGCGTTTCCGTTGTGCGTTTCGGGCCTGGCATAGCTGCACGCATCATGCATGACGCATCCAATTGAATGGGCCGGTCTAGAAGGGCCGGGCGGATATGCCCGGGCCGGGGCGGGCGGGCGGTCGGTGGGTGGGTGGGCGAGCGATATTCCCCTTCTGCTTGCGAGTCCCATGCTGCAAAGCGCATCAACGACGAATGGCTAAGCTAGCGAGCAGCAAAACAGCATAATGAACGATGCCTTTGAGAATTGAGACTGACGGACGTCGACGATCAGCTTGGTTTATGGTGCAACCATATAGTACTATAATACAGTACTCCCTCCGGTCCTTTTTACTCTGCACATTGGATTTGCCGAAAGTCAAACTTAGCTAAGTTTGACCAAATTTGTATTAGAAATTATTAGCATCTATAATATCTAATAAATATAATATGAAAATATATTCTGAGATGAATTTAATGATGTTGGTGTTGTTATGTAAATGTCAATAATTTTTTATATAAACTTGGTCAAAGTTGAATGAGATTGACTTCAGACAAACCTAATATGCAGAGTAAAAAGGACCGGAGGGAGTACAAGCAAGTGGTGAATATGAAAAAGTTGAATGTGGATGGATGCCTTGGGCCGGCCGTTAAGAGACGTGGATGGCATGCTGCTCGCCGGTCGCCGTCTGACGGGCCACAAGAAGGTCGACACGGCAGGTTACCCTGATGAAGAACCGGTAGAGGAGCTTTGTTTGATGGATCCGGTCTAGCATCTTTTGCCCCATCTTTGCTGCGACCACTGTCTATCACTACAAAGCAAGCATAATCATTGATTCATTGTAGGCAAAACACCGGCTTACTGCGCTCACTTTACAATCCTCTCGAAAGAAATTAAAGCTGTGTCACTTTATATCAGGTTCCTTTTGGTCGCAAAGTTACATCAGTTGCGCATTGCGTTCTTTCAACCGGCTTCGTTAGGTAACTGGCATCGGTCAACAGGGAGGACAAGTGGACAACGCACCGTGAAGAGGCATGCTTCTTGCCGGAATCTAGCGTAGTCACGGAGCACCATCTTTACCTCTCGCTTTCGAACTTGACCCCGGTCAGTCACAGCACCTTGACCCCTGACCCCTCCAAAGCTGTTCAATTCCCTCCATCAAAGGTCAAAGTTGAGATCTACTAGTGGACTAGTAGTATGCTAATTTATTCCTACTCCCTCGGTTCCATAATATAAGAACGTTTTTGACACTACATTAGTGTAAGAAACGTTCTTATATTATGGGGCAGAGGGAATACGTGTTAAAGCGAGCCGGCACAGCACAATACATGCATAACTTGCACTAAGAACATTCATATTACTTGCACCGGGAGTACTAGAATTATATACATTTTCATCAGAGGACTGCTGCTTTGTCATTCTACCGCACCGCAGGTTTGTTACAGATATCTACAGCTTATTCTATGTATACTAGTAGTATTATATATGATGATGATCTCTTCTCTATTTCTGTCGCTCCTGCGTGATCAACGGCCTCTTGTAGTACCTCAGCAGCAGGGACCAGCAGACGACGCTGACGGAGGACGCGGCCATGGCGGCGCCGGCGACCCACGGCGGCAGCCGGAACCGGGTGGACGGGAACAGCACGCCCGCGGCGATCGGGATGCCGATGATGTTGTAGCCGAGGGCCCACACGTAGTTCATCCGTATGCGGAAGAAGGCCTTCCTGGACAGGTCGATGGCCGTGATCACGTCCTCCAGGTTGCTCTTCATCAGCACGATGTCCGCCGCCTCGATGGCCACGTCGGTGCCCGCGCCGATGGCCATCCCCACGTTGGCCGCCACCAGCGCCGGCGAGTCGTTGATCCCGTCGCCGACCATCGCCACAGTTTTTCCGGACAGCTGCAGTGATCAATCAAAGATTTAAAGGCAGTGAGTGGATGCGTGGCTGTATCCTGTTACTGTGTGACAGCACCATCAAAGCAACAAAGCAAATGATATGCCCCTTTGAGATAAAGCAAGGACATCGTCTAGTCTAGCTCACCTGAAGCTCCTTCACCTTCTCAGCCTTCTGCTCCGGCTTCGCCTCAGCTATGATGTTTTCGATGCCAACCTCCTTGCCGATGGCGTTGGCGGTTCCCCAGTTGTCCCCGGTCACCATTATGCACTCCACCTTCATTGACTTGAGGTATGATATCACTTCATGGGCGTTTGGTTTTATCGGATCAGACACGGAGATTATGCCCACTATCTCTTGGTCCATGGCCACGATGATCCCTGTGTGCGCCTTCTCTTCCTCTTCCATGAGGATTTCTGAAGCTTCCACGGGGACATCAATGTCTAACGACAGCATGAAGCTCTTGTTGCCCACGATGACGCTCTTGTCACTGATCTTTGCCTTGACACCGTGTCCGGTGACCGAAATGAAATCCCTTGCTTCAGGCCAGATATGGGTTTCTTCCGGGTGGAATTTCTTGGCATGCTCCACTATCGCTTTCCCCAGCGGATGCTCACTGTTGTCCTGAAAATCAAAGAAATTTAAGCAAGGTATCTTCCCAAGACAGTACAAGAAGGTCTACTAAGAAGACACTGCAGACACATACTCCTTCCGTTCCTAAATATTTGTCTTTCTAGGGATTTCAAATGGTTACCACATACGGATGTATATAGACATATTTTATAGTGTAGATTCATTCATTTTGCTCCGTATGTAGTCACTTGTTGAAATCTCTAGAAAGACAAATATTTAGGAACGGAGGGAGTATATGGTTAGAAAGCATACCTCTGCTGCTGCAACACAGTCATAGAATTCACGTAGGACCATGTTTTTAAAGAGCCTGGTATTGACGACAATAGGCTTCCCAATGGTTAGTGTTCCTGTCTTGTCGAAAACAATGCAGTCCACCTGTAAAATATCATACAGATAATGTTCGTCAACAATATGAAGCACTATCTGCTAACATGTTTTCACTTGTATACTTATTATTAATACCTTCTGCGCACTCTCCAGAGCTTGCCCGCCCTTGATGAGAACACCTTGCGAGGCACCCACTCCAGTTGCAACCATCACAGCAGTTGGAGTTGCAAGTCCTAGTGCGCAAGGGCAGGCGATCACCATAACCGATATCCCGAACTGAAGAGCTAGCTGAAAGCTATCCATGGAAGATGGTATCCACGAGCTAGGGTAGCCATGAAACCTCCCAGCTAAGAACCATGTAAGCCAAGTAAGAAAAGAAAGAAGGATGACCTGCAAGCATGAAGCTGATTGTTCAGTACTCGTAAGAGTACGATTTACTGGATTAACAAAATGTAACTGAACTCACCAGGGGGACAAAGACTTTGGATATCTGATCAGCAAACTTCTGCACAGGAGCTTTTGCCATTTGGGCTGACTCTACTAGCCTTACAATCTGTGCCAGGGCACTCTCGGATCCGACAAATGTGGCCCTGACATGGAGCACACCGTTCTCGTTCACCGTCCCTCCAATCACAGTGTCGCCCTTCCTCTTTGCCACAGGCCGTGATTCTCCGGTGATCATGCTTTCATTCACATGGCTCTGGCCCCAAATAACAAATCCATCGGAAGCAACTTTCCCACCAGGTATGACTTTGATCACATCATTTTTCTGAATCAACCGACTGTCGATCTCTTTCTCGTTTACAACATTCCCTTCGTTGTCATATATCAGCACAGTTGCAGTTTCTGGTGCAAGATCCATCAGCTTGGCAATAGCCTCAGAGGTCTTTCCTTTTGCCAAGATCTCGAGGTATTTTCCAAGAAGGATAAATGATATGAGCATGGAACTTGTCTCGAAAAAATCAGTTGACATATAATTCTCAGAAGTGGCGGCTCGGAGAACCGAGTAAACTGAGTAGAAGTACGCCGTGTTGGTCCCCAGAGCAATGAGCACATCCATGTTGGGTGAGCCATGACACATTGCCTTGTAAGCACCAGTGTAAAATTTGCGGCCAATTACAAACTGGACAGGTGTTGACAAAATCCACCGCAATAGTTCACCAATGCTCATCATGTTGACAACCTTTTTGTCCAGCCCATCCTTCAGCCCTGGGATGTACATGAACACCATGGAGGTTAGGAACACTGGAATTGTGAACAGTAAGCTCCACAAAAAGGACTGCCTGTACCGCGTTATCTCCCCATTTCTATGCTGCTCTCTTCCATCGGCTTCCGGATATATTGATACAGCAATATGACCAGATCCAGCTGACTCGATGACTTCGATGAGGTCTCGTGGACCTGTTTGGTCAGGCTTGTAAGAGATGGTTATCTTTTGGAGCTCGGTATCAATTTTTATGTCTTCCACACCAGGAAGAGCTTGGACAGAACTTTTCACTATCATTACTGATCTCTCATTGAGAATGCCATCAACTTTGAGGTCTATCCTGCTCCGATCTTCTCCTGCGGTGACCAGTATTGCTTCAAAGCCAGATTCTTCAACTGCATTGACTAGTTGGGTAGCAGCAACAACCCTCGGATTATAACGGATTTCCGCCTCTTCAATAGCCAGTGCAACGGAAGCTCTCTGAACCCCTGGAACAGCTTGCAAGGCGGATTCAACTGTATTTGAACAAGACGTGCAGGTCATTCCTTTTATGTGCAGCCTGCACACTAGAATGCTCTTTTCCTTAAGCTCCTCGTCAATCAGTTTAGCTCCAAAACCAACATCTTCAATGGTTTCCCTAATTTTTTCCTCCTGTACAAACGAAGGCAGACATGAACTTCAATCTCCAAATAAAATTATCAATAAATAGACACAAACTCTGTAAGAGCATGAAGTATTATACTATTATTAATGAAGGAACATCTATATGTACATGCATAATTGTTTTCAGAATTTCTTGAGGTTTCAAAAAATAAAAACGGCTCGGTGTGGCCCAGGCTAACTTTCGACTTTTCACTACTTTAGCCATAGATGGTACTGCTATATTGAATAGGACACCTAAGTGTGGCACTATCGTCTAGCTATTACTGATTAAAGTTACTAGATGGAGCAAGAAATGACATCAGCCAAATCATAGGTGCCATCCAACAAGGAATTGTGTGAGCAAGCAGCCATTATGTTGAAATAGAGATGAACTTTTTTTGGATTCTACAATTCCAATCAAATGAAGTATCTCTCGTCATCCAACTAGAATAGTGCACTTACGCTGCAGGAAAAGGACTTCCAACAATAGGAAAAGTACCCCTATCATACCAATAATTTTCACGATACTGATAAAAAGGTTATGTACTTCCCGTTGTCTTCAAAAATAACAGTTCTTTCTCGAAAGATAATCAGAGATAACAATGGTGGGAGCGGGACAAGATTGCAACCCAAATGCTCCACTGATGAAAGAAAGTAATCATGAGATGCAAAATTTTCCAGAATAAGAAAATATTTACCAGCCTGAAAGTTTAATAACCAGTTGACATATGCTCAAGTCTAGTGGGAGGATCGCCAAGAACAGATAAAAAAAACCTGAAGTTATGCAACAGAGTGCACCGCAACCCGGTTAGAACAAAGGATGCACTGTGGGAAAGAGCAAAGGGTCGCTGGAAGTAGATCTTTTTTCCATGTGACCACCGTGTACATTAGTACATAGGTAGCCGGGTTCCATTACTTCAGCAGAGGCACAAGAGTTAACAAGTTGAAAACATTTAAGTACAAGTTTTTTGAGAAGATTGATACCTAAGGGTAACAATCTCCACAAGTAAGACACAAACTTTAGTTGATAAACTTTGAGATTCTGTTGTTGTACTTGTACACACATAGGCATATAATTTCTGGCTTGCAGAAAAGGTTATCAGCGTTTGTAGTTGAAAACTTGTAAACATCAACAATAAGTAGGAATCATCAATCTATTTTCCCAAATCAAGCTTCATACTGAGTCTGCAGCCTTGATTGGGAATGCAATGAGAAACCAAATCGACACTCTATGTTTTAAAGGCACGCGAAGTAGTTAGCAGTTTCACATCAGAAGCAAAGTTGTCTACGTGTAGCCTTCTGAACCACACAAAGTCAATAAATGCAAGAACTTTCAGGGCACCACCACCCCTTTAAAGGTTTCTCATTCAAAAAGAAAACCAATTAAGGCCACACGATGCTATTAACCGTACGTACCAACATTGGTTGTTTAGCAGGAGTTTTTGTTTATCCTCTGCCAATGTATTCTCCCATATATATACTGCCTAAATCCCCGAAGTAGTTGCACAGAGCGACACATTTGCCTCTATAAATCTATGGTCTATCACCTCGCAAAATTGCCAATGCTCTCAATATCAGCCAATTTTGCGAGGCTGGGACCTCCTAAAGCTAAAAACGCCCGTGTGTGTCAGTTTCCAGGGTTCCGATAAGGAGGCAATGCATATGCATGTGACTTGACGTATAAGCACAGCAGCCACCATGCCTAACGGGATGAATCCTTGTACTCATCTATAACTGTACATCAAAAGTATGCACAGCATTTTCACTAAAGAAAACCTCAAAATAATCACACGCGACCATCTAAAATCCTAAATTCATCCGACCCCATGGCCGAACCCCACCCCCCCTAAAATGCAACTGCCGGCGGATGTTGAGCTGAGCGTGCTTAACAATTGATGAGGAAGGGCCCAAAAATCAGGGTGCTCTGCTCTGCTCACCGAGACGAATGCCGGGTAGAAGGCGACCTGCGCGCGGCAGCCGAGGACGTCGACTGCGGCGTCGTGGATGCCGGGGAGCCGCTTGACGGCCTTCTCCACCGACCCGGCGCACGCGGCGCATGTCATACCGGTCACCGCGAACACCGCCACCTTCTCCTCCTCCTCGGCCGCCCCCGCCGCGGCCTCCAGATCGCCGGCGACCGCGGCCGCCTTGGTGCGCCGCGGCACGGGCGCGTACCGCGGCCGCAGCGCGAGGCGGTGGCCGCTCCCCTCGCCGCCGCCGCCGCGGAAGCAGGCGAGGAAGAGGGCTCGAGTGCCCGCCGCCATACCGAGAGAGGGTCTCCGTACGGGAACGGCGGTCGCCGGAGCTCGCGACGATCACTGACTGGGGAGTTGCTTGAGAGTGCTTCGGACATTGCCGGATTTATAGGGCGGGGAGGGTGGCGCCGATCGTGTGCGCTTCTTTTTCCCGAAAATGAGACTGTGGGAGAGCGTCGTTAAAGCAAAGCGAATTCATAGTGCTCGCAGCGTCGGACCAGAATATGGCTACTAACACGTCAGTCGCGTAGGCAGGTGGAGAATTCCGGTATAACTGATTGGAAAGATCAAATTGCAGACACAAGCAATATTGTTTGGGTTCCGTCGTGTGGCTAACACATGGTGTACACGGCCCCTTGTACCTGTAGAGCGCAACGCAAACGCTGGCAACTTTCATGAGCGAAACCTACGCCACCGCAATCTTTTCTCTCTCCGGTCTCTCCAAATTATATACAGTCTCTCTCTCTCTCTGTGGATGCCTTCTCCCTAAAAAGTAAAAACCGCATCAATAGTCACATCACACCTCTTATCGCTTCCTCTACTAATCCTAATTAAAGACAATGCGTCCATCCTTACAAACTCTCCCTCACTCTTCTCTCCCTCTATTTGGTCTGATAGAACAATGTCTGTGCGTTGCAACGGGATATAAATATTCTAGTACGTTTGCAATTTACCTGTCAATAATTATGAGATTTTTTAAATAAATGTTCATCAAATTCTGACCATGAATTACCTTATATTTGGATTAGAAGTTTGGTAAGTAAATTAAAGTGGAATTGGTTCAGAAGGTAAGTAAATTAAGGTGATTGATTATCATATACATGGAAGGTTTGACAAAAAGGTGGTGGAAAGAAAGGTGAAATGGGAACCTTACTTTCTTTTTAAGTAGTAGAGAGTAGTAGAGACTTTGTATTCCATCTTTGTCTTCTTACCTCTTTTTCCCTTGAAAACCACATCAATTGTCCAACCTCTTGTTTATTTACCATATAAAGTTTATTTTTCTTTCATAAGTCAACAAAGTCTTAATGAATGGGGATTTACCAAAAACATCCTATTTTTAAAAACACAATCACACTTATGTGGGGCAGATAAATCACGGGATAACCTACTAGAATATTTATCGCCAGGTTGCAACACACAACAATTAAAACATGTGCAGCCGCAAAATACATTTGGAATTTTTTTTCTTTTCTCATAACTTGGATTGAGTATAACTTGGACACTTTTTACGATTGAGCAACAACAACAACTTGCCAACGAAAACATCTCGCGGTGACTAGAATTGCCATAGACAACATAATTTCAATACACTAGTCCAAAATTTGCGAAAGTTAAATACTAATACTGTAATTTAAACAAAACATCATTATAATTCCAACATATATATATAACCTAAAAATACCATTAAGATGTTAGAAAAACACTATTAAGTTTATAGTCTAAATTGTTTTTTTTTTGTATTGGCACCCATGGTAGCCCATAGATCAGTCCTTTTTTCTTTGAGGACCATGGAGATACTTAAACCATGGGTGTTACAAACTCGTCTCTCATTACATTTCTAGCATCCAGAGCCATAGATCAGTCCTTGGCGGTGAGATCAACTCGGCGGTGCAGTGTAATGTAATGTATGTGAGTATCTACGATTGTACAGTGTTAAAAAATTACTAGCAATCGGCCATAATTTATTCTCTCTCTCTCTCTCTCTCTCTCTCTCTCTCTCTCTCTCTCTCTCTGCACACACACACACACACAACAATCACATGTAGCAAAGATCTCACACAAAATGCATTATCTTGTCACATGTCTAAAGGAACAGCGAACAACACCTTCAAGCTGTTACTTTACAAATAACATATTTGCACTCACTCGATTTTGATTTCTCAACTTTCAATACCAAGCAAGTTCACCTTGCAACTATTGAAACTATCTCTAAAGAAGACTTTTGAAACCGGAAAACATATTCCTTGGCCGGCTCAAACCTATTTGATAGATGCTCGTTGCAATGGTTCCACACATGTGACGATCTAGCTAACACAAACAAGTACTACCTCCGTCTTGGTTTATTGGTCCCCATTGTAATCTGTGCCAAACTTTGACCATAAATTTAACTAACAAAATGTTCATGCATGTCATCTAAAATTATATCTTTGAAAACTATGTTCAGATACCATTTTGTTGACATGCACTACCATTTTTTCAGTTAAATCTTTGGTCAAAATTTAGCACAAATTACAAAGGGGACTAATAAACCAGGACGGAGGTAGTAAAATTATAGATAGGAATCCTATTTTAAAATCTAGTGGTTTTATTTAAAAAATAGTAGTTGATTATTAAAATGTTGTAAAAAATCTAAAATCATGAAACACTAGAAATAATTGAAATGGAACATGAATGTATTATATAAATTTTAGTAAGAATGGGATGTATGCAATGCAAAAAAACTAAAATATAGGAACACAAGTTTTCAGTGTAAACATCACAAAACTTGCCATACTAGTGCTGCATATTTTTTTTTAGGAAAACACAAATAATTTAAGAACTTGTGTTTTATTTTGAAAAATCTAGAGTTACAATAAAATTTCATATTTTATAAAACCACAAATATAATTTTTAAAAAGAAGTATTTAGGGAATAAGATCATAAACATTCCCTAAAAGCAGAAGTTTATATAAAAAATCTAGAGCTACAGTATATATATATATATATATATATATATATATATATATATATATCATATTTTATAAAACCACAAATATAATTTAAAAAAGAAATATTTAGGAATAAGATCATAAACATTCCCTGAAAACAGAAGTATTTAGGAAAAATATCATAAACAGAAGTATTTGGGGGAAATATAAGTAAAAAACGCCTTATATTTTGAGATAGAGGGAGTATTTCTTTGGAAAATCACAAATGATTTATGACCAAACATGGTGATTATCTATGATAGCTCCTAAACTTTTTTTTATATAAATTCCGGAGTTGCAATATAGCTTCGTAATTTCTAACTTATCCTGTTTCCATATTTTTTTAGTTTAATGCATGTATTTAGATTTTTATTGCTAAATAAGATTCTTTTTTAGTAGACTGTCACGTGCGTGAAACCATTGTCATGTCATGGATCAAACCATATTGGGTCATGTAAGGAACCAAATTTATCCGAGGTCGAGGCCCAAACCATATTGTTTTCTTCAAAGTTGACAACATTCTATATCTTTGCGAGTCATGTCTCCTTCTACGCCGAATTTCACTCGCTTTTGCCTACCAGCTTTGTTTGGATGAATTACTTTGCCATACTTATAGTTTGCTGTTATTTCACTGTAGATGATCCTTGACGAGGCAGTTAAAATTTAGCATAGTAAATACGGACATGAGTTTCAATCACAAAATCTCAAAAGAATCGTGCACAAGCATCAAATTATAGAAATGTTTTGCAAACTTGTGTACTTTTGTTTTCTTAAAAAAAAAAATCAAACTTGGTGTTGCATAACTTTTGTAGAAGCATGCCATTTTTTGTGTTTGTTATAGTACACTATGATTTTTTTTCAAAAATATGTGGTAGCTTTATTCTCTAGAGCATGGCAAAAAAATCATGTAGCCATATATTTATTAATTCTCTTGATATTTTAGGATTTTCTTCTGTCCCATTGCTCTTTCCCCTTTTTTGGTTTTCCTCCATTTTTTTAATTGTTGAGAATTTGTTTTTCCGGGCCTTGTAGCCAAGAACACAATTGTTCGCTAGCTTCTACCGCTCCGGGCGACCTAAAGGTTCGCGCAAAATCTCCTAAAATCTGATGTACGCCAGATATTCGGATCATATAATATACAATTATCTACAAATTTGGCAACTTACTAATAAATAGGGTGTGACTAGATTTCAGTCAAGTGAGCATTAACGGAGCCTCATTCAAGTGAAAGAACATATAAAAGAAGATTTTTTAAACTTTTTTACTCGAATCATCACATGAGATCTCACGAATATAGCATCGATTGGGACTTCGTTAAGTCTCAGTTAACTGAGAATTAACAATCCCGTATAAAATACTTATGAGTCGCGTCTACTTCTACGGCCGAATTTTACTCGCCTTTACCTGCTTTGCCTGGATCAATTACTTTGCTATATATTTATAGTTTGCTGTTATTTCACTGTAGATGATCCTTTGACGAGGTTGTTAAATTATACTTCCTCTGTCCCGCTCTTATATTATGAGACGGAGGGGCGTAACTTACAAATACGGACATGAGTTTGAATCACAAAATCTCAAAAGAATCGCGCACAAGCATCTAATTGTATGCCTAACCAACTACCTGATCATCTGGAAACGGCCCATCAGAAAACACGGAAAAGGTGCAGGCAGAACAGATGCGCACGGAGGCACAGAATTAGAGAGCATCCGATGCTCACCGAGACGAATGCCGTGTAGAAGGCGACCTGCACGCGGCCGCCGAGGACGTCGACGGCGGCCTCGTGGATGCCGGGGAGCCGCTTGACTGCCTTCTCTACCGAGCCGGCGCACGCGGCGCACGTCATCCCGGACACCGCGAACACCGCCACCTTCTCCTCTTCCTCCTCCACCGCTGCCTCCAGATCGACAACGGCTGACCCGCCTTCTCCTCCACCGCCCTCACCGGCGACCGCGGCCGCCCTCGGTTGCCGCGGCATGGACGGGTACCTCGGCCGCAGCGTGAGGTGGCCGCTCTCATCGGAGCCGCTGCTGTTGAAGCATGTGAGGAAGAGGGACCGAGTGGCTGCCGCCATTGGAGCGTGGATTCCCGCCAATATCGAGAGAAGGTTTAAGGTTGGGGGTTCTGATCTCGGGGGTGGGAAAAAAATGTTTCGAGCATTGGCAGATTTATAGGCGGGATCGAGTGTGCGCGCACGCATCGCCGGAAAATACTGTACGTACGCCGTTCGGTTACTCACAACTCATCATTTCGTAATATTGGACGGCTAGTTTCTTAAGAGGGCTGCGACGACCTCGGACTGTCGAAGACGTCAGACACTCGACACGCAGCCCAGGGGGTTCTCTGGGGAGAAATCGAATTTTCTTTCTTTCTTTTTCTTAATGACGCTGGGCAAGAAATCCACACTTAAATCCAAACAAGGCATTCAAACTTTGATATTCTTGCTGACATTTCAATGTACTGCACTTACTCTCTTTTCTTTTTTTGCGGGAGAATGCACTGCACGTATTCAGTCGGTTTGTGTTTTAAAAAGAGCCCAGGTTGCATGACTGTAGGCAGCACGCCGCACAAAATTCCAATTCGAATTTGACCTGGAGTTGCTTGTGGTAGCAGGCCACTGCTACGCACATCACCTCAGAGCTAAGCAACCTGATGTGATGTCGAATTCGAATTAAATTATCGGAAGATCTCGGGTGCCCACGAATTAAATTCGAGCCCCGTTCCGATTTGCCTTTGAATTTGGAGGTCCCCCGTTTCAAAAGCAACGAATGCCCAGAAATCATAATGCCACGACAGGTGACCTTGGTAAAATTAACCAGCGGTTGTTTTCACATCTTCCTGGTGTACGTCTACCTGCGTGGAGTGTAGACCAATCTCACTGGTAGCAGGAGCCAATCGTGGAAACTCTCATACTGATTCCTGGACACTTGCTTCTTCTCCAGTTATTATTCTGTTATTATAAGAGCCTGAGGTTGCCATTTCAATAACTACCCCATGCATGGTCACCCCAATCAGATGAATTCAGAATTCAGAAAATGTAAGCAAGCTGAGCGTGTCATGCGTACGTGGACGCTTTTCACTGTCTTCGCCCGATAGAAATCACCGCAGTGTATTAGTAGTGTTGACGAGTGTGAGAGAATTATATGGTTGATGGATGTTTGAAGTTGAATCCGTTGCAGAGAGAGCAAAAAATATTTGAATCGCTTGGAACGACGTGCACACGCCGCGACAGGGAAGCTCGGCAGGCGGGCGTGAGGGGCTGCGGCTCAGGCGAGGCCGGGCAGGGAGGCTCGGTGGATGTGCGCAGCAGGTGCGGGCAGCACGGATCTGTGGCTGGGTGGCCACCTGCTCCGGCGTGGTGGAGGCCCGTCATGGTGCTGCTGCTCTGGCGGGGCGCGTGGTGGAGGGGCTCGGGCTGCCTGTTTGGCGCTCGGGCGGCGGCTTCGGCTGCGAGGATGATTGGTGGGCTTGTCGGTGCCGGTGCGGGATGATGTGCAACCGAGGTGGTGTGGGAGCTTGGGTGAAGACTCTGTCTCGGCCTTGTGCCGTGACCAGCGATGGCGGCGGCTGTGGCCGTCGTGACCTTCCTGGAGGCATCGCTGATTTGCTGCCGCACTCCTCTCGCACGGATCCGGCCATCTCGGCCTCTTCAGGGGAAACCCTAGATCTTATGATCGGACGATGACGGCGCCTTGGTGTCGTTTTCCCTCTTGGGGGCTTCGTCTTGGAGCTCGGCATCGGCAAGCGGGACCGGTGGTTGGTGGCGTCCAGGCTTCTGTGGCAACGATGATGGTGGGAGTAATGTCGGCGACGCGGCAATGGTTGCGGTAGTCGGCTCTTCTTCGGCGTGTCCACGGTATTGCCTCGGTTTGCTTGTTGCTATGGAGTCGAAGCTGCGGCGGTGAGGCCCTGTGGTATACGATGACTGGCTGCAGGTTGCCCGTTCGGCGATCTCCCGTGGCGCCAGCCGTGCCTGGTTTTGTCCTACTGAGTTCTTCGTCAGAGTTGGAGTTGCGCTGTCTGGCCGCAGGAGGCTGAGGTTTTGGCATCGATCTTCATGCAGCTTCACGTGTCCGCTACAGTGTGGATTGAGTCGACGATCGCCTATGGCGAAGTGGGAGTCGTTTGCTCAGAGTGTAGGGATGGCGATGACGCCTCTAGGGGAGAAGTGATGACGATGACGCCTGCGTGCGGTCTCGTCGAGGCCCTCTTTGGAGTGGTGTGCGTGGGGCTTTCTATGTGTGCCGCTCAGCGGTTGTGAGGGTTTTAGCCCGGTTCTCCATAATTAACTGGGCAATCTGGTTTTCGCTCGGTTTTCCCTAATTAACCGAGCAACTCTCTTCTGCTTAATTAATCGATGAGGCAAAACTTTTGCCTCCGTTTCAAAAAAAAAAAAAAACCAAATACATATCCGGGAAGTCAAGTGAGATGATGACCAAATACGAGAGGGATTGCGTGGTAAATAATCAAGTGTGCCTTGTTTTGACGCCATCCCGCCATCGTCGGACGAAGATAACTTACCTGGCAATCAAATGACTTGACTAATGTGTCGCAACTGATTGATTTGTATAGGCTGGTTAGGTTCGTTACGGGTAGGTTGATTCTTTGGTGTAGCAAGTATTCCCTCCGTCCAGAAATACTTATCATAAAAATGAATATAAATAGATATCTAGAACTAAAATACATCAATTCCTCGGACAAGTATTTTTAGACGTAGGGAGTAGCAACTCGTGGCATCAAATTCTGGTTTCACATCGAGCGTAGCCACCACCCTCACCCTCGCTGGCGCTGCGCGCCACTCTGGCCACGGCGGCCACCGCCCCACCTCCGTCGCTGCCCGGCGGGCAGCGGCGCGACCACCCCGCACCACATGGACCACGTCCAGCCCCGTAGATCCAGCAGGTCCCCGCGCTCCCACTCGCGCGACACCTCTCGGCGGGGCACGCAGTCCTCGATGTTGAATATATAGTTTGTGCATGTATATTGTATAGCCTGGCCCACCTCCTAGTCTTTGTATAGTTGAGGTTGTGGCCACTTTGTACTCCATATATACGTGCGCTTTTGCACCGATCAATACATCGTGAAGCATTGCCAAAACAATCGTTTCCAACATGGTATCATACCTACGATCCTAACCCTAACCCGTGCCGCCGCCGTCGCGATCCCATCGCCGCCGCCGCCGCCGCCACCGCCACCTCGTGCCGCCGCCGCCACCGCGAACCTCGCCGCCCGCATGCCTGTTCGTCCGTCCGTCGCCACCACGCTTCCGCCACCACACCCGCGCCGTCCCAAGCCGCGCCGCCCCCAAGCCGCGCCTCCCTCTTCCCTGCCGCGCCGCCGCTCCAGCGCCGCCGCACCACCCCCTTTTGGCCATGGCCTCCCCCGGTTCCACTGGTACCTCCCGCAGCCGCCGCACCAACCCGTTCGACGGTCCCGATCCCGTCGTCATCCGCGACCTCAACATCCTCACCCGGGTTCCCGTCGTCCTCGACCACCTCACCTCCATGTACTATGCCTGGTAGACGTACTTCTCCCTTGTGTTCCGTGAGTACAATCTCCGGGATCACATCGATGGCTCCATGGACTCCCGCTTCATGGAGGACGATGAGGAGTGGACGGCCATCGACGCCACTCTCATCCGTTGGTTCTACACCACCATCTCGAAGGACCTCTTCCACACGGTGGTCTCCGCCGACGATGACGCTCACGCCGTTTGGACCAAGCTCAACGGCCTCTTCACCGACAACGCGCTCCAACGCAAGGTCTTCTTGCACGGCGAGTTTTTTGGGTGCCAGCAGCTTGAGTCATCCGTTGACGATTATTGCATGCGCCTCAAGAAACTTGTTGACGAGCTCTGTGACCTCGGCGAGAAGGTCTCCGATGAGCTTCTCCTCAGCACCCTCATCGCCGGACTGAACGATGACTTCGGGAACGCCGCCTCCAACATCCCCCTCATCACCAACCCGACCTTCCCCAAGATCGTCGCGTACCTGAAGCTGGATGTAACGCCCCGGATTTGTTGCGCCAGATGTCCGCCAGTTATTCGCCGCCTTTGCCATGTCATTTGCTTGCGTGTTGCACTTTGCCATGTCATCATCTGCATTTCATATCATGTCGTCATGTGCATTTCATTTTGCATTCGTGTTCATCTCATGCGTCCGAGCATTTTCCCCGTTGTCCGTTTTGCAATCCGGCGCTCCTATGTCCTCCGGCGTTCCCCTTTTGTATTTCGTTGTGAGCGGGTGTTAAACTTTCTCGGAATGGCTCTAGGTTTGTCAAGCGGCCTTGGTATAGCACCGGTAGACCGCTTGTCAAGTTTCGTGCCATTTGGTGCTCGTTTGGAACTCCAACGGTTAACCGGGTAACCGCAAAAGCCCCTTCTCCTTGCAGCCCAACACCCCTTCCAAAGTGGCCCAAAACCCACCAAACTACCCTTCATGCTCTCGGTCGTTCGATCACGATCGCGTGGCCAAAAACCGCTCCTCATTTGGACTCTCCTAGCTCCCTCTACCTATAAATAAGCCCTTCCCCCCGAAATTCGCGGATAAATCCGCAGTCCAAACCCTAGCCCGCTCCCTCTCCGCCGCCGGACACGTCCGCCCGGCCGGACGCGTCCGCGCCATCGCGCCAGCCAACGGAAGCTGCCACGTGGCGCCTCCCAGCTACCACCGCCCGGCCCGCTTCGGGCCCGCCTCTCAGCAGCCTGCTGCCGCTTCGCCGCGCCCGCCAGCGCCCCGCCCGTCGCCGCCGCCGCCTCGCCGGATCGCTCCTCAGCACCGCATGGACCGCCGCCTCGCCCGCCCGGCGTCGCCGCGCCATGCCGCCCATGATCGCGCCTCCTCGGCCGCCCCCCAGGACCGGCGATGCCTCCGCCGTCGGCGCCCGCCTACCAGCGCCTCGGCGCCCGCCAAGCGCCTCGCTGCCGCCGGCCGCAGCCGGCCGCCCGCCTCGTCCATGCCGCCGGAGCCCCTCGTCGCCGCACCTCGCCTCCGGCCTCCAAGCGCTCTCTCGGCCTCCACCTCGCCGGGATCCGGCCGGATCCGGCGAGATCCGGCCCGGATCCGCCCGTCTTCGGCGACCCCGTCATCTCCGGCGTGAACTCCGGCGAGCCGCCTCGCCTCGAAATCCGTGCCCAGATCCGAAGGTTGACCTCCAGAAATCTTCTAAGTCCCTAGTTTTTCACATAATCATGCCATATTCATCGCATCACATCTCTGCATCCGTAGCTCCGTTTCGTGCGTATAATATGTCAAATTGTTCGTCTCAACGAGTACTTCATTTCATTCCATTGCATCATCTTCATTTGAGCTCATCTTGATGCCCGAAATGCTGTTGGAAGAGTGCAGGTTGATGTTAATCTGCTGAAACTGTTATAACTTGCTGTTTTATCATTTTTGCCATTATTGATGTGTGCATCCTATGAGGTTGATGTCTACATGTATGTTGATCTATGCCATGCCATCTTTCCAGTGGTGCCAACCATGTATTTTTGTGAGTTATGTGCTGAGTGTATCAAGCTTGTTAAGTAGGGTAGTTGCTGTTGCTGTTTTCCTGACAGATTCTGTTATATTTTGTTGCTATGTTAACATGCTTCTATAAGTCATTTGGTGCATAATCTGGAGATGCTCTATAAATATGTTTTTATCTACATGTCATGCTCTATCCATTCATGCCCTTGGTTGCAATTATAGCCTGCTGGAACATGTTGTTATCTTGCTCCAAAGTTGCTTGATAATGTTGCTGTCAGCCTGTTAACATTAAGTTCAATGTTTCCATGATTGTTTCCTAGTGATCCATGCACCCTATGAACTTGCTCTTGCCATGCTTAGCTTCACAAACATGCCTTCTTACTATTGGTTGCCTTGCCATGCCATATATTGCTCTGTGGTGAGTGGTTCAAGCTTATGAACATGCCTACTTATTGTTGTTTCTGCCATGTTTGAATCTGTAATATAACTTGCCATGTTTACATGGGTGCCATCATATTTTCCGTGCCTTTTTGGCTCATGGTCAGTAAGGGACTTTTGATCTATGCAATTAGTAGATTCATGCCATTCCTTTGTTATCCATGATATGTTCCTGTAACATGTTGTTTGATAGCTCTAACATTGCAACCTGATGTTATTTCTGCTAAGCCTGAAACTGTTATTATTTGCAATCTTTCCATGTCCTTTTGAGCATGTTCTAGTTGTTTCTGGAGATAGCTCAGTGTTCATGTTTTGTTGTGCTATACCTGTACTTCATGCCCATGCCTTTTGTTATTATGTTGGGGTGCTGTAGCATGTTGTTTTGATGCTTGCAAGATGCCTAGTTGCTGTTATGGACAGATTGTTGCTATGACTTGTATAAAGTGTATGTGTTTCACCGTTGCTCCGTTTTGAGTGTGCTCTATATGAAACTTGCTTGATTTTGCATGTAGCTTCATATTATCATGTTGCATCCATGTTTTGAGGTGTTTGCTTGATGTTTGGGTGCATTTTGCATCAATGCCATGCTTAACTTGTTTTGCTGATATCTTCTAGGTCGTAGCTCCGAATCTAATGAACTTTATATGTAACTTGACTAGAATTTTTTGTAGATCATCTTGGTGCTCTTTAACTTGCTGTTTAACAACTTCAACTTAATGTTTATTCAGTTCTGGACCCATTTCGAAATTTGCATATGAGGACTTACCGGGATTGTTATATGTTGTTCCCGGCCTCATTTAAACTTGCCTTGATGTGTTGTTCTTGTTTGCATCATCTCTTGCCATGAGTAGCCCATTTAGTTTTGTCATGCATCATGCTTGTTGTGCATCATGCCTTGTTCATGGGTGGTGTGTTTACCTATGTTGTGTGCTTCTTCTCGATAGTTTCCGTTTCGTTGCGATCGTGAGGAGGCGTTCGACTATGTGTGGTTCGTCTTCGTGGCTTCATCTTCTTCATGGACTCGTTCTTCTTCCTTGCGGGATTTCAGGCAAGATGACCGTTACCCTGGATCTCACTACTATCATTGCTATGCTAGTTGCGTCGTTCTATCGCTATGCTGCGCTACCTATTACCTGTTTATCAAGCCATACCATATTGCCATGAACCTCTAACCTTTGACACCATTTCTAGCAAACCATTGATTGGCTATGTTACCGCTTTTGCTCAGCCCCTCTTATAGCGTTGCTAGTTGCAGGTGAAGTTGAAGCTTTCTCCATGGTGGACAGGGTTTATGTTGGGATATCACAATATCTCTTATATTATTAATGCATCCATATACTTGGTAAAGGGTGGAAGGCTCGGCCTTATGCCTCGTGTTTTGTTCCACTCTTGCCGCCCTAGTTTCCGTCATACCGGTATTATGTTCCCGGATTTTACGTTCCTAACGCGGTCGGGTGATTTATGGGACCCCCCCTGACAGTTCGCTTTGAATAAAACTTGTCCAGCAAGGCCCAACCTTGGTTTTACCATTTGCCTCACCACCACCTACTTTTCCCTTGGGAGTAATTAACCCAAGGGTCATCTTTATTATAGCCCCGGGCGGTGCTTGTCTAAGTGTTGGTCCAAACTAGAGCACCGTGCGGGACCATCCCTTGGCAACTTGGGTTACGTCGGTACCTGTACGCTTAGCTTATCCGGTGTTGCCCTGAGAACGAGATATGTGGAGCTCCTATCGGGATTGTCGGCGCATCGGGCGGTCTTGCTGGTCTTGTTTTACCATTGTCGAAATGTCTTGTAAAGCAGGATTCCGAGACTGATCGGGTCTTCCTGGGAGAAGGTCTATTCCTTCGTTGATTGCGAGAGCTTGTCATGGGCTAAGTTGGGACACCCCTGTAGGGTATAAACTTTCGAGAGCCGTGCCCGCGGTTATGTGGCAGATGGGAATTTGTTAATGTCCGGTTGTAGATAGCTTGACACCAGATCGGAATTAAAATGCATCAACC
Source organism: Aegilops speltoides (assembly GCA_021437245.1). Lineage (NCBI taxonomy): Eukaryota > Viridiplantae > Streptophyta > Magnoliopsida > Poales > Poaceae > Aegilops > Aegilops speltoides. The sequence continues at coordinate 465,474,243 of CM038142.1, forward strand.
GCGTGTGTAGCCGTGATGGTCTCTTCTCGGCGGAATCCGGGAAGTGAACAAGGTTTCTGTGTTATGTTTGACGTAAGTAGGTGTTCAGGATCACCTCTTGATCATTGCTAGCTTCACGACCGTTCCTTTGTTTTCTCTTCTCGCTCTCTTTGCGTATGTTAGCCACCATATATGCTTTGTCGCTGCTGCAACCTCACCACTTTACCCCTTCCTTTCCCATTAAGCTTTGCTAGTCTTGATACCCATGGTAATGGGATTGCTGAGTCCTCGTGGCTCACAGATTACTAGAACAACAGTTGCAGGTACAGGTTGCGATGATCTTGACGCGAGAGCAATGTTTGCTTGTTTTGGAGTTCTTCTGCTTCTTCTTCGATCAGGGGATAGGTTCGTGTCGGCACTGGGCTAGCTAGCGAGGTGGATATTGTTTGAGTTTCTGTTTATGATTCATCCGTAGTCAGATGTTGTTCTGGTATGTTGTATTGTTGTATTCATGTGACATTGTATGTATTGGATGTATCTCCACTATTATGTAATTGTTGATGTAATGATATCCACCTTGCAAAAGCGTTTCAATATGCGGGTCTATCCTTAGTGGGACCTTCGAGTTCCTTTTGGATAGGGTCGCATATTGGGCGTGGCAAGTTGGTATCAGAGCCTCGACCGACCTTAGGAGCCCCCTTGATTGATCGTGTAGTTTGGTCGTTGTTGAGTCTAGAAGAAAACTTTTTCGGAGTCTAGTTATATCGGAGAGTAGGAATTCTATTTACTCCTCAGTCCCTTCGTCGCTCTGGTGAGGAATCTTGACGTAGGTGTTTTGAACTACCCCTCTTCCCCTTCAAATTTTTTCTTTAGGTTCACGCAGTTGGTTTTCCGATAGTTGTTCCTCAGCTCTTTTATCCGGTGCATTTCTCGTCAAGTTGACTCGAGCCTCTTCATCGTTGCCAAGTTTAATCCTCAGTTGTTTTCTTTTCCCACCCACCCACCCTTTTTCCTCTCGGAACCGGAGTCCGTAATCGAGTACCCATCCTACTCGTGCGAAGTCTTTGCTTCTTTCCTCAATGATTTCAACCGGTGTTTTCTCTTCAAGATATTCGTCGATTTCCCCTTCCAAGTTGCCTTTGTTTTCCCCGCCCTCCCACCCTTTCTCTACACGGAGTTTGAGTCTGTTTCGAGTATCAATTCCATTCGTGTGGAGCCTCTTCAGTCTTCCCTCAATTATTTCAACCGGTGAATTCCCGTTTTGTTCGACATTCTTCATCTCTTTTCTTCTCCGGTGGACTCAATTCAAGTTTTTCGGGTTGATCATATTCTTTCTCTCGGCTCAAGTATTTCCCTTTGCTCGTTCGCCTCTCGCCATTTTATCCTTCCGGAGTATGATGCACCGGAACAATTCAAATATTTCAATCATCCCGGTGCATCATCTATCTGTTCAACATCCCTTTCAACGGTGTTTTCTTTTGAGTGGGCCCTAACCCACAGGTCTTTTCCCAGGATCTTACCTGACTCTTCTAATTTCCCCGGAGCTATTCTCAAAGTGTGACGTAAGAATGAATTTCATCAGTCACATGCCTTTTTCCAAGATCGATTTCAAATCATTTCATTGTTGGCTCATCCTCTTTGCTTTTCATTCTACCGGAGTACCTCAGTTATTTTGGTGGTGTTTCTCGTCGTCTTTTGAAGACCAAAGAAGAAGAGTTTTTACTCTAAATCTTGTCCGTTCCCCGGAGATTCGCGGTGCTAGCTCGATGATTATCCTATCAAATTGTTTCTAGTCATGCAAATTCTTTTCATCCATCCGGAGCATTTCAGGAGTTGTTTTCTCTCTCGATCATCCGGAGGCCATCTTTTCGGAAGATTTCTTCATTCTATGTTTTCAGAATCGTTCTCCAATTATTCTATATCCGTGCCCTTTCGTTCGTCTCAATATTCTTCCGGTGCTTCGTTCAAGTGTTCTTCAATCAGCTCATGATCTCTTTGTTCTTTTGCATCTAAATCCCCTCAAGCTTATTTGTTTTTCTAATTCTTCCCGGTGATTCATTCTATTTCATCAGTCATTTTGAATTCTAACGGTGGTTCTTTCAGATTCTTTTCCTTGATTATCATTTTAATTCATTCGCTCTTTCAATCCTACCGGTGGTTCATGAAGACCTTCTCAAGTTTGCGATATATCCTTTCTCTAGCCTTTTTCAAGAAGAATAAGTAGTATGCTAAATCCATTGCTTGTCATCAATTTAATTTGATGAAGGATAAGCATACAATAAATCTTATTCTTATTTCATCCAAGTGATTAACCCCTTCCTTCGGAGTTTGTTCTTGATGAATAAATTCTACTTTCAAGTGTTTTCTTTTCCGGAGTTCAAATTTCCTCGGCCATCTCGTCGGAACCTCCATCTAAATCACCGCAAGACTGATCTTATTCTTTCATCCTTCATTTCTATCTCATCATCCTTTTGTCACCGGAGTTCTTCATGGCGTTCTTCACGATTTAAGTCATTCTTCAAGTGTTCATCAAGGTTCTTTTGGTGGAGCTCAGGAAGCTTTCTTTCTTGCATCTCGAAGTGCAATTAATTCTCCGTATTCTTTTGAAGTGGAGTTTTGCATTTCTTCGTTCTTCTCAGCTATCCAATCATTTTCGTTGGTGGTCGGTTATCACCTCGTAATTTCGAGATGTTTTCCATAAGTCCACAACAAGCTAAATCTTTTCGTTGTTGATTTTCTCAACAACTCTGTTCAATCTTTTCTTCTAAGGTTGCTTCCTATTTCATTCGTGACACAAGTTGTCATATTCTTATCCGTTCTTTTCATTCAACTCTTTCAATTCTTTCCGGAGGTTTTGTGTCATGTCTTCATCAAGTATCATTCCATCCTCTCTAGCTCGTGTTCTATTCTTTCCATGTTCAGCCAGAGTGTTGCCTAAATCCTTTCAGTCTTATTTGTTTCTTTTCTCATTCTAACCACTCCGGTTAGAACGAGTTATTTCATAGTCTATCTGATCCCGTGAGCTTTCGATTCTCGTCATCCTCGTTGTTTCCTCTCTTCTTCTCGAGTGATCTTGATTCTTTGCTTCTTCTCTTGAGTTCTTGTTTCACCTCATCCCTTTTTTTTCTCTTCTGTCTCGGTCCTAAGATCTCGGGACGAGATCTCTTATTAGTGGAGGAGTGTTGTAACGCCCCGGATTCGTTGCGCCAGGTGTCCGCCAGTTATTCGCCGCCTTTGCCATGTCATTTGCTTGTGTGTTGCACTTTGCCATGTCATCATCTGCATTTCATATCATGTCGTCATGTGCATTTCATTTTGCATTCGTGTTCATCTCATGCGTCCGAGCATTTTCCCCGTTGTCCGTTTTGCAATCCGGCGCTCCTATGTCCTCCGGCGTTCCCCTTTTGTCTTTCATTGTGAGCGGGTGTTAAACTTTCTCGGAATGGCCTGAGGTTTGTCAAGCGGCCTTGGTATAGCACCGGTAGACTGCCTGTCAAGTTTCGTGCCATTTGGTGCTCGTTTGGTACTCCAACGGTTAACCGGGTAACCGCAAAAGCCCCTTCTACTTGCAGCCCAACACCCCTTCCAAAGTGGCCCAAAACCCACCAAACTCCCCTCCATGCTCTCGGTCGTTCGATCACGATTGCGTGGCCGAAAACCGCTCCTCATTTGGACTCTCCTAGCTCCCTCTACCTATAAATAAGCCCCTCCCCCCGAAATTCGCGGATAAATCCATGATCAAACCCTAGCCCGCTCCTCTCCGCCGCCACGACCGTCCGCCCGGCCGACGCGCGCCATACCGCCCAGCCAACGAGAAGCTGCCACGTGGCGCTCCCGCCGCCGCCGCCGCCGCCCGCCTGCCCGCCTCGCCTCGCAGCAGCCGCTTCGCCGCATGACGCCGCCCGCGCCCCCCCCGTCGCCGCCGCCTCGCCGGATCGCTCCAGCGCCGCCGCCGCAACCACCACTGTCTCAGCGCACACACCGACCCGCCGCCTCCGCCGCCCGGCGTCGCCGCGTCGCCGCGTCTCCTCGGCCGCCGCCGCGGGACCCGACCCGCCTCCGCCGTCGGGCCCAAGGCTGCCGTGCCTCGGCAGCCGCCAGCGCTCTCGCTGCCCGGCCGGCGGCCTTGCCGCCGCCTCCGTCCGCGCCGCCGGAGCCCCTCGTCGCCGCAACTCACACCTCGGGCCTCCTCGCTCTCTCCGGCCTCCACCTTGCCGGGATCCGGCCGGATCCGGCGAGATCCGGCCCGGATCCGCCCGTCTCCGGCTACCCTGTCATCTCCGGCGTGAACTCCGGCGAGCCGCCTCGCCTCGAAATCCATGCCCAGATCCGAAGGTTGACCTCCAGAAATCTTCTAAGTCCCCAGTTTTTCACATAATCATGCCATATTCATCGCATCACATCTCTGCATCCGTAGCTCCGTTTCGTGCGTATAATATGTCAAGTTGTTCGCCTCAACGAGTACTTCATTTCATTCCATTGCATCATCTTCATTTGAGCTCATCTTGATGCCCGAAATGCTGTTGGAAGAGTGCATGTTGATGTTAATCTGCTGAAACTGTTATAACTTGTTGTTTTATCAATTTTGCCATAATTGATGTGTGCATCCTATGAGGTTGATGTCTACATGTATGTTGATCTATGCCATGCCATCTTTCCAGTGGTGCCAACCATGTATTTTTGTGAGTTGTGTGCTGAGTGTATCAAGCTTGTTAAGTAGGGTAGTTGCTGTTGCTGTTTTCCTGACAGATTCTGTTATATTTTGTTGCTATGTTAACATGCTTCTACAAGTCATTTGGTGCATAATCTGGAGATGCTCTATAAATATGTTTTGATCTACATGTCATGCTCTATCCATTCATGCCCTTGGTTGCAATTATAGCCTGCTGGAACATGTTGTTATCTTGCTCCAAAGTTGCTTGATAATGTTGCTGTCAGCCTGTTAACATTAAGTTCAATGTTTCCATGATTGTTTCCTAGTGATCCATGCACCCTATGAACTTGCTCTTGCCATGCTTAGCTTCAAAAACATGCCTTCTTACTGTTGGTTGCATTTCCATGCCATATATTGCTCTGTGCTGAGTGGTTGAAGCTTACGAACATGCCTACTTATTGTTGTTTCTGCCATGTTTGAATCTGTAATATAACTTGCCATGTTTACATGGGTGCCATCATATTTTCCGTGCCTTTTTGGCTCATAGTCAGTAAGGTACTTTTGATCTATGCAATTAGTAGATTCATGCCATGCCTTTGTTTACCATGATATGTTCCTGTAACATGTTGTTTGATAGCTCTAAACATTGCAACCTGATGTTATTTCTGCTAAGCCTGAAACTGTTATTATTTGCAATCTTTCCATGTCCTTTTGAGCATGTTCTAGTTGTTTCTGGAGATAGCTCAGTGTTCATGTTTTGTTGTGCTTTACCTGTACTTCATGCCCATGCTTTTTGTTATTATGTTGGGGTGCTTTAGCATGTTGTTTTGATGCTTGCAAGATGCCTAGTTGCTGTTATGGACAAATTGTTGCTATGACTTGTATAGAGTGTATGTGTTTCACCGTTGCTCCGTTTTGAGTGTGCTCTATATGAAACATGCTTGATTTTGCATGTAGCTTCATATTATCATGTTGCATCCATGTTTTGAGGTGTTTGCTTGATGTTTGGGTGTATTTTGCATCAATGCCATGCTTAACTTGTTTTGCTCATATCTTCTAGGCCGTAGCTCCGAATCTAATGAACTTTATATGTAACTTGACTAGAATTTCGTGTAGATCATCTTGGTGCTCTTTAACTTGCTGTTTAACAACTTCAACTTAATGTTTATTCAGTTCTGGACCCATTTCGAAATTTGCATATGAGGACTTACCGGGATTGTTATATGTTGTTCCCGGCCTCATTTAAACTTGCCTTGATGTGTTGTTCTTGTTTGCATCATCTCTTGCCATGAGTAGCCCATTTAGTTTTGTCATGCATCATGCTTGTTGTGCATCATGCCTTGTTCATGGGTGGTGTGTTTACCTATGTTGTGTGCTTCTTCTCGATAGTTTCCGTTTCGTTGCGATCGTGAGGACGCGTTCGACTACGTGTGGTTCGTCTTCGTGGCTTCATCTTCTTCATGGACTCGTTCTTCTTCCTTGCGGGATTTTAGGCAAGATGACCGTTACCCTGGATCTCACTACTATCATTTCTATGCTAGTTGCTTTGTTCTATCGCTATGCTGCGCTACCTATTACCTGTTTATCAAGCCATCCCATATTGCCATGAACCTCTAACCTTTGACACCATTCCTAGCAAACCATTGATTGGCTATGTTACCGCTTTTGCTCAGCCCCTCTTATAGCGTTGCTAGTTGCAGGTGAAGTTGAAGATTTCTCCATGGTGGACAGGGTTTATGTTGGGATATCACAATATCTCTTATATTATTAATGCATCTATATACTTGGTAAAGGGTGGAAGGCTCGGCCTTATGCCTGGTGTTTTGTTCCACTCTTGCCGCCCTAGTTTCCGTCACACCGGTATTATGTTCCCGGATTTTATGTTCCTAACGCGGTCGGGTGATTTATGGGACCCCCGACAGTTCGCTTTGAATAAAACTTGTCCAAAGAAGGCCCAACCTTGGTTTTACCATTTGCCTCACCACCACCTACTTTTCCCTTGGGAGTAATTAACCCAAGGGTCATCTTTATTATAGCCCCCGGGCGGTGCTTGTCTAGCGTTGGTCCAAACTAGAGCACCGTGCGGGACCATCCCTTGGCAACTTGGGTTACGTTGGTACCTGTACGCTTAGCTTATCCGGTGTTGCCCGGAGAACGAGATATGTGCAGCTCCTATCGGGATTGTCGGCGCATCGGGCGGTCTTGCTGGTCTTGTTTTACCATTGTTGAAATGTCTTGTAAACCAGGATTCCGAGACTGATCGGGTCTTCCTGGGAGAAGGTCTATTCCTTCGTTGATCACGAGAGCTTGTCATGGGCTAAGTTGGGACACCCCTGCAGGGTATAAACTTTCGAGAGCCATGCCCGCGGTTATGTGGTAGATGAGAATTTGTTAATGTCCGGTTGTAGATAACTTGACATCAGATCCGAATTAAAACGCATCAACCGCGTGTGTAGCCGTGATGGTCTCTTCTCGGCGGAGTCCGGGAAGTGAACACGGTTTCTGTGTTATGTTTGATGTAAGTAGGTGTTCAGGATCACCTCTTGATCATTGCTAGCTTCACGACCGTTCCTTTGTTTTCTCTTCTCGCTCTCTTTGCGTATGTTAGCCACCATATATGCTTAGTCGCTGCTGCAACCTCACCACTTTACCCCTTCCTTTCCCATTAAGCTTTGCTAGTCTTGATACCCATGGTAATGGGATTGCTGAGTCCTCGTGGCTCACAGATTACTACAACAACAGTTGCAGGTACAGGTTGCGATGATCTTGACGCGAGAGCGATGTTTGCTTGTTTTGGAGTTCTTCTGCTTCTTCTTCGATCAGGGGATAGGTTCCAGGTTGGCAGCCTGGGCTAGCAGGGTGGATATTGTTTGAGTTTCTGTTTATGATTCATCCGTAGTCGGATGTTGTTCTGGTATGTTGTATTGTTGTATTCATGTGACATTGTAAGTATTGGATGTATCTCCACTATTATGTAATTGTTGATGTAATGATATCCACCTTGCAAAAGCGTTTCAATATGCGGGTCTATCCTTAGTGGGACCTTCGAGTTCCTTTTGGATAGGGTCGCATATTGGGCGTGACACTGGAGGAGCGGCGGATGTGGATGTCACGCACCCGGGCCACGCACACGGCCCTCATCGCCGGTACCCGTGGCGGTGCGCCGCCCACCGCCATGCGGCCCCCCCCGCCGCGCCCGCCTGGCCTTCCTTCCAGCGCCGCCGCCTGAGTTTCCCTACCGGCGCCGCCCACAGTCCCTCCGCCCCGCCGAAAGCAGCAGCAGCGCCGGGCGGCGTCGTGCGCAGCGAGGCATAGCGCAAGCAGCAGCCGCAGCAGCCGCTGCCCACGGCGGGGCGCCCCGCCAGCCGCAGCATCCGCTGCCGCCGGCGCCCTGGCAGGTCGGCCAGAATCCTTGGACGGGGGTTGTGCACGCGTACTCCATGCCTATACCGCGTGCCCCCGTCCCCGGCTCCTTTGGCGCCCGCCCGGCACCTCATCAGGCCCTGTACGCGGCCCCTCAGGCGTACCAGCTCGCGCCGCTCTACGGCCCCTCGGGCTATGGGTATGTGGCGCCACCGCCTCAGCCGGCGCCGTCTGCCCCGGCCCTCCCGCCGGCGCCTTGGGATCCCGTGCTCCTAGCGGCTCTCCACACCGCCCCCACGCCGCAGCAGTACACTAGCGATGGCGACTGGTATATGGACACCGGAGCCACGACTCACATGGCCGCCAACCCCGGTAACCTTCTTGCCGCTCACCCGGTTCACACCGCTGCTCGCATTACCGTGGGTGACGGTTCTTCCATGCCCATTACTCATGTCGGCCATGCTACTTTTCCTTCTAACTCCATGCCATTATATCTTTCTAATGTGCTTGTTTCTCCTGACATCATTCAAAATCTTGTTTCGGTTCGTTCTCTTACACGTGAAAATCCTGTTACCGTTGAATTTGACATGTTTGGCTTTTCTGTCAAGGATGCCTGTACCCGGATGGTGCTCCACCGATGTGACAGCCCCGACGAGCTCTACCCGGTCCACTCACCTACCTCATCCGTTGCTGCACCCATGGTGCTTTCCGCCGGAGTGGACCTTTGGCACGCTCGTCTCGATCATCCCAACATCGCCACCCTTCGTCACATTCTTCGGAGTTTTTCATTCACGTGTAATAAGATCGACGATCATACTTGTCATGCTTGTGGCCTCGGCAAACATGTTCGTCTTCCTTTTAGCAATTCCTCTCATGTCGCATCATACCCGTTTGAGTTAATTCATAGTGATGTCTGGACCTCTCCTGTTGCAAGTAACACGGGCTATCTTTATTATCTTGTCATACTTGATGATTTTTCACACTATGTGTGGACCTTCCCGTTGCGGTGAAAGTCGGACTCTGTTGCCACTCTCACCGCCTTCTACTCCTATGTCTCCATGCAGTTTGGACGTCCCATCCATGCGTTGCAAACAGACAACGGGAAGGAGTTCGATAACCTTGCGATCCACAACCTTCTCGCCACACACGGCATGATCTTTCGACTCACTTGCCCGTACACTTCGCAACAAAACGGCCGCGCTGAGCGCGTGCTACGCACTCTCAATGACTGTGTTCGCACCCTCCTCTTTCACGCCAACATGCCACCACGTTTCTGGCCCGACGCGCTTGCCACCGCATCACTACTCATTAACATTCGTCCCTGTCGCACTCGCGGGAATTTCTGAAAGTGCAACTAATCCCCGGGTGGTTTTGGTAATTAATAACAACATATATATCATTGAACTAATTGTTTCTTGAGAATATTTCAGAAAGTTCAGTGATATGGGTATGGCAATGACTGATGATGTGGACCCCTCAAAATGCTAAGGAAGACATTGGCAAAAGCTCAAGACTCTATTTTTGGTTTAGTGATCCATGATCACATTGAGTCCATAGGAAAGCCAATACTATTAAAAGGGGATGAGGTTATGATGATGATCTGGTTGCTCAAAGTGCTTAGTGATTTATCTCCCAAACTATCAGCAATCTTTCATTCCTACATATACTCATAAGTAATCTCGGTCCCACCGATTCCATAAACTCAGTCACACCGAGATGAACCACCTCACCATATAGCCAAACCCTAGAAATTTCGGATTTTCCGATTCCAAACTCGGTCTTACGAAACTAGTGTTGCCAACCTTCAGAACCTTCGTACTCAAATCGGTGTCACCGAGATGAGAAAGTCGGTCCCACCGAGAATGGCAAACCCTAGTCTTTGGAAGAATCGGACTAACCGAGATTGTATTTTCGGTCCCACGAAAATCCCAACGTTCACAAGATTTGAACTTTCGGTCTCACCGAGTTGTCAACTTCGGTCCGACCGAGATTGGTCAAATGTGTGTAACAGTTGGATTTTGTGGAGGCTATAAATACCCTCCACCTCCTCTTCATTCGTGGAGAGAGCCATCAGAAAGAACTACCACTCCTACCTTACATTTCTGAGAAGAAAACTACCTACCCTTGTGTTGAGATCAAGTTGCTCCACTCCCACCATATGAAACTTGATTTCTAGCCTTCCCAAGTTGCTTTCCACTCAATCCTTTCTTCCACCACAGCCAAATCAGTGAGGAGAGTTGAGTGTTGGGGAGATTATCATTTGAAGCACAAGAGCAAGGAGTTCATCATCACCAACACCATCTATTACCTTTTGAAGGGTGGTGCCTCCTAGATTGGTTAGGTGTCACTTGGGAGCCTCCATCAAGATGTGGAGTTGAACCAAGAAGTTTGTAAGGGCAAGGAGATCGCCTACTTCGTGAAGATCTACCCCGAGTAAGGCTAGTCCTCCGTGGACGTAGGCCATGATGGCATAGACAAGGTTGCTTCTTCGTGGACCCTTCGTGGGTGGAGCCCTTCGTGGACTCTCGCAACCGTTACCCTCCGTGGGTTGAAGTCTCCATCAACGTGGATTGACGATAGCACCACCTATCGGAACCACGAGAAAAATCTCCGTGTCTCCAAATTGCGTTTGCTCTTCTCCACCTCTATTTACTACATGTGCAATTTACTTTCCGCTGCCATTACTCTAGAATTGCATGTGTAGGGTGATACTTGACTTGGTTATCATTGTGAACTTGCTAAAAACTTGTCCTAATCAAAAGGCTAAACTTTTAAATTGTCAAGTAGTCTAATCACCCCCCCTCTAGACATACTTCCGATCCTACAAGTGGTATCAGAGCCTTGGTCTCCATTGGATTGGTTTCCATTGCATTGGACTCCATAAGCTTGGTTTCACAACCTAGGAGAGTATGGCGTCTAGTGAGGGTAATTTTCGTAGAGGTCCTTACTTTGATGGTTCAAATTTTGCTAGTTGGAAGCATAAAATGAAAATGCATATTCTTGGACATAATTAACCCTGCCGCATGGGGCATTATTTGTGTTGGCTTGCAAGGTGAGTTCTTCGAGGAAGGAAAAGTTCCGGATCGCGAAGCTACAGCAGATGAGTTGCGGATGTTACAGAACAATGCTCAAGCTTGTGACATTCTCTTCAATGCTTTGTGTCCCGAGGAGTTCAACAAGATCAGCCGTCTTGAGAATGCAAAAGAGATTTGGGATACTTTGGTCGAAATGCACGAAGGTACCGAGTCCGTGAAGGAATCAAAGCTAGATGTTCTTCAAGGTCAACTTGACAAGTTCAAGATGAAGGAAGGTGAAGGAGTCGCTGAAATGTACTCTAGGCTTGCTCTCATCACCAATGAGATTGCCGGCTTAGGAAGCGAAGAAATGACCGACCGATTCATCATCAAGAAGATTCTCGAGCTTTGGATGGAAAGTATGACACCGTGTGCACTTTGATCCAAATGATGCCAAACTACAAGAATCTCAAGCCTACCAAGTCATTGGAAGAATTGTTGCTCATGAGATGACACTTAAAGATAAGGAAGAGCTTCACAACAAGTCAAGTGGTGCTTACAAAGCTACAGTTGAAGCTCCCACAACCTCAAGTGACAAGCTGGTTTCCAATGAAGAGATAAGCCTAATGGTGAAGAACTTCAACAAATTCTACAAGAGTAGAAGCAAGGAAAGAAGCTCAAAGTCTAGATCATATGATGAAAAGAGATCTTCTAGTCGTGATCAAAACTGCTACAATTGTGGAAGACCCGGACACTACTCAAATGAGTGTTCGACTCCCCACAAGAGAAGAGAAGAATCTCCAAGAAGAAGAAGCTCAAGAGAAGAGTCGCCTCGGAAAGAGAGAAGGAGTAGAGATGATCGTTATGAACGAAGATCCTCTCGGAGAAGCAAGGATTCGGAAAGGAAAGACAAGTCATCAAGGAGCTACACAAGAAGAAAACATCAAGCTCATGTTGGTGAATGGGTCTCCGGCTCCGACTCCGACAATCACTCCGAAAGAAGCTATCACTCCAACTCCGAATCTGATCAAGATGAAGGTGTTGCCGGTCTTGCTCTCGTATCCTCCAACTCCAACTCCTATGACTTGTTTGATTCACCAAATGAGGGAATTGGAAGATGCTTCATGGAAAAAGGCCCCAAGGTATCACACCCTGAATTCATTGACTTTGATAGTGATGAGGATGACTTGCTTGGTGAAGATGAGCTTTTACATGACAAATCTAGTGAGCTTAGTAATGATGAACATGCTAGTAGTCTTTATAGTCGAGAAGAGTCGAATGACAATGCTATGAAGGAGATTGAGCGCCTAACTAAAGAACTAAACACTCTTAAGTTAGCTCATGAAACAACTCAAGAAGATCATAGAGAGCTCCTAAGATCTCATGAGAAGCTACGCTTCGAGAAGCTCAATCTAGAGCAAGAACATGAGTTTCTAAAAGCTATCAATGACGATCTTCGAAAGAAGAGTTCTTCATATCTTGCCAAACGACTTCTCTTGTCTAATTTCTTGCCACCTATTAAAACTAAGCATGACAAGCATAAGAAAAATTCTTCATCTAGTAGTAACAATAACCATGCTAAATCCAATGTTGTTACTTCTAGTAGTTCTCTTGATTCCACTAACAATGTTTCAAGCCAAGTTTTACTTGAGCAAGAAAATAGTCTATTGAAAGGGATTATAGAGAAAGGTGTCTACAAGAGCCTTGCCGGAAGCAAGAACTTTGAGGAAATTGTCCCCAAGCAAGGAAGACACCGGAAGAATCAAGGAATTGGTTTTGAGCGAAAGTTCAACGCCGAGGGTGTTGAATGGGAAGAAGGTCAATATCCCACTCCAAAGTTTGTTTCTCAAAAGGAGAAGTATGATCCTACTTCTTCCAATGTGGAACAAGCTCAAGATGACTTTCCACCACAAGACCACAAGCTAAAAGGCAAGGACAAGCTTCAAGAGGAGATTGATGCATTCATTGAAGCACCCAAGGCCATGGTCAAGTGGGTTCCCAAAGCAACTTCAAGTTCTACTTCGTCAAGCTCAACTACTACCCCAAGGATTCCCATCAAGATGATGTGGATCCCGAAGAAGAAGAACTAGAGAGTTCTTGAGGGTGACTCTGCCAACAATCTTCCTCACATTCATTTTGGCAAGGACTTGTGCAATCAACTTCCACATCTTGCACTAGTTCATGGAGTCACAAACCCTCATGTTGGTAAGTCAAGGGACAAGGTAATCATTGCATTCATGGACATCATCTATTGTGTACTTCAATCTATGTCCATGGATATCCTTGTTTGTTCCTTGTGGGACTAACCCATGTAGGTATTGAAAGTGCCCGTATCCAAAGGATTGCTCCCAACTCTTGATGATCTTCATCAACCTTGAGCATCCACATCTTCAACATCTACATGAAGTCTTCTACGACAACCCAAGGTTAGTTTGACCCTTTAAAAGGGGTTCTCACATCAAGGGGGAGCTTTGCTCTTAAGAATTGAGCAAAAGCATCTTCAAATGATGTGAACACATTAATGCTTTATGTAAAAGTGGTAACCCCACTTGTGCTTAAACGATGAGTATGACCTATGATCAAATGTTCTCATTTGACTCCTAAGTCAATATACTCATATATAGATGACCTAGTCATCGCCAAATTGTGTGCTAGTTGCTAGAGTTTTGTTTGTGCATGTTTGACACATATTTCATTTGCTATCTTATTGTGTGAGCATGTTGGATGCATGATTTTATCCATTCGAGGACATCCATTTGTTGCTTTGGTCTTTTGGATTTTTATTTTTGACCAAATGGATGGACAAGAATGCCTAAGTTCCTCCCCTAGCTATCTATGCTTTCTTGTCTCAAACTCTATTCATGCTTATATCACAAACTTTGAACAAGTCTTTTTCGGACAGACCGAGTGAGGAGCACTCGGAGCCACCGATCCGTCAAAAGCTTAACTTCCAAAACCTTCTAAGTACTTTCGGTCAAACCAATATACTCAAATCGGACGAGACCAAATCACTTGATTGATCTAGGTTTTCACCTCGGTGAAACCGAGTTACAAATTTCGGCGTGATCAAGTGAGTAATCGCTTGCGATTAACCATCTCGGTGCCACCGAAGTTTTCCAACTCGGTCCCACCGACAACCGAAGGGTATATATACCGAGGGCAGCGCGTTGATTATTCCTTCAAACGCCTCGCCCCCAAAACCTTATTGCCGTCGCCGTGGTCTCCGGATCGTCTCCGCCGTCGCTTTGCGCCTCGCCGGGGTCTCCATCGCCGTCAACGGTCAATCTCATCGCGCCGTTGCAGCCAGTGAAAACTCCACCAAGTTGGGTGAGTTTCGATCCCTCTCGTGCTTCAACCTCTGATTCAATGCACGATAGGTTTTGCCTAGCTTCTTGCCAAGTTTGAAATCTTCCTATCCAGCAGATTAGTTCTTAGAACAAAATTCGAGTAAAAATTTTAGGGTTAGGTTTCCACCGAACACATCTCGGTGTGACCGATTCTACATTCTCGGACTGACCGATTTGGCCTCTAGCCATTGCACTGCACTTTTCGGTCCAATCGAGTTGTGCAAATCGGTAAGACCGAAATGAGGATTCAGTGAAACCCTAGTGCTCTCGGCTAGACCGAAACCCATTTCGGTCCAACCGAAAGTGGTGTGAATGGTTCTGTTTAGACACTTGGATTCACGAATTTTAGACTCGGTCGACCGAAATGCATTCTGTGAAAACCTAAAACTGAAGTTTGAACTCATTCATTTTGCAAAATCTTCTGCGCTTTGTGATAACTCTTCTATTCTCGCCTATACCTATTCTATTCACAAGTTGTCACCATGTGTGATGCAAGTGACAGCGAACAGTCTGAATCACCAGTTGAGATTCCAGAGGCAGGCACTAGTCCTGAAGCAAGCAGTTTTTTTGATGATGGAGAGAGGAGCACCCCAAGTGGTTTGCCTCCTGCTGCCACCAGGGCCAGGAAGAAGAGAAATTCTGATGAAGAGGATTCTGACTTTGTTGCTGAGGAGGAGATTACTTCTAAGCCAAAGAGGAAAGTGGTTGCCAAAGAGCATCAAGGGCAACAAACAAAGAAAGGCACCAGCAAGGTAAAGAAATCCACAGTTGCAAAGAAGCTGAGCATGGAAGAAGAAACCTCGAGCAAGGTAAAGAAAACTTCCAAGAGGAAGAGGATAGTTCATGATGAAGCTGATGATGATGAGGAAGCACCCCAGCCTCCTCAGAAGCCTAAGTTGATGGGAGATGCCATCAGGGCGGGAGCACCTACCAAATCTAAGCCATCAGCTCCAAAGAAAGGCAGCTCAAGCCAAACCTCTTTGCAAGCCCAAGAAAACAGTGAGAAACATTCCTGCTTGAGAGAAGAAGAAGGATAATGTGCCACCAGTGAATCGATGAAGAGGCACATGTGTTGCTAAAACTTAGACAGCGAACCGCCACCACAATGATGCTCATCCTCGAGCTGAAAATATGAAGGAAAGGAAGGACAAAGGTCTCGTGTTATGGAGGCAAGTTGATCCATATGCCACCAGAGAAGGACAGCTGTGTGACTCAAGGTTCCACACCGAGAGCAACAAGATTTCTATGAGGCGGTGCTTATGGACAAGAAGCCAATTGTTGCTGACACCAGATATGTTGACTGGAAATACATCGACAGTGAAGAGCACAGAGACTACTTCCCACATGTGCATGAGAGCTTCACTGCATGTGGAGTTGCAGAGTTCGTTGGTCAGAAACTGACTGCTTGGAATGATGAGATGATCATGCAGTTCTATGCCACAGCACACTTCTATCCAGATGGCAGAATTGTATGGATGACTGAAGGCCAGAGATTCTCTTCAACAGTTGAAGAGTGGGCTGCACTACTGAATGCTCCAGCATCAAGAGATGATGATGTAGATGTCTATGGAATTCCAAAGAAAAATCATGAGTCTATGAAGAACATGTACAATGAGGTACCAGCCAAGGATGTTGAGATATGGAAGCTCGGATCAGTGTATCATCTTCAGGCAGGTCTCCCAACCACTAACACTATTCTGAGGCATACTTTGATGCCCAAGTCAGGAGACCATCGCATGATAAGAGGCTATTCTATCAACATGCTGCACATTCTAGATCAGAAGACACCTTTTAAGGTGATGGACCTGATAGTTGAGACTATCAAGAGGACAAGAAGCAGACTGAAAGAGGTCATGTGGGTTTGCCCCGCACATTCAGATGCTCATCAATGCCAAGTTTGGCACGGGCACCTACTTGTTGGATAGACCCCACTTGCCACTGCAGCCTGAACATGAAGATAATGAAGTTGTGATGACTGAGGATGATCCCACATCTGTTGAAGGACAAGCTAAGTCTGAAGCTGCCAAACAAGCCAAAGCCGAGAAGGAAGCAGCAGCAGCAGCAAAGCCCAAGAGCGTTGGAGAACAACTTCTTGAAGCTACCCAGAGGATTGAACTACGCCTGGCCAGCATAGTGCAGTCTTAGGAGAGTCTTGAGAGGATAGTTGAAGACAAGTTCCATGCTCGATGTCAAGTCGATCAAGTGCAGTGTCACCACAACAAGCTTGAGGCAGATATCGAGGAAGCTAAGAGGGAGAAGGCAGAGCTCATGAAGGAGATGCAGGAGGACCTTGTGGAGGATGATTATGAGCAGCCTGCTCCCGTCCCCACAAAGCCCAGATCATTTGCTATTCCAAAGGATGCCCCTGTATACAAAGATCAAGACCTCCCACAGCTCCATCAGTTCCAGCTCCAGCTCCAGTATCCACTCCTCCAGCTCCACAGACTTCAGCAGAAGCCTTTGCCGATGCAGCTATCTCCACTCCATCAACGCAGACAGGAGCCGCCAGCAGAGTCCCTAATGACGATTAGCTCTATACCTTTCGAACTTTTTGGTAACTTGTTGCCAAAGGGGGAGAAATTGTATAGATCATAGGACTTCGAGAGAGAGAGTGCTCGTTTTTGCTCTTTCGTTTGCGGTTTTCCTTGAGATACTTTTGAGTTCTTCGAGACATTTCGTGTGTTTGATACTACGTTTGCTCTACTTTGATGAGTGCTTGATCATACTATGCTTAATGTGTGCTTAATGCTTATCATATTCTATTCATATCTTGTATGATCATTTACTCATGTCTTGGTGATTGGGTGCATGCTATTCATTCTTATCATTTTGTGCGCTCCACCAAGATGTATGTGACATGGAAGAGTGACCCATGATCCTAATCGATTGTGCATTTGCATTCAAACGCAAATCTTAAATAATGCACAAATTTAGGGGGAGCTCTTGCTTATCACATACTTCTCAAAGCGATTTATATTATTCATTGATTATATCATTTGTCGAAGCTTTGATCTATATGTTGTCATCAATTACCAAAAAGGGGGAGATTGAAAGTGCAACTAATCCCCGGGTGGTTTTGGTAATTAATAACAACATATATATCATTGAACTAATTGTTTCTTGAGAATATTTCAGAAAGTTCAAGGATATGGGTATGGCAATGACTGATGATGTGGACCCCTCAAAATGCTAAGGAAAACATTGGCAAAAGCTCAAGACTCTATTTTTGGTTTAGTGATCCATGATCACATTGAGTCCATAGGAAAGCCAATACTATTAAAAGGGGATGAGGTTATGATGATGATCTGGTTGCTCAAAGTGCTTAGTGATTTATCTCCCAAACTATCAGCAATCTTTCATTCCAACATATACTCATAAGTAATCTCGGTCCCACCGATTCCATAAACTCAGTCACACCGAGATGAACCACCTCAGCCATATAGCCAAACCCTAGAAATTTTGGATTTTCCGATTCCAAACTCGGTCTTACCGAAACTAGTGTTGCCAACCTTCTGTAACCTTCTGTACTCAAATCGGTGTCACCGAGATGAGAAAGTCGGTCCCACCGAGAATGGCAAACCCTAGTCTTTGGAAGAATCGGACTAACCGAGATTGTATTTTCGGTCCCACCGAAAATCCCAACGTTCACAAGATTTGAACTTTCGGTCTCACCGAGTTGTCAACTTCGGTCTGACCGAGATTGGTCAAATGTGTGTAACGGTTGGATTTTGTGTGGAGGCTATAAATACCCTCCACCTCCTCTTCATTCGTGGAGAGAGCCATCGAAAGAACTACCACTCCTACCTTACATTTCTAAGAAGAAAACTACCTACCCTTGTGTTGAGATCAAGTTGCTCCACTCCCACCATATGAAACTTGATTTCTAGCCTTCCCAAGTTGCTTTCCACTCAATCCTTTCTTCCACCACAGCCAAATCGGTGAGGAGAGTTGAGTGTTGGGGAGATTATCATTTGAAGCACAAGAGCAAGGAGTTCATCATCACCAACACCATCTATTACCTTTTGGAGGGTGGTGCCTCCTAGATTGGTTAGGTGTCGCTTGGGAGCCTCCGTCAAGATGTGGAGTTGAACCAAGAAGTTTGTAAGGGCAAGGAGATCGCCTACTTCGTGAAGATCTACCCCGAGTAAGGCTAGTCCTCCGTGGACGTAGGCCATGATGGCATAGACAAGGTTGCTTCTTCGTGGAACCTTCGTGGGTGGAGCCCTCCGCGGACTCTCGCAACCGTTACCCTCCGTGGGTTGAAGTCTCCATCAACGTGGATTGACGATAGCACCATCTATCGGAACCACGAGAAAAATCTCCGTGTCTCCAAATTGCGTTTGCTCTTCTCCACCTCTATTTACTACATGTGCAATTTACTTTCCGCTGCCATTACCCTAGAATTGCATGTGTAGGGTGATACTTGACTTGGTTATCATTGTGAACTTGCTAAAAACTTGTCCTAATCAAAAGGCTAAACTTTTAAATTGTCAAGTAGTCTAATCACCCCCCTCTAGACATACTTCCGATCCTATAATTTTGCACCTCATCACCTCTTGTTTGGCACGCCACCCTCCTATGCTGAGCTCCGCATCTTTGGTTGCCTGTGCTACCCCATCATCGCTTCCACCGCTCCTCATAAGCTCGCACCGAGGTCCGTGCCCTGCATCTTTCTTGGCTATCCTCCTAGCACCAAAGGCTACCGCTGCTATGATCCTATCTCTCATCGGGTGATCACTTCACGACATGTTTACTTTGATGAGATGGTTTTTCTGTTCCAGCAGGTACCTTCGGATGATGCGGCCTTGCCCGCTCCCAGTGATGGCCGCCCATGTGCCTCTCTTGGGCCGCCTCCTGGCTTTGAGGGTGCCCCCCGCGCCACGGGTCGAGTCTCTCCCCGTTTGGCTGCCCTAGGGGCTGCACACGCCTCGACGCCCGCGACGCCCCCGGCATCCCCGACCTCGACCCTGCCGGCGGCCTCGTCCGCCGCCACCACAGCGGCCTCGCCCGTCGCTTCACCGGCGGCCTCGCCCGGCCGCCTCGCCGGCGGCCTCGTCTGCGGAGGCCTCGCCCGCGGCGGTCCCGATCGGAGGCGGGCTCGTCTTCGTCCTCGCCCGCCTCCCCTCCGGACCCGCTGCCCCGCCCGATGACTCACTCTCAGGCTGGCACCCTTCGCCCGAGCACGCGGTACCCCAGCGATGAGTATCTTCTCACTGCTTCCGCCGCTGAGCCGTCTCCTCTCCCATCGTCAGCTCGAGCCGCCCTTTTGGATCCTCATTGGCTTGCTGCGATGCAGGAAGAGTTCGATGCGCTCCAGCGGAACCGTACCTGGCAGCTCGTCCCTCGGCCGCCCCGTGCCAACATTATCACGGGAAAGTGGGTCTTTCGGCACAAGACTCATCCGGATGGTACTCTCGAGCGCTACAAAGCTCGCTGGGTGGTTCGGGGTTTTCGACAGCGCGCGGGCGTGGACTTCACCGACACATTTGCCCCAGTTGTTAAACCGGGCACGATCTGTGCCGTGCTCCAGCTAGCCGTGTCCCGAGCATGGCCTTTGCATCAGTTGGACGTGTCCAATGCCTTCTTGCACGACCACCTGGCTGAGAAGGTGTTCTGTGTGCAGCCCACCAGCTTCGTCGACGCCACGCATCCAGATCATGTGTGCTTGCTCTCCCGTTCTCTTTACGGGCTGAAGCAGGCACCTCGAGCCTGGTACCAGTGCATCGCCGCCTTCCTGCAGACGCTCGGATTTACATCGACTCGCTCCGATGCGTCCCACTTCGTGTATCATCACGGAGTTGACACGCCCTACTTGCTGCTGTACGTCGACGACATCATTCTGACGGCATCTACTGTCGCGCTCCTCCAGCGGCTCACTGCTCATCTTCGTGATGAGTTTGCCCTGAAGGATTTGGGTCCTCTGCATTATTTCCTTGGCATTGAGGTGGTTCGACGGCCAGATGGGTTCTTCCTGCATCAGCAGCGCTATGCCCATGAGCTTCTCGATCGAGCTGGCATGCTTAACTGCAAGCCTGCTCCCACGCCAGTCGACACCAAGGCCAAGGTCTCCGCTTTGGAGGGTTCGCCTGCATCTGATGCGGCCTTCTACCGCTCCATTGTGGGCGCCCTACAGTACCCGACCCTGACGCGCCCCGACTTGCAGTATGCCATTCAGCAGGTCTGTCTTCACATGCATGCTCCGCGCGACTCTCACTGGACTCTAGTGAAGCGTATCCTCCGACACATACGCGGCACCCAGTCCTTGGGACTTACGTTGACGGCCTCCACCTCCACCGACCTCGTCGCCTACTCTGATGCGGACTGGGCTGGCTGCCCTGACACACGGCGCTCCACCTCGGGGTACTGTGTCTACCTTGGGCCGTCCCTGATCTCTTGGTCTTCCAAGCGACAGCCCACCGTCTCCCGCTCGAGTGCCGAGGCTGAGTATCGAGCAGTGGCTAACGCCGTTGCTGAATGCTCTTGGCTCCGTCAACTGCTCAAAGAGTTGCTTTGTGATGTTCACAAGGCTACGCTCGTCTACTGCGACAACGTCTCCGCCATTTAGCTCTCCGCCAACCCGGTCCATCATCGTCGAACAAAGCATATTGAGCTCGATATACAAAGAGTTGCTTTGTGATGTTCACGTCATGAGGCTACTTTCTTCATTGAAATGGAAGGGTTGGGAATTGGCAGGCCCCCGTTGGGACTCTCCTTATGGTAAAGATATATGAAGTGGGCTGATCCACTTGACCAAACCAGCTTCTTAATTTTTGACGGTGACAAATTTGGCAGTTAAGAACCATTCAAAGCACTTTTGGAAAGGCCTGACCTTTTCATCAATCAGGACATTTCCAGGTGAAACTGTTGAAGTGTTTTTGATTCCAATTTATTGATCAAATTGGCTTGAGGCCCGCTTGGTTCAAAACAAAAATCCCTTTGTTTTGACTAGTGATGGTAGAAAAGATAATTGCAAAATAGGGACTCAAGAAATTATCGATTTGAGGTAGCCAAATTGGGAGATTATTTGAATACCTTGTAATTTTGAATGGGATTTGGTTGGGTAATTAATTACAAACCCAAGAAAGGAATACAGGCTAAGTTTATCAAAGTTCCTTTTGTTTTTAAAGATTTATCGGGAAACCGTTAAAAGTACAACTTGAAATTTTTTTTAGGTAAATTTTTACAAAAGTCCAAGAAATAAAGGTGCAATATTTTTATAGCCAATGTTGTTGTATGAAAGGATGAATGGGAAATGTTGTGGTGATTTTATAAATTTGACCCCTAAATATGGAATTTGGTAATTTAAGGAATTTGATAGGCCCACAAGATTGGCTTCAACCCCAAAGAGGTAACAAAAAATTTGGAAATTTTATTCTCAAAAACTATCAACACTGAAAATTCCGAGGTAGTTCCAAATAACCCAGGGAAGACACTACTTCTAACTTTAGGCCCAAATCCAATTTATTAAAAGGACCATGCTCTAAAAAAAAAGGCAACATAAAAATAATTTAATATTAATCAAGCTTTCTTCCTTGAAATTAAAAATAGGAAAATAGTATAACCATTCCAAAATAATCATTAATTCCAAATTAATCAAAATAAATAAAAAGGAACAACACTGTAAACCAGAATCCCGTTTAGAGACAAGGTGGTTAAAAAATCGCAGAGGGTCAAATCTAATAATACCCAATGATGGCTGTGTATGTTCCAAACTCTAAATTTTCAAAACACTTATTTAAGGATTAGGCCAAGACAAAAGTCTCCCCTTTGGTCCCCCAAAACTTTCCAATTTTAAAGGATTTTTCAATAAGGCACCAATTTGCTTTTTAACCTCTAAATTTCTCGGGCAACTCTTAACCCAGGTCATTTCCATTTAAATTGGGAATTTAAAATAAAGTTTAGAATAGGAAGTTGTAATTAAGAATTCCACTCCATAAATCGATGTAAATAGTGAAGTTAGCAGTGTTTCCCGGAAAAAGAACCAATGTACCTTAGGGAAAGTGAAAATGGGTTTCAAGACTCTTTTAATTTTTAAAACAAACCATATAGAAAATTTTTTTTCCCAATGTCAAAAAAGGAAGGGCAATTTTTAAATTATAACCAAAAATTTAATTTTAATAACCATTTAAAATTTGGGAAAATTTTTAAACTTTGGAAGCCAATTTTTTGAACCAAAATTTATCTTAACCTCTTCAAAATTTTAAAAGAAATAATATTATGGAATAATTTGAAAATTCATTCAATAATTACTAATTTAAAGGTCAGAAGTTAAGAACCAATTCCATAGAAATTTCCATTAAACCAACAATTAGGTTCAAAAATCACCGGTTTAGATCGAAGATAAAAAAAGGAAAACCAAACAAAAATAGTTGATTTCTCCCTTTAAAGAAAAGGGATTGAAAGCAAAAGAGGGAAAGTAAAGCCTTTAATAATTAGGGCGAATGCTTTAAGAATTAAATTTAGAAGGCTACGCTGCTCATCGCGATAACGCTCTCCGCCATTTAGCTCTCCGCCAACCCGTCCATCATCGTCGAACAAAGCATATTGAGCTCGAGATACACTTTGTTCATGAGCAAGGGTTTAAATGATCCCTTTACCAAATTTGGTTAGTGGCGAACCTTGTGCTCAATCCCCTTTCCAATCAAGTACCTCGGGCCTATACATTTTCGAGTTCAGTCCGATTAAAATTCCTACTTCGGTATGAATCCTCAGTGCCGTTCCATCAGAAACTTTGCAAACACCTAATCCCTAACAAACTTCCTGTACATTATTGTAACCCTTAAGACTTGGTGGAACCAAACATTCCGGCTTCGCTAAATGGGCAATTTAGTTTGCAAGAATAAATTAGTCAAATAGAAATTTTGCCTTTTTCTGGTATTATCATATATTCCCTTCCAAACCTCTTTGCAAATAATTTATTAATTTGTATGTATTTGAAACATTGATTTATATTCTTATAGATTTCTAAAGTAGCAATTTTATAAGAATTTAAAAACCTTATAGCTTTAGGCATTTTCCACTATTTGATTACAATAATTCTATAATCCTATTGATAATCCATTTTTATATATTCTTGAAATTTTACAAACTCATCTTTCAAGTTGTTGTCTTTCAACCATTCCTAAATGGTCCGTTATTTAACATCCTTTAGTTAACCATCGTTATTGGTTCATACAATAGGAATTGGCATGGTAATTTGCAATTTTCATATTCCTTATAAATTTACTAAATAACTTACACGAAGAAATCATTCTAATAACCTTTGAACTTTAAAATTTCAAAGCCCCATTTGAATACAATTTCCTCCCTTTAAGATTTAGCTAACCTTTTGTCTTATTCCGGTTTGATTTTAATACCAATCTTTGATTTATCCTTCTTCCATTTTTAACCACTACTTTATGTCTATTTTGAAATACGTTTCTACATAATTTCCTTACTCCAACAAGACTTATCCCAGTTTATGTAAACTTCGAATATTTACATAATTAAATTCCATTCAACTAGTTAGCACAAGATTTGCATCAAATTAATTGTCCCTTATCCTTTCAAAGTCTAAAATTTTACAATCCGTTCAAAAATGGAGGCCCTTTTTTCCATTTTGCTTGGACATTTTAAACCCTTTCCCTTTGAAAATAACTCCTTTTTAAAACTCAAGGTACCTTTTTAACCTCGCCCAATTTTAAAATAAGCTTGCAATAAATTTATATTATCAGTTCTTGGAAAACCTTTTCAACCTAATTGTGAACCTACATCACTTCTAATTGGTTTCCAACATCACCTCCTTTTTGGAAAACCAAGTTCCCTAACTGGGTTTTGGGCCTATCTTTAACATTTCATATGTTATTCATGGTTCCTTTAAGAAATTTTGGCCTGCCAATTTAATTTTAGGCACACCTTCATCCAACCTTCCCAATTCAATTTTTCAACAAACTAATAAAGACCTAAACCCTTGCAATCTGGTGGTGGATTAATCCAATTTGGATCTACAATCATTTAATTGTTCCTAGTCCTTTTTAACCTCCCACAACACTTACCAATTTCCAAGAATATTGGTCTCTCAATATCTGAATCCAATATTTCCCGAGGAGTTTCTTAATCCTTGTCGAATGGTTGTAAAACCATAGTTTGGGTTTCCAAACATATTCTTCAGCTTATTCCAAAACCCCCAAAGGTCGTGCCAATTGTTGTACAATCACAGTCTTATTTTACAAATTTTCCTAAGGTTCTAAAACATTTTTGGTTATTAATACCTTTTGGTCTTAATCATCCTTTTCAATTGAACCTTTTAAAACATAATGGTTTCAACCCCAAAGAAAATTTGCTAAAATATTTGTTTACCAATTATTGTGGGCATTATTGATTGTTGTTATACCTCCAACAATTTCTCTTGTCAAATATTTTGCCCTTCCAGTTAGATTTGAAATTCACCAATGTTTAAATGTAAATATATGGTTTGCATGTATATTGTATAGCTAAATTTTATTCAGCTCTTCTTCCAAAGCCTAGGTATTGATCATCAAATTATTATCTACTCTTGCGACAACGTCTCCGCCATTTAGCTCTCCGCCAACCCGGTCCATCATCGTCGAACAAAGCATATTCACCGTTATTAGGTGCCTTTATTTAGTTTTCTTTGGTAACCTTGGCTTCATCACAAGTTTTATAATCTCCACTTGATCTTAATATTTCAAAATTTACATAACTTGATACTTGCAAATCAATTTCAAAATCCTTTGATATGTTTGTCATCAATCTGTATTTGCGTGCCTTTAAAACTCTTATCTCATGGAGTTAACTAAGGATTGAGTATTTCATTGAAATCTGAGAGCTTCCTTTGACTTTTTGTTATCATAAACCTTTGGTTCACCTTTTCTCGGCAAATCCATAGTTCGGAAATTCTAGTCCATTTAATAAGTTTCCTAGTAAACTGGTTTTGGGTTGCTAAGGCTATTATAGATTAACTCCACTGGCGATTGAAACCTTAAGACCAGCTTGAACCACGAATTTTAGGTTCTTATTATAGGAAACCTAAGAAATCTTATTCATGAAAATCCAAATTTAATCTTTGGAATATCTAGTTCTAAGAGCTCGATATACACTTTGTTCATGAGCAAGTGGCTCTTAGGCGCATCCGGGTCCTCCGTCCCGGCAGCGCACTCTTGAGCAACATAGACTTCAATCCATCGTAGTTAGGCCTTCCCCCGTGCCCTTCCCTTCCTCTTTAGGCGTGAGGATGGATGGATGGCGGTAGAGTCCCGGAAGGCGCGCAATATAGAAAAGAAGACAGCGGTCTGTAGCACGCGTCGGCGCCCACGCCGGTCGGGCCAAGGGTGCTGCCGTTAATGGCCACGATGGGCACGCAACTTTCTTCAGCCGCTTCGATGTGCTCTGCTTTCCCTGCCTTAGCACCGAGCACCACCGGATAGATTGCAGAAACCCACTTAGATGCATCATTTGCAAGCTCCAGGACACTATGGTAGAGAGTGCCCTCAAAATCCAAAGAAGATAGCCAGAGGGAACATCGGCAAGGAGAGGCCGCGGTCACTTCACGGCCGGGGGCTGGTGCGGACGAAGCTCCGCTTCCCCACCCCACCGCCGCCACCAGTGCCTCCTGATCCGGCCATGGACTGAAGGAAATATGCCCTAGATGCAATAATAAAGTTGTTATTTATATTTCCTTATGTCATGATAAATGTTTATTATTCATGCTAAAATTGTATTAATCGGAAACTTGATACATGTGTGGATTCACAGACAAAGACACAGTGTCCCTAGTAAGCCTCTACTAGACTAGCTCGTTAATCAAAGATGGTTAAGTTTCCTAACCATAGACATGTGTTGTCATTTGATGAACGAGATCACATCATTAGGAGAATGACGTGATGGACAAGACCCATTCGTTAGCTTAGCATAATAATCGTTAAGTTTTATTGCTATTGCTTTCATCATGTCATATACATATTCCTTTGACTATGAGATTTTTTAACTCTCGGATACTAGAGGAATACCTTGTGTGCTATCAAATGTCACAACGTAACTGGGTGATTATAAAGATGCTCTACAGGTATCTCCGAAGGTGTTTGTTGGGTTGGCATAGATCGAGATTAGCATTTGTCACTCCGAGTATCGGAGAGGTATCTCTGGGCCCTCTCGGTAATGCACGTCATAATAAGCCTTGCAAGCAATGTGACTAATGAGTTAGTTATGGGATGATGCATTACAGAATGAGTAAAGAGACTTGCCGGTAACGAGATTGAACTAGGTATGAAGATACCGACGATCGAATCTCGGGCAAGCTAGTAACATACCGATGACAAAGGGAATAACGTATGTTGTCATTATGGTTTGACTGATAAAGATCTTTGTAGAATATGTAGGAACCAATATGAGCATCCAGGTTCTGCTGTTGGTTATTGACCGGAGAGGTGTCTCGGTCATGTCTACATAGTTCTTGAACCCTAGAGTCCGCATGCTTAACGTTCGATGACGATTTTGTATTATATGAGTTATGTGATTTGGTGACCGAATGTTGTTTAGAGTCCCGGATGAGATCACAGACATGACGAGGAGTCTCGAAATGGTCGAGAGGTAAAGATTCATATAGAGGACGATAGTATTCGGACACCGGAAGTGTTCCGGGGGTACCGGGTACGTATCGGGTCACCGGAAGGGGTTCCGGGCAACCCCCGACAAACTATATGGGCCTAATGGGCCAAGAGTGGGATAGACCAGCCCCTAAGGGGCTGGTGCGCCCCCTATAGGCTGAAATAAGTGGGAAAGGAAGGAAGGGAGAAGGAAAGGGGAGGATTCGGCCTCCCCCTTTCCTTCCCCTCCCCCCTCTCTTTCCTTCCCCCTCCGATGAATATGGAATGGGGAGGCCGACTTGGAGGAGGCGCCCAAGTAGGATCCCTCCTACTTGGGGAGCCCCTTGCTGCCCCTCTCCCTCTCCCACCTATATATATATATGTGGGGGCACCGCTAGAACACACAACATTGATTCCTAGCCATGTGCGGCGCCCCCCTCTATAGTTTACGCCTCCAGTCATATTGTCGTAGTGCTTAGGTGAAGCCCTGCGCGGATCACTTCACCATCATTGTCACCACGCCGTCGTGCTGACGAAACTCTCCCTTAACACTTTGCTCGATCAAGAGTTCGAGGTACATCATCGAGCTAAACGTGTGCAGAACTCGGAGGTGCCGTACGTTCGGTGCTTGATCGGTCGGAATGAGAAGAAGTTCGACTACATCAATAGCGTTGTAAAACGCTTCCGCTTTTGGTCTACAAGGGTACATGGACACACGCTCCCCCTCTCGTTGCTATGCATCTCCTAGATAGATCTTGCGTGAGAGTAGGATTTTTTTGAAATTGCATGCTACGCTCCCCAACGGTGGCATCAAAGCCAGGTCTATGCGTAGATGATATGCACGAGTAGAACACAAAGAGTTGTGGGCAGTGATCGTCATACTGCTTACCACCAATGTCTTATTTTGATTCGGCTGTATTGTTGGATGAAGCGGCCTAGACCAACCTTACATGACCACGTTCATGAGACCAGTTTCACCGACAGACATGCAACTAGTTTGCATAAAGGTGGCTGGCGGGTGTCTGTTTCTCCAACTTTAGTTGAATCGAATTTGACTGCAGCTGACCCTTGTTGAAGCTTAAAACAACAAACTTGATAAATCACCGTTGTGGTTTTGATGCGTAGCTAAGAATGGTTCTTACTAGAAGCCTGTAGCAGCCACGTAAAACTTGCAACAACAAAGTAGAGGACGTCTAACTTGTTTTTGCATGGCATGTTGTGATGTGATATGGTCAAGACATGATGTGATATACGTTATTGTATGAGATGATCATGTTTCGTAAAAGTTATCGGCAACTGGCAGGAGCCTTATGGTTGTCGGTTTATTGTATGAAATGCAAACGCCATGTAATTGTGATGACCCACAAGTATAGGGGATCTATCATAGTCCTTTTGATAAGTAAGAGTGTCGAGCCCAACGAGGAGCAGAAGGAAATGACAAGTGGCTTTCAGCAAGGTATTCTCTGCAAGCACTGAAATCATCGGTAACAGATATTTGTGTGATAAGATAATTCATAACGGGTAACAAGTAACAAAAGTAAACAAGGTGCAGCAAGGTGGCCCAATCCTTTTTGTAGCAAAGGACAAGCCTGGATGAACTCTTATATAAAGCAAAGCGCTCCCGAGGACACATGGGAAATGTTGTCAAGTTAGTTAGTTTTCATTATGCTCATATGATTCGCATTCGTTACTTTGATAATTTGGTATGTGGGTGGACCAATGCTTGGGTGCTGCCCTTCCTTGGACAAGCCTCCCACTTATGATTAACCCCTCTCACAAGCATCTGCAACTATGAAATAAGAATTAAGGTAAATCTAATCATAGCACGAAACATATGGATCCAAATCAGCCCCTTACGAAGCAACACATAAACGAGGGTTTAAGCTTCTATCACTCAAGCAACGCATCATCTACTTATTACTTCCTAATGCCTTACCCTAGGCCCAAACAATGATGAAGTGTCATGTAGTCGATGTTCACATAACACCACTAGAGGAAAGACAACATACATCTCATCAAGATATCAAACGAATACCAAATTCACATGATTACTTATAACAAGACTTCTCCCATGTCCTCAGGAACAAACGTGACTACTCACAAAGCATATTCATAATCATAATCAGAGGAGTATTAATTATCATTAAGGATCTCAACATATGATCTTTCACTGAATAAACCAACTAGCATCAACTACAAGGAGTAATCAACACTACTAGCAACCCACAGGTACCAATCTATGGTTTTGGGACCAAGATCGAATACAAGAGATGAACTAGGGACTGAGAGGAGATGGTGCTGGTGAATATGTTGATGGAGATTGACCCCCTCTCGATGAGAGGATCGATGGTGATGATGATGGTGACGATTTCCCCCTCCCGGAGGGATGTTTCCCCGGCAGAAGAGCCTCGTCGGAGCCCTAGATTGGTTCTGTCCAGGTTCCGCCTCGAGACGGCGGCGCTTCGTCCCAAAATCTTCTCTTTGATTTTTTTTCCAGGTCAAAACACACTATATAGCCAAAGATGGGCACCGGAGGCCTGCCAGGGGGGCCCACAAGGTCGGGGGGCGCGCCCAGGGGGTGGGGTGCGCCCTCCACCCTTCTGGCTGGCTGGTGGCCCCCCTCTGGTTCTTTAGTCGCCCAGTATTTTTTATATATTCCAAAAGCATGCTCTGTGAAGTTTCAGGACTTTTGGAGTTGTGCAGAATAGGCCTCTAATATTTGCTCCTTTTCCAGCCAAGAATTCCAGCTGCCGGCATTCTCCCTCTTCATGTAAACCTTATAAAATAAGAGAGAATAGGCATAAGTATTGTGATATAATGTGTAATAACATCCCATAACGCAATAAATATCAACATAAAATCATGATGCAAAATGGACGTATCAAGTCCCCCAAGCTTAGACCTCGCTTGTCCTCAAGCAAAAGCCGATATCGATAAATATGTCCACATGTTTAGAGATAGAGGTGTCGATAAAAAATAAAATACGGACATGAGGGCATCATGATCATCTTTATAAAAACAACATATAATGCCATATAATTTCTTATGCTATAGTATCAAATGCTTCTACACAATCATCAGAAAAAACAAAAGGCGCATCTTTTTGCAAGAGATTAGTGAGAGGCCCAGAAACTTTAGAGAAGTCTTTAATAAACCTCCTATAGAAGCCAGCATGACCAAGGAAACTTCTTATACCTTTGATATCTTTAGGAAACGACATCTTTTCAATAGCATCTACTTTAGCTTTATCAACTTCAATGCCTCTTTCAGAAATTTTATGCCCCAAGACAATACCTTCATTAACCATAAAGTGACACTTTTCCCAATTCAAGACAAGATTAGTTTCTTCACATCTCTACAAAACTCAGTCAAGGTTGCTTAAGCAATCATCAACAGAAGTTCCGTAAATGGAGAAATCATCCATGAAAATCTCAACAATCACAAAAGTCAGAGAATGTAGCAGTCATACGTCTTTGAAAGGTAGTAGGTGCATTGCATAAACCAAAAGGAAAGAAAAGGTACCGAAAGGGCAAGTAAAAGTAGTTTTGTCTTGATCCTCTTTTGACACAGGTATTTGAGAGAAACCAGAATAACCATCTAGAAAGCAAAAATGAGTATGTTTGGATAGCCTTTCTAGCATTTGATCAATAAAAGGTAGAGGGTAATGATCTTTTCTAGTAGATTTATTCAATTTGCGAAAATCAATTACCATTCTATAACCAGTAACAATTTTTTGAGGAATCAATTCATTCTTATCATTAGGAACAACAGTAATACCTCCCTTCTTAGGGACACAATGAACAGGGCTTACCCGTGTTGGGGAACGTAGCAATAATTCAAAATTTTCTATGCATCACCAAGATCAATCTATGGAGAGACTAGCAAGGAGAGAGAGGGGAGTGCATCTTCATACCCTTGAAGATCACGACGTGAAAGCGTTACAAGAACGTGGATGAAGGAGTCATACTCGTAGCGATTCAGATCGCGGTTGATTCCGATCTAAGCGCCGAACAACGGCGCCTCCGCGTTCAACACACGTACAGCCCGGGGACATCTCCTCCTTGATCCAGCAAGGGGAGAGGATAAATTGAGGGAGAGCTCCGGCAGCACGGCGACATGGTAGTGGAGCTTGCAGTTCTCCGGCAGGGCTTCACCAAGCACTACGGAGGAGGAGGAGGTGTTGGGGAGGGAGAGGGCTGTGCCAGGGAAGGGGTGAAGCTCCCATGCGCCTCCCCACTATATATAGGGGTGCAGGGGGCTGGATTCTTGCCCTCCAAGTCCATTGGGGCATTGGCAAAGGTGGGAGGAAAGAAATCCCATCATTTCCTTCCCCACCGATTGTTATCCCCCCTTTTTAGGGATCTTGATCTTATCCCTTCGGGATATGATCTTCTTCCTTCTAAGATGGGATCTTCGTGCGCCTTGACCAGGGGTGTGGGGCCTTTCCCCCACTACCCACGTTCATGTGGGTCCCCCATGCAGGTGGGCCCCACTCCGGAACCTTCTAGAACCTTCCGGTGGCCAAAATAGGACTTCCCATATATAAATCTTTACCTCCGGACCATTCCAGAACTCCTCATGATGTCCGGGTTCTCATCTGGGACTCCGAACAACATTCAGTAACTACACACTAATTCCCATAACAACTCTAGTGTCACCGAACCTTAAGTGTGTAGACCCTAAGGGTTCGGGAATCGTGCAGACATGACCAAGACAGCTCTCTGGCCAATAACCAACAACGGGATCTGGATACCCATGTTAGCTCCCACATGTTCCACGATGATCTCATCGGATGAACCACGATGTCAAGGATTCAAGCAATCCCGTATACAATTCCCTTTGTCAATCGGTACGTTACTTGCCCGAGATTCGATCGTCGGTATCCCAATACCTCGTTCAATCTCGTTATCGGCAAGTCACTTTACTCGTTCCATAATACATGATCCCGTGACTAAATACTTAGCCACATTGAGCTCATTATGATGATGCATTACCGAGTGGGCCCAGAGATACCTCTCCGTCACACGGAGTGACAAATCCCAGTCTCGATTCATGCCAACCCAACAGACACTTCCGGAGATACCCATAGTGCATCTTTATAGCCACCCAGTTACGTTGTGACGTTTGGCACACCCAAAGAATTCCTACGGTATCCAGGAGTTGACAATCTCATGGTCTAAGGAAATGATAGTTGACATTAGAAAAGCTTTTAGCAAACGAACTACACGATCTTGTGCTATGCTTAGGATTGGGTCTTGTTCGTCACATCATTCTCCTAATGATGTGATCTCGTTATCAATGACATCCAATGTCCATGGTCAGGAAACCATAACCATCTATTGATCAAGGAGCTAGTCAACTAGAGGCTCACTAGGGACATGTTGTGGTCTATGTATTGGCACATGTATTAATTATGGTTTCCAGTTAATAAAATTATAGCATGAACAATAGACAATTATCATGAAGAAGGAAATATAATAATAACCATTTTATTATTGCCTCTAGGGCATATTTCCAACAGTCTCCCACTTGCATTAGAGTCAATAATCTAGTTCACATCACTATGTGATTGTAATGAATCCAACACCCATTGGGTTTGATCATATCTCGCTTGTGAGAGAGTTTATTAGTCAATGGCTCTGAATCTTTCAGATCCGTGTGTGCTTTACAAATCTCTATGTCATCTCCTAGATGCAGCTACCACGCGCTATTTGGAACTATTCCAAATAACCGCTCTACTATACGAATCCGCTCTACTACTCAGAGTCATCCAGATTAGTGTCAAAGTTTGCATCGGCGTAACCCTTTACGACAAACTCTTTTACCACCTCCATAATCGAGAAAATTCCTTAGTCCACTAGTTACTAAGGATAACCTTGACCGCTGTCCTGTGATCCATTCCTAGATCACACTTGTACCCCTTGACTGACTCATGGCAAGGCATACTTTAGGTGCGATAGACAACATAGCATACCGTGGAGCCTACGTCTAAAGCATAGGGGACGACCTTCGTCCTTTCTCTCTCTTCTGCCGTGGTCAGGTCTTGAGTCTTACTCAATACTCACACCTTATAACACAGCCAAGAACTCCTTCTTTGCCGATCTATTTTGAACTCCTTTAAAATCTTGTCACAATGCCTACTCATTTGAAAGTACTATCAAGCGATTTTGATCTATCCTTATAGATCTTGATGCTCAATGTTCAAGTAGCTTAATCCAGGTTTTCCATTGAAAAACACTTTTCAAATAACCCTATATGCTTTCCAGAAATTCTACATCATTTCCGATCAACAATATGTCAACAACATATACTCATCAGAAATGCTATAGTGTCCCACTCACTTCTTTGGAAATACAAGTTTCTCATAAACTTTGTATAAACCCAAAATCTTTGATCATCTCATCAAAGTGTATGTTCGAACTCCGAGATGCTTACTCCAGTCCTTAGAAGGATTGTTGGAGCTTTGCATACTTGTTAGCATCTTTTAGGATTGACAAAACCTTCTGATTGTATCACATACAACCTTTCCTCAAGAAAATCACCGAGGAAACAATGTTTTGACATCCTATCTGCAAGATTTCATAAATAATGCAGGAACTGCTAATATAATTTCAACAGACTCTTAGCATCGCTACGAGTGAGAAAGTCGCATCGTAGTCAACTCCTTGAACTTGTCAGAAAACATCTTAGCGACAAGTCGAGCTTTCTTAATGGTGACACTTACCATCATTGTCCGTCTTCCCTTTTAAAATCCATCTGTACCCAACAGCCTTACGACCATCAAGTAGTTCTTCCAAAGTCTACACTTTGTTTTATACATGGATCCTCTCTTGGATTTTATGGCCTCGAGCCATTTGTCGGAATCCAGGCCCATCATCGCTTCTCCACAGTTCGTAGGTTCATTGTTGTCTAGCAACATGACCTCCAAGACATGATTACCGTACAACTCCGAAGCAGTATGCGTCCTTGTCAACCTACGAGGTTTGGTGGTGACTTGATCCGAAGTTTCATGATCACTATCATCAGCTTCCACTTCAACTGGTGTAGGCGCCACAAGAACAACTTCTTGTGCCCTGCTACAAATTGGTTAAAGTGATGGTTCAATAACCTCATCAAGTCTCCACCATCCTCCCACTCAATTCTTTCAAGAGAAACTTTTCCTCGAGAAAGGACCCGTTTCTAGAAACAGTCACTTTTGCTTCCGGATCCGAAATAGGAGGTAAACCAAACTGTTTTGGGTGTCCTATGAAGATGCACTTATCTGCTTTGGGTTCAAGCTTATTAGGCTAAACCCTTTTCACATAAGCGTCGCAGCCCCAAACTTTTAAGAAATGACAGCTTAGGTTTCTCTAAACCATAGTTCATACGGTGTCATCTCAACGGAATTATGTGGTGCCCTATTTAATGTGAATGCGGTTGTCTCTAATGCCTAACCCATAAACGATAGTGGCAATTCGATAAGAGACATCATGGTTTGCACCACATCCAATAGGGTGCAGCTATGATGTTCGGACACACCATCACACTATGGTGTTCTAGGCGGCATTAGTTGTGAAACAATTTCCACAATGTCTTAGTTGTGTACCAAACACGTAACTCAGATATTCATCTCTATGATCATATCATAGATATTTTATCCTCTTGTCACGACGATCTTCAACTTCACTCTGAAACTACTTGAACCTTTCAATAATTCAGACTTGTGTTTCATCAAGTAAATATACTTAGAATCTACTCAAATCATCTATGAAGTAAGAGCATAGCGGTATTCACTGCGTGCCTCAGCACTCATTGGATTGCACACATCAAATGTATTACTTCCAACAAGTTGCTCTCTTGTTTCATCTCACTGAAAACGAGGCCTTTCAGTCATCTTGCCCATGTGGTATGATTTGCATGTCTCAAGTGATTCAAAATCAAGTGAGTCCAAATGATCCATCTGCATGGAGTTTCTTCATGCGTATAAACCAATAGACATGGTTCGCATGTCTCAATCTTTTCAAAAACGAGTGAGTCCAAAGATCCATCAACATGGAGCTTCTTCATGCGTTTTATACCAGTATGACTCAAATGGCAGTGCCACAAGTACGTGGTACTATCATTACTATCTTATATCTTTTAGCATGAACATGTGTTTCACTACGATCGAGATTTAATAAACCATTCATTTTAGGTGCAAGACCGTTGAAGGTAATATTCAAATAAATAGAGTAACCATTATTCTCCCTAAATGAATAACCGTATTGCGATAAACATAATCCAATCATGTCTATGCTCAACGCAAACACCAAATAACAATTATTTAGGTTTATCACCAATCTTGATGGTAGAGGGAGCATGCGATGCTTGATCACATCAACCTTGGAAACACTTCCAAGATATATCGTCATCTCACCTTTAGCTAGTCTCCGTTTATTCCATAGCTTTTTATTTCGAGTTACTAACACTTAGCAACCGAACCGGTATATAATACCCTGGTGCTACTAGGAGTACTAGTAAAGTACACATTAATATAATGTATATCCAATATACTTCTGTCGACCTTGCCAGCCTTCTCATCTACCAAGTATCTAGGGTAGTTCTGCTTCAGTGACCGTTCCCCTCATTACAGAAGCATTTAGTCTCGGGTTTTGGGTTCAACCTTGGGTTTCTTCACTAGAGCAGCAATTGATTTGCCGTTTCATGAAGTATCCCTTCTTGCCCTTGCTCTTCTTGAAACTAGTGGTTTTACTAACCATCAACAATTGATGCTCCTACTTGATTTCTACTTTCGCAGTGTCAAACGTCGCGAATAGTTCAAGGATCATCATATCTATCCCTGATATGTTATAGTTCATCACGAAGCTCTAGTAGCTTGGTGGCAGTGCCTTTGAAGAACCATCATTATCTCATCTGGAAGATTAACTCCCACTCGATTCAAGCGATTGTAGTACTTAGACAATCTAAGCACATGCTCAACGATTGAGCTTTTCTCCCTTAGTTTGCAGGCTAAGAAACTTGTTAGAGGTCTTACACCTCTTGACGTGGGCACGAGCCTGAAATCCCAATTTCAGCTCTTGGAACATCTCATATGTTCTGCGATGTTTCAAAAATGTCTTCGGTGCCTCAATTCTAAACCATTTAACATTACACACTGAACTATCACGTAGTCATCAAAACGTGTATGTCAGATGTTTGCAACATCCACAAACGACGCTCGAGGTTCAGCACACCGAGTGGTGCATTAAGGACATAAGCCTTCTGTGCAGCATTGAGGACAATCCTCAGAATACGGACCCAGTCCGCATAATTGCTATTGTCAACTTTCAACTAAATTTTCTCTAGGAACGTATCTTAAATAGTAGAACTAAAGTGTAAGCTTCGACATAATTTGCAAAGATCTTTTGACTATGTTCATGATAATTAAGTTCATCTGATTATTTAATGAACTCCCACTTAGATAGGCATCCCTCTAGTCATCTAAGTGATACATGATCTGAGTCAACTAGGCCGTGTCCGATCATCACATGAGATGGACTAGTCATCATCAGTGAACATCTTCATGTTGATCGTATCTGCTATACGACTCATGTTCGACCTTTCGGTCTCGTGTTCCGAGGCCATGTCTGTACATGCTAGGATCGTCAGGTCAACCTAAGTGTTTTGCATGTGTAAATCTGGCTTACACCCATTGTATGCGAACGTTAGAATCTATCACACCTGATCATCACGTGGTGCTTCGAAACAACGAACCTTCGCAACGGTGCACAGTTAGGGGGAACACTTTCTTGAAATTTTATGAGGGATCATCTTATTTATGCTATCATCGTTCTAAGAAAATAAGATGTAAACATGACAAACATCACATGCAAATCATAGAGTGACATGATATGGCCAATATCATCTCGCGCCTTTGATCTTCATCTTTGAGGCACGGCATGATCACCTTCGTCACTGGCATGACACCATGATCTCCATCATCGTGTCTTTATGAAGTTGTCTAGCCAACTATTACTTCTACTACTATGGCTAACGGTTAGCAATAAAGTAAAGTAATTACATGGCGTTTTCAATGACACGCAGGTCATACAATAAATTAAGACAACTCCTATGGCTCCTGCCGGTTGTCATACTCATCGACATGCAAGTTGTGATTCCTATCACAAGAACATGATCAATCTCATACATCACATATATCATTCATCACATTCTTTTGGCCATATCACATCACATAGCATACCTTGCAAAAACAAGTTAGACGTCCTCTAATTGTTGTTGCATGTTTTACGTGGCTGCTATGGGTTTCTAGCAAGAACGTTTCTTACCTACGCAAAAGCCACAACGGTGATATGCCAATTGCTATTTACCCTTCATAAGGACCCTTTTCATCGAATCCGATCCGACTAAAGTGGGAGATACTGGCACCCGCTAGCCACCTTATGCAACAAGTGCATGTCAGTCGGTGGAACCTGTCTCACGTAAGCGTACGTGTAAGGTCGGTCCGGGCCGCTTCATCCCACGATGCCACCATATCAAGATAAGACTAGTAACGGTAAGCATATTGAACAAACCAATGCCCACAACCACTTGTGTTCTACTCGTGCATAGAATTTACGCAATAGACCTAGCTCATGATGCCATTGTTGGGGAACGTAGCAATAATTCAAAATTTTCTACATCACCAAGATCAATATATGGAGAGACTAGAAACAAGAGAGAGGATTTCATCTTCATACCCTTGAAGATCGCGATGCAAAAGCGTTACAAGAACGCGGATGAAGGAGTCATACTCGTAGCGATTCAGATCGCGGTTGATTCTGATCTAAGCGCCGAACAACGGCGCCTCCGCGTTCAACACACGTACACCCCGGGGACATCTCCTCCTTCTTGATCCAGCAAGGGGAGAGGAGTAGTTGAGGGAGAGCTCCGGCAGCACGATGGCGTGGTGGTGGAGCTTGCAGGGCTTCGCCAAGCACTACTACGGGGGAGGAGGTGTTGGGGAGGGAGAGGGCTGCGCCAGGGGAAGGGGTGAAGCTCCCATGTGCCTCCCCGCTATATATAGGGGTGGAGGGGGCTGGTTTCTTGCCCTCCAAGTCCATTGGGCAGTTGGCAAAGTTGGGAGGAAAGAAATCCCATCATTTCCTTCCCCACCGATTGTTATCCCCCTTTTTAGGGATCTTGATCGTATCCCTTCAGGATATGATCGTATTCCTTCTAAGGGGGGATCTTGGTGCGCCTTGAACAGGGGTATGGGGCCTTGCCCCCACTACCCACGTTCATGTGGGTCCCCCCATGCAGGTGGGCCCCACTCCGGAACCTTCTAGAACCTTCCCGGTACAATACTGAAAAATCCCGAACATTTTCCGGTGGCCAAAATAGGACTTCCTATATATAAATGTTTACCTCCGGACCATTCCGGAACTCCTCGTGATGTTCGGGATCTCATCCGGGACTCCGAACAACATTCAGTAACTACACACTAATTCCCATAACAACTCTAGCATCACCGAACCTTAAGTGTGTAGACCCTACGGGTTCGGGAATCATGCAGACATGACCGAGAAAACTCTCTGGCCAATAACCAACAACGGGATCTGGATACCCATGTTGGCTCCCACATGTTCCACGATGATCTCATCAGATGAACCACGATGTCAAGGATTCAAGCAATCCCGTATACAATTCCCTTTGTCAATCGGTACGTTACTTGCCCGAGATTCGATTGTCGATATCCCAATACCTCATTCAATCTCGTTACTGGCAAGTCACTTTACCCGTTCCGTAATGCATGATCCCGTGACTAACTACTTAGCCACATGGAGCTCATTATGATGATGCATTACCGAGTGGGCCCAGAGATACCTCTCTGTCACACGGAGTGACAAATCCCAGTCTCGTTTCGTGCCAACCCAACAGACACTTTCAGAGATACCCGTAGTGCACCTTTATAGCCACCCAGTTACGTTGTGACGTTTGGCACATGTCGGTGTCAAAACCGGCGGATCTCGGGTAGGGGGTCCCGAACTATGCGTCTAGGCGGATGGTAACAAGAGACGAGGGACACAATGTTTTTACCCAGGTTCGGGCCCTCTCGATGGAGGTAAAACCCTACGTCCTGCTTGATTAATATTGATGATATGGGTAGTACAAGAGTAGATCTACCACGAGATCAAGGAGGCTAAACCCTAGAAGCTAGCCTATGGTATGATTGTTGAGATGTATGTTGTCCTACGGACTAGAGCCCTCCGGTTTATATAGACACCGGAGAGGCTAGGGTTACACAGAGTCGGTTACAATGGTAGGAGATCTACATATCCGTATTGCCAAGCTTGCCTTCCACGCCAAGGAAAGTACCTTCCGGACACGAGCCGGAGTCTTCAATCTTGTATCTTCGTAGTCTTGGAGTCCGGCGGACAATGATAGTCCGGCTGTCCGGACACCCCCTAGTCCAGGACTCCCTCGGTAGCCCCCGAACCAGGCTTCAATGACGATAAATCCAGCGTGTTTATAGTCTTCGGCGTTGCAAGGCGGGTTCTCCCTTCAAATTCCATGTACCAGCCGAATAGTGTCCGGCTTCATCTTGAATACTGTGCTCCTCGGCTTCTACGCCAAATAATGGCCCTCTTCCACGCGTCGCACGAATGTGAAAAGCCAGGGTGTCTTTTGCATTTCACCCCCTAATTGTGCGAGTCGTCCGCCTATAAAAGAGGCAAGAATCCAGATCCAAACCGCACTGTCTTCCTCCGCAGTATACTCCACGGCGCCTCGACCTAGAAATCCATTCCACCATGGATCGTCAACGCGCTCTTCTTCACGCGCTCCCAGCCCACCGCCGGGGAATTGGAGGAGGTGCTCTGTTTCGCACAATGAGCTAGTGAAGCTCCAAATGGAGGATTTCTCCTCCGGCCTTCATAGTTCGAAATCGGGCGGACTAGTTACTTATCAAGGTGGGAGGCAGGCGGAGGACACCCCAAGCCCCAATAAGGGGGAGCGGGTGTGCTTTGTCCCCTATCTGATAAGAGGGCTCGGATTTCCAATACATCCATTCCTCCGCGGGCTTCTGAAGTTCTACGGACTCCAGCTCCACCACCTTACGCCCGCCTCTGTGATGCATATCACGGGCTACGTAGCTCTTTGCGAGCTATTCCTGGGCATCGAGCCCCATTTTGCCTTGTGGAAGAGGCTGTTTTGCCTCGTGCCCCGTTCTCACCAGGGGTCCATATATCAAGTGGGCGGCGCCGAAATATGGCGCATCGCCGGGACCGAATACCTATCCGGCACTCCCAAGAAGGCGTCCGAAGACTGGCCCTCGGAGTGGTTTTATATTGGAGACGCCCCGCTGCCAGATCCAGTCCGGATCGGCCTCCCGGAGTTTAGTACTGCTCCCTTGAAGAAACGCCTCAGCTGGAGCCCGCGGAGCCCCCGATTGGAGGAAGACAAGAGCGTCCATTACTTGATGGGCCGGATAAGATTAATGGCTCATTCCGGCTTGACCATGATCGGAGTCATGGCGACATGCATCAAGCGAGGGGTACAACCACTGCAGTACAGAGGCCACCCTATGTGGGATTTCAACGGGGAAGACGATGCCACCCAGCACAGCCACAAAGGGCCGGATTCGGCCGAGGATCTGGCAAAGATCCTGTCCGGCCTGTATAAGGGGGAGAAGGAGGATTTCCTTCGAACGAACCCTTTAAACAGGTTTTCCATGATCAACCCCAGAGGATGGGTAAGCGAATACCTTGAAGGGCTCAACCCAAGCTTTCAAAGTTTAAGCTTCTTATATTATGTCTTTGGCGCAGGATCTACGCCGGACTGTGGAGGACATGGTGAGTCCCGCTCCACAACCTGAGGATCCGGAAGGATCCCTGGGTCCGGCCTCCGAAGAGGACCCGGACATCGAGGTGGAGCTGATCGACGGGGTGTATCACCAGCTCAGCATAGACAATGCTCTGGTGGCCATTATGGCGGACTACCCCGGACTAAGTCCGGCTTCCCAGGTGACCGCGACCGAAGTCCGGACACCGGTACTTCTTCCCTGTCCATCTCTGACCAAAGGATGGTATTTTGCAGGAAGCGCCTTTACGGCAGGAAGCCGAGCCTGCGGTGGCTGACCCACAGAGGCCAGTACGGACCAGCAGGCGGAAAAGGAGCGCAATGCGGACAGAAACGTCGCCGCAAAGGTATAGCTCGTATTTGAATTTTCAGAGCAACGTTCCGAGGAAATGCCTGAGAGCTCATGATCTCTGTAGGAGAAAAAGCGCTCGCCGGACTGCGAGCGCCGGAATTGCCGATCCGACCAACACCGGCCAGGCTCCAGCCTTGCGGCACTGGAGGGGAGCAAGCGCAAGACGCAAGCCGGATCCTTCTCCAACGGAGGATACCGGCGAACCGTCCCGCCACCAAGTTCGAGGTGGAGAGCGCCATGAATCATAGGCGCCACGACACGATTTCGTGAAGCGTGCTTTTCCCCTGAGGCATTGGATGCCTTTAACGCAGGGGACGCGCATCTCCGTGCCGCTCAAGATGGTTTTACCAGAGCCACGGAGCAGTATGTGAAAGACACACGGGTAAGGGAATTTCAATGGTTATATACCAGTAGCCCCGAGACTTAAAGTAGTTTATGCAAACTGATTTAAGGATCATTTGAAAATGCAGGCGCTTACCGAGAAGAACGCCCAGCTGTCCCGGGAGCTGCAAGATTGCAAGGCCCAACTGGAGGCCGCACTTGCTGCCGCAGGAGGAGACACAAAGACCCCTCGTGGTAACACATTTTTATTAATAAACATAAGCGCTGTGCGGCGTGCGCGGAAGTCTAATAATGACATTGCAGGTACCGCCGGACAAGATCCGGACAGGCAAGCATTACTGCGCCAGCTAAAGGCCGGCGAGAGTGTGCTGAATAGGGTTCAGCAGGAAAGGAACAAGCTCCAGGATGCCAACGCCAAGCTCGGAGAAGAGCTGAAAGGCATTCAGGCCGAGCTGTCCGGCTCCGTTATGGAGAATCAGCGGCTTCGTCGCGGCATTTATAGTAAGTGCTTGAGCGGACTCCTTTGAAAATAAGAGTTCGGCGAGGAAGTACTTTGACATGATTTGTCTTGTAGGTATACTCACGTGTCGTCCTGCAGAGGAGATGCCCATATCAATGGGTGATCAACTTCCCGAACTGTTGCAACTGCTCGAACGAGTTCGGCAGGCAATGAGCAGCGTCGTTCGGGCTTTATGGCCAGCCTTCACCCCACCCGAGGGCCTCGGGGAGCTTGCGGAGAAGCTGCAGGGAGTGTGGCAGCGCTTCCGTTTGTGGAAGATTTCGGCTTGCCGTCAGGGTGCCAGGGAGGCTTGGGCCATGGTGAAGACACGGTACAAGAAGGCGGATCCCAACCACATGGCCGAAGTTGGACCGGTGGGGCCCGATGGGAAGGAGATCCCTGTGAGTTTAGTGTACAGCCAAGTAGAGTTGGCTGCTAAATTTTCCAACGGGACTGTAAACTAGACAGCCTGTTAGACGGGATTGAGGAGGAATACAATCAGTAAATTTGACAATGTATGTTATCCTTTAAAGTGACATGTGAAATGCCTTCTAGCCGGATTGTAGATCATTTGTCTTTGCCGACCTTTTCGCTTCAACCTCGGGACCCTAGAGTCCGGAGTGTGTCCGAATACCTCTTTGGTTGAGACACAACCGTGGTATGCATGGAGACCAAAGTAGGGGTCATTAGTGCTTTATCAGACAAGTGCCCAACTAGTTATGTTATATTACATGGTTAGTAAGAAACATCTTCCAGGGAGAATAGTTCCGTTAAGGGTTCCTTTCGCTAGGAGGCATGCCCTAAAGTGCATGTCCGGACTGCAAAGAAAGCAGTAAAACATCTGGGGGAAAATAGATAAATAGGTAAAAGTTCATCTTTTAAATCACCGACCGAATATTCCCTTAAGAACGCTAGCTTTCGGCTTCACCCAGTCTGAGGTACACATCCGGTGACCAGCGGCAACAATAATCGCAGAGGTGCTCCCTTTACCTCCTAGCCGAACAATCGGGAACGTAGGGGTAAGC
The DNA here is from genome assembly GCA_021437245.1 of Aegilops speltoides. Classification (NCBI taxonomy): domain Eukaryota; kingdom Viridiplantae; phylum Streptophyta; class Magnoliopsida; order Poales; family Poaceae; genus Aegilops; species Aegilops speltoides. Next base: position 465,517,217 of record CM038142.1, read on the forward strand.
ACAGGAGCCAGGCAACCCAGCTTGGCCAAAACTTAAGTCATATCGATGCATATAATGGCGAGTACAAGGTACATGTGGAAGCTTGACACATGTGTTGGGTATGAAACCCGGAAAATTGAGCTTCTGTAGAGGAAGCCCCCAGGAATAATGAGTGCCGATGGCACATCATGTGTATGCAAAGAATGCGGAAATAGGCCCGTAAGGGATTTCGAATAAAAAAAGGATAAAAAGAGAAACAAAAAGACAACCAAAGTGTAATAGTTTGGACGGGGGAAGGGGACGAACTCTTAGTCCGGCGCTAGGCATAGAATCGTCGGAGGCGGGCTGCGTTCCATGGGTTCGGCTCGAGTCGGTTGTCCGACGCATTTCGTAGACGGTATGCTCCGCCGGTCAGTACTTGATCGATAATGAAGGGGCCCTCCCATTTAGGCTTGAGCTTGTCCTTTTTCTTGTCCGACAGGCGTAGAACTAGTTCGCCAACGTTGTAAGTCTTGGCCCGTACTTCTCTGCTTTGATATCTTCAGGCCTGTTTCTGATAGAATGCGGAACGAGCTTTCGCGACGTCGCGTTCTTCCTCCAATGTGTCCAAGCTGTCCTGCCGATCTAGCTCGGCCTCTCTTTCCTCATACATGCGCACTCGAGGTGAGTCATGAATAATGTCACAGGGCAAGACTGCCTCTGCGCCGTATACCATAAAAATGGTGTGAATCCGTAGTACGGTTAGGCGTTGTCCGCAGCCCCCAGAGTACGGAGTCGAGCTCCTCGACCCATTGTGCATCGGATTTAGTGAGTGACCTCACTAGTCTGGGTTTAATGCCGCTCATTATTAGACCATTTGCTCTTTCCACTTGACCGTTGGTTTGAGGGTGATAGACTGACGCATAGTCGAGCTTGATGCCCATATTTTTGCACCATGACTTAACCTCATCGGCAGTGAAATTCGTGCCGTTGTCGGTGATGATGCTGTGGGGGACTCCGTAACGGTGTACCACCCCTGATATAAAGTCTATCACTGGTCCGGACTCTGCCGTTTTGACCGGTTTGGCCTCTATCCATTTGGTGAACTTATCCACCATGACCAATAGGTACTTTTTCTTGCGGGTTCCCCTTTAAGGGTCCAACCATGTCAAGCCCCTGCACATGACGGCGGGTAATGGGCATGGTTTTGAGGGCGGTGGGTGGCATATGGCTCGATTAGCAAAGAGTCGACAACTAACGATCGCTGGACCAAGTCCTGTCGTCTGCCCGAGCCGTCGGCCAATAAAATCTATGACGGAATGCCTTTCCTACAAGGGCCCGGCTGCTGCGTGGTGTCCGCCTAGTCCGCATGAATTTCAGCCAGAGGTTTCGCCTTCCTCTTGGAGATACACCTTTGAAGGACTCCGGTAGTACTTTTCTTATAAAGTTCTCCCTCATGAACCTTGTAGGCCTTCGATCGCCGGACTATGCAGCGGGCCTCATTTTGGTCTTCAGGAAGTTCCTGCCTAAGTAAGTAGGCTAGGAAAGGTTCTGTCCACACGGCGATTACTGCCATTATAACGTGGGCGGAGGGTGTTATGTCATCTGCCGAATCACCGGTTGGTGCGGTTTTCTCCGGTTTGTCACTACCGGACTCCTCTTCCCATAGTACGGATGGCTTGAAGAGCCGTTCCAGGAAGATATTTGGAGGGACAGCATCACGTTTCGCACCGATGCGTGCCAGGACGTTGGCCGCTTGGTTATTATCTCGGGCTATGTGATGGAATTCAAGTCCTTCAAACTGGGCTGACATTTTTAGGACAGCGTTGCGATATGCTGCCATTTTCGGATCCTTGGCGTTGAAGTCTCCGTTTATTCGGGATATTGCAAGGTTTGAGTCCCCGCGCACCTCTAGGCGTTGAATGCCCATGGAGACCGCCATCCGGAGACCATGTAACAGGGCCTCGTATTCGGCTGCATTGTTGGAGTCCGTGTACATTATTTGAAGTACATATCGGATCAGATCTCCGTGGGGACGCCAATCGACGCCAGCCCTCAGTCCGGCCAACATTTTAGAACCGTCGAAATGCATAGTCCAATTGGAGTATCCGCCGTACTCTTTAGGGAGTTCGGCTTCTGTCCATTCGGCGACGAAGTCAGCCAAAACTTGTGACTTTATAGCTCGTCGAGGTTTGTAAGTGATGTCGAATGGTAAGAGCTCTATGGCCCACTTTGCTTTCCTACCCGTTGCGTCGCGGTTATTTATAATGTCATTGAGTGGTACTTCAGAGGCCACTGTTATCGAACACTCTTGAAAGTAGTGCCGGAGCTTCCGAGACGCCATGAACACCGCATATGCTATCTTCTGATAGTGCGGGTAACGGGATTTGCAGGGGGTTAACACAGTGGATACATCATACACTGGTTTTTGAAGAGGGAATTTATGCCCTTCTGTCGCTCGTTCAACGACGAGGACCGCGCTTACAACTTGATGTGTTGCTGCGATGTATAACAACATTGGTTCGCCCAGAGTGGGCGCCGCCAGGACCGGATTTGTTGCCAGTATGGCTTTTATTTCTTCGAGTCCGGCAGTGGCAGCATCCGTCCACTCGAAGTGTTTGGTGCGCCTGAGGAGGCGATAAAGGGGCAACACCTTTTCTCCTAGACGGGAGATAAAGCGGCTTAAGGCTCCCACGCATCCTGTTAATTTTTGTATTTGTTTGAGGTCCTTTGGAATATCCAACTGTGACAGAGCTCGGATTTTGGCCGGATTTGCTTCAATTCCTCTACCGGATACGGTGAAGCCCAGCAGCTTTCCGGCTGGCATGCTGAAAATGCATTTTTCTGGATTCAGCTTGATGTCATATGCTCTGAGGTTGTCGAATGTGAGCCTCAAATCGTCTACTAAAGTTTCGACGTGTTTTGTTTTGACGACCACGTCATCTACGTATGCCTCGACTGTTTTGCCGATCTGGGTGGCCAGACATGTATGAATCATGCACTGATATGTTGCGCCGGCGTTTTTGAGTCCGAAGGGCATCGTGTTGAAGCAGAATGGTCCATATGGAGTGATAAATGCCGTCGCGGCTTGATCTGCTTCCGCCATCTTGATTTGGTGATAGCCAGAGTATGCGTCCAGGAAGCACAATGAATCGTGCCCTGCTGTGGCGTCGATAATTTGACCGATGCGGGGGAGAGGGAAAGGATCCTTTGGGCAAGCCTTATTGAGGTCTTTAAAGTCGACACAGAGGCGCCAGGATTTATCCTTCTTTGGTACCATCACCAGATTTGCTAGCCAGTCCGGATGTTTGATATCTCTAATGAATCCGGCTTCCAATAGTTTGGCTAGCTCTTCTCCCATTGCCTGTCTTTTGGGTTCGGAAAATCGCCGAAGAGCCTATTTGACTGGCTTAAATCCTTTTAGGATGTTTAGGCTATGTTCTGCCAACCTGCGAGGGATTCCGAGCATGTCCGAAGGATGCCAGGCGAAGATATCCCAATTTTCCCGAAGGAATTCGCGCAGTGCAGCGTCAACTTCGGGGTTCAACTGTGCCCCGATGGAGGCCGTCTTTGTTGGGTCCGTTGGATGGACCTGGAATTTTATTGTCTCATCTGCTGGTTTGAAGGAGGTGGACTTGGATCTTTTATCAAGTATCACATCGTCCCTGTTCACCGTAGAGAGCAGCGCGGTGAGTTCCTGTGCCCCTAAGGCTTCGGATAGTGCCTCGAGGGCTAGTGCGGCTGTCTTGTTTTCAGCGCGGAGTGCTATGTCCGGATCACTAGTGAGAGTGATTATTCCGCTGGGCCCAGGCATTTTGAGCTTCATGTACCCGTAATGAGGTATTGCTTGAAAGATTGTGAATGCCTCTCGTCCTAATATGGCGTGATACCACTGCTGAACGGGGCCACCTGGAACATGACTTCTTCGGATCTGTAATTGTCCGGAGATCCGAACACCACATCGAGTGTGATTTTTCCAGTGCAGCGCGCTTCCCGGCTAGGGATTATTCCTCTAAAGGTTGTGCTGCTTCGCTCAATACGGCTCCAATCGATTTCCATTTTTCGCAGAGTTTCCTCGTAAATGAGGTTTAGTCCGCTGCCGCCGTCCATGAGGACTTTTGTTAGTCGAAAGCCGTCCACTATGGGACTAAGTACCAGTGCAGCTGGTGCTCTGGTTGTTCGGAATTTAGGCTCATCACTGGCGTTAAAAGTAATAGCTGTGTCGCTCCATGGGTTTGCTGTTGCTACTTGGTAGACTTCGGCGAGTCTGCGGATTGTTCGCTTTCGCATGTTGTTTGATGCAAAGGTCTCGAAGACTGTTGACACCATGCTGGAATTGTTGGAGTGGTTCCCCGGAGCTAGAAGTTCCTCGCCACTTTTGGCCACCTGCCGTAATATCCAACATGCTCTAAGGCTGTGTGTTGGGACGACTCCCTCTGCACTATGAAGTTTACAGGGTCCATTGATCCATCCCTCCAGTACGGTTCCGTTTCCCTTATCGGCTTTTTGTTTTTTTGTTTTTGCATCTGGGGCGTGAGTGTAAGGCGCCTTTTGTCTGCGGATCGGGTTTGGGGCGGATTATCCCAAAATTGATTTTCGGTTTTCCGAAACTTTCCGTCGCACAAGATTTTCGTATTATGGCCGCCAGATCGGTGAAGCGCGTAATTCGCGACGGTCAATGGCGTTCAGGATTCCCTTGTCCGTGCGGTTATTGCGTAAGATTGAGATTATGCTTTTCCTCTCGGCAGTCCTTTATCCTATCCATAACCAGGAGGAATCGCCCAAGAATGATGTACTGCTTCAAGGCTCTTGCAGATTAGAGATAGATCGATATGTCTGGGCGGGTGGGTGGAATAAAATCCAGATCCCTGCCCATCTTGGGGCTCAAAGGCCGAGAGGCTTCCGAATTCGGAAGCTTGGTTTGCTGGAGACAATCCAGCGAGTCCGGGGCAATGCATGATTTTAAGTTTAATGCTCGATCGAAATCCGTCCCTCCGCGGGAATCCGGCATGGAGGGCTCGGGAATCCGGACATAAATTGTTTTCAACACTGGCGAAGAATTGCCGATGCTCCTCTACCACTCGCGACGTGGTGGGTGGCCCGGGAGAGTTAATCTCTCTCGATCGGTTTTAAGCCCAATCTGATTGTAGTCCGTAGCGACTCCTGGGCGGGCGATGCGATCCAAGAGCTCGTTAACAGACGAGAGCTCTATTGGATCTAACTGTTCGGCAACTTTAGGGCTGACATGAAGATTACTTCCGATGACTTGAGAAGTCATTGTCGAAGCGGCGGCCGGACAGGCGGTCATGAGAAAACCACCAAGCCGGATGGTTTTGTTGGCGGCCAAGGCCCCTCCGGCGAACACTCCGTCTTTGAAGACGGGTGGAGACATCCGCCCTATCGGGGACGACACAGAGGAACTCTCAATGAAAGCACCAATGTCGGTGTCAAAACCGACGGATCTCGGGTAGGGGGTCCCGAACTATGCGTCTAGGCGGATGGTAACAAGAGACGAGGGACACAATGTTTTTACCCAGGTTCGGGTCCTCTCGATGGAGGTAAAACCCTACGTCCCCGCTTGATTAATATTGATGATATGGGTAGTACAAGAGTAGATCTACCACGAGATCAAGGAGGCTAAACCCTAGAAGCTAGCCTATGGTATGATTGTTGAGATGTATGTTGTCCTACGGACTAGAGCCCTCCGGTTTATATAGACACCGGAGAGGCTAGGGTTACACAGAGTCGGTTACAATGGTAGGAGATCTACATATCCGTATTGCCAAGCTTGCCTTCCATGCCAAGGAAAGTACCTTCCGGACACGAGCCGGAGTCTTCAATCTTGTATCTTTGTAGTCTTGGAGTCCGGCGGACAATGATAGTCCGGCTGTCCGGACACCCCCTAGTCCAGGACTCCCTCAGCACACCCAAAGCATTCCTACGGTATCCGGGAGTTGCACAATCTCATGGTCTAAGGAAATGATACTTGACATTAGAAAAGCTTTTAGCAAACGAACTACACGATCTTGTGCTATGCTTAGGATTGGGTCTTGTCTGTCACATCATTCTCCTAATGATGTGATCCCATTATCAATGACATCCAATGTCTATGGTCAGGAAACCATAACCATCTATTGATCAACGAGCTAGTCAACTAGAGGCTCACTAGGGACATGTTGTGGTCTATGTATTCACACATGTATTAATTATGGTTTCCAGTTAATACAATTATAGCATGAACAATAGACAATTATCATGAACAAGGAAATATAATAATAACCATTTTATTATTGCCTGTAGGGCATATTTCCAACAACCCGTTGACTATCGGCAATAGGATAGATTATACCTGCCTCCAGAAGCTTTAGTATTTCATTTCTTACCACTTCTTTCATCTTGGGATTTAACCGTCGTTGATGATCAACAACTGGTGTAGCATATTTCTCCAATTTAATTTTGTGCTGACATAGAGCAGGACTAATGCCCTTAAGATCATCAAGAGTATATCCAATAGCGGCACGGTCCTTCTTCAGAGTTTTCAATAATTTCTTTTCTTCACGCTCTGAAAGATTAGCACTAATAATAAAAGGATATATCTTCTTTTCATCAAGATAAGCATATTTCAGAGTATCAGGTAATTGTTTAAGCTCAAACACGGGATCACCCTTGGGTGGAGGAGGATCCCCAAGGATTTCCATAGGCAAATTGTATTTCAGAATAGGTCCCTGATTAAAGAATACTACATCTATTTCCTTTATTTCATTCATAAACATATCATTTTCATGGTCTAGCAAATATTGTTCTAAAGGATCAGCAGGAGGCACGGCAATAGAAGCAACACCAATAATTTCATCCTTGCTAGGAAATTCTTTATCATGGGGTTGTCTACAAAATTTAGAGAAATTAAAGTCATGTGACATATCCGCCAAACCAACAATAACAATATCTTTCTTGCAGCCTATCTTAGCATTCACGGTATTCAAGAAGGGTCTACCAAATATAATGGGACAAAAATTATCATGTGGGGAAGCAAGAATAAGAAAATCAGTAGGATACTTAATCTCCCCACACAAGACTTCAACATCTCTAACAATCCCAATTGGTGATATATTATCTCTATTAGCAAGCTTAATAGTAACATCAATATCTTCTATCTCAGCAGGCCTAATGTCATTCATAATTTCTTTATATAAGGTATAAGGTATTGCACTCACACTAGCACCCATATCACATAAACCATGATAACAATGGTCTCCTATTTTAACAGAAACAACTGGCATGCCAACAACATGTCGATGTTTATCTTTCATATCGGGTTTGGCAATTCTAGCAGCTTCATCACAAAAATATATAACATGTCCATCAATACTATCGACCAAGAGATCTTTAACCATAGCAATACTAGGTTCAACTTTAATTTGCTCAGAGGGTTTGGGTGTTCTAATATTACTTTTGTTGACCACAATTGAAGCTTTAGCATGATCCTTTATTCTAGCAGGGAATGGTGGTTTCTCAATATAAGCAGTAGGAATAATAGGATCGACATTATAACTAATAGTTTCTTCTACAACTTTAATAGGTTCAACTACTTTAACTTCAATGGGAGAATGATATTTAAACCACTTCTCCTTAGGGAGATCAACATGAGTAGCAAAAGATTCACAAAAAGAAGCTACTATCTCAGAGTCAAGTCCATATTTAGTGCTAAAATCACAAAAAGCATCAGTATCCATAAAAGATTTAACACAATCAAACTTAAGGTTTATACCTGACTCTTTACCTTCTCGAGTTCCCAATCTTCAGAGTTGCATTTAATTCTATCCAATAAATCCCATTTGAATTCAATATCCTTCTTCATATAGGAACCAATACAAGAAGTATCGAGCATGGGATCGATCATTATGAGATATCCGAGCATAAAATTTTTGAATAAAAATTTCTCTTGAGAGCTCATGACTGGGGCATGAATATAACATTGACTTAAGCCTCCCCCAAGCTTGAGCGATACTTTCTCCTTCACAAGGCCAAAAATTATATATGTAATTCCGATCATGATGAACCAGATGCATTGGATAAAACTTCTGACGAAATTCCAATTTCAATCAGTTGTAGTTCCATGATCCAATATCATCCAATAGCATATACCATGTCAATGTATTTCCATTCAAATATAAAGGGAAGACCTTCTTCTTGACAACATCCTCGGGGATACCTGCAAGCTTAAATAATCCACAAACTTCATCCACATAGATTAGGTGCATATCAGGATGTAATGTTCCATCTCCTGCATAAGGATTAGCTAGCAGTTTCTCTATCACACCCGAAGGAATTTCATAATAAATATTTTTAGTAGGTGCAGTAGGTTGAGGAGCAACTCTTTGCTCTTCCGGTCGAGGTGAAGATACCCTGAACAAGCCCCTCAAAGGATTATTTTCCATAGTAACAAGTGACAGTAAATTTCAGCACACTATATAAATGTTTCCTTACTAAATTCCACTTACCAAAGGTGCTTCACTCCCGAACAACGACGCCAGAAAAGAGTCTTGATGACCCACAAGTATAGGGGATCTGTCATAGTCCTTTCGATAAGTAAGAGTGTCGAACCCAACGAGGACCGGGAGGAAATGACAAGTGGTTTTCAGCAAGGTATTCTCTGCAAGCACTGAAATTATCGGTAACAGATAATTGTTTTTTTGGGAGAAAAAACGGATAGTTGTGTGATAAGATAATTTGTAACGGGTAACAAGTAACAAAAGTAAACAAGGTTCAGCAAGGTGGCCCAATCCTTTTTGTAGCAAAGGACAAGCTTGGACGAACTCTTATATAAAGCAAAGCGCTCCCGAGGACACATGGGAATTGTTGTCAAGTTAGTTTCATCATGCTCATATGATTCACGTCCTTTACTTTGATAATTTGATATGTGGGTGGACCGGTGCTTGGGTGCTGCCCTTCCTTGGACAAGACTCCCACTTATGATTAACCCCTCTTGCAAGCATCCGCAACTACGAAAGAAGAATTAAGGTAAACCTAACCATATCATGAAACATATGGTTCCAAATCAGCACCTTACGAAGCAACACATAAACTAGGGTTTAAGCTTCTGTCACTCTAGCAACCCATCATCTACTTATTACTTCCCAATGACTTCCCCTAGGCCCAAACAATGGTGAAGTGTCATGTAGTCGATGTTCACATAACACCACTAGAGGAAAGACAACATACATCTCATCAAGATATCAAACGAATACCAAATTCACATGATTACTTATAACAAGACTTCTCCCATGTCCTCAGGAACAAACGTGACTACTCACAAAGCATACTCATAATCATAATCAGGGGAGTATTAATTATCATTAAGGATCTGAACATATGACCTTCCACCGAATAAACCAACTATAAGGAGTAATCAACACTACTAGCAACCCACAGGTACCAAACTGAGGTTTTGGGACCAAGATCGAATACAAGAGATGAGCTAGGATTTGAGAGGAGATGGTGCTGGTGAAGATGTTGATGGAGATTGAACCCCTCTCGATGAGAGGATCGATTGTGATGACAATGGCGACAATTTTCCCCTCCCGGAGGGATGTTTCCCTGGGAGAATATCTCCGCCGGAGCCCTAGATTGGTTCTTCCCAGGTTCTGCCTCAAGACGGCGGTGCTTCGTCCCGAAAGCTTCTCTTCGATTTTTTCCAGGTCAAAACACACCACATAGCCAAAGATGGGCACCAGAGGCCTGCCAGGGGGCCCACAAGGTCGGGGCTGGCTGGTGGCCCCCCTCTGATTCTTTCTTCGCCCAATATTTTTATATATTCCAAAAGCATGCTCCGTGAAGTTTCAGGACTTTTGGAGTTGTGCAGAATAGGTCTCTAATATTTGCTCGTATTCCAGCTCAGAGTTCCAGCTGCCGACATTCTCCCTCTTCATGTAAACCTTATAAAATAAGAGAGAATAGGCATAATTACTATGATATAATGTGTAATAACAGCCCATAATGCAATAAATATCAACATAAAAGCATGATGCAAAATGGACGTATCAAATTTCTTTACTTTATCACTATGCGTTAGTGATAGTTGTAGAAGCAATAGTTGGCAAGACGACAACAACACTACGATAGAGATCAAGGTGTCAAGCCGGTGACGATGGAAATCATGACGGTGCTTTGGAGATGGAGATCAAAGGCACTAGATGATGATGGCCATATCATGTCATATATTTTGATTGCATGTGATGTTTATCTTTTATGCATCTTATTTTGCTTAGTACGGTGGTAGCATTATAAGATGACCCCTTAGTAAAATTTCAAGGTATAAGTGTTCTCCCTGAGTATGCACTGTTGCGACAGTTCATCGTGCCGAGACACCATGTGATGATCGGGTGTGATATGCTCTACGTTCACATACAACGGGTGCAAGACAGTTTTGCACATGTGGAATACTTGGGTTAAACTTGATGAGCCTAGCATGTACAGACATGGCCTCGGAACACTGGAGACCGAAAGGCCGAACGTGAATCATATAGTAGATATGATCAATATAGAGATGTTCACAATTGAAAACTACTCCATCTCATGTGATGATCGGACATGGTTTAGTTGATATTGATCACGTGATCATCTAGATGACTCGAGGATGTCTATCTAAATGGGAGTTCTTAAGTAATTTGATTAATTGAACTTAATTTATCATGAACTTAGTCCTGATAGTTTTTGCATATCTATGTTGTAGATCAATGGCCCGTGCTACCGTTCCCTTGAATTTTAATGCGTTCCTAGAGAAAGCTAAGTTGAAACATGATGGTAGCAACTACACGGACTGGGTCCATAACTTGAGGATTATCCTCATTGCTGCACAGAAGAATTATGTTCTTGATGCACCGCTAGGTGACAATCCCCCTCCCACTAATATAGATGCTTTGAACGTCTGGTAGATGTGGTCTGATGACTACTCTATAGTTTAGCGTGCCATGCTCTACAACTTAGAATCGGGACTTCAAAGACATTTTGAACGTCATGGAACATATGAGATGTTCCAGGAGTTGAAGTTAATATTTCAAGCAAATGCCCGAGTTGAGAGATATGAAGTATCCAACAAGTTCTATTGCTGCAAGATGGAGAAGAACAGTTCTGTCAGTGAACTCATACTCAGAATGTTTGGGTATCATAAACACTTGACTCAGCTGGGAGTTAATCTTCCGGATAATAGTGTTATTGACAGAGTTCTTCAATCACTGCCACCAAGCTACAAAGGCTTTGTGATGAACTATAATATGCAAGGGATCTGTTGCGGATATAACTATTGGGTATGACCCGCCTAGGAGGGGCCGGGTTATACCTATGACGATTCATGAAGCCCAAGACAAAGCTTGAAGATGGCGGTTCAGTTAAGGGCCCAAAGCCCAAAGGCAACTTAAGGCCCGTAGAGATAAACCGCCATATGTACATAACTTGTATTGTAAGGCAAGAATAGTTAGAGACCGAGCCGGACACTGTTTATGAGCCGGTCGGGACTCTGTGAGCTGCTGGGCGTCGACCTCTATATATAAAGGGACGACCGGACGGTGGTTCAGGGCAAGTAACATCATATTGGGAACTAGCTCAAGCAGATTCTCTCCCTGGTAACCGAGACATAAGCAATCCCACTCAAAACTGGATCGTAGGCTTTTACCTTCACCGTAAGGGGCCTAACCAGTATAAACCCCGTGTCCTTTCTCCCGATTAACCCCTTTAAGCTTCCTAGTTGCGATGGCTCCAGGACTAAGTCCTTTCACTAGGACATCTGACGTGACAATTCCACGACAGTTGGCGCCCACCATGGGGCCAGCTAAAAGTGCAACTATCCCTAGGTGGTTTTGGTAATTCCTAACAACATATAGCTCATTGAGCTAATGCTATTTCAAGATAAATATTTCAGGAAAGCTCAATGATTGGCATGGCATGGATGAGAAAAGTGGACCCCTCAAAATGCTAAGGACAAAAGGATTGGCTCAAGCTCAAAGCTCAAGACTCTACATTTTCTATTTTAGTGATCCAAGATCACATTGAGTCTATAGGAAAAGCCAATACTATCAAGGAGGGATGAGGTGTTGCTTAATGAGGATCTTGCTCAAAGTGCTTAGTGATATGCTCCAAAACCCTCAACTACTTTCTCACATCCACATATGACCTAGACCAAGAGTCAAACTCGGTCCCACCGATTCTTCCTATCCGGCGCCACCGAGTTTAGAAGTCATAGCCACTGCCACAAACCCTAGGAAAATCGGTCTCACCGATAGGGATCTCGGTCTCACCGAGATGGGGTTGCAATGTCTCTATTTCCCTTCGTAACGTTTCATTCCCACCGAGATGAGCGATCGGTCCCATCGAGATTGCAATGTAAACTCTCTGTTTCCCTTTCGTAACAATTCGGTCTCACCGAAATGAGCAAATCGGTCCCATCGAGTTTACCTGACCAACTCTTTGGTTAGCTTATTACCAAAATCGGTCTCACCGAGATTATGTTATGCCCTAACCCTAATCATATCGGTCCTACCGAGTTGCATGTCAGTCCCACCGAAAATCCTAACGGTCACTAAATTTGCTGAATCGGTCCGACCGAGTTTCTCAATTCGGTCCCACCAAGATTGGCAAGTTGTGTTTAACGGTTAGATTTTGTGTGGAGGCTATATATACCCCTCCACCTCCTCTTCATTCTTGGAGAGAGCCATCAGAACAAACCTAGACTTCCAACATACATTTTCTGAGAGAAAACCACCTACACTTGTGTTGAGGCCAAGATATTCCATTCCTACCATATGAATCTTGATCTCTAGCCTTCCCCAAGTTGCTTTCCACTCAAATATTCTTTCCACCAAATCCAAATCCTATGAGAGAGAGTTGAGTGTTGGGGAGACTATCATTTGAAGCACAAGAGCAAGGAGTTCATCATCAACACACCATTTGTTACTTCTTGGAGAGTGGTGTCTCCTAGATTGGCTAGGTGTCACTTGGGAGCCTCCGACAAGATTGTGGAGTTGAACCAAGGAGTTTGTAAGGGCAAGGAGATCCCCTACCTTGTGAAGATCTACCGCTAGTGAGGCAAGTCCTTCATGGGCGACGGCCATGGTGGGATAGACAAGGTTGGTTCTTCGTGGACCCTTCGTGGGTGGAGCCCTCCGTGGACTCGCGCAGCCGTTACCCTTCGTGGATTGAAGTCTCCATCAACATGGATGTATGATAGCACCATCTATCGGAACCACGAAAAAAACATCTGTGTCTCCTATTGCGTTTGCACTCTCCAAACCCTCCCCTTTACATTTTTGCAAGTTGCATGCTTTACTTTCCGCTGCTCATATACTCTTTGCATGCTTGCTTGAATTGTGTTAAGATTGCTTGAACCGTGCCAAGTTGCTAAAATCTGTCAAGAACTAAAATTGGGAAAAGGATAGATTTTTATTTGGTCAAGTAGTCTAATCACCCCCCCCTCTAGACATACTTTCGATCCTACAAGTGGTATCAGAGCTTTGGTCTCCATTTGCTTTGATTTCCGTAGCTTTTGGTAGTCATAGCCTTGGTTTCACAACCTAGGAGAGTATGGCGTCTAGCGAGGGAAATTACCATCGTAGAGGTCCTTACTTTGATGGTACTAATTTTGCTAGTTGGAAGCATAAGATGAAAATGCATATTCTTGGACATAACCCCACTGTTTGGGCTATTGTGTGTATTGGCTTGCAAGGTGAATTCTTTGATGGGAGAGAACCGAACCGTGAAGCTACCACGGAAGAGTTGAAGATGCTGCAATACAATGCTCAAGCTTGTGATATCCTCTTCAACGGATTGTGCCCTGAAGAATTCAACAAAATCAGCCGTCTTGAGAATGCAAAGGAAATTTGGGATACTTTGATTGATATGCATGAATGTACCGACTCCGTCAAGGAATCCAAGTTGGATGTGCTTCAAAGTCAGCTTGACAAATTCAAAATGAAGGATGGTGAAGGTGTCGCTGAAATGTACTCTAGGCTTGCTCTTATCACAAATGAGATTGCCAGCTTAGGAAGTGAAGAGATGACCGACAAATTCATCATCAAGAAGATCCAAAGAGCTTTGGACAGAAAATATGATACCGTATGCACATTGATCCAAATGATGCCCAATTACAAAGATCTCAAGCCAACGGAAGTCATTGGAAGAATTGTTGCTCATGAGATGTCACTCAAGGATAAGGAGGAGCTCCACAACAAGTCAAGTGGTGCTTACAAAGCCTCATGTGAAGCCCCCACATCATCAAGTGAGAAACAATCCTTCAATGAAGAATTGAGCCTAATGGTGAAGAACTTCAACAAGTTCTACAAGAGTAGAAACAAAGAAAGAAGTTCCAAGTCAAGGTCCTACAATGACAAAAGATCTTCTAGTCGAGAGCGAAATTGCTACAATTGTGGAAGATCCGGACACTATTCCAATGAGTGTACGACACCCTACAAGAGAAGAGAAGATTCTCCAAAAAGAAGAAGTAGAAGAGAAGAATCACCATCAAGAGAGAGAAGGAGTAGAGATGATCGTTATGAACGAAGAACATCCCGGAGAAGCAAGGATTCGGAAAGGAGACAAGTCATCAAGGAGCTACACAAAACGAAGACATCAAGCTCATGTTGGTGAATGGTTATCCGGCTCTGACTCCGACAATCACTCCGAGAGAAGCTATCACACCGACTCCGAATATACTCACGATGAAGGTGTTGCCGGTCTAGCACTTGTGTCAACCAACTCCTACGACATATTTGATTCACCAAATGAAGGACTTGGAAGATGCTTCATGGCTAAAGGCCCAAAGGTATCACACCCCAAGATGTTGATTTCAATAGTGATGAGGATGACTTGTTAGGTGATGATGATTTACTTGTTGACAACTCTAGTGATGATGATGAAACGTTAATTAATCATGCTAATCAAGATAAAACGAATGACAATGATAAGGAGAAGATTGAGCTTCTAACTAAAGAACTAAACACTCTTAAGTTAGCTCATGAAACTATCTTAGAAGATCATCGAGAACTTTTAAGGACTCATGAGAAGTTACACTTTGAAAAGCTCAACCTTGAGCAAGAGCATGAGTTCTTAAAGGCAATCAATGATGATCTTCGCAAGAAAAGTTCTTCTTACATTGCCAAGCATTTACTCTTATCCACTTACATGCCTCAAGTCAAGTCTAGTAACAAGAACAAGAAAGATTCTTCCTCTAGTAGTAACAATAATCATGCTAAATCCAATGTTGTTGCTTCTAGTAGTTCTCTTGATTCCACTAATGATTCTCTTAGACAAGTTACACTTGAGCAAGAAAATAGCTTATTGAAGGGAATTATAGAGAAAGGTGTTTACAAGAGCCTTGCCGGGAGTAAGCAATTCAAGGAAATTGTACGCAAGCAAGGAAGGCACCGGAAGAACCAAGGTGTTGGTTTTGAACGGAAGTTCAATGCCAATGGAGTTGAGTGGGAAGAAGATCAATACCTCAAGATTAAGTTTGTTCCTCAACAAGATAAGTATGATCCCACTTCTTTCAAAGGGACACAAGCTCAAGATGATCTTCCACCACAAGACCACAAGCAAAAAGGCAACGACAAGCTTCAAGAGGAGATTGATGCATTTTAAGAAGCTCCTAAGGCCTTGGTCAAGTGGGTTCCCAAGACTACATCAAGTTATACTTCATCAAGTATGACTACAACTCCAAGGATTACCATCAAGATGATGTGGATCCCGAAGGAGAAGAACTAGAGAGTTCTTGAGGGTGACTCCGCCAACATACTTCACTCTTATCATTTTGGCAAGAACGAGTGCAATCAACTTCCACATCTTGCACTAGTTCAAGGAGTCACAAACCCTCTTGTTGGTAAGACAAGGGACAAGGTAACCTAATGCTTTCATAGACATCATCTTGTGTATGCATCACTCTATGTCTATGGATATCCTTGTTTGTTCCTTGTGGGACTAACCCGTGTAGGTATTGAAAGTGCAACTCACTCCAAAGGATTGCTCCAAATGATCTACATCAACATTGAGCATCCACATCTTCAACACCTACATGAAGTCATCATCGACAAAACCCAAGGTTAGTTCATCCCTCTTAGGGGGGATCTCACATCTAGGGGGAGTTTACTCTAAGAATTGAGTCAAAGCAACTCTAATGGTGTGAACACAACAATGCTTTATGTAAAAGTGGTAACCCCACTTGTGCTTAAACGATGAGTATGACCTATGATCAAATGTTATCATTTGACTCCTCAGTCAATATACTCATATATAGATGACCTAGTCATCGCCAATTGCTTGATAGATGCTAGAATTGGTTGTGCATGCTTTGCCACATATTTAGTTTGCCATTTCATTGTATGAGCATGTTGGTTGCATATTTTACTCATTCGAGGACATCCAGTTGTTGCTTTGATTGTTTGGCTTCTTCTTTTGCCAAGTGGATGGACAAGAATGCCTAAGAACCTTCTCTAGCTATCTATGCTTTTCTTGTCTCAAACTCTATTCATGCTACATCACAAAGTTTCATCAAGTCAGATTCGAACCACTCTGTGTGAGGAGCACTCACAGTCCCCGATTCGTCATAGACTTAAACATCCAAAACTTCTTTGTGCGTTTTGGTCTGACCGATTCATCCATTTCGGTCAGACCGAGATCACTAAGTCGATCTAGGTTTTCAATCTCGGTGCAACCAATTTGAACGTTTCGGTCACACCGAGTTGCAGTAACTGCTTGCAGTTATGCATCTTCGTGCCACCAAGTTGTTCCACTCGATCACACCAACATGGATAGGCTATATATATCCCCAGGCCAAAATTTGGAAATTTCTCTGAACTCCTTCGTCCGCGCTCAGCCTGCTCTGCCTCCCTGGGTCTCCGGATCGCCCTCCTTGTCGCCAGCTGCCTCCTGCCGCCGGTCTCCGCCGCCATCAATGGGAATCATCTCCGCCGTTGCCGCCATAGCAGGTCCATCACCGCACTAGGGTATGGACTTGATCCTTGTGCTAATCTCACTCCGATTCCTAGCACATTGTTTTGCCATGTATCTTGCCACGATTGAGATCACTCTATCCAGTGAAATCACTCCGTAGTTAAGTCGTGGATTGAAAATTTAGGGTTAGGTTTCCGCCGAGATCATCTCGGACCAACCGAGTTGTAGAACTCGGTGCCACCGAAATCGGTGTGACCGAGTTCAGGACTATGTGAAACCCTAGCAGTCTCGGTGCCACCGAATTGTGACTCGGTCTGACCGAGTTCACTAGTTTAGGTTCCAAAAGATGCTTCGATATCACCGAGTTTTCAAATCGGTAGATCCGAAATGCTCTCTGTGGAAAACTAGAACTAAGTTTTTAACCCATTCTTTTGCAAAAACCTCTGTACTTTGTGATGCTCATCCA
Source organism: Aegilops speltoides (assembly GCA_021437245.1). Lineage (NCBI taxonomy): Eukaryota > Viridiplantae > Streptophyta > Magnoliopsida > Poales > Poaceae > Aegilops > Aegilops speltoides. The sequence goes on from CM038142.1 coordinate 465,534,576, forward strand.
ATCTATCTCATCTATATCTATTCACAGGGTCTGTTGTCAGTGTTTGCATCATGTCAGATCAGAGTGATAGTCCGAACAAGTCTGAGGAGCAGGTTCATATGAGTGAGGGCACTAGTCCCTCTAGCAGCTATGATGGTAGCAGGAGCACACCCAGCAACTTGCCTAAGGCAGCCACCAGGACCGGAAAGAAGAGAACCTCAGATTCTGAGGATGAGGACTATGTGGCTATTGAGGATGAGGCCACTTCCAAGAAGAAAGTTCTGAAAAAGGAATATGGCACAACTGCTGCCACTAAGCCAGGAATGCAGAAGAAGGCACCTGCAAGAAGGATTCTCACTTCCGAACCTAGGAAGGTTACCACTGGTGAAACCATGAAGTTCACCATTGAGTCTGAAGATGAAGCTGCTGGCCAAGACAAGAAGAAAAAGAGAGTCAGAACCACTACTGCCAAGGTTCTTGGCAAACCCTCTATGAGGAGAGACTCTAAAGAGGAAGAGGAAGAGGTTGCTGCACCAGGGGATGCTCCATCTAAGCCCATCTAAGCCCAAAGAAGCTTATGGGAGATGCTATAAGGTCAGGGGATGCTCCATCTAAGCCCAAAGAAGCTCCCAAGGCAGCTTCTCCAAAACCCAAGTCTGCACCCAAGAGGAGTACAAGGAATATTCCAGCTGCAGAGAAGAACAAGGCCCCAGTGCCTGAAACAGCTGTTGAAGAAGAAGATGATGAGTCACATGTCTTGAGGAAGTTGAAGCCCAAAATTCCAGATGACAATGATGCTCATCCAGTAGCTGAGGACATGAAGCTCAGGAAGGATGCAGGACTCAGATAGTGGAGATTGACTAATCCCTATGCAGTCAGGAGGAGAACTGCTGTGGACTATAGGTTCCATATAAAGGAACAACAGGACTTCTATGAGACAGTGTTGCTTGACAAGAAGCCTATAGTCTGTGATATGAGATGGGTGGACTGGAAGTACATAAGGGAAAATGAAGAACACTATCTTGGAGTCTATGATAGTTTCAAGTCTTGTGGAGTAGAGGACTTTGTTGGACAGAAGCTCACCAAAATGGAATGATGAGCTTATTATGCAGTTCTACTCCACAGCTCATTTCTACCCAGATGGAAGGATTGTTTGGATGTGTGAAGGTACAAGGTACCAATCAACTGTTGAAGAATGGGCAAATTTGATCAATGCTCCTAAGGAGAATGAGGATTACTTGGATGTCTATGCCAAGAAGAAGAAGGATCACAACTCCATGGCACAAATGTACAGAGAGATCCCAGATGCTGCTGTTGAGTCACACAAATTTGTATCAGTACATTACCTTCTATCAGGTTTGCCAACAATCAACTGGATCCTCGGGCAAACTCTTTTGCCAAAGTCAGGTGATCACAAGATGATTAGAGGACATGCAATTAATCTGCTTCACATATTTGATGTGCCTCAAAGTTCAAAGTCATGAGCCCAATAGTGGAAACTATCAAGAGGACAACTGCAAATCAGAACAGAAGTTGTGGGTATGACCCACAGATCCAGGAGCTAATCAACTCCAAGATGGCCACTGGCACATATCTCTTGGACAAGGATCACATGCCCATCTACCCAGATTTTGAGGATAACATTGTGGTAATGGATGAGAATGAACCATCTTCTGTGCAAGCACAAGCAAAGAAGGAGAAGGCAAGGACTGAAAAGGCTGCAAAGATGCCAACCATTGATGAGGCATCTCAATATCTTCTGAAGAGAAAGCAAGATCAGCTTGGCTACTTGATTGCCTCCACTCTGAGGATTGAGAAGGGATTGGCCACCCTGACTCAAAATTAGGAGAGCTTGGAGAATATCATGGAGCAGAAGTTCTATGATTTAGATGTAAAGATCACTGAGATACAGTCAGTTGTTGAGCAACTTTAGGATGAAGTGCAGGAGAAGAAGGGCAAGTCAACCACTAATGCTTTTGCTAGAGTGCCCAGAGGTCAGAGATCTGCTGCAGTGCCTGTTCCAGACACCAGAGCAACTTCATCTGCACCAGCTACAGCTTCAGTGCCACCAGCTCCAGCACCTACTCCACCAGCTCCATCTACATCAACTGATGCTTTCGTCCTTGGGGTCTTATCTACACCACCACCTGAAGACCAAGCCTGAGAGTCAATCTAGCACTATGCATTTTTTATGAACTTTTTGGTAACTTGTTGCCAAAGGGGGAGAAAATGTATAGATCATAGGCTTCGAGAGAGAGTGTTGCTTTTGTTCTCTCTTTTTGCTTTTTGGTGGTTGAACTTTGTCATTTTCTTGAGATACTCTATGCTTTTGTGTGATACTTGGATGATCATGTGTTTGATCATATGCTACCTTAATGCTTGTTAGATGACATTATCCTTTTATATCTCTATATGATCATTCACTTTGCTTGGTGATGAGTGCATGTATTTAGTTACTATTATTTTGAGCGCTCCACCAAGATGTATGTGACATGGAAGAGTAACCCATGATATTAACTCTTTGTGCATTTGCAGTCCAAAGCAAGTCTTAAACTATGCACAGATTTAGGGGGAGCTCTTGCTTATCACATATTTCTCAAAGCGACAATGTATTTCACTCTTATTATCATTTGTCGAAGCTTTGATCTATATGTTGTCATCAATTACCAAAAAGGGGGAGATTGAAAGTGCAACCATCCCTAGGTGGTTTTGGTAATTCCTAACAACATATAGCTCATTGAGCTAATGCTATTTCAAGATAAATATTTCAGGAAAGCTCAATGATTGGCATGGCATGGATGAGAAAAGTGGACCCCTCAAAATGTTAAGGACAAAAGGATTGGCTAAAGCTCAACACTCAAGACTCTACATTTTCTATTTTAGTGATCCAAGATCACATTGAGTCTATAGGAAAAGCCAATACTATCAAGGAGGGATGAGGTGTTGCTTAATGAGGATCTTGCTCAAAGTGCTTAGTGATATGCTCCAAAGCCCTCAACTACTTTCTCACATCCACATATGACCTAGACCAAAAGTCAAACTCGGCCCCACCGATTCTTCCTATCCGGCGCCACCGAGTTCAGAAGTCATAGCCACTGCCACAAAGCCTAGGCAAATTGGTCTCACCGATAAGGATCTCGGTCTCACCGAGATGGGGTTGCAATCTGTCTGTTTCCCTTCGTAACATTTCGGTCCCATCGAGATTGCAATGTAAACTCTCTGTTTCCCTTTCGTAACATTTCATTCTCACCGAAATGAGCGAATCAGTCCCACCGAGTTTACCTGACCAACTCTCTGGTTAGCTTATTACCAAAATCGGTCTCACCGAGTTTGTGTAATCGGTCTCACCGAGATTACGTTATGCCCTAACCCTAATCATATCGGTCCTACCGAGTTGCATGTCAGTCCCATCGAAAATCCTAACGGTCACTAGATTTGTGAATCGGTCCGACCGAGTTTGTCAATTCGGTCCCACCGAGATTGGCAAGTTGTGTGTAACGGTTAGATTTTGTGTGGAGGCTATATATACCCCTCCACCTCCTCTTCATTCATGGAGAGAGACATCAGAACGAACCTACAGTTCCAACATACATTTTTTGAGAGAGAACCACCTACACTTGTGTTGAGGCCAAGATATTCCATTCCTACCATATGAATCTTGATCTCTAGCCTTCCCCAAGTTGCTTTCCACTCAAATATTCTTTCCACCAAATCCAAATCCTGTGGGAGAGAGTTGAGTGAGAGACTATCGTTTGAAGCTCAAGAGCAAGGAGTTCATCATCAACACACCATTTGTTACTTCTTGGAGAGTGGTGTCTCCTAGATTGGCTAGGTGTCACTTGGGAGCCTCCGACAAGATTGTGGAGTTGAACCAAGGAGTTTGTAATGGCAAGGAGATTGATACGTCTCCGTCGTATCTACTTTTCCAAACACTTTTGCCCTTGTTTTGGACTCTAACTTGTATGATTTGAATGGAACTAAACCGGATCGACGCTGTTTTCAAAGAGAATTGCCATGGTGTTGTTTTATGTGCAGAAAATAAAAGTTCTCGGAATGACCTGAAACTCCACGGAACACCTTAGAAAAAACAATAAAAAATCCTCGCAAAAGATGAAGACCAGGGGGCCCACACCCTGTCCACGAGGGTGGGCCCCCCCCTGGGCGCACCCCCTACCTCATGGGCCCCCGGTGGCCCTTCGACGCCAACTCCAACTCCATATATTGGCTTTCGGGGAGAAAAAAATCAGAGAGAAGAAATCATCGAGTTTTACGATACGGAGCCGCCGCCAAGCCCTAATCTCTCTCGGGAGGGCTGATCTAGAGTCCGTTCGGGGCTCCGGAGAGGGGGATTCGTCGCCGTCGTCATCATCAACCGTCCTCCATCACCAATTTCATGATGCTCACCGCCGTGCGTGAGTAATTGCATCGTAGGCTTGCTGGGCGGTGATGGGTTGGATGAGATTTATCATGTTATCGAGTTAGTTTTGTTAGGGTTTGATCCCTAGTATCCATTATGTTATGAGATTGATGTTGCTATGACTTTGCTATGCTTAATGCTTGTCATTAGGGCCCGAGTGCCATGATTTCAGATCTGAACCTATTATGTTTTCATGAATATATGTGTGTTCTTGATCCTATCTTGCAAGTCTATAGTCACCTACTATGTGTTATGATCCGGCAACCCCGAAGTGACAATAATCGGGACCACTCCCGGTGATGACCATAGTTTGAGGAGTTCATGTATTCACTATGTGCTAATGCTTTGTTTCGGCTCTCTATTAAAAGGAGGCCTTAATATCCCTTAGTTTCCAATAGGACCCCGCTGCCATGGGAGGGTAGGACAAAAGATGTCATGCAAGTTCTTTTCCATAAGCATGTATGAATATATACGGAATACATGCCTACATTACATTGATGAACTGGAGCTAGTTCTGTGTCACCCTATGTTATGACTGTTACATGATGAACCGCATCCGGCATAATTATCCATCGCTAATCCAAAGGCCTCACGAGTTTTCCATATACTGGTTCTCGCTTATTTACTTTTCTGTTGCTACTGTTACAATCACTACAAAATACCAAAAAACATTACTTTTGCTGTCTTTACTTTTGTTACCGTTATGAAAGTGCAACTAATCCCCGGGTGGTTTTGGTAATTAATAACAACATATATATCATTGAACTAATAGTTTCTTGAGAATCATTGCAGAAAGTTCAGTGATATGGGTATGGCAAGGACTGAAGAAGTGGACCCCTCAAAATGCTAAGGCAAGCATTGGCAAAAGCTCAAGACTCCATTTTTGGTTTAGTGATCCAAGATCACATTGAGTCCATAGGAAAGCCAATACTATTAAAAGGGATGAGGTTATGATGATGATCTGTTTGCTCAAGTGCTTAGTGATACATCTCCTAAACTTTCAGCAACTCTCACTGCCATATACACTCATAAGTAATCTCGGTCCCACCGATTTTCCAAACTCAGTCACACCGAGATGAACCACCTCAGCCATAAAGCCAAACCCTAGAAAACTCGGATTTTCCGATTGTGAACTCGGTCTCACCGAAAAATGAGTTGCCAAGCTTCTGTAACCTTCTGTCATCAAATCGGTGTCACCGAGATGGTGAAGTCGGTCCCACCGAAATTGGCAAGCTCTTGTCATTGCACGAATCGGACTAACCGAGATTGTATTTTCGGTCCCACCGAAAATCCCAACGCTCACATTATTTGAACTTTCGGTCTCACCGAAGTTGTCAACTTCGTCCCACCGAGATTGCTCAAATGTGTGTAACGGTTGGATTTTGTGTGGAGGCTATAAATACCCCTCCACCCCCTTTTCATTCGTGGAGAGAGCCATCAGAAAGAACTACCACTCCTACCTTACATTTCTGAGAAGAGAACTACCTACCCTTGTGTTGAGATCAAGTTGCTCCACTCCCACCATATGAAGCTTGATTTCTAGCCTTCCCAAGTTGCTTTCCACTTAATCCTTTCTTCCACCACAGCCAAATCAGTGAGGAGAGTTGAGTGTTGGGGAGATTATCATTTGAAGGACAAGAGCAAGGAGTTCATCATCATCTACACCATCTATTACCTTTTGGAGGGTGGTGCCTCCTAGATTGGTTAGGTGTCGCTTGGGAGCCTCCGTCGAGATGTGGAGTTGAACCAAGAAGTTTGTAAGGGCAAGGAGATCGCCTACTTCGTGAAGATCTACCCCGAGTAAGGCTAGCCCTCCGTGGGCGTAGGCCATGATGGAATAGACAAGGTTGCTTCTTCGTGGACCCTTCGTGGGTGGAGCCCTCCGTGGACTCTCGCAGCCGTTACCCTCCGTGGGTTGAAGTCTCCATCAACATGGAAGTACGATAGCACCACCTATCGGAACCACGAGAAAAATCACCGCGTCTCCAAAATTGCGTTTTCTCTTCTCCACCTCTCTTTACTACATGTGCATTTTACTTTCCGCTGCCTATACTCTAGAATTGCATGTGTAGGGTGATGCTTGACTTGATCATAATTGTGAATCTGCCAAAAACTGTTCTTTGTCAAAAGGCAGAATTTTTATATTGTCAAGTAGTCTAATCACCCCCCCTCTAGACATACTTTCGATCCTACAAGTGGTATCAGAGCTTTGGTCTCCATTGTATTGGTTTCCATTGCATTGGACTCCATAAGCTTGGTTTCACAACCTAGGAGAGTATGGCGCCTAGTGAGGGTAATTTTCAGAGAGGTCCTTACTTTGATGGTACAAATTTTGCTAGTTGGAAGCATAAAATGAAAATGCATATTCTTGGCCATAACCCAGCCGCATGGGGCATTATTTGTGTTGGTATGCAAGGTGAATTCTTCGAGGAAGGAAAAGTTCCGGATCGCGAAGCTACAACGGAAGAACTGCGGATGTTGCAAAACAATGCTCAAGCTTGTGACATTCTCTTCAATGCCTTGTGTCCCGAGGAGTTCAACAAAATCAGCCATCTTGAGAATGCAAAAGAGATTTGGGATACTTTGGTTGAAATGCACGAAGGTACCGAGTCCGTGAAGGAATCAAAGCTAGACATTCTTCAAGTTCAACTTGACAAGTTCAAGATGAAGGATGGTGAAGGAGTCGCTGAAATGTACTCTAGGCTTGCTCTCATCACAAATGAGATTGCCGGCTTAGGAAGCGAAGAAATGACCGACCGATTCATCATCAAGAAGATTCTCAGAGCTTTGGATGGAAAGTATGACACCGTGTGCACTTTAATCCAAATGATGCCAAACTACAAGAATCTCAAGCCAACCGAAGTCATTGGAAGAATTGTTGCTCATGAGATGACACTTAAGGATAAGGAAGAGCTTCACAACAAGTCAAGTGGTGCTTACAAAGCTACAAGTGATGCTCCCACAACCTCAAGTGACAAGTTAGTTTCCAATGAAGAGATAAGCCTAATGGTCAAGAACTTCAACAAATTCTACAAGAATAGAAGCAAAGAGAGAAGCTCAAAGTCTAGATCATATGATGAAAAGAGATCTTCTAGTCGTGATCGAAACTGCTACAATTGTGGAAGACCCGGACACTATTCAAATGAGTGTACGGCTCCCCACAATAGAAGAGAAGAATCTCCAAGAAGAAGAAGCTCAAGAGATGAGTCACCTCGGAAAGAGAGAAGGAGTAGAGATGATCGTTATGAACGAAGACCCTCTCGGAGAAGCAAGGATTCGGAGAGGAAAGACAAGTCATCAAGGAGCTACACAAGAAGAAAACATCAAGCTCATGTAGGTGAATGGGTCTCCGGCCCGACTCGGCAATCAATCCGAAGGAAGCTATCACTCCAACTCCGACTACAGTCAAGATGAAGGTGTTGCGGTCTTGCTCTCGTATCCTCCAACTCCAACTCCTACGACTTATTTGATTCACCAAATGAGGGAATTGGAAGATGCTTCATGGCTAAAGGCCCCAAGGTATCACACCCTGAATTCATTGACTTTGATAGTGATGAGGATGACTTGCTTGGTGAAGATGAGCTCTTGCTTGATAAATCCAATGAACCTAGTAACGATGAACATGCTAGTCGAGAAGAGTCGAATGACAATACTATGAAGGAGATTGAGCGTCTAACTAAAGAACTAAACACTCTTAAGTTAGCTCATGAAACAACTCAAGAAGATCATAGAGAGCTCCTAAGATCTCATGAGAAGCTACGCTTCGAGAAGCTCACTCTAGAGCAAGAACATGAGTTTCTAAAAGCAATCAATGACGATCTTCGAAAGAAGAGTTCTTCATATCTTGCCAAACGACTTCTCTTGTCTAATTTCTTGCCAACCATTAAGACTAAGCATGACAAGCATAAGAAAAATTCTTTCTCTAGTAGTAACAATAACCATGCTAAATCCAATATTGTTGCTTCTAGTAGTTCTCTTGATTCCACTAACAATGTTTCAAGCCAAGTTACACTTGAGCAAGAAAATAGTTTATTGAAAGGGATTATAGAGAAAGGTGTCTACAAGAGCCTTGCCGGAAGCAAGAACTTTGAGGAAATTGTTCGCAAGCAAGGAAGGCACCGGAAGAATCAAGGACTTTGTTTTGAGCGAAAGTTCAACGCCGAAGGTGTTGAATGGGAAGAAGGCACTACTAGGAAAAGGCATGCTAGTGGCGCACCAGTTTTGCCTTCTAATGGCGCATGGCTGGTGCGCCACTGGCATCACGCCATTAGAATTTCTTTCTAATGGCGCACCACATGTGCGCCATTAGAATTGAGATTTAATGGCGACTGGCGATGCGCCATTAGTACTTACACAAGGCGCCACTATTATCTGCTATACTTACAGTATGACACATTGTAGTGCGCCATTAGTAACAACTTTTTTAATTCTTTTCTTCTTAATCTCATGTCACTATTTCACATATGAGATATTCAACACATATATATGTACAACAAGCATCCATATAGCAATCATATCCAACACACAAGTTTCATCATATATACATACGTACATAGCCAACACATAGTTCCGTCGTTACAAAAGTTTCACATTGTTCATCCAACACAGTTATCCATCAATTCACAAAAGTTTCACATTCATACAAAATAAAAACAGAAATGGAAAAGAAGCACCCCATCCACGCAAGCTTCCGTCAATTAAATCAAATCTGCAAAATGATAAACAAGAAGTTAGAAGAAGAAAAGAAGAAGACTAGAAGAAGAATAAGAAGAGTTTTGGAAAAGAAGAAGATTAAGAAAAGACTATAAGCTTATTATGTAAACTTGATCATTTTGTGCTAACATAAGTTATTTTGGAGCTAACCTATAGGAAACTAAGCATATAAGGTCTAAGTTAGTATATTAGAGCCAACTTAGGTAAAATGAAGCTAACCTATGTCATTTTGGAAAAGAAGAAGATTAAGAAAAGACTATAAGCTTATTATGTAAACTTGATCATTTTGTGCTAACATAAGTTATTTTGGAGCTAACCTATAGGAAACTAAGCATATAAGCTCTAAGTTAGTATATTAGAGCCAACTTAGGTAAAATGAAGCTAACCTATAGGAAACTAAGCATATTAGAGATAACATAGGTAACTAAGTATATATATATCATTTTGGATAGCTAACCTATAGGAGATCCGACATACCGACAAAGTAGGCAGTTCTTCTCCTTCTTCTCCTTCATCTCTCGATGCGCCTAGAGCGGCGAGGCTGTGGAGGCAGTGGAGGTAGTGGGATGTAGTCTTCACCACAATTGGCGTGGTCATGTTGCCCACCGGGATCGCCGGCGCCACCACCGGTGCGTGGTCATTGTCAGCACCACCACCATCGCGAGGCCACCTTCAGCACGACCATCGCTAGGTCATCCTCACCACCTCCATCTCTTGCCATGGTCACCACCACCATCTCTTGCCCTTGGTCACCACCACCAGTGCTAGGTCATCCTCACCGATGCCCATCGTCATGATGTAGCTCCTCATCCTCACTCTGCTCCTCTTCTCCCGCACTCCAACCGGATCATCCTTCTTGTTGTCTATGCTTTGGTGCGAATCGCTGTTCTTTGTCACATGACCAGAATCGCTGCAGACTTCGCTACAGCCATAGTCGCCTTTGCTTTGGTCAGTGCATGATCGCCTTCTGCTGCTCCTACCGTCCAAAATGCAACAATGACCGTTAACAATCGATGTGAGACAAAGCCAAATGTAGAGGAATAAGAAGAGGCGAACGCATCGGCATCATCATCGGCAACAGACGCATGCGACACATAGTCTTGTTGTACACCTTCACGATGAGCATGTTGGCGTCGTCGTCAGACTCAAGACAAGGAAGTACCCCAGCTGCAGGTCGAGGCACGGTAGAAGTTCTCCCACCCACGAGACAAGTACATGTGGCCCTTCTTGATCGCCAATCGCACATCCCATCGCTGCGAAACCCGCTGCCGCCTGTCGCAGCTTCACATTATTTGGCGGATCTTCACCCATCAAGATGTTCATAAACCTGTCAGCAGCCTCTGCAGTTTGGGAAAATGAGTGATGTAGCAAACAACAGATATCATAATGAGATGGGTGAAGGGAGATCTCTCATTTTATATACCAGCGTCATGGATCCAATCAAGCCTCAAGTATGATAGTGAAGAACTCGAATCATCCAACTCAGATCATGTGTGTCGCAGATCGGCGGTGGCTGCTTCCGCCATCTCGATAAGCAGCGAAGAGACCAATTAGTACCCTTACAACAGATCATAAAACATGCATTAGTCGCAGTACCCCATATGTCCTATTTTTAACAAAGTCATGCTAAAATTCACGGAAAATTTCAGCATGACCTTTGCTGAAAATAGGACATATGGAGTGCCCGAATTTGCCGGAACGGAAGTTAATCGACATTCCGCAAATTCAAGGGCCTCTCGGGTACCTGCAAGTTCATCACGATACAATGGTCGGAGACAAAACCCAACAAACTAGCAAGTCTTTCTCAATGTGATCACAAGTAATTCAGAGGCATCACAATAAAGCAACACCTGCACTAGCCTAAAAACAAGTGAAGTTTCACCCATATAAGAACAACTTTATAAAAATTTTAGTTCTATGTTGCATTTTTAGTTCTGATGTTAACAAGAGTGTTTGTCAAAAGGAAAAACAAAGTTCATGGCAAAGTAGCTAGCTTCTCATGCATCCCTCTTATCATCTAGCTAGCTAACTCTTGAATCCATGGGTGTCCAAGATTTTCTTTATAATTATTAGTATATCATCGTATGAACAGATAAATCTTAAAAAAATTATGAGCAGAGAGAAAAGAAAGGAAAGAACAGTAGCAGTAGTACTACTACTAGCTAGCTAGCTGGTAATGATCTAGCTTCGCATGCATTTCTCTCAATTTTGTTATACTTAAACACTACAAGGAATTATACTTTGTCATAGCTATTAGTCTTTGGACTAAGGGCACTAGCACACTAGTAAGTGATAGGCAACCATCCTACATGGAAATGTGAAGAGTTACATGGATGAGTACCAGCTCTAAGTGAAGGCTCAATGGATTCAAGATCAACCGATCAAGTTGCCCAAACCTGCAAGGAAAAGAGAGAATAATGATTTGAACTGCTTCGATGGCATACATAAGCATAAGTTCAGTCCCCCAAATCAAGCATGGTTTCTTCGCCCATCTAAACAACCACCACCACAAGGAGCAGATGTAGATAACTCACTCAAAAGACTAATAAACACCGCCATTGCGGATGGATCACTTCCTTTTAACCTTACTAATGATATATATGGTCCCTTATTGCAACATTGCTAATAGAGGATGACATCAATTTGCTAAAATAGCTATAACAGAACACGCATAGTCAATCAGCTAGAGAGCTTACTTCTAGGCTAGCAACAACTAAAGGCGTAAGGGTCGACAACTCCCGTGAAACTTGTCACTAAATGGCCAAGAAATGATCTAGTTTTGAAAACTCTCTCGCTTTGACACTCCATCTGCTTTGACACTCCATCGAAATGTAACATCCAAACTCGATTAAGTTGACTAACTAAAACATCTGTACATGGAAACATGAACTAAAACACCGAGTCAAACAAACCCACAAGCAAACCATCACAACTAAAACTAGAACAATACCAGCATCTAATAGCACATACATATCATTACCAAGATCGGTTTGAGGGTGAGACCAACCTAATGCATAGCAAATTAATTCAAGAAACTGCAGTTGGACAAAACAGAAATTTAGAAGCATTCTACATAGAGCACAAGGAAGCGTAATGAAATCTCAATCTACTTCAGATGCATTTGCAACCGAACAATGTCCAGAGGTTGAGCAACTTGCATGCTTATAGCCTCCTGAACTCATCTTCACCATGTATAGGTTGGGGAGGGAGGAATGATGGAGAGGAGGAAGGAGGAAGGAGGAGAGGTACTGGCAGGCGGTGCCGGCCGCCGGAGTCGGGTCGGGTCGGGTCCGAGCTCGTCCGGGTCCCGCCACCATGCGATCGAAGGAGAGCAGGGCGGTGGGCGGGCGGGAGGGAGGAGGACTCTGCGGGAGGGAGGAGGAGAGGAGAGGAGGCCGGCGCGCGGAGGAGAGGAGAGGAGCGGGCGGCGGGGCTCGGCCGATCCTGTTCGGGGCGCGGGGCGGCGGGGTGGACTCTGCGGGGTCGGGCGGCGGCGTCTGGGCAGCGCAAGACCACACCAAGGGCGGGCGGCACGCAGGCGTCAAAGCGCGACGGACGGAGGGGGCGGAGCAAGGGAGCGGCGGCGTACGGTGAGAGGGGAATAGTGAGATCTGGCGAGGGAGGGAGGGAGGCAACAGTGAGAGGGGAACAGGTGAACTAGGGAGAGGGATCTAATGGCGCACGCAGGCCTAGTGCGCCATAAGTACAACCATTCTAATGGCGCACCCGGCCCAGGTGCACCATTAGAATTTACTAGCCCGATTGGTCAGGTTATATACCACATAACCCCCACTCCATCGTAACAAGCCCACTATAGCCCGACCGTCAAGACGCAAAGACACACACGAGGAGGTCCTGGGTTCGATTCCTGTGCTCCCCATTTTTGTATTTATGCATTTAAAATGATGTTTGATATTTATTTGTGTTTAAATATGTTCAAACTTGTTTAAATCATAATAGTAATATTTTTATCAAAATAGAAATAATTTTTTAAAAATATCATCAAATTTGTTATTTGAAAATATTTATGAATATGAAAAATATCATCAAATTTATTATTTGAAAATATCATCAAATTTCTTATTTGGAAATATAATCAAATTTGTTTTTTTTGCAATTTTAGTTGCATCCATTTGTGACGGTGGAGCGGGCCGGAGGTGCGGGGAGAGGGTGCAGTGGTCGTCGACGGCGGTGGAGTGGGGGCAGTGCGGGCGGGGTCGGCGGCGGCGGCCGGTGGAGCGAGGAGGTGCGGTGGGGCGTCGGCGGCGTGGAGTGGGAAGGAGTGCAGGCGGGGGTCGGCGGTGGAGTGGGAATGGTGTTTTATATTTATTTGTGTTTATCAAACTTGTTTAAATTATAACAGTGTAATATTTTTTATAAAAATAGTAAAAAAATAAAAATATGTTCAAAATGTCTTGGTGCTTGCTGCAGGGGCGGGCAGTGCTCGGCGGTGGAGCGGGGAGGTTGCGATGGGTAGAGCTAGCGGGAGGGTGCGGTGCGATCGAGATGGAGGGATACAGAATGGCACACATACAGACGGTGCGCCATTAGAAGTTATATATAATAACGGCGCATTGGGTGAAACATGCGCCATTAGTTTGTATGGGAAAATGGAAAAAAAATTCATACTAATGGCGACTCTCTCACCGCCGCGCCATTAGAGTCTTCCACTCTAATGGCGTATGAGGAACAGTGCGCCATTAGTATATAGTAGTGGCGCACTGCATCCACGGTGCGCCATTAGAATCAATCCTATCTATAGCCCTTTTCCTAGTAGTGAGGTCAATATCCCACTCCACAGTTTGTTTCTCAAAAGGAGAAGTACGATCCTACTTCTTCCAATGTGGAACAAGCTCAAGATGACCTTCCACCACAAGACCACAAGCTAAAAGGCAAGGACAAGCTTCAAGAGGAGATTGGTGCATTTGTTGAAGCACCTCAAGCCATGGTCAAGTGGGTTCCCAAGGAAACGTCAAGTTCTACTTCGTCAAGCTCCACTACAACCCCAAGGATTCCCATCAAGATGATGTGGATCCCGAAGAAGAAGAACTAGAAAGTTCTTGAGGGTGACTCCGCCAACATACTTCACTCACATTCATTTTGGCAAAAACTTGTGCAATCAACTTCCACATCGTGCACTAGTTCATGGAGTCACAAACCCTCTTGTTGGTAAGTCAAGGGACAAGGTAATCATTGCTTTCATGGACATCATCTATTGTGTACTTCAATCTATGTCCATGGATATCCTTGTTTGTTCCTTGTGGGACTAACCCATGTAGGTATTGAAAGTGCCCAATCCAAAGGATAGCTCCAAACTCTTGATGATCTCCATCAACATTGAGCATCCACATCTTCAACATCTACATGAAGTCTTCTCGACAACCCAAGGTTAGTTTGACCCTTTAAAGGGTTCTCACATCTAGGGGAGCTTTGCTCTAAAAATTGAGTTAAAGCATCTTCAAATGATGTGAACACATCAATGCTTTATGTAAAAGTGGTAACCCCACTTGTGCTTAAACGATGAGTATGACCTATGATCAAATGTTCTCATTTGGCTCCTAAGTCAATATACTCATATAAAGATGACCTAGTCATCGACAAATTGTGTGCTAGTTGCTAGAGTTTTGATTGTGCATGTTTGACACATATTTCATTTGCTATCTTATTGTGTGAGCATGTTGGATGCATGATTTTATCCATTCGAGGACATCCATTTGTTGCTTTGGTTGTTTTGATTTTTCTGACCAAATGGATGGACAAGAATGCCTAAGTACCTCCCCTAGCTATCTATGCTTTCTTGTCTCAAATTCTATTCATGCTTACATCACAAACTTTGAACAAGTCATTTTCGGACCCTCCGGTGAGGAGCACTCGAGCCACCGATCCGTCAAGGGCTAACTTCCAAAACCTTCTAATTGATTTCGTCGCACCAACCCACTCAAACTCGGTCGAACCGAAAGCATTTAGATCGATCTAGGTTTTCACCTCGGTGAAATCGAGTTGTGATTTTCGGCGTGATCGAAGTGCATAATCGCCAAAGAGTTATCCATCTCGGTGCCACCGAAGTTTACAACTCGGTCCCACCGACAACAAGGGTATATATACTCGAGGGCCGCGTTGATTTCTCCTTCAAACGTTTAGCCCCACACCCTTTGCTGCCGTCGCCTTGGTCTCCGGATCGTCGCCGTGTAAATCGCAGGCGCCCTCGCCTCAGTCTCCGTCGCCGTCAACGGACATCTTCTCCACGCCGTTGCCGCCAGAGAAAAACTCCACCAAGTTAGGGTGAGTTTTGATCCCACTCGTGCTCCATCTCCGATTCAATGCACGTTTGGTTTGCCTAGAATCTTGCCACGATTGAAATCTTCACGTACACCAGATTAGTTCGTTTGGACTAGATTCGAGTAAAAGTTTTAGGGTTAGGTTTCCGCCGAACACATCTCGGTGAGACCGATTTTACATTTTCGGTATGACCGATTTGGCCTATGGCCATTGCCTTTGCACCCTTCGGTCCAACCGAAGTGTGCAAATCGGTGTGACCGAAATGGCGATTCTGTGAAACCCTAGTGTTTTCGGCGGATCGAAACCCACTTCGGTCAAACCGAAAGTGGTGTGAAAGCTTCGCTTAACACTTTGGATTCACCGAATTTTAAACTCGGTCGACGAAATGTCTTCTGTGAAAACCTAATACTAGAATTTGAACTCATTTGTTTTGCAAAACTTCGCAGTTTGTGATGACTCTTCTTCTCGCCCACACCTTATCTATTCACGGGTTGTCACCATGTCGATGCCGTGATGATGAACAGGTCGAGACACCCATTGCGAGATATTCGAGGCGGGCACTAGTCCCGATCCTAGCAGCTCATCAGATGATGGTGAGAGGAGTACACCAAGTGGATTACCTCCTGCAGCCACCAGAGCCAGAAAGAAGAGGAACTCAGATGATGAGGATTCTGATTTCGTTGTTGAGGAAGAGGTAACCTCAAAGCCCAAAAGGAAGGTTGTTGCCAAAGAGCCACAAGGTCAGCAAACTAAGAAGGGCACCAGGAAAGTCAAGCAGTCAACTGTTGCCAAGAAGCTGAATTTGGGAGAGGCAGCTACAAGCAAAGTTAAGAAAACATCCAAGAGAAAGAGATTAGTGCATGATGATGCAGCAGCAGAAGATGAGGATGAGGAAGCACGCCAGCCTCCTCCTCAGAAGCCTAAGTTCATGGGTGATGCCATTAAGGCTGGAGCCACATCAAAGCCCAAGCAATCTGCTCCAGCTAAGGCAGCTCCAGCAAAGCCTGCTGCCAAGCCCAAGAAGACAACAGAACATTCCAGTGTCTGAAAAGAACAAGGATGATGTGCCACCAGTTGTGTCGATGATGAAGCACCAGTTTTGCAGAAACTTCATCCAAAACTGCCACTACATAATGATGCTCATCCTCAAGCTGAGAATATGAAGGAAAGGAAAGATAGAGGTCTCAGGCTATGGAGACAAGCTGACCCATATGCCATGAGGAGAAGAACTGCTGTTGATCCCAGATTTCACACCAGAGAGCAGCAGGACTTCTATGAGACCGTGCTGATGGACAAGAAGCCCATAGTCGCAGACACCAGATACGTTGATTGGAAGCACATTGACAGCGAAGAGCACAGAGATTTCTTTCCACATGTGCATGAAAGTTTCACTGCTTGTGGTGTTGCAGACTTTGTAGGTCAGAAATTGACAAGGTGGAATGATGAGATGATAATGCAATTCTATTCCACAACTCATTTCTACCCAGATGGAAAGATTGTGTGGATGACTGAAGGCCAAAGATTTTCTTCATCTGTTGAAGAATGGGCAGAACTTCTGAATGCTCCAGTGCAACGAGATGATGATATTGATGTATATGGGATTCCAAAGAAGAATCATGAATCCATGAAGAACATGTACAAAGAGGTTCCAGCGAAGGATTTGGGAATCTGGAAGCTCGCCTCAGTCTACTATCTCCAGGCAGGCCTACCTACCACTAATACTATTTTGAGGCATACCTTGATGCCCAAGTCTGGAGATCATCGCATGATCAGAGGATACTCTATCAACATGCTGCACATACTTGATGAGAAAGCACCTTTCAAGGTGATGGACTTGATGGTAGAAACCATTAAGAGGACTGCAATGACCGTAAAAGGTCATGTGGATTTGCCCCACAGATTCAGATGCTTATCAATGCCAAGTTTGGCACGGGCACATTCTTGTTGGATAGAGAACATTTACCACTGCAGCCAGAGCATGAAGACAATGATGTTGTGATGGATGAGGAGGACCCAACATCTGTTGAAGGTCAAGCCAAGATCGAAGCTGCCAAGAAAGCCAAAGCTAACAAGGAAGCAGCAGCAGCAGCTAAACCAAAGAGCTTCGGAGAGCAGATTCTTGAAGCGACCCAAAGGATTGAACAACGCTTGGCCAGCATTGAACAGTCTCAGGAGAGCCTAGAGAGGATTGTTGAGGACAAGATCCATGCTCGGGCGTGAAGCCGATCAAGTGCAAGTGATCACAACAAGCTCGAGGCGACATTGAGGAAGCAAAGCGGAGAAGGAAGAGCTTATGCGAGAGATGCAGGATGACTTAGTCCAGATGCTTATCAACAGATCGCTCCGGTTCCCACAGACCCGATCAGCTGCTATTCCAAAGGATCGACACGGGACTACAGCTTCAACACCTCCCACAGTTCCAAAGCCTACTCCAGCTCCAGCTCCAAAGACCATTCCTCCAAAGACAGACATCACCAAGTCTTCGCCGATGTTGTCATATCAACTCCGACATCAACCCAGCACGGAGCCGCCAGCAGAGTCCCCAAAGGACGTTTAGCTCTATGCCTTTTCGAACTTTTTGGTAACTTGTTGCCAAAGGGGAGAAATTGTATAGATCATAGGACTTCGAGAGAGAGTGTTGTTGTCGCTTTTGCTCTTCGTTCTTTTGCGGTTTCTTTGAGATACTTTTGGTTTTCGAGATATTCAAAGTGTTTGATACTACGTTTGATTCTCATTAAGGTAGAATCATATACCATTCCTATGTGTGCTTAATGAGTGCTTGGTCGTACTATGCTTTAATGTGTGCTTAATGCTTATCATATGCTATTCCTATCTTGTATGACCATTTACTCATGTCTTGGTGATTGGGTGCATGCTATTCATTCTTATCATTTTTTGCGCTCCACCAAGATGTATGTGACATGGAAGAGTGACCCATGATCCTAATCGATTGTGCATTTGCAATCAAACGCAAATCTTAAATAATGCACAAATTTAGGGGGAGCTCTTGCTTATCACATACTTCTCAAAGCGACGATATTATTCATTGATTATATCCTTTGTCGAAGCTTTGATCTATATGTTGTCATCAATTACCAAAAAGGGGGAGATTGAAAGTGCAACTAATCCCCGGGTGGTTTTGGTAATTAATAACAACATATATATCATTGTACTAATAGTTTCTTGAGAATCATTGCAGAAAGTTCAAGGATATGGGTATGGCAAGGACTGAAGAAGTGGACCCTCAAAATGCTAAGGCAAGCATTGGCAAAAGCTCAAGACTCCATTTTTGGTTTAGTGATCCAAGATCACATTGAGTCCATAGGAAAGCCAATACTATTAAAAGGGATGAGGTTATGATGATGATCTGGTTGCTCAAGTGCTTAGTGATACATCTCCTAAACTTTCAGCAACTCTCACTGCCATATACACTCATACGTAATCTCGGTCCCACCGATTTTCCAAACTCAGTCACACCGAGATGAACCACCTCAGCCATAAAGCCAAACCCTAGAAAACTCGGATTTTCCGATTCTGAACTCGGTCTCACCGAAAAATGAGTTGCCAAGCTTCTGTAACCTTCTGTCATCAAATCGGTGTCACCGAGATAGTGAAGTCGGTCCCACCGAAATTGGCAAGCTCTTGTCATTGCACGAATCGGACTAACCGAGATTGTATTTTCGGTCCCACCGAAAATCCCAACGTTCACATTATTTGAACTTTCGGTCTCACCGAGTTGTCAACTTCGGTCCCACCGAGATTCCTCAAATGTGTGTAACGGTTGGATTTTGTGTGGAGGCTATAAATACCCTCCACCCCTCTTCATTCGTTGAGAGAGCCATCGAAAGAACTACCACTCCTACCTTACATTTCGAGAAGAGAACTACCTACCCTTGTGTTGAGATCAAGTTGCTCCACTCCCACCATATGAAGCTTGATTTCTAGCCTTCCCAAGTTGCTTTCCACTCAATCCTTTCTTCCACCACAGCCAAATCAGTGAGGAGAGTTGAGTGTTGGGGAGATTATCATTTGAAGCACAAGAGCAAGGAGTTCATCATCATCTACACCATCTATTACCTTTTGGAGGGTGGTGCCTCCTAGATTGGTTAGGTGTCGCTTGGGAGCCTCCGTCGAGATGTGGAGTTGAACCAAGAAGTTTGTAAGGGCAAGGAGATCGCCTACTTCGTGAAGATCTACCCCGAGTAAGGCTAGCCCTCCGTGGGCGTAGGCCATGATGGAATAGACAAGGTTGCTTCTTCGTGGACCCTTCGTGGGTGGAGCCCTCCGTGGACTCTCGCAGCCGTTACCCTCCGTGGGTTGAAGTCTCCATCAACGTGGAAGTACGATAGCACCACCTATCGGAATCACGAGAAAAATCACCGCGTCTCCAAAATTGCGTTTGCTCTTCTCCACCTCTCTTTACTACATGTGCAATTTACTTTCCGCTGCCTATACTCTAGAATTGCATGTGTAGGGTGATGCTTGACTTGATCATAATTGTGAATCTGCCAAAAACTGTTCTTTGTCAAAAGGTAGAATTTTTATATTGTCAAGTAGTCTAATCACCCCCCCTCTAGACATACTTTCGTTCCTACACGTTACCACCACTATCATATTACTTTACTACTAAACACTTTGCTACAGATACTAAATTTCAGGTGTGGTTGAATTGACAACTCAGCTGCTAATAGTTGAGAATATTTTATGGCTCCCCTTGTGTCGAATCAACAAATTTGGGTTGAATACTCTACCCTCGAAAACCGTTGCGATCCCCTATACTTGTGGGTTATCGAGACCTTTTTCTGGCACCGTTGCCGGGGAGCATAGCTCTATTCTTTGAGTCACTTGGGATTTATATCTGCTGGACACTATGAAGAACTTGAAAGACGATCAAACTACTATTTTGCCCTCAACTACGAGGGGAGGTAAGGGACTGCCATCTAGCCTTGCACTAGATTCTCCTTCTGTTATGAGTAAGTTTGTGACACCTAAACCTACTACTGCTATGAATTCTGATATGTCGCATGTTATTGATGATGCCACTTCTGCTATGCATGATACTTTTGATGAAACTACTTCTATGCTTGATACTACTGTGCCCCTTGGTGAATTTCTTGATGAGCAAATTGCTAGGTCTAGAGAAAGAGAAATTATTGAACCTGAACACGATGATGTTAGTGATGATGAAAATATGCCTGCTATTCCTGAAGGTTATCTTTTTGATGCAGAATCTTCTGCAGCTATTCTTGCTTGCCAGGATAGACATGAACTTAAGAGGTTGCTAGTTAAATGGAGTAAAGAATCTTTTAGAGATAGGATGAAACCCGACCCTGCTTTTGCTACTTCACCTATCTGTGTTCTGATCGGATTATTATGATTTTTCTGTTGATCCGTATATAATTACTTTGGTTGAATCTGATCCTTTTATGGCTATGAATCAAACTATTGTGGCACATCTTACTAAGTTAAATGATATAGCTGCCCTGTTTACTAATAATGAGAGATCGCTACCTTTATTTACTCAAAATATTTCCGTTCTCATTAAAGGGTGATGCTAAGATATGGTTTAATTCTCTTGATCCTGGTTGTGTGCGAAGTCCCGGTGATATGATTTATTACTTCTCTGCTAAATATTTCCCTGCTCATAAGAAACAAGCTGCTTTGAGGAAATATACAACTTTGTGCAAATTGAAGAAGAGAGTCTCCCACAAGCTTGGGGGAGGCTTCTCAAGTTACTTAATCCTTTGCCTGATCATCCTCTTAAGAAACCTGAAATATTTGATATCTTTTATAATGGACTAACTGATGCTTCCAGAGATTACCTGGATAGTTGTGCTGGTTCTCTTTTCAGGGAAGGAACACCGGATGACGCTGAAATTCTATTGAATAATATGTTGGCAAATGAAAATAATTGGGCACCTCCCGAGCCACCTCCTGAGCCAGTTCCTGAGCAAATTACTGAGCCTATTTCTAAACCAACTCCGAAGAAGAGAGATGTTCTATTTCTCAGTCCCGAAGATATGCAAGAGGCAAAGAAATCTATGAAAGAAAAAGGTATTAAAGCTGAAGATGTTAAGAATTTACCTCCTATTGAAGAAATACATGGTATTAATTTACCGCCTGTTGAAGAAGTATATGATCTCAATTACTTATTTACGGAAGAACCTCCAGATATCTCGACACAGGTAGTAAAGGTAAATTCTCTCTATAGATATGATAAAGCTGAAGTCCCTCCTACTAAAATTGCTAGTCAGTGCTTGGATGAGTTTGATGACTTCATGTTTAAGCAAGATGACTTTAATGCTTATTTTGGTAGACAATTAAAACAGAATACCTTTATGATTAAACGCTTGGGTGATTATATGGCTGATATTAGAGGTGAACTTAAACTTGTTAGCAAACATGCTTCTATGGTTACCACTCAAGTAGAACAAGTACTTAAAGCTCAGAAAGAAGTGCTTGATGAAATGAATAGTAAGAAAAATGATTATGCTGTTAGAGTGGCTACTAGAACTGGTAGAATGACTCAGGAACCTTTGTATCCTGAAGGCCACCCTAAGAGAATCGAGCAAGATTCTCAAAGAAATAATATAGATGTACCTAGTTCTTCTAAGAGGAAGAAAAAGAAAAATGATAGGACTTTGCAAACTTCTAGTGAACCTATTGCTGAACCACCTGAGAATCGAAATGATACCTCTATTTCTAATGCTGAAACATAATCAGGTGATGAACATGAACCTAGTGATAATGTTAATGATAGTGTTCATGTTGATGCTCAACCTAGTAATGATAATGATGTAGAAGTTGAACCTGTTGTTGATCTTGATAACCCACAATCAAAGAATCAACGTTATGATAAAAGAGACTTCGTTGCTAGGAAACATGGTAAAGAAAGGGAACCATGGGTTCAGAAACCCATGCCTTTTCCTCTGAAGCCATCCAAGAAAAAGGATGATGAGGATTTTGAGCGCTTTGCTGAAATGATTAGACCCATCTTTTTGTGTATGCGATTAACTGATGTGCTCAAAACAAATCCTTATGCTAAGTATATGAAGGATATCATTACGAATAAAAGAAAGATACCTGAAGCTGAAATTTCCATGATGCTTGCTAATTACACTTTGAATGGTGGAATACCAAAGAAACTTGGAGATCCAGGAGTACCTACTATACCATGCTCCATTAAGAGAAATTATGTTAAAACTGCTTTATGTGATCTTGGTGCCGGTGTTAGTGTTATGCCTCTCTCTTTATATCATAGACTTGATTTGAATAAGTTGACACCTACTGAAATATCTTTGCAAATGGCTGATAAATCAACTGCTATACCTGTTGGTATTTGTGAGGATGTGCCTGTTGTGGTTGCAAACGTTACTATTTTAACGGACTTTGTTATTCTTGATATTCCCAAGGATGATAGTATGTCTATTATTCTTGGAAGACCTTTCCTTAATACTGCAAGGGCTGTTATTGATTGCACCAAAGGCAATGTCACTTTTCATGTTAATGGCAATGAGCACACAGTACATTTTCCGAGGAAACAACCTCAAGTTTATAGTATCAACTTTATTGGAAAATTCCATCGATTATATTTGGAGGTTTTGAATTTCCTCTCCCTACTGTCAAGAAAAAGTATGATATTCTTATTGTTGGGGATTTTCATATCCCCGTTGAGGTAACTTAGTGTTATTCGAAATTTCTCCAGTTCCGTGATTATTTGGAATGAGTTTGTTAACAAGACTTGATCAACCTTGTTAGTGGGTTCATTTTGATGGTCACGAGATGGATGAGACTAGAAGCACAACCTTCTGTACCCTCTTTATATTTTCTGTTACTTAGTGGAAATAAAGTAAAATAGTATTTTTCTGTCTGTTTCCCGACTTATCCGTGCAATATAAAAATATCCCGAAAATAAAAGTCCTCGAAATGCCATGCCAATTTAATATGATTTTTTCGAATATTTGAGGATTTATGTGCAAGAATTACAGCGGGGAGCTGCCACCAGCCACGAGGGTGGAGGGCGCCCCTACCCCCTGGCGCGCCCCTGCCTCGTGGGCCCATGGTGGCCCTCCTCCACTTATTCCTGCACCCATCTTCTTCCTCCGCCTCACACAAACACGAAAAACCAACTCAAGCACGAGTTCCAAATTTCTGTTTGTGACTTTCGATCTCCTTGCTCAAAGCACCTCTCGCAAAACTGCTTGGGGAGATTGTTCCTTGGTATGTGACTCCTCCATTGGTCCAATTAGTTTTTGTTCTAGTGCTTTATTCATTGCTTGCCTGTCAAATTTATATGGTTCTAAGTAGTTCCAATGCTTTATATAGGCTCTAGGCACTTGTGGGAGTTGTTACTATCAATTTTATTGAAGTTGGTTCACTTTTATTTGAAGTTACTAAAAAATTCAGATTGTTTCAGAAATAATGAAGAAATTTTTGAGGGGCTCGTCGAGCCGAAGCTCTAAGGAAAAACAAAAGGAAGAAGAACAGAAGCCCAAATTTAATTTGCCCCACACCACTGAGGTCCGGCCGTGTGAATGGCCTTCTGATGACTTCTTGAGGAGAGCCGGGATTTATGAGGATTTCTATTTATTGATTGAGAACGCCGGCCTCACCAACTTCCTCCACGACAAACGTCATTAGTACTCTTACTCACAAATACTTTTGTGCAAAACTTCCACTTTTTCCCTAAGAAATCACCTCCAACAGTAGAGTTTCATTTATATGACGTTGTTAAAGAGATGACATTAGCTGAATTCTGCAAGCTTTGCAGAATACCCTTTGAGGGCACCTTAGATGAACCCCACCGTAACGAAGTAGAAGCTTTTATTAACACCATCACAGTGGGAGAAACCAGGAAGGTTTCTGACGCAAGGATCACTAGCATACATTTTCCTATTTTACGCTACTTTGCCTTATTTGCTAGTCGTTGCTTGATTGGACGCAGGAACTGTGGGAACCTTAGTATTCCTGATATTATTATTTTGCTCCATGGTTTATACCGCAATAACTCTGTTAGTATGGGTGGAATCGTTGCTAGACGGTTAAGTCTTAACCGTACTAAGGGCCCCATCTTTGGAGGCATTTATGCTTCACGCCTAGCTGAACATTTTGAAATACCTATTAGGCATGAGGAGAAAGAAGAAACAGCACTTCCCCGTGTTTATTTAGATTATAAGAGTATGATAGCGCATGATTTTCTTGTTAAGAGTTGCGAAGGGGAGCTCAAATATAAATTATACTTTGATAAACATCACCCTGAGACTATTACTTTGCCTGCTCCTTCTTTGTTTAACTTGTCTGCTGAACCTCACATCATTCCGTGGTCGGCTGTTCAAGCCTATCGGAATCCTGCACCAGCTCCGGAACCGGAACCACGAGATGAGCCTCCACGACTATCTGTTTATTCTTGGGATCTAGAGGAGGCTGCCAGCCAGTGGCAGTCAGAGTCTTCTTCGTCGCAGTACGACCCCAGCTTCACCTACGGGTATCCGCCAGGCTATCCCTGGCAATAGACCAACTTAGGCCAAAAGCCTAAGCTTGGGGGAGTACATATTTCCCACCGACATTACATTCATGTTCATACACACACTCATTGCTAGATGTCGGTGCTCATACTTTTTCACTGTAATATCCATGCTAGTTTTTTTTCTAGCTTTCTTCTTGTGTGTTTGATAAACCTTAAGAAAAAAACAAAAAAATTAGTTAGTCTACTTTCCATGCTTGTAGTAGAATTAAAAAGAAAACCCAAAAATATTCCAGTTCTTCTTTTTACTTGTTGGGAGCTTTCCCGTGTAAATAGTTTTTCTTTTCTTTTCCTTTCTTTGGGGGTCGAGAAGACCATATTGAAAATGCTTAGTGGCTCTCATATGCATGATTATTTATTTAACTTAGAGCCCATATTACTTGTCTTCTCTCTTGAGTTGAATGCTTGCAGATTCCACCTTAGTCCAATGCACGTGCCCTCTTATTATTATACACACCGTTCGGTCGTGCAAGTGAAAGGCAATAATGATGATATATGATGGACTTATTGGGATGAGAAAAGCTGGTATGAACTCGACCTCTCTTGTTTTTGTAAATATGATGATTCATCGTTCCTGATTCAGCTATTATGAAGTAAAAATATTTGCAATGACATTTAGAGATTATAGTTGCTTGTGCCATGCTTGATTAGCTATGAGTTATAATGGTTTACCTTGCGTGCCAACATGCTATTAGAATGATTATGATATGGTATGTTGGAGGCACTCGTTGTTTCGAGCAAGCCATGGATTGATGCTTGTGGATGAAGGGGAGTATAAACTTTACCATTCTGTTTGGGAACCGCCTATAATCTGTTTAGCATGGGAGATATCGTAATCTTTTAGTTGTTATGCTGACAATGAAAGTATGCCGCTCAAAATATAATTTATCTCTATTTTCAAAACCGAGCTCTGGCGCCTCTACAAATCCCTGCTTCCCTCTATGAAGGGCCTATCTATTTACTTTTTGTTGAGTCATCACCCTTCTCATTAAAAAGCACCCGCTGGAGAACACACTATCGTTTGCATTCATTATTATTGGTTTATATTGGGTATGACTTGATTGGATCTCTTTTACCATGAATTACAATGTTTAGTCAGTCCTTGATCTTTAAAGGTGCTCTGCATTTATGTTTTGTGGTCTCAGAAAGGGCTAGCAAGATACCATTTTGTTATATCATGTTATGATTATTTTGAGAAAGTGTTGTCATCCGAGTTTTATTATTATGGCTCGCTAGCTGATTATGCTATTGATATGAGTAATTGTGAGACCTACGTGTTATTGTGAGTATGGTTAGTTTATAATATTTGCTGAAACTTGAATGCTGGCTTTTCATGTTTACAACAACAAGAGCAAACAGAGTTTGTAAAAGTTTTTCTTTTTCTCTTTCAGTTTGTCAACTGAATTGCTTGAGGACAAGCAAGGGTTTAAGCTTGGGGGTGTTGATACGGCTCCGTCGTATCTACTTTTTCCAAACACTTTTTGCCCTTGTTTTGGACTCTAACTTGTATGATTTGAATGGAACTAACCCGGACTGATGCTGTTTTCAGCGGAATTGCCATGGTGTTGTAAAAAATAAAAGTTCTCGGAATGACCTGAAACTCCACGGAACACCTTAGAAAAAACAATAAAAAATCCTCGCAAAAGATGAAGACCAGGGGGCCCACAACCTATCCACGACGGTGGGGGGCGCACCCTGTCCACGAGGGTGGGGGGCGCCCCCTTGGGCGCGCCCCCTACCTCGTGGGCCCCCTGGTGGCCCTCTAACACCAACTCCAACTCCATATATTGGCTTTCGGGGACAAAAAAATCAGAGAGAAGAAATCATCGCGTTTTATGATACGGAGCCGCCGCCAAGCCCTAATATCTCTCGGGAGGGCTGATCTGGAGTCCGTTCGGGGCTCCGGAGAGGGGGATTCGTCGCCGTCGTCATCATCAACCATCCCCGATCACCAATTTCATGATGCTCACCGCCGTGCGTGAGTAATTGCATCGTAGGCTTGCTGCACGGTGATTGGTTGGATGAGATTTATCATGTAATCGAGTTAGTTTTGTTAGGGTTTGATCCCTAGTATCCATTATGTTCTGAGATTAATCTTGCTATGACTTTGCTATGCTTAATGCTTGTCACTAGGGCCCGAGTGCCATGATTTCAGATCTGAACCTATTATGTTTTCATGAATATATGTGTGTTCTTGATCCTATCTTGCAAGTCTGTAGTCACCTACTATGTGTTATGATCCGCAACCCAAGTGACAATAATCGGGACCACTCCGGTGATGACCATAGTTTGAGGAGTTCATGTATTCACTATGTGCTAATGCTTTGTTCCGTTCTCTATTAAAAGGAGGCCTTAATATCCCTTAGTTTCCAATAGGACCCGCTGCCATGGGAGTGTAGGACAAAAGATGTCATGCAAGTTCTTTTCCGAAGCACATATGACTATATACGGAATACATGCCTACATTACATTGATGAACTGGAGCTAGTTACTGTGGTCACCCTATGTTATGATCATTTACATGACGAACCGCATCCGCATAATTATCCATCGCTAATCCGGTGCCTACGAGTTTTCCATATACTGGTTCTCGCTTATTTACTTTTCCGTTGCTACTGTTACAATCACTACAAAATACCAAAAACATTACTTTTGCTGTCTTTACTTTTGTTACCGTTACCACCACTATCATATTACTTTGCTACTAAACACTTTGCTGTAGATACTAAGTTTTAGGTGTGGTTGAATTGACAACTCAGCTGCTAATAGTTGAGAATATTCTTTGGCTCCCCTTGTGTCGAATCAACAAATTTGGGTTGAATACTCTACCCTCGAAAACTGTTGCGATCCCCTATACTTGTGGGTTATCAGAGATCGCCTACTTCGTGAAGATCTACCGCTAGTGAGGCAAGTCCTTCGTGGGTGACGGCCATGGTGGGATAGACAAGGTTGCTTCTTCGTGGACCCTTCGTGGGTGGAGCCCTCCGTGGACTCGCGCAGCCGTTACCCTTCGTGGGTTGAAGTCTCCATCAACGTGGATGTACGATAGCACCACCTATCGGAACCACGACAAAAACATCCGTGTCTCCTATTGCGTTTGCACTCTCCAAACCCTCCCCTTTACATTCTTGCAAGCTGCATGCTTTACTTTCCACTGCTCATATACTCTTTGCATGCTTGCTTGAATTGTGTTAAGATTGCTTGAACCGTGCCAAGTTTCTAAAATCTGCCAAGAACTAAAATTGGGAAAAGGATAGATTTTTATTTGGTCAAGTAGTCTAATCACCCCCCTCTAGACATACTTTCGATCCTACACCAGCGCATGGTGGATTTGAGTTCTTGAAGGGCAGCTTCGAAGGGCTCAAAGGATACGCTATGGGCCGGATGACCAAGAGTCATCGCGGCAAGCTCTACATCAACGACGCAGGCTGGGTCCCCGACGCCGGCTCAATTGAGTACGGGTACCGGGTCCCCTTTGGCAGAATCCACGTCTTCATCAGCAAGATTGGCGAGCCGGGCCCTGAGCCGGACATCTGCACCGACATCATCGAGACGGCTCAGCTTGCGAGACTCGCCCGAGCTCAGCCTGCCGTGAAGCATGCCTTCGTGGGATGCATCCATCGAGGGGGACTTTCTGAAGGATCTGTATCTGGCGGTGAGACGGCCATCTACTCTGATGGTGATTCGTCCACGGGTGAGATGGATTCGTTATATCAATTGCGAGACGACGTGCTTGGGGGCTGTTCCTATGGCTGCAGTATTCCGTACCTCCTTGAGCCGCTGAGCAGATTTGGGATCTTCATGGCTGGCATGCAACCCGTTCAAATCTCTACGGCTACGGCAGCAATAACCTTCGGGTCAGCGGCAGCCGGGGCAGGAGGCCCTGTGCGCCCACTGGCTCAGGTTCTGATGGATTTGATGGATAAGATGACAGCTCTGTTAACCGCCGTGGTCAACCCGACGGATCAAGCTCAACATGACGCGGAGGTGGCGCACTTAAAGTAGGACATACTGCAAGCTAAGGAAGACCTGGCAACAGAAAATGTCAGGATGACCGCAGAGCGGGTGACTCTAGACGCTCAAGCTCAGCAGATTCAGTCGCAGGCTTTCCAGCTCACGATGGATCAAAACGCTTCCAATGAGGTCATGAGGAGAAGGTACCAGAAGACTCAATCTCGTCTGCCTCCGGTTTATAATCCTCGAAACCTCTTCCGTACACCCGATGCAGGGCCCAGTAACCCGCTAGTCGTAAACCGGGTTGCAACGCCCGGGGCTGGGACGTTGGTTCAACCCCGGGTGATGGAACTTCCTCATATGAATACTGCGGCACCTCATTATGTACCAACACCACCGGGTCATTATTCTAACCCTTTGGAGAACATGATCATTCAGCAGCACGACTGGCGGCTCTCCCAGTGGATGGCGACTCTCCGACGGTGGTTGAAACTCGAAGGGTCAGAGAGCTTCTTCAGACGGCTTAGGGGCAGTAGGAGGCGTACTCTTATAGTCGAGACAGGATTCATTCGACCCCTCGCCCGAGCCGGAGCCCGAGTTATAGCAGGCGTAGGGCTGGAAAAAAAGCTCGAAGCTCACGAGCTAAACAAGTAGCTCGTGACTCGGTTCGAATCGACTCGAACTCGAAGAATAACGAGTCGAGCCAAGCTTTAGTTTAAGATCGTTTATAGACCAAGTTAAAGGAGCCAATCTCACGAGTACTCGTGTAACTTGTTAGGCTCGATACAATAGATCAGCCACTCCCATTACAAAGAAACATCAGCCACTAAACAGCCTACATCCCAGGCGCACAACCCAAGGGTGAGCAGTTGAAGCCCTAGCCTCCTAGGAGACTCACGCGTTACAAGGAAATTACAATTGTATAGTGATATATATGATTAATATATACATAATCATTTTTATCATATTTGAGGGCTTTATGTTTATATCTTAAACGAGCTTAACAAGCTAAACGAGCCAGCTCGCGAGTTATATGAGTCGAGCCAATCTTGGGTTTGAGCTTGTTATAATAACGAGTCGAGTCGAGCTAGCTCGTTAACGAAACGAGCTCTAGCGAGTCGAGCCGAGCTGGCTCGGCTCGGCTCGAATTCCAGCCCTAAGCAGGCGCATGGATTTAGCGGCCATTTCAAGCAACGCCCAGTGCCTTAACCAGCCGTGCGGGCATGACCTGGCACGTGATGGAGTTCCTAACTTGGTTGATCAGGACAGGATACATCAAGAAGCTGAGCAGCGGCTCAGCAGGCGGCTGAGCAGGCGGCTCAGCGGGTGACTTACCAGTCCTTTCCGGTTTAGCCGACGACTTCTATCGAGGCAGGCGTGACCACTAGGACAGGAGGTGTCCCTTGTCTAGTGCCGGCTCTGCGTAATGAGCGTTTGCCCAAGGATTTCAAGGGGCCTCGAATGGTGCCTAATTATACGGCCGATTTACAACCCGGGGCATGGATTGGAAGCTATGAGATGGCCATGGAACTACTGGAAGTCAGTGACGCTGCAATGGCCAAGTACTTCACTATGATGTTGGATGGAACGTCCCGCACTTGGTTGAAGGGGCTGCCACCTAATTCCATTGGTTCGTGGGCAGAGTTAAAGGCCCGGTTTATTCAGAACTTCAAAGATACATGCAAACAGCCCATGTCAATTGTGGATTTGACTAATTGCAAGCAAGAGGAGGGTGAGTCCACGACCCATTGGGTGCACCGGGTCAAGGCCATAATACATTCATCTGATAAGATGGATGCCGGCTCTGCAGTCTTAATGTTGGAGAAAAATGGTCGTTTTACGCCTCTGAAAATGAAGCTGGGGCGGCTCAAGCACGATTGTAATGACATGGGCCAGCTGATGGCGGCTCTAGTCAAATACGCCGACTCTGATAGTACCAAGGATCCCGAGCCTGACGATGAGAAGACAGGGAAGGGAAAGAAGAACAGCAATGCCAAGGGTCCTCAGCATAACCCGGCAAATCAAGGAGGCAATAATAAACGTAAGGCTGATGGTAGCTCAGAGTTTGTGGCTAACACCAATGCGCAGGGAAACAACCAACAATGTTAGGGGAGACCACCTCCTCGGTCCGGTGGGTCAAGTCCCACTCTTGAGCAGTTGCTAAATGAGCCATGTCCAAGGCACGGTACTCCAAAGAAATCGGACACTCACCCATGGAAGGACTGTACGATCATGAAGGCTTTCAAGAACTCTAATATGTTTGACAACAATCATGGGCCGGGCGGCGGCTCAGGTGGCGGCGGCTTTCATGGCCCGGGCGGCGGTTCAAATTCCAATTTTCAAGGCTCTAAAGGTAATCAAGGTGGTTATAATCAGCAATCTGGCCAGGGAGGTCAGCAACAGCAATCAGGATATCAGAGTAATCCAAAGCAGCTGAATAGCGGACAGTATCATGTGCTTACCACCAGTTTGTGCAAACGGGACCAGAAGCTTCATAAGAGAGCTGTGTACGCTGTTGAGACGGCAGTTCCTCGTTATTTGAGATGGTTTGAGCAGCCTATTCTATGGAGTAGGGAAGATCACCCTCCCCGGGTTGACAATCCGGTTCACTTGCCTTGGTGGTGGCACCTCAGGTTGGTGGATATAAATTCACTAATGTGCTCATGGATGGAGGCAGTAGCATCAATAACCTCTATTATGAGACTTTTCGTCGCATGGGATTGACTGATAAAAATCTCAAGACTTCCAACACTATTTTTCATGGAGTGGTCCCTGGTAAGTTGGCGTACCCAGTGGGTAAGATTGAACTGGAAGTGGCCTTTGGAGATGCGCATGATTCTAGGGCTGAGAAGTTAACTTTTGAGGTGGCCCTGTTTGGACGGCCGGCTTACGCCAAGTTCATGGCACGGCCGTGTTATGTTTATCTGCAACTCAAGATGTCGGGTCATAAGGGCACCATCACAGTGCATGGGAGTCGGAAGATAGCCTTGGAATGCGAGGAAGGCGATGCTGCTTACGCTGAATCTGTTTGTGCGACAGAGGAGTTGAAGTGTTACAAGGACAATGTTGACCCGACGAATATGACATCTTTGAAGAATCCAACCACAGAACATGAGCCGGTGATGAAGTTTAAGTCAGCCGATGACACCAAGCTTGTTGATTTCGTTCTAGGCGACTCATCTAAGCAGTTCAGTATCAGTGCTAATTTGTATCCCAAATAGGAAAGCGCACTCATCGAGTTCATCCGTGAGAACTGGGACATCTTTGCATGGAAACCTTTTGACATGCCGGGTGTATCGAGAGAACTCGCTGAGCACACTCTCAATATTGATCCAAAATTTAAGCCGGTCAAGTAGTTCCTTTGGCGGTTCAATGAGAAGAGGCGTAAAGCCATTGGTGAGGAAGTGGCCCGGCTCTTGGCAGCTGGGTTCATTGTTGAAGTGTTTCATCCAGAGTGGTTGGCTAACCCGGTGCTTGTTCTTAAGAAGAACGGCACCTAGCGTATGTGCGTGGATTATACGGACTTAAACAAGGCTTGTCCGACTGATCCTTTCGCTCTCCCTCGTATTGATCAAATCATTGATGCTACGTCGGGTTGTGAGCGTTTGAGCTTTTTGGATGCTTATTCTGGTTATCATCAGATCAAGATGGCAGTTAAGGACTAGGAGAAGATGGCCTTTATTACTTTGTTTGGAGCCTTCTGCTATGTGTCTATGCCTTTTGGGCTTAAGAGTGCCCAGGCGACTTATCAGCGATGTGTGCAGAACTGTCTTCACAATCAGGTTGGGTGCAATGTTCATGCTTATGTGGACGATATTGTGGTGAAGTCCAGAGAGAAGGAGACCTTGATAGATGATCTGAAGGAAAACTTTGATAACCTCCAGGTCTACAAGATGATGCTTAACCCGGCCAAGTGTGTTTTTGGTGTGCCAGCAGGCAAGCTTTTGGGTTTTCTGGTTTCTAACAGAGACATTGAGGCTAACCCGGAGAAGATCAAGGCAATCACCTCTTTGGCTAAGCCGGCGTGTATCAATGATGTTTACCGTTTGGCGGGTCGTCTTGCTGCTTTAAGCCGGTTCATAAGCCGGTTAGGTGAGAAGGCCATACCGCTGTATCAGATGATGAAGAAGACAGATGACTTTGTCTCGAGTGATGCTGCTAACGCTGCCTTTGAAGATTTGATGAGACAGCTAGCTGAGAAGCCAGTCCTTGCTGCTCCCATTGATAAGGAGCCATTATTGTTATATGAAAGTGCGTTATATCGACTAGAGGGGGGGTGAATAGGCGATTTTTATGAAATTCTTCATTGAGGAATTTGCCGGTGAGGAAATTCCTTAGCGAAGAACTATTTGCAGCGGAATAAGTACTCAGAGGTAAACATAACATATTACACACATAGTCAGCATGATGAAATGACGACTAGAACAGAGTACAGGAAGCGTAAACACAGGATAACAAGATGAAGACAAACAGACTGAAGAAATTGAACCGAGGAATTTGTGAAAGTCTTCAGTCAAAGTCTTCAAGCACAGATATGAACAATATACAACACAGAATGAGGAAATGAATGAGTTGAGGAAATAGAACCACGGTTGGTGAAGACAATGATTTGGTAAACCAGTTCCAACTGCTGTCTCGGTTATGCGTCTGGTTGGAGTGGCTGAGTATTTAAACTCGAGGACACACAGTCCGGACACCCAGTCTCTGGCGCAAGAACTCAGACACCCAGTCCTCACCGTATTCTCCTTGAACTAAGACCATGCAGGCCTCGTCCAATCACTCGTGGTAAGTCTTCAGGTGACTTCCAAACCTTCACAGACTTGGTCACTCGGCGATCCACAATTCCTCTTGGATGCTCTAGACCTTGACGCCTAACCGTCTGGAAGAAGCACAGTCTTCAAAGGTAACAAGCGTCGGATCCACGCATGATCAATTTCTTCAGTGATGCTCAATCACTTGGGGTTTTGTGGGTTTGGTTTTGGGATTTTCCTCACTTGATGATTTTCGCTCAAAGTCCTCGGAGGATGGGTTGCTCTCAAATGACAAGTGTCAAGTTCTCTCGGAGCAGCCAACCAGCTAGTGGTTGTAGGGGGCGGCTATTTATAGCCTAGGGAGCAGCCCGACATGATAAGACATAAATGCCCTTCAATGATATGACCGTTAGGTGGATAAGATATTTTGGTCCGCCAGCCAAGAAAGACAAAGAACGGTCGGAAATTTGACTTTCAAAGTCCTCAGGGCTATCATGTTCCTCACTGTGTAGGTGATTCGCACTGGCGAATTCCTAACTCCTCAGTCAGAGCAAAGTCATCAATGACGGTAAGAATCTGCGTCTCATCATCAAGAATTTGATTGAATCAGTATGAGATTTCAATGGCTTCACTCGAAGGATTGGTAGGTGTAGGATTTTGAGATGAGCATCACATGGAAATTTTTCCTTAGTATTTCCTCGACCCCTTTAACGATCACGTGTTTCCTATGACTCAAGAAAGAGAAAATGAAACTACGAAAACAGAAGTCTTCACGCTTGATTCCTCAGTGAATATCAAGTCTTCATGGTCACACCAATTTCTTCACTTTCAAAGTCTTGAAAAGTCTTGAGAATATCAAAGTCTTGATCGAAGAACTTCATTTTTAGGGTCGACTTTCTCTGTAAATATCAAACTCCTCATAGACTTATAGACCTGTGTACACTCACAAGCGCATCGATTACTTAACCTATAAGTCTTCAATACACCAAAATCACTAAGGGCACTAGATGCACTTACAATCTCCCCTTTTGGTGATTGATGACAACATAGGTTAAGTTTTCAACGGGGATAAACA
Source organism: Aegilops speltoides (assembly GCA_021437245.1). NCBI lineage: Eukaryota > Viridiplantae > Streptophyta > Magnoliopsida > Poales > Poaceae > Aegilops > Aegilops speltoides. Next base: position 465,569,267 of record CM038142.1, read on the forward strand.
TATGAAGTGTAAATACTGATATTGAGGAATTTGATTGCAAGATATAGAAGAACTCCCCCTGAATATGTGCATAATGAGGAATTTGCATTTGAGGCAATGCACATTTGAAGATTTGAATCATGGAGATTTCCCCCTATATCTTGTAATTCATACACGCATTTGATACATATACTACGAAGAATTTGAAATGCATGATGAAATATGCTGCCTGATGAGATTCAGCATGCATGCAATAGTGTTAACTAGGAATGAGCATGCGGAATATCACACCAAGGGTTTCAGAGCTCAAGAATCACATTCAGAGCTTAGTGCTTCAAAAGCATCAGAGCATAACACGTATCAAAATCAGAGCATCAGAAGCACGATTAAAAGTATTAGAGCACAGTGCATAGTCAGCACAATGCACGATCAAAAGTATCAGGGCACCATCGGAGTTAAGATTACAACTCGATCCAATAAAAGTTTCGGAAGAACGAGAGTTGTATCTTAAAAAAAACGCCCATAGTATAAACCCGCTTGAAGACTAACTCAGATTTCTCCCCCTTTGTCATCAAATGACCAAAAGGATCGAAACTGAGGACTAATGCCCCTGAAGATATTCAAGTCGATGAAGGAGCGCCAGCGTTGTTGGGGTTTGTTGTTGAAGTAGGGCCTGCCGCAGTGTCGTCCAAATCTTCATATTCATCAGTTTCGCGCGATGAAGAAGAAGAGCTGGCCACCAAATCAGGAACTTTGACTCTCTTGAATTTCTTCGGAGGTGGTGCAGACCAGTCATAAGCTTCCTGAAGACCCATAGTCTTCAATTTTTCCGCGGAATAGACATGATTCAGAACAGCCCAGAGCGGTTGAGGGTTTCATGAAGGTAGTCTGGTTTTCTTCACTTTGCATTATCGTTGAAGTCATATTGTGAAGAATTGCAGCAAATTGGCGCTTGACCCATTTCGATTGCGATCAACCTTCGATGAAGATCGAGGAGTAACTCACGATCGGTCATCACCACAGGTCTTTGTGGCTCGAGGATTTTCTTGTTGCGATGGAGCTGCAACAATGACATTTTCTTCGTCGAGTGACGAATCTCACCTTGGCTCCTTGCCAATCAGCATTGTAAGCATAAAAATCCTTGCTGAGTGCTTGGATTTCGATTGAGCTTTAAGAAGTTCTTGAGAGTCAAGTTGATGATGTTTTCCTCGAAGCTTATCTTTTCTTGCTTTTGCTCTCTTCAATTCACGAGCCTTTTCAAATTTCCATTTCTCTTCAGCGATGAAATGGTTCAAGATGTGACTTTGACCAGGGTCGATGGCAGATCCGGAAGAGGAGTGTGTGGATCCCGATGCCACAGTCAATGAAGTCTAGGATCTTCTTCGGATCCAAAAGCAGAGGTACACTGGTTCCTTTGGCTCTAGCGGCCTTGGTCAGTCTGTCTCTGATGATTTCTTCAAGTTCTTCATCAGAGGCTTCATCATCAGAGGGAACATTGAATGCAACCTGTTTCTTCTTCGGACTTGGTCGAAGACCGCGTCCAGCTGTTGTTTTTGTCTTCAGCAGAGTGGTGCCTGTTGAGGACATTGGTGCAGCCGAGGAACTTGCTGAAACACCAGAAGCAATGGAGAATCCTTGAGTCCTTTGGCAAGTAGCAAGATGCACAGGTGTTGAGGACTTGGAGGGGACTGCTGAGGATTTTGCATGAGCAGCAGCAGTCTGAGGATTTTGCCGTGAGGGCGCGACTGAGGAACTGGGCCGTGAGGGCGCCGACGGTGAAGCACTTGGCTTGCGTGCAGAGCTTCTTTGGCATTGATTTCCTCGGCTTGACCGAGGCTCAAAGCAGCAGCAGCAGATATCCTCATTGAATTTCCTCACCGCCTCCTTGTCTGTCTTGCCAATTTGGCTTGGCGCTGGACCATTCTTGGAAAGTCCTCACCACGCTTGATCTTTGGTGGGATCGCGACTTGGCCAGTGCGGAGGAGCTCTTGGGCATGGAGGATTGAGAGCGAATTTCCTCATGTACTTGGGAGTGACATAGCGGTATTCTCGCCATTCTCGTGCCCATCTCCTTTCTATTCTCTGTATCGCACTTTATACTGGTTCTTAGTCTCCTTGCCAAATTTGGATTCATCGGTGTGCGATGAGTCTGTATATTTCCTCAAGAATTTCAAAAGCAGTCATGACTTCGGTTTCTTTCCTCTCTTCTGCGGTCTCTTGCCTTCGCCATTTTCTTGGTGAGGAATTTGAACAATAGAGCACTCAAGAAGTATGCAGTTTTTCTTCGAGGAACGCTGCAAATGAGTTAAGTTGATGAGAACCTAGTGATTCAGCAGCGGACATGAGTACCTGTGAACATAGTGTAGGTGCGAGAAATTTGGAGAGGTCATATGCGTTCTCAGAAGATTTTCCAAAAGAAGCAAGTTTTGAGGAATTTGACCAGTATGAGTCTTGAGGAATTTCACTAAGCGTTTCGTCTTAGGTTCCAGAGTTGTACAGATCGAAAATCCGCACAATTGAGGAATCTTGAAGAAATGAATGCTTAGGGAGATAAATCAAGAACATATAGTGTGTGAGGTGTCCATATGTGAAGATTTTGACGAGTAAAAACACCTTTGAAGATTTTCAGACAGATTTGTGAATCAACGCGAGTAATAAAAGTGACTTTTAATTACCCGAACTGAAGAACACGACGAACAGAGATGAACTTTAGAGAAGTTCGTCACGTTAGATCTTCCACGCCCTAACTTGGCGGAGGAAGACGACTACGGCGGCGGCGGAGTGAAGATTTCCGCAGCCGGCACGAGTATGACGGCGATGAGGTCGAGGCAGTGAAGCTTTTCCTCACCGGCGACGATGAAGTAGCGGCGGCGCTAGGGTTTGAGGAGAGCTCGAGCGAGAGACAGCGATCGAGCGGAGTAAATGAAGTGAGGAGGGTAAAGGGGTATTTATAGCCACGGTGAAAAACTGTTCGCCCGAAGATTTTGGACGAACATGCCCCTGCCCTTTCTCCTTCACGCGACGTGTGTCACCCACGTACTGTGCAGATAAGATCGTGTAAGATCGTGGGTGATTAAACTAATGCATCGTGGGATGCGGAACGGTTTGAGCGGTAAAACCGAAAACTTGGATAAGATTTGTTAACAAGTTTCGTTCGCAATTTCTTCAGCTGTCAAGGACTAGTGAAGACTTTGAACGAGTTTCAATCAGAACGCACATGAAGAATTTGTGAATAGATTGGATTGAGTATAGCATAGAGGGGAAGGGTCCGATCACATTCACTTAGCAGAAATCGCAACTTGAAGAATTAGCAATAAGTGAATGCTGTAGAGGACATAAACTCATATATATATATATATATAGCCAATGAAGAAAGACGACGGAAATACTGAAGATTTTGCAAAGTTGAAGAATTTGAAAAATGAGGAATTTCAAAAACGAGGCAAAACTTAGATTGAAGATTTTCAACTTTTGTGGTGGCGTAGCCCACCGTATAAGAATGATGATTTCAGACACGCGTACAATTGTCGAGGGTTACGAGAATCAAATTCTTCATTGATTTCTTCACACTTAGAGTGTTATTCTTCATTGATTGAGGAACAACGTTTCTTCATGTGTTGCACATCTAAGTCATCAATTATGCATAAGTGTTAGGATGTGTGTCCTTTTCAAAGAACATTCGAAGATTCTAAGATATTTAGCTCACACCGCAACTTTCTAAATCTCTTCTCATCCAAGGGCTTGGTGAAGATATTAGCTAGTTGTTCTTCAGTCTTCACATGCTCGATGGAGATATCGCCCTTCAACACATGATCACGAAGAAAATGATGACGAATCTGGATGTGCTTAGTCTTGAGTCTTGAACTGGGTTGTGAGCAATCTTGATGGCACTCTCGTTGTCGCAGAGGAGAGGCACATTCTTCACGTTGACGCCATAGTCCTTGAGGTTTGCTTCATCCAAAGCAGTTGAGCACAGATGACCCAGCAGCAATATATTAAGCTTCAGAGTAGACAGCGATACACATTACTGCTTTTGAGGACCAACGGACCAAAGATCGTCCGAGGAAATGACAAGTGCCGATGTTGACTTGCGGTCCACACGATCACCAAAGATAGTCGAGTCGTAATATCAATGAGATCAAAAGCAGAGCCCTTGGGGTACCATAATCCTAGTGTTGGTGTGTGAGCTAGATATCGAAGAATATGCTTCACAGCCTTATGGTGTGATTCCTTCGGTGCAGCTTGAAATCGGGCACACATGCAAACACTAAGCATTATATCTGGCCTAGATGCACATAGGTACAATAAAGAACCAATCATGGAGCGGTATACCTTGTGATCAAAGTCAGTACCATTTTCATCAGTGCATAGATGACCATTTGTGGGCATAGGAATTTTGACGCCTTTGCAATCTTGCATGCCGAATTTCCTCAAGACATCTTTGAGGTATTTCTCTGAGATATGAATATGCCATTGTCTTTGTGATTTAATTTGAAGACCTAAGAAGAATTTCAACTCTCCCATCATAGACATTTGATATTCTTCACTCATCATATAGGCAAATTCATCACTATATCGTTGGTTTGTACAGCCAAAGATAATATCATCAACATATATTTGGCACACAAACAGTTCACCATCATATGATTTAGTAAATAGAGTAGGATCGAGTGAACCGGGTGTGAAGCCATTCTTCACGAAGAATTCCTTCAGTGTATCATACCACGCCCGAGGGGCTTGCTTGAGGCCATAGAGAGCCTTATTTAGTCTCAAGACTTTGTCGAGTTCTTGGGATCCTCAAAACACAGGGGTTGAGCAACATATACTTCTTCCTCAAGCTTACCATTGAGGAATGCACTTTTCACATCCATTTGATATAAGATGATATCATGATGGTTAGCATAGGCAAGTAAAATCGAATAGCTTCAAGTCTAGCAACAGTGCAAAAGTTTCATCGAAATCAATTCCTTCAACTGTGTGTAGCCTTGAGCTACTAGTCGTGTTTTATTCCTCACAACAAGGCCATTTTCATCTTGCTTGTTGCGGTAGATCCACTTTGTGCCAATGATATTATGCTTGTGAGGATCAGGCGATTGACCAATTCCGGACATTGTTCATCTCGAATCGATGTAATTCTTCTTGCATAGCCTGAATCCACTCCGGCTCGAAATGCTTCATCTACCTTAGTGGGCTCGAGATAGAGACAAAAGCATAGTGCCCACAAAAGTTAGATAAGTGTGAGGCTTTTGAGCGGTGAGAGGACTGGTCTTGCTGATGTCATCGATGATCTTCTCCACTTGCACTTCTTTTGCAACGTGGATGAGTTGGTTGTCGTGAGGATTTTGATCAGCATTTTCTTGACCAATTTCCTCATCATGTTCTTGGTGCATCACCGGCGTTCTTCATGAACAGGAATGAATTCTTCACAGATTCTTGATCGGAATGACATCCTCGGTTGCCTTGAGCTTGATAGCATCCTCGGTGCTGGTTCATCTAACACAGTAGGTAGGTGCTCTCTTTGCGAGCCATTAGTTTCATCGAACCGCACATCTACAAGGTCAACAATCTTGTGAAGAACAATGTTGAAGACTCAGAGGTGTCTGAGTCCTTCCGTAACCAAGCATAAAACCTTCATGTGCTTTCGGTGCAAATTTAGAGTTGTGGTGAGGATCTCTAATCCAACATTTAGCAATCAAGACTTTGAAATAACTCACATTGGGTTTCTTGTCGTTGAGGAGTTCATAGGCAGTTTTCTTGAAGAATTTGTGAAGATATACTCTGTTGATGATGTGGCGAGCGTTATCAATTGCATCAATCCAAAACGCCGAGGCGTTTTGTATTCATCAAGCATAGTGCGAGCCATCTCAACAAGAGTTACGTTCTTGCGCTCCACGACGCCATTCTGCCGAGGAGTATAAGGAGCGGATAATTCATGAGTAATATCAAGTTCATCAAGATAGGCATCAAGACCAGAATTCTTGAACTCGGTTCCATTGTCACTTCGATATGCTTGATCTTCACACCAAAGTTGGTTGAAGCCCTCGAGGAAAATCGTTTGAAGACTTCCTGCACTTCATGTTTGTAAGTAACAATGTGTACCCATGTATATCGAGAATAATCATCAACAATGACAAAACCATATAGAGATGCATCATTAGTGACCGCTGAATAATGATTAGGTCGAAGAGGTCCATGTGAAGCAATTGAATGGACGAGTAGTGGTCATGATAGTCTTATTTGGATGCTTGGCCTTGGTCATTTTCGCTTCACATGCTCCGCATAAGTGATCCTTGAGGAATTTGACATTCTCAATGCCAATGACATGCTTCTTCTTCGCAGCGTGTTCAAATTCCTCATGCCCGCATGACCAAGTCGTCGATGCCATAGCCAGCCTACGAAGCTTTTGCAAGTAGACACATGGCTGGTTGTGGTCTGTAGAGAAATCAACAATATCTGATCTCCTCTCCTAAAGCCTTGAAGACTTTGGAATTGTCACTTCCATAATCACAACACAAATGATATTTGCCAAAGACAACAACCATATCAAGATCACAAAGCATTGAGACTGACATGAGATTGTATCCTAAGGACTCAACAAGCATGACTTTGTCCATGTGTTTATCCTTAGAGATAGCAACCTTACCAAGACCCAATACCTGACTTTTGCCTTTGTCAGCAGATATGATATGCTTCAGAGGTGACGGTGATAAAGGAGCATCCATCAATAGATTCTTGTCACCAGTCATGTGATTTGTACACCCACTATCGAGGACCCATTCAGTGGTTTTGGGTTGATCATCCGCAGATGAATTAGTGTAACTTACAATCTCATATGCTTCATCAGTGAAGAATATGATATCAAGTTCATCGATGAATTTCATCAAGCGATAAGAAAGATATAGCGAGATGAGGGCGTGTGAAATGAAAGTTCATTTCATCATGATTCGCTGCGTCCTTCGAGCAATTTGTCGGTCCCCAACAAATTCTTGAGACGTTCGAGCACGTCTAGAGACCTGACCTGCAGAAGAGATTAGTTCTTTTCTTCACCACCCACATCGGAGGGTGGCAAAGAGTTCATCATCCTGCGAGCACCATGTGAGAAAGGTGGCAAAGATGCCAAACCATTTCGCTTAGCATAGGAGGGGTTAGGGTAAGCATATGAATAAGCAGAGTAATTCTTCAAGGACTTATGAACATAATGGTTTGAAGAATAATGCACATATTCATAGCCCTTAGCTCTACCCTGCGAGACAGATTTGTTAGCACGATGATAATCATATGAGGACTTTGATCCAGTTGAGGAATTTGATCCTCGTGAAGAATTTGGTCCATATGAAGAATTTGATCTGGGGTTCCGTTTCTTCACAGGTGGTGTCATGAGGACATTCACCTGAAGACTTTCAACACAGCTTCTGGGAACCCAGATTTTCTTCATAGGGGAACCGTTCCTACAGTTAGTGCCAACATATCTAGCAAATACTTCACCATTCTGATTTTTGAACAGTTTATAGTTGGAGTCAATTGACTCATCAGAAGAATGAGGAGATTCACATGTAAAGCCAGATAAGTTAGATGGATCAACTGGAGGTCCCTTTGCAGCAACCCATGAGGTTTTGGGATACTGCTCAGGCTTCCAATATGTTCCATCGGCATTTAGTTTCCTCTCAAAGGCAATACCCTCTTTCCTAGGGTTTCTGTTGAGAATCTGCTTTTTGAGCACATCACAAAGTGTTTGATGCCCTTTGAGGCTTTTGTACATGCCTGTCATGTACAATTCCTTCAGCCCTGCATTGTCAGTGATACTAGCAAAGTCCTCAGATGAGGAATTAGTAATAGCAGAGGCAGATGAAGAATTTGTAACATTTGAAGCATTTGAACATTCAGGTGAAGAATTAGCAGATTCACGTTCAATGCACTTTAAGCATGGAGGAACAAATTCTTCCTGAGAAGCGCTGATTTGTTGAGCTAGTAATGAATCGCGCTCCTTCTGAAGATCTTCATAACATACTCTTAGCTTTTCAAGATCTGCCTTTCTTTGAATAGCTTCAAGAGAAAGCTTCTCATTGTCTTGCTTTTCTTGAAGAAATTCATAAGAAAGTTTCTCATGATCAGACAAGAGGGAGTTATGATGACCTTGAAGGTTATCATACTTAGACTGAAGTCTGTGATGATTTTCAGTCAGGGCTTTAGTGCGATCCATTTCTTCACCCAACATATCATCACTTTTATCTAGCATGTTTTGAACCTTTTCAAGAGCCCGTTGTTGTTTCACGGCAATTTTAGCAAGTTTAGAGTAGCTAGGCTTAAGATCCTCATCAGATTCATTTTGACTAGAATCAGAGGAGTTGTATTTGAGTACCTTAGCTGCTTTTGCCATGAAGCAATAGGTGGGAGCGTAGCCATCATTGTTTTCATCGGGCTTGTCGGTGAAGTCGGTTTCTTGATGTTGAAGATGGACTTGTCGACAAAAGCGATGCAACGGCCAGACTTCGGCACACGGACTCAGATTCTTGGACTCTTCTTCTTCATCATTTTCCTCAGATACAGCTTCAGAGTCCATTTCCTTGCCAATGAATGCCCGAGCTTTCTTGGAGCTGCCCTTTTTGTGAGATGAAGACTTTGATGGTTTTGAAGACGAAGATTTTGATGATTTCTTCTTCTTCTTCATTTCACCAGAACTGTAGTCCTTGTATTTCTTCTTCTTCATTTCCTTTTCCCGCTGAGGACAATCTTGAATATAGTGACCAGGCTTCTTGCATTTGTGGCAAAGTCTTCTCTTGTAGTCACAGGATGAACAATCATTTCCCCTTGAGGGTTTTCCAAAGCGACCACGTCTTGTGAATTTCTGGAATTTCTTCACAAGGAGAGCCAGATCCTGGCTCAGTTCTTCAGGATCACCAAGGCTACTACCAGAATCCTCACATTCAGAGTCCGACACAACCTTAGCCTTCAGGGCACGTGGTTGTCCATAGTTTGAGCCATAGAGATCTCTCTTTTCAGCAAGCTGGAACTCGTGGGTGTTAAGCCTTTCGAGGATATCAGCAGGATCAAGTGACTTGTAGTCGAGACGTTCTTGTATCATCGGTCCCAGAGTATCAAATGAGGAATCAAGCGATCTTAGCGGTTTCTTCACTACTTCATGGTCGATGATGTCGATGGCACCGAGGGCTTGAAGCTCATTTGAGATGTCAGTGAGGCGATCGAAGGTTTGTTGGACATTTTCGTTGTCGAGCCTTTTGAAGCGGTTGAAGAGATTCCGAAGAACATCAACTCGAGAGTCACGCTGAGTTGATACTCCTTCATTTACTTTGGACAGCCTATCCCAGATAAGCTTGGCAGTTTCCAAAGCACTCACTCTTCCATACTGTCCTTTGCTCAGATGCCCACAGATGATATTCTTCGCTTGAGAGTCGAGTTGTTTGAATCTCTTCACATCGATGGCGGTCGGTGTTTCAAAGGATGAGGGACACCATTTTCCACAACATACCGTAGATCATTATCAATTGCCTCAAGATGCATCCGCATCTTGTTCTTCCAGTAGGGGTAGTCCGTTCCATCAAAGGTAGGACACCCAACCGAGACCTTGATCATACTGCGGTCGACATAACTAGAACTCCAGGTGGTTAAACCAAAATCACACGTAACAAGGAGTACCTCGCTCGATACCAATTGAAAGTGCGTTATATCGACTAGAGGGGGTGAATAGGCGATTTTATGAAATTCTTCATTGAGGAATTTGCGGTGAGAAATTCCTTAGCGAAGAACTATTTGCAGCGGAATAAGTACTCAGAGGTAAACATAACATATTACACACATAGTCGGCATGATGAAATGAAGACTAGAACAGAGTCGTGAAGCGTAAACACGGGATAACAAGATGAAGACAAACAGATCAAGAAATTGAACCGAGGAATTTGTGAAAGTCTTGATCAAAGTCTTCAAGCACAGATATGAACAATATCGACCACAGAATGAGGAAATGAATGAGTTGAGGAAATAGAACCACCGGTTGGTGAAGACAATGATTTGGTAAACCAGTTCAACTGCTGTCTCGGTTATGCGTCTGGTTGGAGCGGCCGAGTATTTAAACTCGAGGACACACAGTCCGGACACCCGATCTCGAGCGCAACTCAGACACCCAGTCCTCACCGTATTCTCCTTGAACTAAGACCACGCAGGCCTCGTCCAATCACTCGTGGTAAGTCTTGGTGACTTCAAACCTTCACAGACTTGGTCACTCGGCGATCCACAATTCCTCTTGGATGCTCTAGACCTTGACGCCTAACCGTCTGGAAGAAGCACAGTCTTCAAAGGTAACAAGCGTCGGATCCACGCAGATCAATTTCTTCAGTGATGCTCAATCACTTGGGGTTTTGTGGGTTTGGTTTTGGGATTTTCCTCACTTGATGATTTTCGCTCAAAGTCCTCGGAGGATGGGTTGCTCTCAAATGACAAGTGTCAAGTTCTCTCGGAGCAGCCAACCAGCTAGTGGTTGTAGGGGGCGGCTATTTATAGCCTAGGGAGCAGCCCGACATGATAAGACATAAATGCCCTTCAATGATATGACCGTTAGGTGGATAAGATATTTTGTCCACGGCCAAGAAGACAAAGAACGGTCGGAAATTTGACTTTCAAAGTCCTCGGGGCTATCATGTTCCTCATCAGTGTAGGTGATTCGCCTGGCGAATTCCTAACTCCTCGGTCGAAAAAGTCATCGATGACGGAAGAACTGCGTCTCATCATCAAAGAATTTGACTGAATCTGTATGAGATTTCCAATGGCTTCACTCAAGGGATTGGTAGGTGTAGGATTTTGAGATGAGCATCACATGGAAATTTTTCCTTAGTATTTCCTCGACCCCCTTTAACGATGCGGTGTTTCCTATGACTCAAGAAAGAGAAAATGAAACTACGAAAACAGAAGTCTTCACGCTTCAGATTCCTCGAGTGAATATCAAGTCTTCATGGTCACACCAATTTCTTCACTTTCAAAGTCTTCAGAAAGTCTTCAGAATATCAAAGTCTTCAGTCAAAGAACTTCATTTTTAGGGGTCGACTTTCTCTGTAAATATCAAACTCCTCATAGACTTATAGACCTGTGTACACTCACAAACGCATCAGTTACTTAACCTATAAGTCTTCAATACACCAAAATCACTAAGGGGCACTAGATGCACTTACATTATATGTGGCTGCTAACACACGTGTCGTCAGTGTGGCCATTGTGGTGGAGCACAAGGAGGCTGGCAAGGAACATCCGGTTTAACGGTCGGTTTACTACATCAGTGAGGTGCTTATTGAGTCCAAGCAAAGGTATCCACATTGGCAGAAGCTCATTTATGGGGTGTTCATGGCAAGCCGGAAGCTTAAGCAATATTTCCTGGGTCATCCCATCACGATGGTCAGTTCTGCTCCTTTAGGAGATATCATTCAAAACAGAGAAGCCACATGACGAGTCGCCAAGTGGGCCATTGAACTTGGGCCTCATGGTTTAAAGTATGTGCCACACATTGCTATGAAGTCTCAAGCACTGGTGGACTTCATCAACGATTGGACAGAGTTGCAGATGCATGAAGGGAAGCCGGACAACAGATATAGGACTATTCATTTTGATGGGTCCAGGCAATTGGGGGGCACGGGGGCTAGAGTTGTTTTAGCTTCCCCTCGAGGTGACAAATTTTGTTATGTGCTACGGTTGAGGTTTCCCTGTACTAACAATGCAGTTGAGTATGAGGCCCTGCTCCATGGTCTTCAAATGGCTAAAGAGATGAGCTTAAGCCGGGTAAGGTGCTTTGGCGACTCGGATTTGGTGGCTCAAAAAGTATCAGGCAAGTCGGATTCCAAGGATCCTCCCATGGCGGCTTATCGCCGTGAAGTTGATGCCATTGCTGGACACTTCAAGGGTTACCAAGTGCAACACATTGATTAGAGAAAGAATGAGGTGGCTGATGCTTTAAGTCGGCTGGGGTCTCAACATAAGCCGGTACCACCTAATACCTTCTTGGATATTCTGCATAACCCTTCTATCAAGTTGCCTACAGAGGAAGACTTGGTTGTTCCTGTCCCGGAAGCACAATTGGTGGCGGCTCTTCACATCATCCCAGATTGGACAGTGCCATATTTGGCTTACATGACCCAGGGCGAGTTTCCTGAGGATGAAACCTTGGCCAGGCAGATAACCCGGCGGTCTAAGTCAATGACAATTGCCAATGGCGAGTTGCATCATCGCAGTGTCACTGGGGCGTTTTAGCGTTGTGTCTCTTCTGAGGAAGGTCAAGAAATTCTTTGTGAGATTCATGAAGGAGATTGTGGCCATCATGCCGGTTCAAAGTCCCTTGTGGCCAAGGCTTTTCGTCATGGATTTTATTGGCTGACGGCTCATGCTGATGCGGAGGATCTGGTCAGTAAATGTGACGGTTGTTGGAAGTTCTCAAGATGTGCTCACGTGCCGGCTCAAGAGTTGAGGATGATTCCAATTACTTGGTTGTTTGTAGTCTGGGGGCTCGACATGGTTTGGCCTTCCAAAAGGTCCAAAGATAAAAAGACCCACCTCTTAGTGGCGGTTGACAAATTCACAAAGTGGGTTGAGGTAGAGCTAGTTAGTAAGTGTGATGCAACCACGGTGGTTCAATTCATGAAAAAGGTGATTTTTCGTTTTGGCTTTCCACACAACATTATAACTGACAATGGTACTAATCTGTCCAAAGGCGGCATGGAGGAGTTTTGTCAACGTGAGCATATTCGGCTTGATGTTTCATCAGTAGCTCACCCTCAATCCAATGGTCAAGCTGAAAGAGCCAATCAGGAAATCTTGGAAGGCATCAAACCTCGGCTTTTGGTCCCTTTGCAACGGACGCCAGGTTGTTGGGTGGATGAGTTACCCTCTGTGATATGGAGCATCAATACTACCCCCAACAGGTCTAGGGGTTATACGCCTCTCTTCATGGTTTACGGAGCCGAGGCGGTTCTCCCTAGTGACATCCTCCATGACTCGCCCCGTGAGGCGGCTTACGTTGAAGCTGATAACGAACAAGCCCGTCAGGACGCACTTGACCTGTTAGATGAAAAGTGTGACTTGGCAGCAGCCCGCTCGGCGATTACCAACAGGACCTGCGCCGTTATCACACCCGCCGGGTCAAGTCTAGAACCTTTCAAGAAGGTGATTTGGTGCTCCGGCTCATCCCGGATCAAACTGATGCACACAAGTTATCCCCACCTTGGGAAGGGCCCTTTGTGGTCAGCAAGAACTTGAACAACGGGTCATACTACCTAATCGATGTTCGAGAGCACAAAGACTCACGTAAGTCGGAGGAGGAGACCCGCCGGCCATGGAATATCGCTCATCTGCGGCCTTACTACACTTGAGCCACCGGCTCTCATGATGTACATATTTTAGTGATGTATATATTATGATAATGTAATGCCCCGGATCTGATGCACCAGGTGTCTGCTAGTTATTCGCCGTCGTTGCCATGTCATTTTCTTGCGTGTCGCACTTTGCCATGTCATCATATGCATTTCATATCATGTCGTCATGTGCATCGCATTTGCATACGTGTTCGTCGTATGCTTCCGAGAATTTTCCCCGTTGTCTGTTTTGCAATCCGGCACTCCTATGTCATCCGGCGTTCCCCTTTTGTCTTCTGTTGTGAGTGGGTATTAAACTTTCTCGAAATGGCCTGAGGTTTGCCAAGCGGCCTTGGTATAGCACCGGTAGACCGACTGTCAAGTTTCGTGCCATTTGGAGTCCGTTTGATACTCCAACGGTTAACCGGGTAACCGTAAAAGCCCTCTTTTGTTTGCAGCCCAACACCCCTTCAAAGTGGCCCAAAACCCATCCTAACCCCCTCCATGCTCTCGGTCGTTCGATCACGATCGCGTGGCCGAAAACCGCACCTCATGTGGACTCTCCTAGCTCCCTCTACCTATAAATATGCCCTCCCCGTCCAAATTCGCGGATGTTTTTCCCCCGAAACCCTAGCCCCGCTCCTCTCGTCCATCGGACATGTCTGTCCCGGACCGGACGCTTCTCTGCCGCCGCCCCTCCGCGAATCGCCAGCCGCGGCGTCGCCTCCAGCGTCGTCCCGCCCAAGCGCGGCCGTCGGGCCCAGCCGCTGCCTGCCTGAGCCTTCGCCCAACTGCACCGCCGTCCAGCGTGGCCGCTGCGATGCCCGCGCAGACCGCCGCCCGACCACCGCTCGCGCTGCGCCCAGCGCCGCCGACCGAAACCGCCTCCGGCCGCCTCCGTCTGGCGTCCCTCCGCCGCCCAGCGCGCCTCCCGCCGCCAGCGCCACTGCTCCCCGCCGCCTCGCCCGGCCTCGCGCCGCCGCCCCTCACCGGTGACCCGCGCCGTTTGCTCCGCCTCCGCGAGTGCCTCTGCCGCCTGTCGCCCGGCAGCCCGCCGCCGCCAGCGTCAGCGTGCGCGCTGCCCGAGGCCGGCCACCGGACTGCCTCGCCGTCCCCGGCACTCCTCCGCCCAGTCCGGCCGGCCCCGCCATCGCCGCCTCGCCGGAATAGCTTGCCGGAGCTGCTCCCTAGAACCAAACGCCTCCATCCCGGATCGCCCCGTCCACTTCGTCCCCGGGGTGAGATTTTCGCCAAGTCCCTGATTTTTGGACATTAGAATGACATGTTCATCGCATCGTAACTTGCTGCGTACTGCTCCATTTCGTGCGTGTAATATGTCAAATTGTTCAGCTCAACGAGTAATTCATTTCATTCCATTGCATCATGTTCATTTGAGTCCATCTTGATGCCTGAATCATTGTTCGAAGAGTGCTATATGATGTTAATCTGCTGAAACTACTATAACTTGCTCTTTTGTCATTTTTGCCATGTTTGATGTGTGCATCCTATGAGGTTGATGTCTACATGTGTTTTGAACTATGATATGCCATCTTTACAGGGGTGCTATCCATGTATTTTTGTGAGTCTTGTACTGAGTGCATCGAGCTCGTGAAGTAGGGTACTTACTGTTGTTGTTTTCCTGACTGATTCTGTTATATTTTGTCGCTATGTAAACCTGCTGCTACAAGTCATTCTATGCATAATCTGGAGATGTTCACTAAGGATGATTTGTTATACATGTCTTGCTCTATCCATTCATGCCCCCGGTTGCATTTATAGTCTGCTTTAACATGTTGTAATCTTGCTCCAAACTTGCCTAATAATGTTGTTGTCAGCCTGTTAACATTAAGTTCAATGTTGCCATGTTTGTTGCTAGTAACCCATGCCCCCTATGAACTTGCT
Organism: Aegilops speltoides; assembly: GCA_021437245.1. NCBI lineage: Eukaryota > Viridiplantae > Streptophyta > Magnoliopsida > Poales > Poaceae > Aegilops > Aegilops speltoides. The sequence goes on from CM038142.1 coordinate 465,584,494, forward strand.
CTTGCCATGTTTAGCTTCATAAACATGTCTTCTTGCTTTTGGTTGCCTTGCCATGCCATGTATTGCTCTGTGGTGAGTGGTTCAAGCTCACCAACATGCCTACTTATTGTTGTTCCTGCCATGTATGAATCTATCATATAAGTTGCCATGTTTACATGGGTGCCATCATATCTTCTGTTCCTTTTTGGCTTATGGTCAGTAAGGGACTTTGGTTCTATGCAATTAGTAGATTCATGCCATGCCTTTGTTTTCCATGTTAAGCTCATGTAGCATGTTGTTTGATAGCTCTAAACATTGCAACCTGATGTTATTTCTGCTAAGCCTGGAACTGTTATTATTTGCAATCTTGCCATGTCATTTTGAGCATGTTCTAGTGATTTCTGGAGATAGCTCAGTGTTCATGTTTTGTCGTGCTTTACCTGTACTTCATGCCCATGCCTTTTGTTATTATGTTGAGGTGCTGTAGAATGTTGTTTTGGTGCTTGCAATATGCCTAGTTGCTGTTTTGGACAACTTGTCCTTTAAACTTGTATAGAGTGTATGTGTTGCACCGTTGCTCCATTTTGAGTGTGCTCTATATGAAACTTGCTTAGAATTGCATGTAGTTTTCATACTATCATGTTGCATCCTTGTTTTGGTGTGTTTGCTTGATGTTTGTTTGCATTTTGCATCAATACCATGTTTAACTTGTTTTGCTCATATATTCTAGGCCGTAGCTCCGAATTAAATGAACATTATATGTAACTTGACTAGAATCTCGTGTAGATCATCTTGGTGCATTTTAACTTGCTGTTTAACAACTTCAACTTAATGTTTATTCAGTTCTGAACCAATTTTGAAATTTGCATATGAAGACTTACCGGAATTGTTATATGTTGTTTCCGGCCTCATTTAAACTTGCCTTGATGTGTTGCTCTTGTTTGCATCATCTCTTGCCATGAGTAGCTTATCTAGCTTTGTCATGCATCATGCTTGGTTGTGCATCATGTCTTGTCTATGTGTGGTGTGTTTACTATGTTGTGTGCTTCTTCTCGATAGTTCCCGTTTCGTTGCGATCGTGAGGATGCGTTCGTCTACGTGTGGTTCGTCTTCGTGGCTTCATCTTCTTCATGGACTCGCTCTTCTTCCTTGCGGGATTTCAGGCAAGATGACTGCTACCTTGGATCTCACTATTATCATTGCTATGCTAGTTGCTTCGTTCTATCGCTATGCTGCGCTTCCTATAACTTAATCTTCAAGCCTCCCAAATTGCCATGAACCTCTAACCTTTGACACCCTTCCTAGCAAACCGTTGTTTGGCTATGTTACCGCTTTGCTCAGCCCCTCTTATAGCGTTGTTAGTTGCAGGTGAAGTTGAAGATTGCTCCATGGTGGACAGGGTTTTGTTGGGATATCACAATATCTCTTATATTATTAATGCATCTATATACTTGGTAAAGGGTGGAAGGCTCGGCCTTATGCCTGGTGTTTTGTTCCACTCTTGCCGCCCTAGTTTCCGTCATACCGGTGTTATGTACCCGGATTTTGCGTTCCTAACGCGGTCGGGTGATTTATGGGACCCCCTTGATAGTTCGCTTTGAATAAAACTCCTCCAGCAAGGCCCAACCTTGGTTTTACCATTTGCCTCACCACCACCTACCTTTCCCTTGGGAGTAATTAACCTAAGGGTCATCTTTATTATAGCCCCCCCGGGCCAATGCTTGTCTAAGTGTTGGTCCAAACTAGAGCACCGTGCGGGACCATCCCTTGGCAACATGGGTTACGTTGGTACATGTACGTTTAGCTTATCCGGTGTTGCCCTGAGAACGAGATATGTGCATCTCCTATCGGGATTGTCGGCGCATCGGGCGGTCTTGCTGGTCTTGTTTTACCATTGTCGAAATGTCTTGTAAACCGAGATTCCGAGACTGATCGGGTCTTCCTAGGAGAAGGTATATCCTTTGTTGATCGCGAGAGCTTATCATGGGCTAAGTTGGGACACCCCTGCAGGGTATAAACTTTTGAGATCCACGCCCGCGGTTATGTGGCAGATGGGAATTTGTTAATGTCCGGTTGTAGATAACTTGACACCAGATCCGAATTAAAACACATCAATCGTGTGTGTAGCCGTGATGGTCTCTTTTCGGCGGAGTCCGAGAAGTGAACACGGTTTCTGTGTTATGATTGACTTATGTAGGTGTTCAGGATCACCTCTTGATCATTACTAGCTTCACGACCGTTCCTTTGTTTCTCTTCTCGCTCTCATTTGCGTATGTTAGCCACCATATCATGCTTAGTCGCTGCTGCAACCTCACCACTTTACCCCTTCCTTTCCCTTTAAGCTTTGCTAGTCCTGATACCCATGGTAATGGGATTGCTGAGTCCTCGTGGCTCACAGATTTCTACAACAACAGTTGCAGGTACAGGTTATGCGATGATCATGACGCGAGAGCGATGTTTGCTTGTTTTGGAGTTCTTCTTCCGCTTGTTCATTGATCAGGGGATAGGTTCCAGGTCGGCAGCCTGGGCTAGCAGGGTGGATGTCATTTGAGTTTCTGTTTGTGTTTCATCCGTAGTCGAATGATATTTCTTATGTAAGATGATGTTGTATTCGTGTGGCATTGTATGCCTTATGTATGTATCCCCATCTATTATGTAATGTTGATGTAATGATATCCACCTTGCAAAAGCGTTTCAATATGCGGGTCTATCCTTGGTAGGACCTTCGAGTTCCTTTTGGATAGGGTCACATATTGCGCGTGACAAGTTGGTATCAGAGCCTCGACCGACCCTAGGAGCCCCCTTGATTGATCGTGTAGTTTGGTCATTGTTGAGTCTAGAAGAAAACTGTTTTCGGAGTCTAGTTATATCGGAGAGTAGGAATTCTTTTTACTCCTCTGCCCCTTCGTCGCTCTGGTAAGGAATCTTGACGTAGGTGTTTTAACTACTCCTCTTCCCTTTCAAATTTATCTTTAGGATCACGCAGTTGGTTTTTCAATCGTTGGTTCTCAGCACTTTTCTATCTGGTGCATTTCTCGTCAAGTTGACTCGAGCCTCTTCATCTTTGCCAAGTTCAATCCTCAGTTCTTCCTCCGACGTCGTTGTTTTTCCTTGTCCGAAGTTGTCCTTGTTTTTCCCACCCACCCACCCTTTTTCTTCTCGAAACCGGAGCCTGTAATCAAGTATCCATCATACTCGTGCGAAGTCTTTGCTTTCTTTCTTCAATGATTTCAACCGGTGTTTTCTCTTCAAAATATTCGTCGGTTTCCCCTTCCAAGTTGCCTTTGTTTTCCCGCCCTCCCACCCTCTTCTTCCCGGAGCCTAAGTCTGTTTCGAGCATCAATTTCATTCATGTGGAGTCTCTTCAGTCTTCCCTTAGTTGTTCCAACCGGTGAATTCTCTTCTCGTTCGTCATTCTGCATCTCTTTTTTTCCGGTGGACTCTATTCAAGTTTTTTGGGTTGATCATATTCTTTTCCTTGGATCAAGTGTTCTCCTTGCTTGATTGCCTCTCGCCATTCAATCATTCCGGAGTTCGGAAGACATCTCAAGAGATTCATCTGTGTTCCAATTGATTCGAGGGTGTCACCTCATTCAAATATTTCATTTGTTCTGGTGCATCATCTATCTGTTCAACATCCCTTTCCAACGGTGTTTTCTTTTAGTGGGCCCTAACCCACAGGTCTTTTCCCAGGATCTTACCTGACTCTTCTGATTCCCCCGGAGTTATTCTCAATTCTTTTCAAGTGTGATGTAAGAATGGATCCCATCAGTCAGATGCCTTTCCAATTCGATTTCAAATTCTTTTCATGGTTGCCTCAACCTCTTCGTTTTTCATTCTCCCGGAGTATCTCAGCAATTTTGGTGGTTTTTCTCGTCGTCATTTGAAGACCGAAGAAGAGTGTTTTCTCTAAATCTTGTCCGTTCTCTCGAAGTTTCGTGCTTCTAGCTTCATGTCATCCTCTCGAATTATTCCATTTGTCAGATATTCTTTTGCTTACCCATCCGGAGCATGTCAGGAGTTTTTTGCCTGTTTCTTTTCACCGGTGGCCATCGTTCCAGAAGAATTCTTCGCCCTCATATTTCAGCTACCGTTATCCAATTATCCCGGTGCTTCGTTCAAGTGTTCCTTAATCAGCTCATGATCTCTTTATTCTTTTGCATCTATATCCCCTCGACCATATGGGTTCTTCTAATTCTTCCCGGTGATCCATTCTCTTTCATCAGTCATTTTCCGAATTCTAACGGTGGTTCGTTCAACATTCTTTTTCCTTGTTTATCATATTAATCCATTCGTTCTTTTCAATCCTACCGGTGGTTCATGAAGACCTTCTCAAGTTTGCGATATGTCACTTCTCAATCCTTTTCAAGAAGAATAAGTAGTATGCAAAAATCCATTGCTTGTCATCAATTTAATTTGATGAAGGATAAGCATACAATAGATCTTATTCTTATTTCATCCAAGTGAATAATCCCTTACTTCGGAGTTTGTTCTTGATGAATAAATTCTAGTTCCAATTGTTTTCATCTTTTCTTTTTCCGGAGTCCAAATTTCCTCGGCCTTTTTGTCGGAATCTCCATCTAAATCATCGCAAGGCTCATCTTATTCTTTCTTCCTTCATTCTATCTCATCATTTTTTTGTCACCGGCGTTCTTCATGGTGGTTCTTCACGATTTAATTCATTCTTCCAGAGTTCATCAAGATTCTTGTTGGTGGAGCTCAAGTATCTTTTCTTCTTGCGTCTCGAAGTGTAATTAATCCTTCGTATTCTTTTGAAGTGGAGTTTTGCATAAGACCACAACAAGCTTATTCTTTTCGTTGTTGATTTTCTCAACAACTCCGTTTAAACCTTCCTTCTAAAGATGCTTTCAATTTCATTCGTGGCACAAGTTGTCATCTTCTTCTCCATTCTTTCATTCAACCTTTTCAATTCTTTCTGGAGGTTTTATGTCGTGTCTTCATCAAGTATCATTCTGTCCTCTCAAGTTCTTGTTCTATTCCTTCCATTTTTAGCCGGAGTGCTGCCTACATCCTTTCAGTCTTATTCGTTTATTATCTCGTTCTAACCGGAGTCGTTTCATAGTCTATCTGATTTCGTGAGCTTCCGATTCTCGTCATTCTCGTCGTTCCTCTCTTCTTCTCGAGTGCTCTCGATTCTTTGCTTCTTCTCTTGAGTTCTTGTTTCACCTCATCCATTTTCCCTTCCGTCTCGGTCCTAAGATCTCAGGACGAGATCTCTTGTTAGTGGAGGAGTGTTGTAACGCCCCGGATCTGATGCGCCAGGTGTCTGCTAGTTATTCGCCGACGTTGCCATGTCATTTGCTTGCGTGTCGCACTTTGCCATGTCATCATATGCATTTCATATCATGTTGTCATGTGCATCACATTTGCATACGTGTTCGTCGCATGCTTCCGAGCATTTTCCCCGTTGTCCGTTTTGCAATCCGGCACTCCTATGTCATCCGGCGTTCCCCTTTTGTCTTCTGTTGTGAGCGGGTATTAAACTTTCTCGGAATGGCCCGAGGTTTTCCAAGCGGCCTTGGTATAGCACCGGTAGACCACCTGTTAAGTTTCGTGCCATTTGGAGTCCGTTTGATACTCCAACGGTGAACCGGGTAACCGTAAAAGCCCTCTTTTGTTTGCAGCCCAACACCCCTTCAAAGTGGCCCAAAACCCATCCTAACCCCCTCCATGCTCTCGGTCGTTCGATCACGATCGCGTGACCGAAAACCGCACCTCATTTGGACTCTCCTAGCTCCCTCTACCTATAAATATGCCCTCCCCGTCCAAATTCGCGGATGTTTTCCCCCCAAAACCCTAGCCCCGCTCCTCTCGTCCGCCGGACATGTCCGTCCCGGACCGGACGCTTCTCCACCACCGCCCATCCGCGAATCGCCAGCCGCCACTTCGCCTCCCGCGCCCCCAGCGTGTGTCTGTCGGGCCAAAGAGCGGCCCGCCTGAGCCCGTCCAGCCAGCGCCGCGCCCGTCCCACGTAGCCGGCTGCGCCGCCGCGCCCGCCGCCCACCACGCTCACGCGGCCAGCGCCGCCGACCTGAGCCTGCCTCCGGCCGCCTCTGCTGGCGCCCCTCCGCCGCCCAGCAGCGCGCTCCCGCCGCCAGCGCCATCGCTCCCAGCCACCTCGCTGGCCTCGCCGCCGCCCCCGCCGGCCCGACCCGCCGCCGTTGCTCACGCCATGAAGCGCCTCCGCCCGCCTGTCGCTGGCAACCCGCCCGCCGCCCAGCGTCCGTGCCGCGCCGCCCAGCGCCCGCCACCGGACTACCTCGCCGTCCCCGGCACTCCTCCGCCCAGTCCGGCTGGCCCCGCCATCGCCGCCTCGCTGGAATAGCTCGCCGGAGCTCCTCGCTAGAACCAAATGCATCCGTCCCGGATCGCCCCGTCCACTTCGTCCCCGGGGTGAGATTTTCACCAAGTCCTGATTTTTGGACATTATCATGACATGTTCATCGCGTCATAACTTGCTGCATACTGCTTCGTTTCATGCGTGTAATATGTCGGATTGTTTGTCTCAACGAGTAATTCATTTCATTTCATTGCATCATGTTCATTTGAGTCCATCTTGATGCCTGAATCATTGTTCGAAGAGTGCTATATGATGTTAATCTGCTGAAATTGTTATAACTTGCTCTTTTGTAATTTTTGCCATGTTTGATGTGTGCATCCTATGAGGTTGATGTCTACATGTGTTTTGAACTATGATATGCCATCTTTACAGGGGTGCTATCCATGTATTTTTGTGAGTCTTGTACTGAGTGCATCAAGCTCGTGAAGTAGGGTACTTACTGTTGCTGTTTTCCTGACTGATTCTGTTATATTTTGTTGCTATGTAAACCTGCTGCTACAAGTCATTCTATGCATAATCTGGAGATGTTCACTAAGGATGATTTATTATAAATGTCTTGCTATATCTATTCATGCCCCTGGTTGCATTTATAGTCTGCTATAACATGTTGTAATCTTGCTCCAAACTTGCTAAATAATGTTGTTGTCAGCCTGTTAACATTAAGTTCAATGTTGCCATGTTTGTTGCTAGTGACCCATGCCCCCTATGAACTTGCTCTTGCCATGTTTAGCTTCATACACATGTCTTCTTGCTGCTGGTTGCCTTGGCATGCCATGTATTGCTCTGTGGTGAGTGGTTCAAGCTCACCAACATGCCTAGTTATTGTTGTTCCTGCCATGTATGAATCTGTCATATAACTTGCCATGTTTACATGGGTGCCATCATATCTTCTGATCTTTTTTGGCTTATGGTCAGTAAGGGAATTTTGTTCTATGCAATTAGTATATTCATGCCATGCCTTTGTTTGCCATGTTAAGCTCATGTAGCATGTTGTTTGATAGCTCTAAACATTGCAACCTAATGTTATTTCTGCTAAGCTTGAAACTGTTATTATTTGCAATCTTGTCGTGTCATTTTGAGCATGTTCTAGTGATTTCTGAAGATAGCTCAGTGTTCATGTTTTGTCGTGCTTTACCTGTACTTCATGCTCATGCCTTTTGTTATTAGGTTGAGATGTTGTAGCATGTTGTTTTGGTGCTTGCAATATGCCTAGTTGCTGTTTTGGACAGCTTGTCCTTTAAACTTGTATATAGTGTATGTGTTGCACCGTTGCTCCGTTTGGAGTGTGCTCTATATGAAACTTGCTTAGAATTGCATGTAGTTTTCATATTATCATGTTGCATCCTTGTTTTGGTGTGTTTGCTTGATGTTTGTTTGCATTTTGCATCAATACCATGTTTAACTTGTTTTGCTCATATCTTCTTGGCCGTAGCTCCGAATTAAATGAATTTTATATGTAACTTGACTAGAATCTCGTGTAGATCATCTTGGTGCATTTTAACTTGCTGTTTAACAACTTCAACTTAATGTTTATTCAATTCTGGACTAATTTCGAAATTTGCATATGAGGACTTACCGGAATTGTTATATGTTGTTTCCGGCCTCATTTAAACTTGCCTTGATGTGTTGCTCTTGTTTGCATCATCTCTTGCCATGAGTAGCTTCATCTAGCTTTGTCATGCATCATGCTTGGTTGTGCATCATGTCTTGTCTATCTGTGGTGTGTTTACTATGTTGTGTGCTTCTTCTCGATAGTTCCCGTTTCGTTGCGATCGTGAGGATGCGTTTGTCTACGTGTGGTTCGTCTTCGTGGCTTCATCTTCTTCATGGAATCGCTCTTCTTCCTTGCGGGATTTCAGGCAAGATGACCGCTACCATGGATCTCACTACTATCATTGCTATGCTAGTTGCTTCGTTCTATCGCTATGATGCGCTTCCTATAACTTGTTCTTCAAGCCCCCAAATTGCCATGAACCTCTAACCTTTGACACCCTTCCTAGCAAACCGTTGTTTGGCTATGTTACCACTTTGCTTAGCCCCTCTTATAGCGTTGTTAGTTGTGGGTGAAGTTGAAGATTGCTCCATGGTGGACAGGGTTTTGTTGGGATATCACAATATCTCTTATATTATTAATGCATCTATATACTTGGTAAAGGGTGGAAGGCTCGGCCTTATGCCTGGTGTTTGGTTCCACTCTTGCCGCCCTAGTTTCCGTCATACCGGTGTTATGTCCCCGGATTTTCTGTTCCTAACGCGGTCGGGTGATTTATGGGACCCCCTTGACAAATCGCTTTGAATAAAACTCCTCCAGCAAGGCCCAACCTTGGTTTTACCATTTGCCTCACCACCACCTACCTTTCCCTTGGGAGTAATTAACCCAAGGGCCATCTTTATTATAGCCCCCTCGGGTCAATGCTTGTCTAAGTGTTGGTCCAAACTAGAGCACCGTGCGGGACCATCCCTTGGCAACTTGGGTTATGTCGGTACCTGTACGCTTAGCTTATCCGGTGTTGCCCAGAGAACGAGATATGTGCAGCTCCTATCGGGATTGTCGGCGCATCGGGTGGTCTTGCTGGTCTTGTTTTACCATTGTTGGAATGTCTTGTAAACTGGGATTCCGAGACTGATCGGGTCTTCCTAGGAGAAGGTATATCCTTCGTTGATTGCGAGAGCTTATCATGGGCTAAGTTGGGACACCCCTACAGGGTATAAACTTTCGAGAGCCGTGCCCGCGGTTATGTGGCAGATGGTAATTTGTTAATGTCCGGTTGTAGATAACTTGACACCAGATCCGAATTAAAACACATCAACCGTGTGTGTAGTCGTGATGGTCTCTTTTCGGCGGAGTCCGGGAAGTGAACACGGTTTCTGTGTTATGATTGACGTAAGTAGGTGTTCAAGATCACCTCTTGATCATTACTAGCTTCACGACCGTTCCTTTGTTTCTCTTCTCGCTCTCATTTGCGTATGTTAGGCACCATATCATGCTTAGTCGCTGCTGCGACCTCACCACTTTACCCCTTCCTTTCCCTTTAAGCTTTGCTAGTCCTGATACCCATGGTAATGGGATTGCTGAGTCCTCATGGCTCATAGATTACTACAACAACAGTTGCAGGTACAGGTTATGCGATGATCATGACGCGAGAGCGATGTTTGCTTGTTTTGGAGTTCTTCTTCTGCTTCTTCATTGATCAGGGGATAGGTTCCAGGTCGGCAGCCTGGGCTAGCAGGGTGGATGTCGTTTGAGTTTCTGTTTGTGTTTCATCCGTAGTCGGATGATATTTCTTATGTAAGATGATGTTGTATTCGTGTGGCATTGTATGCCTTATGTATGTATCCCCATCTATTATGTAATGTTGATGTAATGATATCCACCTTGCAAAAGCGTTTCAATATGCGGGTCTATCCTTGGTGGGACCTTCGAGTTCCTTTTGGATAGGGTCACATATTGGGCATGACAGATAAGTAATAAAGTAGGACCTCTGTCCTTTTCATCCTCAATGGCCATATGTCTTCATCATCATAACTTCAAACGACCAATTGGGGGCTGATCGTATTTGTATCGAGCTTCAACCTCTTGGTCCGGCTCATGATCTTATTCGAATCTAGCCGTTAAACCTCATGATCATGAGGGGGCTTCCTATTCAAACATAGGTCATATTCGAACCAAAGAGAACATAGCTGTCGGTACCCTCTTGATCGGCACAATGCCAAACTCACTAGGGGGCTTCTTGATCGTATTTGAATCATAGCTTAACCCCTTTTGGGTCCGACTTTGATCATATTCGAATCAGAGTCGTTAAAAAACTCTCAAGGTCATTTGGGGGCTTCATGTTCAAACATAGGTCATATTCGAACCAAAGAGAACATAGCTATCGGTACCCTCTTGATCGGCACAATGCCAAAGCCACTGGGGGCTACATGATCGTATTCGACTCCTAGCTTAACCCCTTTGGAACGTTTTACTAACCATATTCAAATCAGAAGCCTCGAATTTTTTCTTCTATTTGGTTTAAGTTTTTGCAAACAGTCTTTGGTTTTGTCTTGAGATTTTTTTTGTTCAGATCTAAGTATAAGTGTGGTTTAAATTTAACCCGGCTAGGTTTTGGACGATAAGTCGCTAGCATGTGACAATCATCATATATTTGGAGGTGTTGGCTTCTAAGGATTGGGTTATCACCCTTACTGTTCAGGTCACATAAACCGGCAGTACAAACTCAAAATCATAGGTATGATATTATAGTTATGTTTCAAAGCTATAATTCATAACAGGCTTATCTGTGATGCTTTGGTCCATATTAGTGGTTATATGAAAGATCTTATGACCCACCTTGCGGTAAACCGCCAAGGGTTCTTGTGATCTATTTCTGTGTGCAGGACAGTTCAAAGACTTTCTTATGCATAAGGAAAACAGATGATAAGTATAAAAAGGGGTGAATATAAGACGGCGGCTTATCAGTGTTGAGCACCAAAACGTGCCCGATTGCACGACAAAGCAAAGTCATTTCTACCCTATTACATGACTCCCCGAGTCCAAATGATTAAATTGTTTTTCAGCAGGTTACAAATATGACCCCGCCCAGCGGATCAATTCTCTTGTTGGCCTGAAGCTTCCGGGTCAACCCTTTCCGCTCCTCCGTCCTGTTCCCTGTCCTGGAAGGTTGATGATGACCAGTCAATGCCATTCAAAGCTTCAAATTCAGCTTCATCATCAATTAGTCCGGCCGGCTCAACTTCAGGGGCAAAGTTATGCTTACGGATTGGTGGAATCAGGCTGGTCACTTTGTAATGCGGTTTTGGAATCCTCCGATTCTCCATGTCATAACCTGGCTGGTACCTGGTGAGATCCTCCTCATCAGCAATCAGGGTGGCCACAGGGCGTATGTCCTTCACACAAGCGGCGAAGTCTTCCTTTTCAAAGGGAGTGCCATCCTCCTTAAGGCTTGAATACCCAATGGCAAGGTCGGCCGGGTCTAATTTCGGTAGCCAAGCTTTGGCCCGGCTTAAGGCGTCCACGGCTCCGGCTCTTGCAGACGATCGCCTTAGTTCATTGAACCGCTAGGGAAGCACAGAAAGCTTCTTTAGCACATCCACCAGGAGTGTGGGGACTTCGTTTGACAGAGCAATAGTGGCTAAGGCACGCTGAGAGCTGGTGTAAAGTTGTTCCACAAGCGTATAAACCACCTTCAGCTTCGCCAGCATGTCTTAATTCAGATTTGAGCTCCTGGGGCCTGCATAGCAATGTCAGGTGAGTAAATGACAATTTATTTGATCACTAGAAAGATTCAAATATTTGACACTTGCAGGGCGACTTACCAAAGATTGCTGAGACCATCTGAGATACATGGCATTTTTAGCGGGATAATTTGAGGGTCGCCTCTTCAAGAGCCACCTCTGCCTTCTCAGCTCGATTGGTCAAAGTGATCTTTTCTTCAGCCCAGGCCTTTTTCTCCACTTCAAAGTCTTTTTTTCAGTTTCTCTTGTTCAGATACACTGAATTCAAATTTGGAGTTGGCTCTTTGGGTTTAAGTCTCCTGTGCTTCCAGGCGGTTCTTCAAGTCAGACACTTCTGATTGAAGTTGAGTGGTGGTGGCATGTACAAATACCGGGTCAAAATCATGACTGATAGCATATAATATTAAGTCCCAAGCCTTTTGCAAGCAACAACACTTGGCACTTGGGGGCTAATGTCTACCGGAGAATTTTGCCTAAATGGCGGCTCATGAGAGTAAGTCCCAAGCACCTTGCAAGCAAGAGTACTTGGCACTTGGGGGCTAATGCATATTGCTGTTAAAGATTTACAAGTATTTTATTCTATGCAAGCATATGAAGGACCGGCTCATTCTTGCTGATTAAACTGGCCCTTGGGGACTACAGAGTAAGCCGGATTTTCTACATGTTTTGTCAAAATAGATTAGTAATGTTCATAAGTTTGCTTCTAAGTCTACAACATATTCATCATAAGCAATAGACTTGGGGGCTGGCATAGTAAGGATAATTCAGTGAAGGGAAGAGTTTATACCTCAAATTTCTGTTGCATTTGCTTCACCGTATCAACTTCGACGTCACGGTTGTTGTGCACTTGGCTAAGATAGCCAGAAAAAACTTCCCCAATGCTCATGTGAGAATAATCAGCAATGTCAAATCAGACCTTACGGCGTTCTAGGTGCTCTTCCTTGGCAAAACACTTGGCCAGCACAGTAGGTCTCCTTGCTCAGCGTAGTCGGTGTTGGTAATCTCAACATTAGCATCTTGTGGGTCGTCTGTCTTGGCTGGGCTAAAAACTTCAGGGTTTTCAGAGCCGTCGACGACTTGTTCAACAGGCGGGTCAGTAGTTGATGTGGGCGTATCATGCGCCGGTTCAAGTGGCGGCTCAGGAAGAGAGGCCTCAGGAGCGTCCGTCTGGAGTTCCGGTTCTTTGAAGATTGGCTCTTCGGTCAGCTTGTTCTTCTTCGTCCTCTTGCTAGGTGAGGGAGTCCTGGACTAGGGGGTGTCCGGATAGCCAACTATCATCTTTGGCCGGACTCCAAGACTATGAAGATACAAGATTGAAGACTTCGTCCCATGTCCGGATGGGACTTTCCTTGGCGTGGAAGGCAAGCTTGGCGATACGAATATGTAGATTTCCTACCATTGTAACCGACTCTGTGTAACCCTAGCCCTCTCCGGTGTCTATATAAACCGGAGGGGTTTAGTCCGTGGGGCTAACAACAATCATACCATAGGCTAGCTTCTAGGGTTTAGCCTCCTTGATCTCGTGGTAGATCTACTCTTGTACTACCCATATCATCAATATTAATCAAGCATGAGTAGGGTTTTACCTCCACCGAGAGGGCCCGAACCTGGGTAAAAACATCGTGTCCCTTGTCTCCTGTTACCATCCGCCTAGACGCACAGTTTGGGACCCCCTACCCGAGATCCGCCGGTTTTTTGACACCGACATTGGTGCTTTCATTGAGAGTTCCTCTGTGTCGTCACCCATAGGCCCGATGGCTCCTTCGATCATCAACAACGACGCGGTCCAGTATGAGACTTTTCTCCCTGACAGATCTTCAGATTCGGCGGCTTTGCACTGCGGGCCCATTCACTTGGCCTTCTGGAGCAGATCGAAAGCTACGCCCCTGGCCATCAGGTCAGATTTGGAAGTTTCAACTATACGGCCGACATCCGCGAAGACTTGATCTTCGACGGATTCGAGCCACAGCCGAGCGCACCGCACTGTCACGATGGGCATGATTTAGCTCTGCTGCCGGACAGTGCCCTGGAGGCTGCACAAGAGTCCGCTCCGACCCTTAGCTCGGAGCCGACTGCGCCGATCGAGGATCGGTGGCTGGACAACGCCTCGGGGGCTGCTACCTCTACGGCGATAGAGCCGAATACCAACCTTGTCCCTTGTGAAGCACGTGACTCCAAGGTGCCGGACTCCTTTCCGGACCCCGAACCTTCCGCGCCCCTGCCAATCGAACTCGATTGGGCGCTGATCATGGAGTTCACCGCCGCGGACATCTTTCAGCACTCGCCTTTTGGCGACATCCTGAATTCACTGAAGTCTCTCTCTCTATCAGGAGAGCCCTGGCTGGACTATGGTCAGGAAGGTTGGGATGCGGACGACGAAGAAATTCAACGCCCACCCACCACCCACTTTGTATCCACTGTCGATGACTTAACCAATATGCTGGACTTCGACTCCGAAGACATCGACGGTATGGACGACGATGCCGGAGACGACCAAGAACCAGCACCTACAGGGCACTGGAAGGCCACATCAACTCACGATGTATATATGGTGGATACACCTAAAGGAAGCGATAACGAGGAACAACGGGACGCTGAGGTGGATAATTCCCTCGAAAAACAGTCAAAACGGCGACGTAAGCGCCGCCCAAAGTCCCGCCTCGACAACGACAGCACCCATACAGACCCAGCCATAGGGCAGGGCGAATCGGTGGACAATGAACATGCCCCCGAGCAACCATCCGAACAGGATGAGTTGGATAGGCAATCCGTCCCCGGCGAAAATAACAGTCCGGACGATCTCACGCCGGACACATCGTTGGAGCAGAAGAACCTCCACAAAAGGCTTGTCACCACTGCAAGAAGTCTGAAGAAGCAGAAGCGGAAGCTCAAAACAGCGGAAGACATACTCAGAATGAGATGGAGCAAAGTACTCAAGACCGCAGACAAATACAGCGATAGTCGCCAAGCAAAAAGCTACCCGAAGCGCAAACTACTGCCTGAATTTGACGAGGAGGCCGTAGAGCCCCCACAATCAAAGAACAAAGAGGCCGCCCGGTCGGATAGACGACCACATGACAAACAAAGAGCGGCAAGCGGCGCCACACACAAGCCGGCACGTGATACACATAAGGATCCTCACAAAAGGATGGCCCGGTCAGGTCCATCTATGGGCCAAGAAAGCAAGCTCCAGAAAGCAATACAACACGTCAAGTATTCGAACATCACGGCACACCCAAATACAGGAGCGCCGCACACCCCTTGTGTTTCACCGATGAGGTGCTGGATCATGAAATTCCAGCGGGATTCAAGCCCGTAAACATAGAGGCATACGACGGAACAATAGACCCTAGAGTCTGGATTGAGGATTACATCCTGCACATACATATGGCTAGAGGAGATGACCTCCATGCCATAAAATACTTACCCCTCAAGCTCAAAGGGCCAGCCCAACATTGGCTCAAAAGCCTCCTAGAAAATACCATTGGAAGTTGGGAAGAGCTCGAGGATGCGTTTCGGGCAAATTTTTAGGGGACTTATGTCCGCCCTCCGGATGCAGACGATTTAAGTCATATAACTCAACAGCCCGGAGAGTCACCACAAATTCTGGAACAGGTTCTCACCAAAAGAACCAAATAGTCGATTGTCGGACGCCAAGCCTTAGCAGCCTTCAAACATAACGTCCGAGACGAATGGCTCGCCAGACACCTCGGCCAGGAAAAGCCAAGAACAATGGCCGCACTAACAAGCCTCATGACCCGCTTTTGCGCGGGAGAGGATAGCTAGCTGGCAAGATGCAGCACCAGTGACCCAAGTACATCCGAGGTCAGGGATGGAAATGGGAAACCACGACGCAGCAAGGACCAGCGCCGGACTAAGGGAAATGGCCCAAAGAGCACGGCAGTCAACGCCGGATTCAAAAGCTCTCGGCAGAACAACAAAACACTGCCTCTCAAGGACAACAGCGACGAGCTATCCAACCTAAACAAAATCTTGGACAAGATATGCCAAATCCACAGTACCTCCGGGAAGCCTGCAAACCACACCCACATAGATTGTTGGGTCTTCAAATAGTCCGGCCGACTTAATGCCGAACATAAGGGGCTCGACACACCGAGCGAGGACGATGACGAACTCCACAAGCAGAGCACCGGAAAATAAAGGAATTTCCCACAAGACACTACTAGGGAAAAGCCTAGCAGCAGCGCGGGTTTGGGCACCCTCAGTAGCGCGGGTACCGGCGCTACTAATAAGGCGCTATAGTTAACGTGTAGCAATGAGCGCTGTTGACACACGCCATCGCTACATTACCTAATTGCTGCAGCGCGTTTAGTAAAGGGCGCCATCGGTATTAGCTGCAGCGCCGCTTTTGGTGTAAACGCCATCGGTAAGCAGGCGCCATCGCTAAATCCCCCTCGCTACTACTAGTTTTATTAGTTTTTTCCTGCAGATTTGTTTTTATTTGTTTTGCATTTGAATAGGCTTTATACAATAATCTTTAGCATATCATCCACATACAAATGTAATCATAGCATATACATACAATTAGTCTCATCAAATCATGTCATCATCATAATCATCATCCAACACAAAGTGGTCTCGATCTCATCATCAATCTCAAAATAGCGATATAAGTCTCGACACTTGCAAATACATCGTCATCCATCTAAACAATGATATACATGAGAATAGCTATCACTTTGAGTACATGAGTTCGTATCCCTCTCTCGCATTAGCGTGAACCTAAACTAAGTCTCGTGTGTCGCTCGAAACCGAAAACCGTACACCTTGGCCTTTCACTCCGCCACTTGTCGATATATACTCTGGGCGTAGCACTTCTTCGCCATTTATGATCTATGCACCTGCATCGTCACATGAGTCGATGATATGCAACATATATAGTTGAGCAACACAAAGAGACAGACTTGGCAAAAATAGAAACAACATATCATAAGCATAAATAACAAAGTTCATCGCACCCAAATGACCTAACTAGAGTGATTTTCGCTAGTCGAGGAGGACGGTTTAATTACATCACAAATAAAGTTTCACGTGCATAACTCAAAGTTTTGTCATAAAAGAAACTATGGACTAAACGGACACATTGTCATATATCGACAATCACTCCAAAGATGTCGTGCCATCCATCCAAGTCGTGGAGATAGTCATCGAGCTTTGTGAAAGGCTTCATGTCGAGACGCCGAGAGGCTATCCATGTTCGGACGCCTTCCCGCGACATTTGTCCTTCGCATGGAACATCCCTATTTTTCCGACGACCTCATTCATGATGATTTGGGCAAGTTCGCTGGGATGTTATAGAACTTAGCTCAAGTCGATGATCCTCGATATCTCCTATGTCCTTTGCCCATTGCGTATATGGGCATCGCTAGATCTAGGTGCCATGTGAAGGTTCCGTGATCCCGCCGGTACTCCAAAGATGTGGTGTAGGACATAGAATCCATCATTAAGAGAATCGCTCGGTTGTTTGGATGCAGCAGAAGTCGGTCTTATGGCTGAAGGCGTGCCTGCCGCCCCTTTTCTTCTTGTCCCTAACATCTCCACCCCTTGCTTGGTAGTAAAACATAGCACCATCGAGAACATCTTTGATGTGGGTGTAATCCTTTTTGTGAATGTTCTTCGACGAGTCCAAGTAAAGAGCGTGGGAGAATCGGGGGTAGAGGATGATGAGGACGGCGCGCCCGCCGCAGCGCAAAATAAGTACACCTCAAATTAATTAGCCTCCACCGTGCAAATGAATTATTGAAATCGAAGGAAGGATAGCAGCGCGGATGACTTACACGGGATGATAAGGCACGAGAATCGCCTCCTTGTCCTTATTGGCGAGCATGAAACTGACGATGTAATCCCTCGCAGATTCACGATGCTGTGCAATCGACTCCCAAGAAGGCCTCGTGCATGTAGTACGGGTCAGCGACACGTATATGAGCTATCCCCAATGATGTAGCTCATGTGCAAGGCATAAAGGCGGACAAAAGTAAAATCCAGCTTCTTCACGTGAAACATGTCGAATATGTAATCGAATCGGAGGAAGAACTTATCCGCGGGAAGCCCTTGACGCATTTACATTTGCTGCGGAACATTAACCACGAGAGTGGGTATCCCGGATCTTCGAGGCGATGAGGCCTTTCTCTACCCGAAGCACATCGTCATGAAGTCTCCTCGGATCGCTGAATCTGGCCGTAGCGCTGTTTCAAGTAGGATTGGTTTACGGATATGCCATTTATCCGCATCGGGATATCTACACGGTCCCGGCCGAGGCTGCCGAGGCGGCCGGATCATAGAATCAGCTTTTTGCCTTTCCTCGCTCTCTTCCTAGGCTTCTTTACCACCGGATGGTCGTCAATAACACGTTGAGACGGTAATTCGTGCATCGACTCATGATGCTCAAACCCCGAGGAGGCGCCAAGATAGACATACTTGTTCAGCGCCATCGTCATCCTCATCCTCATCCATGGCGACGCCATCGCCTCTAATGGAGCCACCTGCTTACCCGTCCGCTATCACCCAACCCGACACCCGACGCTAATTGGGTAGGTGGGTGTTGATGTTCATACCTTCCGAGGCTGCATGCTCGTGGGTGTGCTCCCGCCGCCTCGAGCACGGGCGCACTCTTTGGCCACAACAGACCCACCCATTGCAACAATCACCAAGCCGCCGTGGGGTCTCATCGTCATCCCCACTAGTATTAGAGGAGGCAAATTCTCGTGGCCCGGTTTGACATCGCCATGGAAACCTTGAAGATGTTCGGGGATCGGCGGCTGTGGAACAATGGTTCCTTCGGCTCCATTATCGTCCCCTTCCCCACGCCCACCTTCGCTCGCCGATGGTGTACAATATGGTGCACGGGTTTCACGGCCTGCAAATAAAAGTCTGCGACGTGAGACATCCGAAAGGCAACGAAAACGGAGATTATACATTTATATTGAAGGGGCCGTGTGGAAGATACCGTGAGGGCGCCGAGCTCAGCCAAAGAGGAGGCACCACCGAGCACGTCCGTGCGGCAGGTGGTCAAGGGAGCCGGTGCGGGGAGCATGTGCTGCCAAGAAGTCAGCAAGGGAAAGTCCTCTGCATTTTTTTTGATTTTCCCTTGTCCAAGTGTGAACGCCCGTCACCAAGGAAGTAGATAAATCTGCAATCGCTGTTTTTGCGGCAGCTATCGCTGCTTCGATCGTTCGAGATGATTTCTTCTCAACCGCAATCTCAACCTTCTTGTCGATGCTTTCTTGCTTAACCTCCGTCTTTCCTTTCTCTCCTCCGTGGTCTCATGGTAGTACTTCTTCCACATGGCGCCGTCTCCGACACCGCGCACGCGCCCATATGATGGTCGAGTATCCACCGTTGTCGTTTCAATATGTTCAACGCCTGCTGAATGGAGTGTCCCACTTGGCCTCGCCAATGCCTCGACGGCGAAGTCGCTTTCCGCAATCCGGCGCTGCTTCTCTCTGCAAAAGGCACAAGGATCGCTTATAAATATGACTAACGTGTGCAATGAATTGATCGAAACTAAAATTACCAGAGTCTCATGAACTCCGTAATAACGGTGTTGTCTCATAAACCTTCTTCTGGGTCCCAACGGTGGCGGGCCCTCGGACGCCACGCTCTGCGGGACGGTGAAATCCGCCAAGGGGTGCAGGATGCCCGGACTCATGGCTTCGCGTCCTCCTTGGCCCATTTGGACCTCTTTCCGTCGTAACCACGGCTTCCGAGGTGGTGGGTCCCAATGTTCCTCTTTGAAGCCCCTTCATGTACTTAGACTTTTCTTTGGCAGCTTCGCCTCGCAAGCCTCCTTGAATATTTGAATCTGCTCTTCCGTGATTGTCGGACTTTCCTTTACAATCTCGGAGTAGGGTTCCCCATCGCTGATCTTTGCTTTCACTCAATTTTTCCAGCGCCAACGCGCTGCTAAACTTGGTCATGGCGTGTTTGTTTATCTTCTTCATTGCCGGGTCATTGTCTGGATCTTCATAATCCTTCTCATTCCGGCCCGGGAACAAGAATATCTGGTGAAACTTCTTTAGGAGGGAGCTCCTCATATTTTCTATCTTCTTTAGATTCTCATCGTTGATGGTGGCGGTTGTCCGTATGATGCAGCCTATTTGATTGCCGTAGCACGCGCGCGCTTCCTCGGGCGCCTTTGGCTCAAAATTGCCGTTGTCCACCTCCGTGACCACCAGTCTAGTAGTCCTGAGTTTGTTAGGAACCCGTTGCCTCTTCGCTTTCGGTGCTACACCGGATCCGCTCCCCGAGGCAGCACCGGTCTCAGCGCCGGTCTCGATGCGGTCTGAATCTCAGCGCGGTGTCGGCCTCAAGACCGGTCTCGCATATCGGTCTCAAAGACCGGTCTGCGTGTCGGTCTCGGCCCGATGCGGGCCCAAGAACAACATCTGCTGATCGTCGGTAAAGCTAAAAATTAAATCGCCGCCCGGTAGACGCCGTCCGCAATCACCGAACCCTGTCCTTCATCGTTGCTAGCCATGTTTCCTATGATTAAATCTAGTCAATTAATTCTAGACCTAATAAAATGAATAATGACATAAAAAGGACTATTGTTTTGCAGGAATGTTGACTCCTTCTTGGTGCGGCAAATCCGGGCACTTTCGATATGTCCTAGTTTGTAGCACAAGTCATGCCGAAATTCACGGAAATTTCGCATGACCTTTGCTAAAAAGTGGACAAATCGAGAACTGAAATTTGCTTTAACAGAAATGAATCAACATTCCGCAAAACATAGGCCACTCAAAGATCATTCACTCGAAACAACAAAGCCACCACTTGGGCACAATCGAACAACTTCAATGAAAAGATATGACATGACCACTTCAATGAAAAATAAAATTTGCCTAAATACTTTTCCTTGAAAAATAGTGGTCTTTTGAAAAATCAAAACCTTTGCCAATCTACTTAACCTAGCTTCTTAATCCAACTAACCTAATTAACCTACCTATTTAACCTAGTTAGTTAATCTAGTTTACCTAGATAATTAACCCTAATTAAACTAGTTAACGCAGCTAGTTCTCTGTCAAAGCCTAAAATAAATTTTTGCACTAATTAACATGGATAATTAACCTAATTAAACTAGTTAACCTGACTAGTTCTCTGTCAAAGCCCTAACTAAGTTTTTGCACTAACCTAGATAATTAACCTAATTAAACTAGTTAACCTAACTACTTCTCTGTCAATGCCCTAACTAAATTTTTGCCCTAAAACCTAGATAATTAACCTAATTAAAACTGGCTAACCTATGCATGAGAGAGAGAGGAGGGGGGGCTTACAGATGATGGCTCGTGGTGGCGACGGAGGCGGTGTGGTGGCGAGGGAGGCGGGCGCCTCCGTGACGGCGAGGGAGGCAGGGCGTCTCCGTGACGGCGAGAAGGTGGCGTCGACGGCGTCTCGATGGCGTTACGAGGCAGCGGCTCCGTGGCGTTGAGGCGGCTCCGGTGTCGCCGACGGCACAAGACGGCTCTGTGGCGCGCTGTTGTCGGCGGCGAAGTGTGGGGCGACGAATCGGGAGACGGCGGTCTTGCGGGTGGGGTTTGAGGATTTGGGGAAGTGGTGGCGGGCGGGGAAGCGGTTTTTGGCTAAGTCAAACTTAGCGATGAGCGCGTTTAGCAAAAACAGCGCTATAGCTAAGTTAGCTATAGCGCTTTCGTCAAACGCGCTGCTGCTATAGCTAATTTCCTATTCTGTTTCTATAGCGGTGGTCTAGGCACGCGCTGCAGCTACGTTAGCTATAGCGCCTCACAAACAAACGCTGCTATGCCTTCCTCCGATTTTTCACTTTTTCGCTTATTTTGCTTTACATTTTATTTTTCCCTTTCTCCTTTTTTCTATTTCTTTCATTTTCATTTAAATTTCTATTTGTTTATCATCTTATTTTATTTTTGTTAGTAGTAGCGCTCTTCCTGAAACGCCGCTAATCGTGATGTAGCAATGGCGCGTTTACATTAAGATCGCTATCGCTATGCGTAGCCTAGCATTCTACCAATGGGAATATTAGTAGTAGCGCTTTTATTCAACAGCGCCATCGCTAAGTTTTTGTCTCAGAGCGGTTTCTAGTGGCTCACATCGCTAAATAGCACTAGCGCTGTTTTTTGAACCGCGCTGCTGCTAAGATTCTGTGTATAGCCTTTTCCCTAGTAGTGAGAGGTCAAAACAGTAAACTCACTTCAAGTGACAACATGCAAAAATAGAGCGGCGCCCATTAAAGTACGCACCGCACGGTCCACCCCAGCGGAGTCCTGACACTGGATGTCAAAACCAATCACTTTCGACCATCAGGATTACTCCGGAAGTATCCGGAACGCAGGATGGACTGCTCTGATATTAGATCCTATAATCGACGGACTACAATTTACACAAGTCCTAATGGACGGCGACAGTGATCTAAACCTGCTATATCAGGATACAATCCACAGAATGGGGATAGACTCAACCAAAATACGCCATAGCAACACTTCCTTTCGAGGAGTGATGCCAGGCCCATATGCCCATTGTACGGGCTCTCTACCGCTAGAAGTTGTGTTCGGCTCATCCAACAACTTCCGTCATGAAAAGTTAGTCTTCCACATCGCCCCATTTAAAAGTAGCTATCAAGCACTATTGGGATGCGAAGCTTTCGCCCGCTTTAACGCAATACTGCACTATGCATCTCTTACACTTAAAATGCCCGGTCCACGAGGCATCATCTCATTAAAGGGAAACCTCGAGTGTTCCTTGAATATGGAAGAAAGTGAGACAGCCTTGACAGCCACGCATTAATCTGGCTTTGCTGATCAAAGCACCTAAACAGGTCATTCAGATCCCGGACACAGTTAGGCGAGTCTGGCATAAATAAACAAGGGGCTTACTAGCCGTGTACCCCCTTACAAGGGGCTGTACGCATGTACAATAAGAGACAATAAAGCTCAATTTTATTCATTTTTTGAATTATACTCTGTTTATAAATTTTTCGCACGATCCTTTTTTCCAACTAAGTTCTTCTCTTTTACAGATGAACACCATGCTACACCCATCCAAGATACGGCACAACGGAGACACAGGCGCAGACGTGCAGCAGGGACCCGTTGCAAGGATTCTTTTCAGATTAAGACCTGCGTAAACCTTTCTTACTGTCTCTTGTTGATACACATCCCCCGGTTTCTCACTATAACCAAGGAGGAGGCTGGCATTTTGGCATTGGCCGCGTCAGAAATTTTTGTGCGTACGTGGACATTAGGGGCTTAGGGCATTGTTCTATCCGGTTTCATAAAGACCGAATACCTTAGGGAGTGTTCGGCGTCTCGAGTTAGGCCTTATATGCATCAGCTCTGAATCATGTCTTTGGTCAAATGTTGGGTTTGCCCGGCTCCTGTGTTTTGCTACCTTACGCTCGCTCTATCGCTAACGCGCACTGTGGAGAACTACTGCGATTGTGCCCCGGTTCGTCCAGGTGAGCACCTCAGTAGAGAAAGCTAAAAACTGACTGTCATGATATAGCGAGAGACTGGTCAACCACTCGATTGACCACCGGAATGTTTAGAATTCCTCTGCTTTAACGAAGGACCGTTTCCCTGTCAGGCACACACGCGCCCCGAAATTCGGAGAGTGTGGTGCCCCTAGGGGCTATATAGTAGCCCCACCATCGAACTCCTATGGCTAAGTGAAAGTGTTAAAGCATTATAGTCCAGTTGCCTAGTTTGCTACGCGATCACCTCCTTCACAGGACCAAGACATTGGATTAAGTGTGAAAATGCGCCTTTTTTGCAAACACCCCCGCACTATGTGCGTGGGGGCTGAAGCTGAAGACTGCCATCTTTCAGGTTATATACACATATACATTAACGGCCGCGCAGGAGGTATTCCAACACTTGAACACACAAGTATAAAAAGCCCTTATATTATATTTGAAACATGGTTTCACAAATCATACATGTCATTTGAACATAACATTTTTCGAGCACTGCGTCTCTATTAAACGAGCGCCCTGCAGGACTTCCTCAAAATAGTGTTTGGCAGGTAATCGGCTTCTGTCCGAATCCTGGGATGCAACGTCAGTGGCCTTCATCTCTGCCCAGTATGTTTTGACACGGGCGAGAGCCATCCATGCACCCTCTATGCATGCCGACCGTTTCATTGCATCGATATGCAACACCGCATCGAGGAACTGCTGCACCAAGCCAAAATAACTCTTTGGCTCGGGCCTTTTTGGCCACAAATGAGTCACGACGTCCTTCATGGCAAGTCCGGACAACCTATTCAGCTCAGCCCATTCGGCTAACCGATCGGTTAATGGAAGTGGACGCTCTGGACTATGGAACTGCGACCAAAAAAGCTCTTCCATTCCGTGAACCTTTTGGCCTGGAAGTGTGCGACGCGTCTGCGGCACTCGCCGCCAAATTTAGATAAGCATCCTCCACACCCCACAGTTGGCCCAACTGAGCATACTTCAGATCCGTGAACTTCCTCCGCAGCAGAAAGGGCTTTCCAGCCGCAATATCCCCGGCTTGATGTAGCTCCTCCTTCATAGCTCTCATCGCGGAGCAGACATCCTTGGCTTCGGCGGTGGCCTTCTTCATGTCCTCTTGCTCCGCTCGGCGTTCTCTTTCAAGAAACTCGCAGCGGTTGGTAGCATCCTTCAGCTTCACGGCCATTTCGGCCATTTCCTCCCTGCTTCGGCAGTGAGCAGCTTGTTCGGCTTTTAGCTCTTCGGCCGCCTTCAAGGCAGCCGCATTACTTTTTTTGGCTTACTCCTTGGCTCGGGCGAGCTCTGCCCGAAGGTCCTCCATAGCAGCGGCACCATCTGCATTAAGAATACATGTTGTAAGGCACGGGCGTCAAGCTCCCTTACCAAGTGTCCGCGGAGAAGCCACATACCTTGTGACTCATCAAGTCGCTTATTGACCAGCGCGATGTCCACATCCGCAACGTCAAGTTGCCGCTCTAGTTCGGCAAATCTATCAGTCCAACTGGCCACCGAACGCTCCGCCACCTGTATAGGACAGGCGACATCTTACAACTGAGATTATGATCCTCGGCACGCTGTCGCTTTTGACAACGCACCGAGTCTCAGGGGCTACTATCTATACAGGGCACATTCTATATGCAAAACTGTCAGAAGGTATATCATTTTTGCGTACCTCAAACCCCGTCAGTAAACTTCTGACGGCCTCATGCAACCCGCTCTCAGCGGATGAAATCCTTTCAATCACCGTACCCATTAACGTACGGTGATCTTCTGAGATAGACGCTTGCCCGAGCAGATCCTTCAGCTCCTCCGACCGTACACTAGTTGGTGCCGAACCTTCCGGCCCCACCGGACTTAGGTAAACCCTCCGCGACGACACCTCAGGGTCGTCCGCCCCGCCTGACGGTGCGGCAGATGGAGGCATTTTGCTCTCCATCATCTCCGGACGAAGATCCCCCGAAGATGAGCTCTGCTGAGAAGGGCTGAGATCCGAACTACAAGGTAATAACTCCGTTTATCTTTAGAAATAAAAACAGGGATGTCCCTTATTACAAAACTCCCCTTTCTACCTACGGCTCGCTAGAGGGCTGATTTCCTTGGGGTAATAGAGTGGCCGGGGCTCCTCCCGGCGCGGGACCCTCTGGTGAAGATTTCTTCCCCCGCTTTAAGGCCTTGGCCTCCGGATCTTCAGAAGCGGTCCTCTTCTCCCCCTGGAGGGAGGGATTCTCGATCCCCCTTTCTTGAGAGCCTCCTTAGCGGAGGCGGTAGCTTTCCTATTCCCCCCCCCCCCCTTCACCCTCTTCCGAAGGCGCAACCTCCAGCATCTTGGTTAACACAAGATCCGGCGGGGTCTCGGGGAGGGGGGCCGGACACCTTATTAGTTTTGCTTTTGCTATCCATTCGTGTTCAAGGGACAACTCTTTAAAGGGCAAGGTTATGATAAACGTATGGGTAGCATGTCCAGACACAGGACTACTTACTTGAGTATCCGGGCAATTGCAGCTCAGACATGCGTCCTCGGTCAAGTCCAGACACATCTCTTGTGATCCGAAGAACAGTTTATACGTCTCCACGGGCGTCGCACCCATGAAGTGTTGGAGAGCTCGCGGTCCCTCCGGATTGAATTCCCACATGCGGAGGGGGCGACGTTTGCAAGGCAGAAGGCACCGAATCAACATGACCTGCGCCACAACAACCAGATTGATCTCCCTCTCTTGGAGGTCTCGAATACGGCTCTGCAATAGTGGTACGTCCTTGGACGACCCCCAGTCAAGCCCTTTGTTGACCCATGACGTCAGCCATTGTGGAGGGCCCGAGCGAAAGGCAGGCGGCGCCACCCATCTGGTGCCCCTGGGAGCGGTGATGTAGAACCACTCTTGTTGCCACAAACCAAGCTCCTCTTGAAAAAAGCCCTCGGGCCATGGAGTGCCAGCCCTCTTGCTAATAACTGCCCCTCCGCATTCTGCCTGCCGCCCCTCGATCATCTTCGGCCCCACGTTGAAGGTATTGAGCCACAATCCGAAGTGAGGGGTAGTGCGGAGGAAGGCTTCGCATACAACAATGAATGATGAGATGTGGAGGATGGACTCCGGATCCAAGTCATGGAATTCCAGCCCATAATAAAACATGAGCCCCCTCACGAAGGGGTTCGTCGGGAAGCCTAGACCCCGACGGAAGTGAGACATGAACACCACGCTCTCACCAGGCTCGGGAGTGGGAATGGCTTGCCTGAGGCAGGCAGCCTATGCGAAATTTTGTCGGTTAAATACCTGGCGCCTCTCAGCTTTAGCACATCTTCTTCCGTGACGGAAGAAGGCATCCACCGGCCTTGTAGGTCGGAGCCGGACATTGTCGAAGGTCCGAAGCGCCTGAATCTGGAGCCTTGGGTGTTGGAACATGAGGCAAGGGGCGGATTCGATTGAGATTGAAGAAAAGGAACATGCCTTGGTCTCGTTATAAAGGGGTTGAATACCAAGAGCCGTCCCCGTGACCGTTTGGGACTTGCCTTCGATGGAGGGGGCGTGCCAACTGAAAGTGCAACTATCCCTAGGTGGTTTTGGTAATTAATAACAACATATAGCTCATTGAGGTAATGCTATTCCAAGACTATTATTTCATGAAAGCTCAATGAATGGCATGGCATGGATGATGAAAGTGGATCCCTCAAAATACTAAGGACAAAGGATTGGCTCAAGCTCAAAAGCTCAAGACTCTTCATTTTACATTTTGGTGATCCAAAATCACACTGAGTCTATAGGAAAAGCCAATACTATCAAGGAGGGATGAGGTGTTGCTTAATGAGCCTCTTGCTTCATGTGCTTAGTGATATGCTCCAAAACCCTCAACTACTTTCCCACATCCACATATGACCTAAACCCAAAGCCAAAATCGGTCACACCGAAACTTCCTATCCGGCGCCACCGATTTCAGAAGTCATAGCCACTGCCAAAAACCCTAAGCAAATTGGTCTTACCGATAGGGATCTCGGTCTCACCGAGATGGGGTTGAAATCTCTATTTCCTTCAGTAACGCTTTCGGTCTAACCAAGTGAGCGATCGGTCCCACCGAGATTGCAATGTAAACTCTCTGCTTCCTTTTGTAACATTTCAGTCTCACCGAAAAAGAGCAAATCGGTCCCACCGAAGTTTACTCCGACCAACTCTCCGAAAGCTTATTACCAAATTGGTCTCACCGAGTTTGTGTAATCGGTCTTACCGAGATTACGTTATGCCCTAACCCTAACCGAATCGGTCTCACCGAGATGCATGTCGGTCCCACCGAAAATCACTAACGGTCACTAGGTTTACTAGATCGGTCCGACCGAGTTTAACAATTCGGTCCCACCGAGTTCTGTAAATTATGTGTAACGGTTAGATTTTGTGTGGAGGCTATATATATTCCTCCACCTCCTCTTCATTCATGGAGAGAGCCATCAAAACGAACCTACACTTCCAACTTACCATTTCTGAGAGAGAACCACGTACTCATGTGTTGAGGCCAAGATATTCCATTCCTACCATATGAATCTTGATCTCTAGCCTTCCCAAGTTGCTTTCCACTCAAATCTTCTTTCCACAAGATTCAAACCCATTGAGAGAGAGTTGGGTGTTGGGGAGACTATCATTTGAAGCACAAGAGCAAGGAGTTCATCATCAACGCACCATTTGTTACTTCTTGGAGAGTGGTGTCTCCTAGATTGGCTAGGTGTCACTTGGGAGCCTCCGACAAGATTGTGGAGTTGAACCAAGGAGTTTGTAAGGGCAAGGAGATCGCCTACTTCGTGAAGATCTACCGCTAGTGAGGCAAGTCCTTCGTGGGCGACGACCATGGTGGGATAGACAAGGTTGCTTCTTCGTGGACCCTTCTTGGGTGGAGCCCTCCGTGGACTCATGGCAATGTTACCCTTCATGGGTTGAAGTCTCCATCAATGTGGATGTACGATAGCACCACCTATCGGAACCATGCCAAAAACATCCATGTCTCCAATTGCGTTTGAATCCTCCAAACCCTTCCCTTTACTTTCTTGCAAGTTGCATGCTTTAATTTCCATGCTTGCTTGAATTGTGTGATGATTGCTTGACTTGTCCTAAAGTAGCTAAAATCTGCCAAACTCTAAAATTGGGAAAAGGTTAAGTTTTTATTGGTCAAGTAGTCTAATCACCCCCCTCTAGACATACTTCAAGGTCCTACAAGTGGTATCAGAGCTTTGGTCTCCATTTGCTTTGATTTCCATAGCTTTTGGTGGTCATAGCCTTGGTTTCACAACCTAGGAGAGTATGGCGTCTAGCAAGAAAAATTATCACCGTAGAGGTCCTTACTTTGATGGTACTACTTTTGCTAGTTGGAAGCATAAGATGAAAATGCATATTCTTGGACATAACCCCGCCGTTTGGGCAATTATTTGTATTGGCTTGCAAGGTGAATTCTTCGATGGGAGAGAACCGAACCGTGAAGCTAATGCGGAAGAATTGAAGATGCTGCAATACAACGCTCAAGCTTGTGATATCATCTTCAACGAATTGTGCCCCGAAGAATTCAACAAAATCAGCCATCTTGAGAATGCAAAGGAAATTTGGGATACTTTGATTGATATGCATGAAGGTACCGAGTCCGTCAAGGAATCCAAGTTGGATGTGCTCCAAAGTCAGCTTGACAAGTTCAAAATGAAGTATGGTGAAGGTGTCGCTGAAATGTACTCTAGGCTTGCTCTTATCACAAATGAGATTGCCGGCTTAGTGAGTGAAGAGATGACCGACAAATTCATCATAAGATCTTAAGAGCATTGGATGGAAAGTATGATACCGTGTGCACATTTATTCAAATGATGCCAAACTACAAAGATCTCAAGCCAATGGAAGTCATTGGAAGAATTGTTGCTCATGAGATGTCACTCAAGGATAAGGAGGAACTTCACAACAAGTCAAGTGGTGCTTACAAAGCCTCAAGTGAAGCCCCCACATCATCAAGTGATAAACCAACCTTCAATGAAGAATTGATCTTAATGGTGAAGAACTTCAACAAATTCTACAAGAGTAGAAGCAAAGAAAGAAGCTCCAAATCAAGGTCTTACAATGACAAGAGATCTTCTAGTCGAGAGTGCAGTTGCTACAATTGTGGGAGACCCGGACACTACTCCAATGAGTGTACGGCACCCTACAAAAGAAGAGAAGATTCTCCAAGAAGAAGGAGCAAAAGAGAAGAATCACCACCAAGAGATAGGAGGAGTAGAGATGATCGTTATGAACGAAGACCCTCGCGGAGAAGCAAGGATTCGGAAAGGAAGGACAAGTCATCAAGGAGCTACATAAAACGAAGACATCAAGCTCATGTTGGTGAATGGGTATCCGGCTCCGACTCCGGCAATCACTCCGGGAGAAGCTATCACTCCGACTCCGAATATACTCAAGATGAAGGTGTTGCCGGTCTAGCACTTGTGTCAACCAACTACTGCGACATATTTGATTCACCAAATGAAGGTGTTGGAAGATGCTTCATGGCCAAAGGTCCAAAGGTAACACATCCCGAATATGCTGATTTCAATAGTGATGAAGATGACTTGCTTGTGGATGATGATTTACTTGTTGACAACTCTAGTGATGAATACTATGATGAAATGTCAATTAATCATGCTAATCATGCTAAAACGATTGACAATGATAAGGAGAAGATTGAGCTTCTAACTAAAGAATTAAACTCTCTTAAGTTAGCTCATGAAACTATCTACGAATATCATCGAGAACTTTTAAGGGCTCATGAGAAGTTACGCTTTGAAAAGATCAATATTGAGCAAGAGCATGAGTTCTTAAAAGCAATCAATGATGATCTTCGCAAGAAAAGTTCTTCTTACATTGACAAGCGTTTACTATTATCTACTTACATGCCTCAAGTCAAGTCTAGTAACAAGTACAGTAAAGATACTTCCTCTAGTAGTAACAATAATAATGTCAAATCCAATATTATTGCTTCTATAGTTCTCTTGATTCCACTAATGATTCTCTTAGCCAAGTTACACTTGAGCAAGAAAATAGCTTATTGAAGGGAATTATAGAGAAAGGTGTTTACAAGAGTCTTGCCGGGAGTAAGCAATTCGAGGAAATTGTACGCAAGCAAGGAAGGCACCGGAAGAACCAAGGTGTTGGTTTTGAACGAAAGTTCAATGCCAATGGAGTTGAGTGGGAATAAGATCAATACCCAAGACCAAGTTTGTTCCTCAACAAGAGAAGTATGATCCTAGTTGCTTCAAGGGAACACAAGCTCAAGATGATCTTCCACCACAAGACCACAAGAACAAAGGCAAGGACAAGCTTCAAGAAGATATTGATGCATTTGAAGAAGCACCTAAAGCCTCGTTCAAGTGGGTCCCCAAGACCACGTCAAGTTCTACTTCATCTAGTACAACTACAACTCCAAGGATTCCCATCAAGATGATGTGGATCCCAAAGAAGAAGAACTAGAGAGTTCTTGAGGGTGACTCCGCCAACATTCTTCACTCATATCATTTTGGCAAGACCAAGTGCTATCAACTTCCACATCTTGCACTAGTTAAAGGAGTCACAAACCCTCATGTTGGTAAGACAAGGGACAAGGTAACCTAATGATTTCATGGACATCATCTTGTGTGTGCATCACTCTATGTCTATGGATATTCTTGTTTGTTCCTTGTGGGACTAACCCATGTAGGTAAGTTGAAAGTGCAACTCACTCCAAAGGATTGCTCCAAATGATCTACATCAATATTGAGCATCTACATCTTCAACACCTACATGAAGTCATCATCGACAAAACCCAAGGTTAGTGCATCCCTCTAAGGGGGGATCTCACATCTAGGGGGAGCTTAACTCTAAGAATTGAGTCAAAGCAACTCTAATGGTGTGAACACATTAATGCATTATGTAAAAGTGGTAACCCCACTTGAGCTTAAACGATGAGTATGACCTATGATCAAATGTTCTCATTTGACTCCTAAGTCAATATACTCATATATAGATGACCTAGTCATCGCCAATTGTTTGATAGATGCTAGAATTGGTTGTGCATGCTTTGCCACATATTTCATTTGCTATCTTATTGTGTGAGCATGTTGGTGCATATTTTACTCATTCAAGGACATCCACTTGTCGTTTTGATTGTCTGGATTCTTTTCTTTGTGCCAAGTGGATGGACAAGAATGCCTAAGAACCTTCTTTAGCTATCTATGCTTTTCTCATCTCAAACTCTATTCATGCTACATCACAAAATTTGATCAAGTCAGATTCGAACCACTCTGTGTGAGGAGCACTCAGAGTCCCCGATTCGTCATAGACTTAAACTTCCAAAGCCTCTTTGTGATTCTCGGTATGACCGATTCTTCCATTTCGGTTCTACCGAGATCACCAAGTTGATCTGAGTTTTCAATCTCGGTGCAACCGATTTGAACTTTTCGGTCTCACCGATTTGCTGTAACTGAACACAGTTAGGCATCTCGGTGCCACCGAGTTGTTCCACTCGGTCACACCAACAGGGTCGGGCTATATATGGCCACGGGCAAAAGTTTGGAAATTTCTCCGAAACCCTTCGCCCGTGCAACAGCTCGCTCTGCCATTGTGGTCTCCGGATCGTCTCCTTGCCGCCAACAGCCTCCTGTCGCTGGTCTTCGTCACCGTCAACGAAATTCGTCCCTGCCGTTGCCGCCGTAGCAAGTCCACCGCCAAGTTAGGGTATGGACTTGATCTTTGTGCTATCCACGTCTGATTCCTAGCACATTGTTTTCATATTGATTCTTGCCACGATTGAGATTCTTCTATCCAGCCAAAATAGTCCGTGGATTAGATGTGATTCAAATTTTTAGGGTTAGGTTTCCGCCAAAACCATCTCGGACCCACCGAGTTGAAAAACTCGGTCTCACCGATTTGGTGTATGCCATTGCACTAGTGACTCTTGGTCTGACCGAGAATTACTAATCGGCGTGACCGATTTGAAGATTCTGTGAAACCCTAGCAGTCTCGGTGCCACCGAACTGAAACTCGGTCCAACCGAGATCATCAGTTTAGGTTCCAAAACTACTTCGGTATCACCGAGTTTGAAAATTGGTTGATCCGAAATGCTTTCTGTGGAAAACTAAAATGAACTTTTGAATCATTCTTTTGCAAAAATCTCTGCATTTTGTGATGCTCATCTATTCTATCTCATCTATAACTCTTCACAGGTCGTGATCGGCTTTTGCAATATGTCCGATCGGAGTGACAGCAGAACAGTCTCAAGAACAGATGGACTTGAGTGAGGGCACTAGTCCCTTAACTTCGGATGATGGGAGCGTATACTCCTAGCAACTTGCCTAAGGCTGCAACTAGGCAAAGGAGGAAGAGAACATCAGACTCAGAAGATGAGGATTACAAAGCTGAGGAGGATGAGGCCACTTCCAAGAAAGTGGTGCTCAAGAAAGAGTATGGCTCTGCACAAAGCACAAAGCCAGGCCTGAAGAAGAAAGTTCCTGCCAAGAG
This sequence comes from Aegilops speltoides, assembly GCA_021437245.1. Lineage (NCBI taxonomy): Eukaryota > Viridiplantae > Streptophyta > Magnoliopsida > Poales > Poaceae > Aegilops > Aegilops speltoides. The sequence continues at coordinate 465,617,012 of CM038142.1, forward strand.
AACTCCAATGCCAAAGGCCAGGAAGTCCACTCAAGTGCCAGCTCAAGCTCAACCCAAAGAGGCACCTGCAAGGAAAGAAGCACCATCAAAACCTCAGAAAGTCCCCACGGGTGCAACCATGAAGTTCACAATTGAATCATAGGATGATGGTGATCAGGATAAGAAAAAGAAGAGAGCTAGAACCACAACTGCCAAGGTCCTTGGAAAGCCCTCAATGAGAAGGGATTCTGATGAAGAAGAAGAGGATGCTGCACCAGCACCTAAGGCAGCTAAGCTTATGGGAGATGCAATCAGGCCAGGGGCTGCAACATCCAAGCCCAAAGATGCACCCAAAGCTGCCTCCAAGGCCAAGCAAGCTCCAAAGAGGAATACTAGGAGTATTCCAGCCGCTGAAAAGAACAAGGCCCCAGTGCCAAATGTTGCAGAAGATGAAGATGGAGAAGGACAGGTCCTTAGAAAGCTCAAGCCCAAGATACCAGACCACAATGATGTCCATCCTGTGGCTGAGGACATGAGAATCAGGAAGGATTCAGGGTTGAGACTATGGAGGATGGAAGACCCATATGCTTCAAGAAGAAGAACTGTTGTTGACTACAGGTTCCACACAAAGGAACAGCAGGACTTTTATGAGACCATTCTGTTGGACAAGAAGCCCATTGTGTGTGATATGAGGTGGGTTGACTGGAAATTCATCAGAGAGAATGAGGAGCACTACCCTGGAGTGGAGGAGAGCTTTTTTGCTTGTGGAGTAGAAGATTTTGTTGGACAGAAGTTCACCAACTGGAATGATGAGCTTATCATGCAGTTCTACTCCACAACACATTTTTACCCAGATGGTAGAATTGTTTGTATGTCTGAAGGTACAAGGTACCAATCCACTGTTGAAGAATGGGCAAGTCTGATCAATGCCCCCAAGGAAGAAGAGGATGACTTGGACATATATGCAAAGAAGAAGTTGGGTCACAACTCAATGGCTCACATGTACAAGGAAATTCCTGACAAGGCAGTTGAGACTCACAAGTTTGGATCAGTTCACTTTCTGCAGTCAGAATTGGCAACCATTAATTGGATCCTGAGGCACACTTTGTTGCCCAAGTCAGGTGACCATAACATGATCAGAGGGCATGCCATCAACATGCTGCATGTGTTTGATGTGCCCCAGAAGTTCAAAGTCATGAGCCTCATCATTGAAACAATCAAGAGGACTGCAGCAGATCAGAAGAGGAGCTATGGATATGCACCTCAGATTCAAGAATTGATCAACTCCAAGATGGGCATAGGGAAATATAGTTGTATAAGGAACATTTTCCAATTTATCCAGACTTTGAGGGCAGTGAGGTTGTCATGAATGAAGATGATCCACAATCAGTCCAAGCTCAGGAGAAGAAGGAGAAGGCAAAGAAGGAGAAGGCTGCCAAGATGCCAACTCAAGAGGAGGCATCTGAGTAATTCTTGAAGACCAAACAAGAGCAGCTTGGTTACTTGATAGCATCAACTCTGAGGATTGAGAAAGGGTTGGCCACCCTAACTCAAAACCAGGAGAGCCTGGAGAGAATCATGGAACAAAAGTTATATGATCTAGATGTCAAGGTAATCGAGATTCATCGGTTGTAGAGCAGCTGCAGGATGACATGCAGAGAGGAAGGGCAAGACAACCACCAATGTGTTTGCCAGAGTGCCCAGGCCCAGAGGTCGATTCAGTGCAGTGGATGACAATAGAGCTACAACTTCAAAGACCAGCTGCGCCCCAACAGTTCCAAAGGCAACCAGCTCCAAGACCAACTCCTCCAAAGACCCTCTACTTCAACTGAAGCCTTCGTCCAAGGAGCTATCTCTACACCACCACCGTAAGGTCAAGCACGAGAGCGATCTAGCACTATGCATTTTCTATGAACTTTTTGGTACCTTGTTGCCAAAGGGGGAGAAAAATGTATAGATCATAGGCTTCGAGAGAGAGTGTTGCTTTTATTCTCTCTTGCTTTATTTGGTGGTTTTTCAAACTTTGTTTGCTTTTGGTTGAGATACTATGCCTGTGAGACATTGATGATCATGTGTTTGATCATAAACTACACTTATGCATGCTTGATATTATCATATCTATCCTATGTGATCATTCACTATGCTTGGTGATGAGTGCATGTATTCATTGTTTATTATTTTGAGCGCTCCACCAAGATGTATGTGACATGGAAGAGTAACCCATGAGCCTAATTCATTGTGAATATGCAGTCCAAAGCAAATATTAAACTATGCACAAATTTAGGGGGAGCTCTTTCTTATCACATACTTCTCAAAGCAGCGATGTTATTCAAGCTTATTATCTTTTGTCGAAGCTTTGATCTATATGTTGTCATCAATTACCAAAAAGGGGGAGATTGAAAGTGCAACTATCCCTAGGTGGTTTTGGTAATTAATAACAACATATAGCTCATTGAGCTAATGCTATTCCAAGACTATTATTTCAGGAAAGCTCAATGAATGGCATGGCATGGATGATGAAAGTGGATCCCTCAAAATACTAAGGACAAAGGATTGGCTCAAGTTCAAAATCTCAAGACTATTCATTTTACATTTTAGTGATCCAAGATCACATTGAGTCTATAGGAAAAGACAATACTATCAAGGAGGGATGAGGTGTTGCTTAATGAGCCTCTTGTTTCATGTGCTTAGTGATATGCTCCAAAACCCTCAACTACTTTCCCACATCCACATATGACCTAAACCCAAAGCCAAAATCGGTCACACCGAAACTTCCTATCCGGCGCCACCGATTCCAAAAGTCATAGCCACCGTCACAAACCCTAAGCAAATCGGTCTTACCGATAGGGATCTCGGTCTCACCGAGATGGGGTTGCAATCTCTCTGTTTCCCTTCGTAATGTTTCGGTCTAACCGAAGTGAGCGATCGGTCCGACCGAGATTGCAATGTAAACTCTCTGTTTCCTTTTTTAACATTTCTGTCTCACCAAAAAGAGCAAATCGGTCCCACCGAGTTTACCTGACCAACTCTCTGGAAAGCTTATTACCAAATCGGTCTCACCGAGTTTGTGTATTCGGTCTTACCGAGATTACGTTATGCCCTAACCCTAACCGAATCGGTCTCACCGAGATGCATGTCGGTCCCACCGAAAATCACTAACGGTCACTAGGTTTACTAAATCGGTCCGACCGAGTTTAACAATTCGGTCCCACCGAGTTTGGTAAATTGTGTATAACGGTTAGATTTTGTGTGGAGGCTATATATACCCCTCTACCTCCTCTTCATTCGTGGAGAGAGCCATCAGAACGAACCTACACTTCCAACTTACCATTTCTGAGAGAGAACCACCTACTCATGTGTTGAGGCCAAGATATTCCATTCCTACCATATGAATCTTGATATCTAGCCTTCCCAAGTTGCTTTCCACTCAAATATTCTTTCCACCAGATTCAAACCCATTGAGAGAGAGTTGAGTGTTGGGGAGACTATCATTTGAAGCACAAGAGCAAGGAGTTCATCATCAATGCACCATTTGTTACTTCTTGGAGAGTGGTGTCTCCTAGATTGGCTAGGTGTCACTTGGGAGCCTTTGACAAGATTGTGGAATTGAACCAAGGAGTTTGTAAGGGCAAGGAGATCGCCTACTTCGTGAAGATCTACCGCTAGTGAGGCAAGTCCTTCGTGGGCGACGGCCATGGTGGGATAGACAAGGTTGCTTCTTCATGTACCCTTCTTGGGTGGAGCCCTCCGTGGACTCGCGCAGCCATTACCCTTCATGGGTTGAAGTCTCCATCAACGTGGATGTACGATAGCACCACCTATCGGAACCATGCCAAAAACATCCGTGTCTCCAATTGTGTTTGAATCCTCCAAACCCTTCCCTTTACTTTCTTGCAAGTTGCATGCTTTAATTTCCGCTGCCTATATACTCTTTGCATGCTTGCTTGAATTGTGTGATGATTGCTTGACTTGTCCTAAAGTAGCTAAAATCTGCAATACTCTAAAATTGGGAAAAGGTTAAGTTTTTATTGGTCAAGTAGTCTAGTCACCCCCCTCTAGACATACTTCAAGGTCCTACACCAACGGGCGCGGTTGGGTTACCCACGCCCGTATTGATGAGAATCCCGGAATAAGGAGACACGATCTCTACTTTGACAAGACATGCCAAGGAAACCGCTTCGCTAAACGCGCTGAGGTGGAACAATAAAAACAATTCGAATAAAGGCTTGGCCGTGGTGTGATGTCATGCCATGAAATACGTCAGCAGATTGAACTTGTGTAAATATTATTCTCTCTATGGTGGTATGTGGAATTTATTTTGCAGAGCCGGACACTATCCTGGTGTTCAAAATCTTCTATGAATTATTCGGAAGAGGAACCCGCCTTGCAATGCCGAAGACAATATGTGCGCCGGACTCGTCGTCATTGAAGCCTGGTTCAGGGGCTACTGAGGGAGTCCTAGACTAGGGGGTGTCCGGATAGCCGAACTATCATCTTTGGCCGGACTCCAAGACTATGTAGATACAAGATTGAAGACTTCGTCCCATGTACGGATGGGACTTTCCTTGGCGTGGAAGGCAAGCTTGGCGATATGAATATGTAGATTTCCTACCATTGTAACCGACTCTGTGTAACCCTAGCCCTCTCTGATGTCTATATAAACTGGAGGGGTTTAGTCCGTAGGACGAACAACAATCATACCATAGGCTAGCTTCTAGGGTTTAGCCTCCTTGATCTCGTGGTAGATCTACTCGTGTACTACCCATATCATCAATATTAATCAAGCAGGAGTAGGGTTTTACCTCCACCGAGAGGGCCCGAACCTGGGTAAAAACATCGTGTCCCTTGTCTCCTGTTACCATTCGCCTAGACGCACAGTTCGGGACCCCCTACCCGAGATCCGCTGGTCTTTACACCGACACTGGGCTTTGCTTTTCCGCTTCATAAGATCAAAAAGATCAGTACAGATATGAAGAATGAAATGAGTACAGGATAAGTAAATCATCATTACCCTGGAGCGGTCTTAAGAGCCTGCAAGTTGGACTGAATTGAGTTTCCAGAGGAAGGTGAAGTTTCCTAATAGTTTGAGTCAGAAGAATTGAGTGGCTGATGAGTGAGACCCGCCAAAGGATAAAAAGAATTTAAGTCGGAGGTGACCTCGTTCCGGCGCTTCCTTGGTGTATTAGGTAAGCCGGACGAGAGTTCTGCGTCTTTGCTGGTCCGGGTCTGCCTCCGGCTCTCATGAATCTATCGCTTCAAAAGAAATTGATGATCTTGATAAGCTAAGGGATGTGAAAATCTTACTTTCTAGGTTACTCTTCGGATTTTCTGTCTTGGCAAAGGCTCGGAGTCGGAGGAAATAATATAGTTACCTCTTCATCCGCTCCATGACCCGTGTCCTCCTGATGATAATCAGTGTCAATAAGGTGGTCAAAAAAGGAGCCAAGAGAGTCAAGAGCTACCTCCGACTCAGAGGAATCTTCTAGTCGAAGCAAGTCAGAGGCGTTGGCCTTCTTTCCTTTTTTCTTGGCGGCGGCTTTCTGGCGGCTCTCTTGGCCTTCCTGGCTCTCTTTACAGCCTCATGATCATACTTCTTCTTCCAAAATTCATCGTCAGCCTGTAAAAATCAGCAAAAGTTTGAGTAAAGACAAAATATCAAGGATGAAGGTAAAGTTATTCAGCTTGGCGGCTTACCGCTAGAGCTGGGTTAGCTTCGCAGAAGGGGCTTAAGCCTACCTTACCACAAAATCTGCTAGGCTTTCATTCAAGAGTGACTTTGTCATGTCATCAACAACTTGGTCAGGTAAATCGTCAGGGCTGTGCCGCAGAGGGCCATTCTTCTTGCCCGTGTAGGTGCACATCAAACTGGAGCGGCGGCTCAACGGAATGATCCACCAGGCAAGCCAAACCCGGACCAAGTCGATACCATTTAGCCCATTCCCCAAAAGAGCTTCGATTTTAGCCATGGTGGGGGCGAGCATCTGCCGTTCGGTGGCTATCACATTATTAGGAAGCGGATGATTGGAGTCAAGACACAGAGCACGAATGTCGGGCAGAGGGTTTTCATCAGCCGGAGAAGTGTCTTGGCAATAGAACCATGTCTGGTTCTAGTCTTTGGGGTGACTTGGTGGATTCCCATAAGGAAAAATGACGTCTCTCCCTCGTTGAATTGAGACCCCGCCAAGCTCCAAGCTAGGTCCATTGCCACATTCATTCTGGCGGTTCAAATAAAATAACTCTCTGAAGAGTAGTAAGCTGGGCTCTTCTCCAAGATACACCTTAGTGAACACTTGAAAGTTGCAAATATTAAACATGGAGTTGGGTCCGATGACTTGAGGACGGAGGTCAAAAAAGTGCAGGACGTCTCTGAAGAACTTTGAGCCGGGTGGTGAAAACCCCCGATTCATATGGTCAGTGAAGACGATGACCTCCCCCTCTTTGGGCTGAGGTTTTTCTTCTGTTGGGTCAGGAGCGCGATATGACATGATTTCCTTCTTTGGCAGATAGCCAGTATTCACAAAGTCATCGAGTGTACTATCTGTGATGATGGATTTGACCCAATTGCATTAAGTGGGTTGTTTGGGTGGCATTGTGAAGGAAGCCTAACAAAGAATAAAATTTTCGGTTCAAATTTAAGCCAGAGAGAAAGTGTTACAGTACATATTCAAAATGGCGGCTTATAAAGGGGCCTAATGGTATATTACTAATTAGTCAGGTGATGTAAACTGCCATGAGCAGTGCAAATTGTTTAAGCCACCATGATAAGTTGGATAATGTCTATTGAGCATTGCAATTTAAGTCGGCAATTTGAGACTCCATGGCTAGATGGATCTAACAAAATGCAGATTTGGCTAAGTGTTATACAAATGAATTTCACAGGCTGCAGCTCTTATTTTGGATCAACGGTTGTTCAGGAAAATAAAATAAATCTAGACCTAAAAACCAGTACAGATGAGTTCATGGGCTCTTACAAGATCTTTTCTTCAAGAAAGGGGATCTACTGGTATCAAAAGTGGAAACAGAACAAATACCGCATTGGTTATATACCGTTTTTAGATCAAAGAGGTTGCGGTACGAGCACTCAAGATGAACTGTGATGAACAGCGAAGAACACAGAGAAACTCGCAAACCCTAATGCGGATCTAAGGTGCGGAAGAGTGAAGACTTACGGCTGCAGGTCTACTGCGGACGGTCGCCGCCGTTCTCTGGATCGACTCAGGTTGATGCAGCGACCGAGGTTGAGGAAGACGAGGTGCTCTGTGGTGACGACGGAGCTCGAGCGGCAGAAGGGTTGCGAGATGAAGAAGATGCTACAAAGGGGGAGAATGATAAAAGACTAGGTCATGCCTATTTATAAGGAAAGACTCTTAGGTGGGCGCGAAAAATGAGGAGGCCGAAAATACGGTTATCCAGCTACCACGACGCCTCGATTCTCGGGATGGTCATTAAGATAAGGACCCATTGAGATATGTTGGACAAAGTGCAAATTAAAGACAGATGACGTCATGGCGGGTTACCACAGATCCATAGGATGACGTCATGGCGGGTTACAATTTTTTTTATACAAACAAAGAGCAGAAGATTTTTTCCAAGTGTTGAAGATTGACATGAACCAGTTCAAATCAATCTAGGGCCTAATGTTGGGGATATAACTATTAGGTATGACCTGCCTAGGAGGGGTCGGGTTATACCTATGACGATTCATGAAGCCCAAGACAAAGCTTGAAGATGGCAGTTCAGTTAAGGCCCCAAAGCCCAAAGGCAACTTAAGGCCCGTAGAGATAAACCGCCATATGTACATAATTTGTATTGTAAGGCAAGAATAGTTAGAGACCAAGTCGGAACTGTTTATGAGCCGGTCGGGACTCTGTGAGCTGCTGGGCATCGACCTCTGTATATAAAGGGACGACCCGGCGGTGGTTCATGGCAAGTAACATCAGATCGAGAACTAGGTCAAGCAGATTCGCTCCCTGGTAATCGAGACATAAGCAATCCCACTCAAAACTGGATCATAGGCTTTTACCTTCACCGTAAGGGGCCGAACTAGTATAAACCATGTGTCCTTTGTCCCAATTAACCCCTTTAAGGTTCCTAGTTGCGATGGCTCCACGACTAAGTCCTTTCACTAGGACATCTGACGTGACAATTCCACGACAGGATGGATAAGACAATTCCCGAACTCTTTGCTATGCTCAAAGCTGCGAAGGTAGAAATCAAGAAAGAGCATCAAGTGTGATGGTTAACAAGACCACTAGTTTCATGAAAAAGGGCAAGGGAAAGAAGGGGAACTTCAATAAGAATGGCAAGCAAGTTTTCACTCCCGGGAAGAAGCCCAAGTCTGGACCCAAGCCTGAAACTGAGTGCTTCTACTACAAAGGGACTGGTCACTGGAAGCGGAACTGCTCCAAGTATTTGGCCGATAAGAAGGATGGCAAAGTGAAAAAAGGTATATTTGATATACATGTTATTGATGTGTACCTTACTAATGCTCATAGTAGCGCCTAGGTATCTAATGCTGGTTCTGTTGCTCATATTTGCAACTCGAAACAGGGGCTACGGATTAAATGAAGATTGGCTAAGGACGACGTGATCACCGTCGGCACGCTACCTCTACATCTACCTTCGGGGTTAGTTTTAGACCTGAATAATTGTTATTTCATGCCAGCGTTGATCATGAACATTATATATGGATCTTGTTTGATGCGAGAAGGTTATTCATTTAAATCAGAGAATAATGGTTGTTCTATTTATATGAGTAATATCTTTTATGGTCATGCACCCTTGAAGAGTGGTCTATTTTTGTTGAATCTCGATCGTGGTGATACACATATTCATAATATTGATGCCAAAAGATGCAAAGTTGATAATGATAGTACAACATATTTGTGGCACTATCGTTTAGGTCATATTGGTGTAAAGCACATGAAGAAACTCCATGCAGATGGACTTTTCGAATCACTTGATTATGAATCATTTGATACTTGTAAACCATGCCTCATGGGCAAGATGACTAAAACTCCGTTCTCCGGAACAATGGAGCAAGGCAATGACTTATTGGAAATAATACGTACCGATGTATGCGGTCCGATGAGTGTTGAGGCACGCGGCGGGTATTGTTATTTTCTGACCTTAGCAGATGATTTGAGCAGATATGGGTATATCTACTTAATGAAACACAAGTCTGAAACATTTGAATAGTTCAATGAATTTCAGAGTGAAGTAGAGAATCATCCTAACAAGAAAATAAAGTTTCTACGATCTGATCGCGGAGGTGAATATTTGAATTACGAGTTTGGCCTTCATTTAAAACAATGTGGAATAGTTTCACAACTCACACCAACTGGAACACCACAGCATAATGGTGTGTCCGAACATCGTAATCGTACTTTATTAGATATGGTGCGACCTATGATGTCTCTTACCGATTTACCACTATCATTTTGGGGTTATGCATTAGAGACAGTTGCATTCACTTTAAATAGGGCACCATCTAAATCCGTTGAGACGACACCGGATGAACTGTGTTTTGGCAAGAAACCTAAGCTGTCGTAAAGTTTGGGGTTGCGATGCTTATGTGAAAAAGCTTCAGCCTGATAAGCTTGAGCCCAAATCGGAGAAGTGTGTCTTCATAGGATACCCAAAACAAATTGTTGGGTACACCTTCTATCATAGATCCGAAGGCAAGATCTGTGTTGGTAAGAATGAATCCTTTCTAGAGAAGGAGTTTCTCTCGAAAGAAGTGAGCAGGAGGAAAGTAGAACTTGATGAGGTAATTGTACCTTCTCTCGAATAGGAAAGTAGCTCATCACAGAAATAAGTTCCAGCAATGCCTACACTAACTAGAGAGGAAGCAAATGATAATGATCATGAAACTTCAGATCAAGTTATTACCGAACCTCGTAGGTCAACCAGAGCACGTTCCGCACCAGAGTGGTACGGTAATGCTGTTCTGGAAGTCATGTTACTAGACCATGATGAACCTACGAACTATGAGGAAGCGATAATGAGTCCAGATTCCGCAAAATGGCTTAAGGCCATGAAATCTGAGATAGGATCCATGTATGAAAACAAAGTATGGACTTTGGTTGACTTGCCTGATGATTGGCAGACCATAGAGAACAAATGGATCTTCAAGAAGAAGACTGAAGCTAATGGAAATGTTACTGTCTACAAAGCTTGACTTGTCGCAAAAGATTTTCGACAAGTTCAAGGAGTTGACTATGATGAGACTTACTCACCCGTAGTGATGCTTAAGTCTGTCCGAATCATGTTAGCAATTGCCGCATTTGATGATTATGAAATCTAGCAAATGGATGTCAAAACTAGACTCCTTAATGGATTTCTCAAAGAAGAGTTGTATATGATGCAAATAGAAGGTTTTGTCGATCCTAAAGGTGCTAACAAAGTGTGCAAGCTCCAACGATCCATTTATGGACTGGTGCAAGCATCTCAGAGTTGGATTTAATATACGCTTTGATAGTGTGATCAAAGCATATGGTTTTATACAGACTTTCAGAGAAGCATGTATTTACAAGAAAGTGAATGGGAGCTTTGTACCATTTCTAATATTATATGTGGATGACATATTGTTGATTGGAAATGATATAGAATTTCTAGATAGCATCAAAGGATAATTGAATAAGAATTTTTCAATGAAAGACCTCGGTAAAGCTGCTTATATATTAGGCGTCAAGATCTATAGAGATAGATCAAGACACTTAATTGAACTTTCACAAAGCACATACCTTGATAAAGTTTTGAAGAAGTTCAAAATGGATCAGTCAAAGAAAGGCTTCTTGCCTGTATTACAAGGTGTGAAGTTGAGTCAGACTCGATTCCCGACACTTCAGAAGATAGAGAGAAAATGAAAGTCATTCGCTATGCCTCAGCCATAGGTTCTATCATCTATGCTATGTCGTGTACCAGACCTAATGTGTGCCTTGCTATAAGTCTAGCAGTGAGGTACCAAAGTAATCCAGGAGTGAATCACCGGGCAGCGGTCAAGAACATCCTGAAGTACCTAAAAAGGACTAAGGATATGTTTCTCATTTATGGAGGTGACAAAGAGCTCGTCATAAATGGTTACATCGATGCTAGTTTTGACACTGACCCAGATGACTCTAAGTCACAAATCGGATATGTATTTATATTGAATGGTGGAGCTGTCGATTGGTGCAGTTCCAAGCAAAAGAGTTGTGGCGAGATCTATGTGTGAAGCGGAGTACATAGCTGCTTCGGAAGCAGCGAATGAAGGAGTTCATATCCGATCTAGGTGTAATACCTAGTGCATCGGGTCCAATGAAAATATTTTGTGACAATACTGGTGCGGTTGCCTTGGCGAAGGAATTCAGATTTCACAAAAGAACCAAACACATCAAGAGACGCTTCAACTCCATTCACGATCAAGTCAAGGAGGGATACATAGAGATTTGCAAAATACATACGGATCAGAATGTGGCAGACCTATTGACTTAGCCTCACTACGAGAATTAGGATCTTTGTCGTCTGCCATGGCAGACAGCAAAGGCATGCCTGGCGGACGGCAAAGGCCTTTGCCATCCGCTAGCAGACGACAAACACATCCGACTGAACGAACTACGGCAAAGCGCTCTTTGCCGTCTGCTGGCAGACGGCAAAGATTCAAAGGTCTTTGCAGTCAACCAGCAGACGACAAAGGGCCTGGACGGCAAACGTGGCAGCTTAGGTTCGTTAAGGGGTTAACAGCATGCTTTGTCGTCTGCTGGCAGACGGCAAAGTGCCCAATTAGGCCATCCCAGATGCCCCTGGTAGCTGACACGTGGCATGCTTTGCCGTCTGTTGGCAGACGGAAAAGATGCAAAGGTCTTTGCCGTCTGCCAGCAGACAGCAAAGCATGCCATATAGGCCAGCCCAGTGCACCCCAGGTTGCACAGGTAGCTGACATGTGGTAGCTTTGCCGTCTATTGGCTGATGGCAAAGCTCTTTGCCGTCTGCCAGCAGACGACAAAGTACTTGTATAGCCCCTGTTTTTTTTCTGTTTTTTCTTAAATTCAATCAATTTCACAGAATTTCACAGATATATATACACACATTTTAAAATACTTTCAACAATCATACCAAATCATATCCCTGCCATATGGATATGATCATCCAACACATATACATACCAAATCAAAAGTTCATATGCAACATATATAGCTAGCAAACATATCCAACAACAAGCATACAATGGTTTCATCCATACATACATATATAGGTAGCAAGTTTCACATTGTCCATCCTACAAAATCAAAACAAAAAGGAAGCATAAAGAGAAGAGTAGACTCCATCAACGCAAGCTTCCTCATCTAATGCAAATCTGCAAATTGGGAAAGAAGAAAGTTAGAAGAAGAAGAAGACTAGCTAGAAGAAGAAGAAGAATAAAAACAAGGTCTTCTTATTCTTCTAACTAATTAGGTAAAAATGCCATTTTTTTAGCTAAGCTAGGTAAAAATGCTAAGTGTGGGTCATTTTAGAGCTAAGCTAGGTAAATAGGTCATTTTGGAGCTTAGTAAGGTTATTATGTCATTTTCGAGGAAAATAAGCTAAGTCTATGTCATTTTGGAGGTAACAAAGATTATCATGCCATTTTTACCTAAGTATGCTAAGTATGTCATAAATGAACTGAAGAAGCTAAGTATAGGTCATTTTTTAGCTAACCTAGGTAGTTATGCCATTTTTTAGCTAACTAAGCATATTTATTCATTTTGGAGTACAAAATGGTAAGTTTAGGTCATTTTAGAGCTATCCTAGACAAAATGGTAAGCTTATTATGTCAATTTGGGGAAAAATAAGGTAAGTATAGGTCATTTTTGTGCTAACCTAGGTGATGATGCCATTTTATTGCCAAATTATGTAACTATAGCTCATTTTTTATCTAACTTGGGTAATTATGCCATTTGGGAGGAAAATAAGCTATAAACCAACAACTAAGATAAGCACAAAAATCAAAGCTTCGATAAAAACGGATACACCCAATATGTCAAAACTCATTGCCCAAGGGTATAGAAAGACGGTTTCCACATCAAAAACAACAAAAACAAGAGCAAACATATAATAGCGTATTTGGAATTGTACCCAAGCCCCTCCCATGGGTTCTATACCCGATTCATAACTAGAAAGCTTCTCTGGTCCTTCACTAACCGGGGCTAAAAGTCCTGAAATCGAAAATGCCAAAATAGGAATAAGCCTTGCTCTTAAAGAAAGTCGAGTACACATCTCCTTCAACCTGACGGGCGAGGACCTGCAACGACGTAACGTTTGAAAGAAAAGTAACCAGCATAGGAGAGTGATCAGAAAGCATACGACTCGAGGGAGGGTTGGCTAATCAAATTAGAATGAAGATTCCGCTCTATATGATAAACGTTGGGTGACTTTGAAGGTATAAGAAATGGATATAATGAAATTCTTGATTCAATCTTACGACCTAATTTATTTGATTAATGGATTAACAAGCAAACCACCCATTTTATGAAAAAGAAGGACCAACCTATTGCTTCGTATTGTCGAGATCCTAACTAAGAAACAGTCACTATATGAATAAATACCTCTATCATAAATGAGTAGATGTGTCATATAGTTGTAGCAACTGCAATTTTTTTCTCTAAAAAAGAAACGGGATTCTAGGTTGTGAAGCAAAATTATGCTTCGCGACTCTGTACTCATAATCCAATTTTTATTTTGGATGCAATTTAAATTAGTCTTTGGATAGAAATCGCCAGAATGAGTATGCATTTGTTAAGCAAAACACTAGAGAAAACTTACCCTCATCACAACAAATGCGATGAACATGGCAACTAAGGTCACAATTGATCCAACGGCACAATGATACCAAACCTCATTATCAATGGCATATTTTCTAATCTTCTTAATCTTCAAGCGCATTGCATCCATCTTCAACCGCATTGCATTCATCTTAATATTGTGATCATCGACGACATCGGCAACATACAACTCCAATTTCATCTTCTCTTTTTCAACTCTTTTAATTTTTTCTGTCAAATACTCATTTCTTTTTCAACTAAATTTAACTTCTCGACAAGAGGGATGATTCAAATTCTGGTTCACATACCTCCTAGATTAAAATATCTCTATGCCAACTTGATGGCCATAATTGTCATAAATGCGAAATGCAACAAATAGTTATAAAAGAGAATTTACCACATCTGAATCATAAAGCGGGCAAGGGCCGATGGGGACGAATATCAAGACCATGGCACTATGTATAACAAACAATCATACAAAGTATGAAAATTATACAAGTAACTATATAAATCATACAATCATACAAGTAACTATATAAATCAAGTGCAACATAAAAAATTGAATACCTAATAATAATCTGGATCGTCGGGTCCAATAAATGCTCCGGGATCAACAAATGCATCATCATCATCATTATCAGTAATGACGTGATCATCATCGTCATTAATAAATGCATCGTCATGTGGAAGACCACATTGTTGGGGAACGTAGTAATTTCAAAAAAATCCTACGCACACGCAAGATCATGGTGATGCATGGCAATGAGAGGGGAGAGTGTTGTCCACGTACCCTTGTAGACCGAAAGTGGAAGCGTTAGCACAACGCGGTTGATGTAGTCGTACGTCTTCACGATCCAACCGATCCAAGTACCGAACGTACGACACCTCCGAGTTCAGCATATGTTCAGCTCAATGACGTCCCATGAACTCCGATCCTGCAGAGCTTTGCGGGAGAGTTCCGTCAGCACGACGGCGTGATGACGGTGTTGATGATGCTACCGACGCAGGGCTTCGCCTAAGCACAACTACGATATTAACGAGGTGAAATATGGTGGAGGGGGGCACCGCACACGGCTGGGAGAGATCAACAGATCAACTTGTGTGCCCATGGGGTGCCCCTTGCCTCAGTATATAAATGAGGAGAGGAGGGGAGGTCGGCCGGCCCCTATGGGTGTGCCAAGTGTGGAGTCCTACTAGGACTCCAAGTCCTAGTAGGAGTCCACCAAAGGGAAGGAGGGAAGAAGGAGGGAGAGGGAGGAGAGAAAGGAAAGGGGGGGCCGGCCCCCTAGTCCAATTCGGTTTGGGCTAGGGGGGCCGCGCGCCCTGCCTTGCCTTGCCTCTCTCTTCCACCACTTGGCCCATGAGGCCCAATACTTCTTTCCCGTACTTCCCTATCTCCCCACTACTCTGAAAAAAATCCGAATCACTCGGAACCTCGACCATTTCGAGACTCCTCGTCATGTCCCATATCTCATCCAGGACTTTGAACTACCTTCGGTACATCAAAACACATATCTCATAATATAAATCGTCACCGAACGTTAAGCGTGCGGACCCTACGGGTTCGAGAACTATGTAGACATGACCGAGACACGTCTCCGGTCAATAACCAATAGCGGAACCTGGATGCCCATATTGGCTCCTACATATTCTACGAAGATCTTTATCGGTCAAACCGCATAACAACATACGGTGTTCCCTTTGTCATCGGTATGTTACTTGCCCGAGATTCGATCATCGGTATCTCAATACCTAGTTCAATCTCGTTACCGGCAAGTTTCTTTACTCGTTATGTAATGCATCATCCTGCAACTAACTCATTAGTCACATTGCTTGCAAGGCTTATAGTGATATGCATTACCGAGAGGGCCCAGAGATACCTCTCCGACAATCGGAGTGACAAATCCTAATCTTGAAATGCGCCAACTCAACAAGTACCTTCGGAGACACCTGTAGAGCACCTTTATAATCACCCAGTTACGTTGTGATGTTTGGCAGCACACAAAGTGTTCCTCCGGTAAACGGGAGTTGCATAATCTCATAGTCATAGGAACATGTATAAGTCATGAAGAAAGCAATAGCAACATACTAAACGATCAAGTGCTAAGCTAACAGAATGGGTCAAGTAAATCACATCAGTCTCTAATGATGTGATCCCGTTAATCAAATGACAACTCATGTCTATGGCTTGGAAACTTTAACCATCTTTGATTCAACGAGCTAGTCAAGTAGAGGCATACTAGTAACACTTTGTTTGTCTATGTATTCACACATGTATCAAGTTTCTGATTAATAAAATTCTAGCATGAATAATAAACATTTATCATGAAATAAGGAAATAAATAATAATTTTATTATTGCCTCTAGGGCATATTTCCTTCAGTCTCCCACTTGCACTAGATTCAATAATCTAGTTCACATCACCATGTGATTTAACACTAATATTCACATCTGCATGTGATTAACACCCATAGTTCACATCGTCATGTGACCAACACCCAAAGGGTTTACTAGAGTCAATAATCTAGTTCACATCGCTATATGATTAACACCCAAAGAGTACTAAGGTGTGATCATGTTTTTCTTGTGAGAGAAGTTTAGTCAATGGGTCTATCACATTCAGAGCCGTATGTATTTTGCAAATATTCTATGTCTACAATGCTCTGCATGGAGCTACTCTAGCTAATTGCTCCCACTTTCAATATGTATCCAGATTGAGACTTAGAATCATTTGGATCAGTGTCAAAACTTGTATCGACGTAACCCTTTACGATGAACCTTTTTTCACCTCCATAATCGAGAAACATATCCTTATTCCAGTAAGGATAATTTGGACCAATGTCCAGTGATCTACTCCTTGATCACTATTGTACTCCCTTGCCAAACTCAGGGCAGGGTATACAATAGGTATGGTCCATAGCATGGCATACTTTATAGAACATATGACTGAGGCATAGGGAATGACTTTCATTCTCTTTCTATTTTCTACCATGGTCGGGATTTGAGTCTTACTCAATTTCACACCTTTGCAACACAGGCAAGAACTCTTTCTTTGACTGTTCCATTTTGAACTACTTCAAAAACTTGTCAAGGTATGTACTCATTGAAAAAACTTATCAAGCGTCTTGATCTATCTTAATAGATCTTGATGCTCAATATGTAAGTAGCTTTACTGAGGTCTTTCTTTTGAAAAAGTCCTTTCAAACACTCCTTTATTCTTTCCAGAAAATTCGACATCATTTCTGATCAACAATATGTTATTCACATATACTTATCAGAAAGGTTGTAGTGCTCCCACTCACTTTCTTGTAAATACAGGCTTCACCGCAAGTCCGTATAAAACTATATGCTTTGATCAACTTATCAAAACATATATTCCAACTCCGAGATGCTTGCACCAGTCCATAGATGGATCACTGGAGCTTGCACATTTTGTTAGCACCTTTAGGATTGACAAAACCTTCTGGTTGCATCATATACAACTCTTCTTTAAGAAATCCATTAAGGAATGTAGTTTTGACATCCATTTGCCAAATTTCATAAAATGCGGCAATTGCTAACATGATTCAGACAGACTTTTAAGCATCGATACGAGTGAGAACATCTTATTGTATTCAACACCTTGAACTTTGTCAAAAACCTTTTTCGACAAGTCTTAGCTTTGTAGATAGTAACACTACTATCAGCGTCTGTCTTCCTCTTGAAGATCCATTTATTTTCTATGGCTTGCCGATTATCGGGCAAGTCAATCAAAGTCCACTCTTTGTTCTCATACATGGATCCCATCTCAGATTTCATGACCTCAAGCCATTTCGCGGAATCTGGGATCATCATCGCTTCCTCATAGTTCGTAGGTTCATCATGGTCAAGTAACATGACCTCTAGAATAGGATTACCGTACCACTCTGGTGCGGATCTTACTCTTGTTGACCTACGAGGTATGGTAGTAACTTGATCTGAAGTTACATGATCATCATCATTAGCTTCCTCACTAATTGGTGTAGGAGTCACAGGAACTGATTTCTGTGATGAACTACTTTCCAATTCGGGAGAAGATACAATTACCTTATCAAGCTCTACTTTCCTCACACTCACTTCTTTCGAGAGAAACTACTTCTCTAGAAAGGATCCATCTTAGCAACGAATACCTTGCCTTCGGATATGTGATAGAAGGCATACCCAATAGTTTCCTTTGGGTATTCTATGAAGACACACTTCTCCGATTTAGGTTTGAGCTTATCAGGTTGAAACTTTTTCACATAAGCATCGCAGCCCCAAACTTTAAAAAACAACAACTTTGGTTTCTTGCAAAACCACAGTTCATAAGGCGTCGTCTCAACGGATTTTGATGGTGTCCTATTTAAAGTGAATGCAGCTGTCTTTGATGCATAACCCCAAAATGATAGTGGTAAATCGATAAGATACATCATAGATTGCACCATACACTACTGGAAAAAGGCCTATAGATAGGATTGACTCTAATGGCGCACCGTGTGTGCAGTGCGCCACTACTATATACTAATGGCGCACCTGTCCAAAATACGCCATTAGAGTGGAAGAATCTAATGGCGCACGGCCGACAGAGTGCGCCATTAGTATGAATTTCTTTTTTTTTCCATTTTCCCATACAAACTAATGGCGCATGCAGCAACAAATGCGCCATTACTATATATAACTTCTAATGGCGCACGGGCTAGTATGTGCGCCATTATCAGATCCCTCCATCTCATCCCTCCATCTCGATCTCGATCCTCCATCTCGATCGCACCAAGCACCTCCCGCTAGCTCTACCCATCGCAACCTCCCGCTCCACCGCCAAGCACCGGCCCGGCCCCACAAGAACCCGCACATTTTGAACATGTTTTAATTTTTTTACTATTTTTATAAAAATATTACACTGTTATAATTTAAACAAGTTTGATAAACACAAATAAATATAAAAAACAGTATTTAAAATGCATAAAAATATTATCATATGATTTAAACAAGTTTGAACATATTTAAAGACAAATAATATCTCGATCCCCTCCATCTCGATCTCGATCCCCTCCATCTCGATCTCGATCCCCTCCATCTCGATCGCACTCAAGACCTCCCCGCTTAGCTCTACCCATCGCAACCTCCCCGCTCCACCACCGAGCACTGCCCGCCCCCACAAGAACCCGCACATTTTGAACATGTTTTAATTTTTTTACTATTTTTATAAAAATATTACATCGTTATAATTTAAACAAGTTTGAACATATTTAAAGACAAATAATATCTCGATCCTCCATCTCGATCTCGATCCTCCATCTCGATCTCGATCCTCCATCTCGATCGCACTCAAGACCTCCCGCTAGCTCTACCCATCGCAACCTCCCCGCTCCACCGCGAGCACTGCCCGCCCCCAGCACAAGACCAAGACATTTTGAACATATTTTTATTTTTTTACTATTTTTATAAAAAATATTACATCGTTATAATTTAAACAAGTTTGATAAACATAAATAAATATAAAAACAGCATTTAAAATGCATAAAAATATTATCATTATGATTTAAACAAGTTTGAACATATTTAAACACAAGTTTGAACATATTTAAAATGCATATTCAGATCCCCTCCATCTCGATCTCAATCCCCCATCTCGATCTCGATCCCTCCATCTCGATCGCACTCAAGACCTCCCCGCTAGCTCTACCCATCGCAACCTCCCGCTCCACCACCGAGCACCGGCCGCCCCACAAGAACTCCGCACATTTTGAACATGTGTTTTAATTTTTTTACTATTTTTATAAAAATATTACATGTTATAATTTAAACAAGTTTGATAAACACAAATAAATATAAAAACAGCATTTAAAATGCATAAAAAATATTGGGGATCCCGGGAGTCGAACCCAAGACCTCCCGGTGGGAGAACTGGCTGCGACCACCGAGCTAGTAGAGGGACTTGATGTGGATCGATTCAGTGGAATATAACTTGTTGTCTCGAAAGAAATATCTAATGGCGCACCGTCTTGAGGTGCGCCATTAGTGTGGATGTACTTATGGCGCACCGGTGGTTGGTGCGCCATTAGTATTGTGCCTCCATCCATCCATACCCTCCCGGCGGCCCACCTCTCCCCGCCCTCGATCCCTCTCTCTCCTCGCCCTCGCCCTCGATCCGCCGCCTCGCCGCCCAGCCGCCGCCCGGCTTGCCCGCCGCCTGACGCCCAGCCCGCCCACGCCTTGCCGCCCGCCCGCCTCGCCGGTGCTGCCTCTCCTCTCCCTCGCCCCTTCCCTCCCCGCCTCTGGTTCCTCTCTCCTGCTCTCTCTCCTGCTCTCCTGCTCTGGTTCCCCTCCCCTCTCTCCACCACGATCTGTTTTTTCCTCCCAGAGCTGCAGCCAAGGAGGACAGGGACGAGCGGCAGGCGGGCGACCAGCAGCACCCTCTCTTCTCCGCTGGTGATTCCTCCCAGTCTTCAGAACCCTAGCTGTTCGATCTGTTTGGACAGAGATTCATTGATTGTGTGCATGCTGATCTCAAGTGCTGCTCGTGTGTGATTTGTGTGTGTGCGAATGTTCTATCATGCGAGCAGCTTTACTTGGGGCGTGAATGATTGATGGATACGGTGAATGATTTCATTTATAGCTTTTGGGGCGGGTTAACTATCCTACTTTATTATGTTGCATTACTACACTAGAGATGCGAATACGTGATTCTCAATTCAGAAACAGTTTGGTTTGCGGCATCTTCTTTTCGCTTTCAGATTGCAAAGACAAAGAAACAATTACCGTGAGATGCCGGCTTCAAGTTCTTGGATCAAACAAATGAATTAGTGTGCAGGGATTTCAGAGACTTAATTTTATCCTAGGGTGATTGCAACCAAGGTTACTAAGTACTTTCTCCGTTTAAAATAGATGACCCAACTTTATACTAAAGTTAGTATAAAGTTGAGTCATCTATTTTGGAACGGAGGGAGAAGTTAGTTATACCGAGGAGGTAGTGAGGTTTCAGAACAAGTAAAGAGAATGAACACTTGGCTAGCCTAAAGTTTGATGATCATTTTTGTCTGCTTGTACCATTTATAATCTCTCAAAGAATCATATGACCGAACCCTTTCTTTGGATGTGTTACTCTGCTATATTGCAAACTTGGAATAATTGTTATGATAGGTCCTCGTCAATCATGGTGTATGCTTTCTTAGGGAAATCATGGTGAATGTTGATCATGATTTTGTAAGTAATATTTTGAGAGGTGAATTAATGCTGATCATGATTTTGTTAAGGTGTTAGTGGACTTGCTATGCTTAGGGTGGCACTTTACGATTGCTTGAGGCACAAAGGCCCACACCACACCATACCATACCGCCTTGATGCCTTCTAGTACTGCCAGAGTGCTAGTCCAACATAGTAAAATGCACAATATCACAAGGAAATTAGAAGTTACAGATTATCTTTATCTCAAATGTAAAAATA